>JARIHR010000050.1:0-679540 GCA_029281495.1 Mycena filopes | reverse complement strand
ACCCTAACCCTAACCCTAACCCTAACCCTAACCCTAACCCTAACCCTAACCCTAACCCTAACCCTAACCCTAACCCTAACCTAACCCTAACCCTAACCCTAACCCTAACCTAACCCTAACCTAACCCTAACCTAACCCTAGTGGACCTCTCTCCACCTCGTCCGACACTTGCCCCATGTGTTTTAGCGCCTTCAGATCGCACTGAGGCGGGAACGGCCCATTCAAATTATATTCATAGTACTCAAGCAGCCCATGAACCAGTCTCAACCCCAGCTGTCCCATCTTTCTAATGCTCATTAAAACCCGGTTGCAAACCTCCCCTAAGACCCTAGCAACCCCACTCGCCTCCCGAGGCGTCGTCCGCTGTTTCCGGACCCGAATTCCCGTTGTGCCACCGCGCCGACGTCGGACCAAGTCTGGTGGCAATCAGGTATATTCAACCGGGCCCCTCGACGGAAAATCATTCCCAAGGCCATCCTCCGCCGCCCCCGTGAGTACGACGACATCGTGGGTTTGCCCACTTCCCCCAACGCCTCGAAGTGCTTGCAAAACTGTCCAATACTGTCGAACATACAGTTTGAACATCGACCACCGTAACCACCCTCCCAGAGATGCCTCCGGGGAGTGCGATTGGGTCAGGTCGCCCATCGACGTTCTCCAACCCGAGCTCAATGCTAGGATGCGCCCGCCGGGGCCCGCCCCCGTTCTCAACGTGGAGAATCTCCACTGAACGAGCTCATCTGCCGATGCGGATATTGGGTGCGGCCCGTGCGGGTGGGTTCAACATCGAAATTCGACCCCGCTAGGTCTGCGACTCTGCATGCCGAGACAGTATCTCGGCGTGGAAGAGATACGAGTCTGACACCGTGGTGCGATGGAACAAGCAGTCAGAGGTCGAGGCCAACGATGAACGCGCCGGTGAATCGAGTCCAGCCGCGGATATATCGTCAGACGAGTTTTGAGGCAGCAACGACCACGCGCTCCGAGTGAAACGCGGTGTAAGCTGCTGCCTGGACCGCCCGACGCTACATCTGCGACCGAGACGACGGGTAATGCACAAACGGCGGTGCAGGGTTCGCCGCAGAATGGTGTCAGACCAGGTTCAAGGAGCGCCGAGCCGCGGACTGGGCGCAGGAAAATATGAGGACACTCGGATGACAAGGATGCATTCGTGGCGCGCGTATAGGGAGGGAGAGGGGAAGCCGGCGAGGAGCATTGCGAGTGTATTTTCCCATCGAAATACATGCAGAGACGGTCCCCAGACGGCGCGGAGAAAGTCAGCGTTGCGCCCGAACGCATCGAGGATCTCGCCGCGAGCCAAACAGACACTCGGTGACGCGTTAGGCGTTTGGTTGCATCTGAGAGTCGGCGGGAAGGAGGGGCGACGAGGCAGCGCGGAGGAGATGCGAACATAGAACGCGCGAAAGACAAACAGGATCGCCCCGCACATACTGGCAAGCAACTGGCAAGAACACAGCGGCCAAGAGAGGACCCCGCGGTCAAGGAGGTAACACAGACGCGTATACAAGCAGAGGTCACAACACGGACAGCATCCATCGAGTAGAGACTGCTGAGATTTCAAGTGACGCGTCGCAGGAGTCGCAGAGACGCCAACGCGGGCCAGATCCAGACGCAGACGAAAGCCCGAGAAATGAAGAAATAGAAAGCGGAGGACGCGGAACGCGAGCAACAAGCTCCGTGATCCGCATCCTCCACCTTTTCGGAGCTCGGATTTCACGCCAGAAACGACACGGAAGGTACTTCCAAATCTTGAAGCGCGAAAGCCGTCCAGCGGCCGCGGAAGAGCGCGCGAAGAAGGAGCCCAGAAGCCGCCTTGGAGTCGTCCTCTTGAGCCGAGAAATGCGCGGAGGGAGTACCAGAGAGCAGGAGGAGAGAGGGGGCGAGAATGGTGGTGGTGGTGGTGGTGGTGGGAGTCAAGAACAAAGGAGCGGCGTTACCGCGCACAATCACCTCGAGGTGATCGCTTAAGCGAGAGTTTAAACTAAGCGCCGGTGCCTATTTGGAGACGGGCGTGTCCGAGAGAGTCTGAGATGGCGACAGTGAGGAGGGTTAGTGATTTTATAAACACAATTAATATTACAATCCTGCGGTCGAGCGTCGGGAAATCAGGATAATAACCAAGACGTGAAGCCCAGAATTCAGTGCGGCGTAAACGCACGATGGCAGGGAGGATCTACGTGTACGAGCGATGAGTGTAGTTGCCTAAAGTTATCATTAATATGTCGGAACTCACCTCTCCAGGCGGGCACCGACGACGATTGCGGCACGAAATAAAAGAGCAAGAGCACAGACGGCAACGTTGGACCCACCGAGGACGCGGTAACACAAGGGCCCCCGGGCAGTGGAAAGTGCACCTCGTTGACTCTGGCCTCGATTGCGCCACCGGGGAAACTCTGACACTGCAAACGTCCGTTCGATCCCGGACAAGGTCCGGACGAGGTCCTGCTCGACCTGCCATGTATTTTTAGCCACGAGTCAGACGTTGTGAGGAATCCTCTGTCGCTGTGGCGTCAAATAATTTCGTGGAGAGAATACGCGAATACATACATGGATGCAGCTCGAATATGTTGACGGGGAGGAGTTCAACGACGGCGACATTAGAGACGCTGAACGACCAACGCCGTGAGGAATTGCGCAGATTGCAAAGAGGCACACACACGCCTGGGCGTCAGTAGCGCAATTATTGCGCGGCGCTGCGGTGGGCATTGCCAGCAGATTCGACGAAGGTCCTGCAAAGGTTTAACATGGGAGACACAGTGACACAGCGGTGCACTCTCGCCGCGGCTCATACGGGTGACATTCGGCGTGCGAGCGCTTGACGCCGCAATGCGGCGCCCGGCGGCGAAGCTGGTGACGAGGGAGGTAGATTCAGCGCCCAGCGGATACCAAGGAAATTGGGAACGCACCGAGAGGTCCAAGAAGCACACTCGTAGTACGACGGCGCGCAATCGGAGCTGAGGGCTGAATGCTGAATGCTGAAGGTCGGCTGCGGGTAAAGGTTACAAGCACGGAAGCAACACGGAGAATGGTGCGTACCTGACACACCATGCGAGGGAGTGGCGACGCCAACGAGTGCTGCTGGAAATGTGGATATTGCCGAGCGCGAAGAAGCCCCGGGATCATTAAGAGGGACAAAGCGAAGTCTGGCTTGAGACATCAGTGGTGCGGGTCGAAGGATAGGTGGAACATCATCCTCAGTCACAGCATACCTTGGAAAAGGGGATGAACGTACCGGGAAAAAATCAAGCGTCCTGGCGCGAAGGACCGGAGTACCATTCAGTGAGCGAGTAGGGCGTGCAGGAGTTCGAGCGAGGTGAACGCGATCATACAAAGGGCGGACGAGTAAGGCCCTGGGGTACACGAGGTGAGCAATAACCCAGGGGAATCAACAGCTGTTGAGGCGAGGACTCACCGAGGATGAGGACACCGATAAACGGTGAGGACGAGGAGCGGACATCGTGAGCGATATAAGTCCTGGAACCGTTATACGAGCGGAGAAGATGCACGAGGGTAACCGCGGCGCAGGTCAGAATGGGCGAATCGGAGACGAATTTAGGCGTCCAAAAGGGTTCCGGTGCAAGGCGTTGAGTATTAGAAGATTCGGAGCACCCCTCAATGCGCAGAAACGCGTCAGGTTTCTGTGTCGTTGCGCAGCAAGGCGGGGATCGGGATCCAAAAGAACAAGCGATTCCGCGTGTATTCCGAGGGATGAGGGTCAAGGGAAGTAGAGTGTGTCGTTTCTTAAGGGATACATCGAGAAAATAGGGCTAGATCTGCGGAGGAGTTGGGCGAACGAGCAAGTGGCATGGCGGTAGAAAGCAAGGAGGATTGATCGTTGATCCGAGATCAACACTCCCACGTTTTGCTTCCGACCACCATGCCGCAGACGCGTCCGTCGCCTCTCGTCGTCAGCGCAGTGCGCTCCTGGAGGCTAACCCTCCGAGAATTACCTCTAGGATGGTACATTGCACAAGCCCTGTACCGCACGAACTGTCGCGCGCCGATGGCTCAAGAAAACGCCACGATTCGGACGCCGCATCGTCCTTGCCTCTGCCCGGTTTGTACATTTCATTTCACTGTAAACCTTTTCCGGGAAACGCTCGAAATCAGCCCCCATCTCTCCTCCCGTGTACCTTCATCCACGGCCTTCACTTGCGCTGGACTCGCCGATTCCCGGAGTCCTTGCCGTTAGACCTTCAGGGTATCAAGTGCGCCGTGACTTGTCATTCGCCGCGTCCTACTGATCCCCAGGCGCACAGAATCCCGTTGGCTTGAAACCTGGACGTAGAAAATATTCAAGCCCGGCGTGAAGCTTTCGTATCTTCCGGGAGGTGCGTTTTCTTTCCCGTACCCGCTTGAATCCAGCCATGGGACTCCCTGACATGAGCCCACAGCCTTTGCTCCTTCCGCAAACGACCTCCACCCCACACGACCTTTACCAACGCGACAAGGACGCGAAGGGAGATGCTGAGCTCAGCGGCGCGGGGCTGCAACGGGATGTAAATCTCACCTTATACGAGCTGCGTTTCCATTCCTCTCACATCGAACGCCGCTGACGGATTTCTCACTACCGCTCGTCCTCACCTCGTCTCTGTCTCTCCTTCCCACCCTCTTGCTCGACGCTACCGCCGTCGACCCCACCACGACGACTTGCTTTCTTGCTTTCCTGCAGGCCGGATCCTCACTGGCTACGCAGACATCATGCGCTCGACTCATCGCCCGCCCCATCTCTCTCCACCTTTCACGTTCACTTTCTCCCCGCGCCTCAACGCCTTCCCTAAGTTCCCTTGATCCTTCCGCCCACTGCGCAGCAGACTCAATTTCCTTCCTCCCACCACGCGCAATTCCACCACCACGCCTACTCACTCCACACCCGATCGCGCCTCCTCCGCGGTCACTAATTTCTCCACAAGTCGTCCCGATTCTAGTAGTTCGAACATGCTGCGCCGAAGTCCCGGCGGGCCGTGCGCTGCCTTCCAGTCGCGTCCGTAGCCGTCCTAATCGCAAATGAACGCTGAACGCGTTGCCGGTAACCTTCCGAGTCCGTCCTGTATCTTCGCTCGCTGACGCCACGTCCAGTCGTTTGCGCCGCCATGCTCTCGTTGCACAACGCGACGATGCGGCCCGCACGTCTACAAAGCTCTCGTCGACCACGTGAACTCTTGATCGCTGGTGCGCATTTCCGTTCTCGTAGTTTTAAATTCATCGCTCATTCTGTGGTTCGCAGTTCATCTGTTACCAAGAATCGTTTGGTGGTTGTCCTGCGCCGCTTCCCGCGAAAAACCGAGAGGGTGAATATCGCCTTCGAAAGAGTCTTGAAACGACACTCGAATTAGCGCCGGTTCAAGGTTCGTTCTCATGAGACGATTGGTATTCTTCCTGGTCTTCCTTAGTCGTCTGAAACTCCGAATTCACGCGGAGTTCTCTGTGAACTCTCTTCACACTTTCGGTGCTCCGTCTTCTGACGCTAAAGGAATTTCCACCCTGCAGTTGGATTCACCTTATCCCGATACTTGATCGCGAAGCCCAGTAGACCTCGCCGTTCCATCTCTCGCGCTGCTCGGGGGAAGAAAAAGAACCTTACGAACAATTTATGTCCGCGGGCGGATTCGAACCACCAAGTCAGCCTAGCGCGGACCGTGTTCTTGAGCCCGCACACCAGCCATCTCGCTCGTGTTTATGGCCCCGAGTCTTTGACCAAGGTCGATTCACAAGGGTACAAGGCGCCACAAAAGGGAGCGAGAAGAGCTAGCCTCGTCAGCGTACTCAGGGAGTTGAGTTCAATTTTTTACAACGAGACATCGACGGAGTCCGGCCAGCTTCATCCCTTTGAACGCGGAGCAGCACCACTGAGAGTCGGACTCGTGCGCAAAATCCATCTCGCCGACGTTCATGGCCCCTCTTGAATCAAGGATCATTCATTCCATACAAAGGAAGGAGACCGGGAGTTGGAACTGTGGCGTCGTCAGCGAAAATGTGTCTTTCCCGTGATAGCGTGACCGGGCGCCGTGTACCAGACACGCACGTCTGCGCTCCACGATCGTCAGAACAGTCAAGCTACGTGCGTCCGCGGGAAAGCAAACACTTGGAATAAAACAACAGAATCTTTCCACGGATTGAGCCCGAGTCGAACGGGCGATATCCCACCAGGCACGGCAAGAGTCCTCCAGGTAGTGTGGGCGCGGATCGTTCCGCATTCAATCCTGCTTGGTAGGAGTGGGTTCCAAGTGATTCCCGGTTCTTTTGGATATTGAAGGCCCCGAGCATTTGCAGTGGTGGACGGTAGTAGGCCGTTCGTAGCGCGAGGCGCGGAGTAAAGGACTCCCAGGCCAGCGGATTGAGAGACCGCGAGGCGCCGTCGACTACCAGACACGCGCCTCGGCCAACACCGCAAAAGTCTTCAAAGGTTGGATCAGAACAATTGAAGTACCGTGCAGGCAATGAAATGAGGATTTATTGTTCTATGTTGAATGCACCGGGCATTCGTAGTGTTAGATGTCTACTTGAGTTGACAGTATCTCGACAGCTCGGTACCGCGGCCTTGATCCAGAGCAACTTTCAGATGTGCCTGCGGCACGGTGGCAAAGGAGTAAAAAAAAATGGCCTATACCAACACCTTATGTCCCAGAGCGGAGTCGAACCGCCAATTTCATCCCATTGAACACGGACCAGTACCATTGACACTCAGCCTCGTGTGCAGAATCACGTCCATGGCCCCTCTTGAATCAAAGACCATTCATTCCATATAAAGGGGAGGGAGGAGCCGGAAGTTTGAAATGTGACGTCGTCAGCAAAAAAAATGTCTGAGAGCGTGAGGCGCCGTCTACCAGACACGCACCACCACAAAGTCTCCTGAACGCGCGTCCGCCGGAAAGGGAACACTTGGAACAAAATAAAGTGGATGCGCAATCTCCTCACGGATTGAACCCGAGTCGAACAGGCGAGTCCCACAAGTCACCAATTGCAAGTCACTGGTTAAAATGTTTTAGAGCTAGTGGGAGCGGACCGTTCCGCATTCACTCCTATTTCGCAGGACTAGTTTCCGAATGAGCCCCCAGCCCCCATAATTGTAACCCGAGCGAACGAGCCACTGGCATTCAAGGGCGCGACGGGGCCTAGATCTTTTTGAGACAGAGCGAGACATAGATTGCTTGCGCGGGGTGAATAAGTAGGATGGCAATATGAGACGATGAGCGACGAATGCTGGACCTACAGGAGCTTTCAAAGGGTTGCCATCTTGGGTTATTGCGACAGAGGTGGAGCCAGACATGCGCAAGGACGGCCCGCTCGGTGAGCGAACGAGCGTGTTGTGATTATAAAGCTTGCTAATGCCGGAAACAGAAATGAAACCCAGGAAATTCGGGGGGAATCCACGGGGGCCACAAATTGCGTCCTCAGCGTGGTCGAAGGCTCGTCTGGAAAAAGTGTAGGAATGGCCCCAGATATTACTTACTGTACTATTTCGACCAAAGGTTCACGGGGTGTCACCCGTCACCACTATTGTTCACTGAACAAGCTGTTCATTGATCGGCAATCACCGAAAATTGCCATATATGGACGTCCGGCAAGCGCCGGAGGCAAAATTTTCGTGTTTTTCAGCCTAATTAGGCCAGAAAAGCTCTCTGTCACTGTCACCAGGGCCAAAATTGTTCAGTTCACGGGTGGCCGTCACCCGTCACCTGAACCTTTGGTCGAAATAGTACAGTATCCTGCAGACATTTTTGTGCGCGGCGAGGCAACGGCACTCAAGGCGGTGTGTAAAGGTGGGTTCCAGAGAACGAGAAGTAACGCATGAAGGGTGCTCAAGAGGTGCGCGATAGAGCTAGACGTTCGTCGGTTGTTCGTCGAGGAAATTTGAGACGGCGGTGGAAAGAAAGCCGGAAAGTAGCCGGTAAGGCGGTGCGTCGGGGATCAGTCCGTTTTCAGCCGACCCGACCTCTGCCTCCCGCTCTTTCCACCGTGCTCCAGCGCAGGCATGCAGTGGGCTTGCCATCCTCGATTACCGCTGCAAGACACCCCGCTGGGTGCTCTTCGTCCGCTCTGGCGCCAATTGTCGGCCTCCTGGGAACAAAACTCTTGAAAAACTCAAGAAAAAAGTAGACTGGACCAAGACTGGACCGGCTCGCCCTAGGCCCCCCAACTAGCAACGCGTTTGCGTCCCAAGTGGCTCTGAGCATGACTTGAACCGTTGCAAGCCTCGCCCGCCGCCACCGCCCGATGGCTCATCGATTTGACCGCTAACTTCAGTCGACGCGTGGCGCCAACTTGGATGTATTCAGCGACCCGATGGCTCCCGCAAACGAGCGACTAGACTCAGAGTGGACGAAGCCCCGTGGACACTGTATGGGCGGCGCTACTGTGCGTACTAAGCGGGGGTCTCGAGGTCCGTGTCGTGCTTGGATCCTTGACTGACTCGGAGATGACGCTGATCTCGTGCTTAGTATCGTCTTCCTTCCTCCCCTCAACATTCTCCAGCGCAGCCACCTCGTAGTGCACCTCACCGGCATTGCCTATCGCCACGGAGCGGCCAGTGTCTCACGCCGGTGGGTATATATCAACAGCTAGCTCTCGCTTTCGTGGTGATCTTGCTGCAGGCACTACGTCAGCATCTCGGTGCCCACGCGCTAATCCTTCGGACTGAGCGTCCATTTGGTCCGTATCCTCTTCCCCCTGCTCTCCGATTGTGCTCTCGTTGCGATCTGGGTGAGTGCTTCCTCGGCTTTGGGGCAGTGTCACTAAAACACTTTCATTCCTCCTCGCTCGAAGGCAACGATAAACTCGTCCCGCGCAGACGCATGTAGCCCTCCGTTGTCGGTGTCCTCCTCTCCTCCTCCGACCGCTCGTTACCCTCCGTTAAAGTTTGCGGGTGGGACGGCCCCTTGATCATCGATGAATCGGACGCCTGGCCAGCCGGCGGTGACGGTGCGTATGTGTATGCTCATCGTCTCGATACTCGTATCGCTGACAGCCGCGCCTCCGTCCTCCGGGTTCAGTTGCAGTGCCAGAGCGGCTCTAAGTACCACGCTCACCATTCTACGGTACGGCCCGCCGTATCGGTTTTTTTAGGCTTCACCGCTGACATCCCTTTCTCGAGTTCGTCGCACTCGACTACTATCGCGCGCCGCAGCCGCCACGGTGTTTTCTGGCTACCGTATTCTCAGTAGATACCGCCGTTATCCTTCTCGTTCATAGCCTCGCAATAAGTACTGTATCCTGTTCGTCGCTCCGAATCCAAATGACGCTGCCCGTCGAGCCGAAAATTATAAACGTCTCCTTACGAGGTCAATATTATGATACTACGCGTGGCACGCAGCGACGAGAATGGCCATGAACAGCCAGCAATGCGTGAGAATGCACTCAGCCTCGAGGGCTCCAACACGAGTAAACACAGTTTTTCCTCTGCCTCGACGCAAAATTCTCCTCGGTGCTGACAGCCGTCCCTCAACCCACGTAAATCTCCCAAGAGAAATGGTACTTCGTGGGCTCTGCCTATTTCCCTCTCGATTCCGAGCCTCATCGTTACCTCGACCCCACCACCATGCTCAGAACATCAGCCCCGCTCAGCGGTCACCCAGCAAGCCAGACGGGTTGGAGTTCATCTACATGGTAGTGCGTAGCCCTCCGAGTCCCTCCTCGCTCCCCGTGGCTTATCTCTCCAAGCCTTGCATCAATTGCCAGGGCCTTTTTGAGGACGAGCGCTGGACCCCCAGCTTCCTCTGCGCGCAGTGCCACGCTAAGATTAACGCCACCGCTGGAGGAGGAGGAGCACTCCCAACTCCCCCGAGCAGCCCGAGCCCTGCCTACCCCGTGGCGCCAGTCGACATCGCTGTCACGCCAACTGCCACTGAGTCGGACAATAAATCGGACGCCATCCTTAACGCCAACCAGAGCAAGGCCGAGGTGCGCACCCTCAGGGCAGACACGGATACTCTGGTTGAAACTAATAATCTGCAGATCGGTGCCATCGAGAACGCGGAACCCGAGGCCAGCGGGACGGGGAAATTGTCGCCCACCCTCGTCCATCGTCAGGCAGCCTCGTTGGAGCATAAGGTCGAGCCCTTGAAGGGCACGTTCGACGGGAATGTGTAGCGGGGCCCGGGGAGGGCGTACTAAGAAGAAGAGGAACAAAAAAAGGCCAGCTTCTGTTCAAATGTCTATATTGCTCCCATACGATTGGTTCACATATCTACGTGTCTCCCGCAAAGCCACCACCAAGAAGGCCAGCTGTGTCGATGGCAGAGAGGATTCCTGTCGCCGCCGCCGGCGAGGCTCACTCGCTGTCCGTATCCCTCGCGTCCGTAGTGGTCAATGGCACGATGCCGGCGGGAGCAGCAGCGTTTTTCAACGCGTCACATCATTGACAACCCGATCCTCCTGAACTGCGGTTAAAACGGCTGGACTGCCTGCAATAGTTGTCAATGATTGCGCGGGAAAGGAGTGAAAACAGTCAGTCAGTGCTCACTCAAAGCGGGGACTGCAACTGCGACTCCGGGATAAAATCACAGCAAGGGTTTGATAGCGTGATCTTCACTCGCCCAGCACTGTGCTGTTGTGCGCTAGATCAAGCGGGGTCAGTGTCATGAACGAATAAAGACAGCCTGAGAAACTCAACGGCGGCTGCTCGTTCGAAGGTCGTTGACTGCATCCATCTTTACCGTAGGTTTGAGACGAATCGACGACTGGCGCGAGATGCGGGAAGAAGATCCTGGTCGAAGTCTGAGGGATGCGAGGCGCGAAGACGGGGGAGGAAGGGGAATTCGGGAAGGAGAGAGGCGAGAGCGGAGGAGTGAGGGCCAGTGGCGCTTGGGTAGTTCGACGGTTTAGCCAGGATGAAAGTAATTGGTGGGTTGCGCGTGCCGATTTTCCGTTGTTGTGGCGACGAGTTTCAGAGGTCCAACCAGATTCAGAGGAACATGGTGTAAATGAGCCTCGTCGCAGGAGGCAAGACAGAATGGACGAAACAGTCACGCTACTCCGCAGGACCAACGCAGTCGTACCGCAGCGGCAGATCTCCCTGAAACTGGTGGCAGAAGAGTGTCGGCGGAGGACGACGGAATTGATCTTGGTCAAGGTGTCGTATGGCATTCGTTGAGTTCTTTTTCCACCAAGCCAGTTAGGCAGCAAAATTGTTGCAATTTTTGACGGTCGTCGGCACTCGGCAGGAGTACGAAGAACTGCAAACCGGCGTAAACTTGGTCTGAAGTCCACAGGGGGGTATCGAGTTGGTATATCGAGAGGACCTGCACAGTTTTGGGAGGTTTTGCGTCCCAAATTGCGGGCTTTCGCGCAGGAGAAAATCGGCCATGAAGGGCGGAAGCAAGAGCCGGTATACGCGCCGTGATCCGGCACTGTCATCGTGACTGTGACGTTGCCTTAAGGCCCCAACCATTTCCGTTTTAAAACAGTTTCAAACGGTTATAACCGTTTTTATTTCCATTTGATTTGAAGGACCGGGCAAACGATAAACGGTTAGCAAACAAACGGTTCAAATGGTTTCAAACTCACTGTTGCCCAAACTGGGCTGAACGTTCAACTCCGGCCGAAAAATGAAACCTGTGGGACCTGAAATCTCAATGAAGGCAAAAAAGAAAGATTGTCACCAGCGAAAGCTGGGGCGTGGCAGAATATTTGAGCATCCTAGATTGGGAGCATGAGCCGTTGACCAGCACAGCACCCTTGGATCAGTGTCTTTAACGAGTAGAACGAGTAGCAGGCCTCTGGAGACAATCACACATGGTTGGAACTCGCCTGGTGAACTTGCCAAGATAGTCTATCGCTGAAATCCGACACACTCTTTCAGGCACGCAGAATTACCGTTTAAAACAGTTTCAAACGGTTTGAAACTGTTTTTTAACCGTTTCCGTTTCCATTTGCTCCGACCTTCAAACGGAAATGAAATGGTTGGAGCCTTACGTTGCCTCTTGCCGGAAACCTCCATCTCCCTCTCTGAATCGGCACTTCCACAACAGCCAACGTGGTCGAAACAAGCTGCGCTTCGATAGAACTCTCCACTGGATGGAGCTCTTCTGATGACTGGCTACAAACTTGCTATGTACCAATGCAACACACTCAGCACCGTCTCATCGTGCCAAGCCGACTCGCTGAGTGCTCTACCGGTGTTTTGTAGCTGTTCGAAAACTCGCTCGTGCTCTTCACTGCGGTCTTTGCCTCAGCACGTTGATAAAGCAGGAAGTCTGAGCGTTCGACACGCAAAAACGGCCTATCACCCGATCCTTGCTGCGCTCGAGCCTCGCAGTGGACGCGTGATTTGCTACTGTGAGACGCTAATTGGTTCCTATCTTGCTTCAAATACCCTGTTCTGTGATGCTCTGGCGTTCCGCTCTGGCTACACTCTTCTTTTACCACTTTCCCCGCCTTTTCTGTACCTCCATTGTCCCGACACCTCCCGCCGCTTTCGCATCTGCTCGACGAGTTCCCCGGTGGTCGGAGTACACTCCTCCATTACTTCTCTGCGTGCAAATCCGGTTCCAACTTCCACATTCTCCGCACTCCGCACCTTTTCCGCCTGTATTGCTGCTCCTCCTGAATACGAGACCACGCACCGCGGCCCCATCTGCCTTCCCTCGATGACCTTTGCAGACACCTTCCCCTCCGAACGCCGTCTATCTTGACTCCCAATGCTTCTGTAGCGCCGTTGTGGCGCCGGAACTCTTGAACTCAGCCCACATGTTCAGGTGCACCGCCGCCTGAGAGTCGCTATTCGTGGTGCGGGATTGTTCCTCGCAACGGCGGCCACTAACGCCTCACAATTCGCGAGGTCGAAATCACCCCATGAGCGCAGACGATCTGTCGATATCCGCCGACCTGCTGATGTGGCCTCGCAAAATCGCTCACCAACTCAAATTCAACCATTTATGTTGCTAAACCTCAGTGCAAGAGTGCGTATATGCTATTTTGTCTACGCCTCTGGGGTTCCCGTCCTGATGACTCGTTCAATCTAGGCCTCGTCTCATTCCCTCGGAGACGCCGACTACATCCGAATCACGGTGCGCAATTCCAATCCCGTCTTCACTCCCTCTCTCCATTTTACTCTGTGTATGTCCTGTGAAATCGAACCTCCGAACTGGATATGCTCGCAACATTCCTTGTTTTATTGTACGTGCCTGCCTCCATGGAACACATTAAATGGTGGTTCAATTCAACGTGGATACGTTGGTTCGACTCGAGCCTGGCCCATTAGTACTCATCGACCTTTCTTTCTTTTGCTGCATTTATTATGTGCATGATCGAGATTCGAGGTGGCGCGGTGCTTGATGTGGACTTAATGAGGTTGAGCTTCAGTAGAAATGGTAGGAGTCCAATCGCGGATCTGCACCCGCTCTATTCCAATGAATCCACGGCTTCAAGCGGGGTACGCTCGTTCGACTCGAGCCGGACTATGATCCCGACGACTTGATCCTTTTTGCTGGCCTGCCATCTCGTTGAAGTTGTACATATGCGATCCTCGAGGGGAGTTCATCTGCGTTGGGAAGGCATTCAGCTGATTCACGGAGAGAAACCGATGAAGTAGTGGCGTTCCAAGTCATTTTTCAGTTGCTGAAGTTGGTACCTGGGAACCTTTCTCTCAAAAGACTCAGACGTCCGAGTCTGCGTCAGAAATCTCGTGAGCCCTGCGTTCCAGACCTCCATCCGCCGACGATGTCAACATAACTAGGACATTTCTGTTTTTTTAAGGGGTCGTACCTATTATAAGAAGGGTTTCCAGTATTTGAACCAGGTCCAGATTGCAGACGGTCCGCACCTGCTCTACTTCAGCCTTGAGTCGGAAGTACTCAAGCAGGGGGCGCTCGTTCGACTCGAGCCCGCACTCTGCCACGGAGGTACACACATGGTTGTATTTTTCCGCTTGGAAGACCGCGCAGTTCGCTGCGCATCTATCGAGGTTCGTCAGTAATGGAATCAGGTCCAGCTGCGGACGGTCCGCACCCGCTCTATTTAAATTTGAATCCCTGGCTACAACGGGGTTTGTTCGACTCGAGCCTGGACCATTCACCGACGTCGAGGGGAATTGTTTTTCTTGCAGCTTGGCGTGATCGAGCTAACACGGCGTTCGATACAAGGTTCGATAGGCTATCGAGCGTTGTCAGTGGGTGAAAGAGATCCAGTCGCGGATGGTCCGCACCCACAAAGATTCATCATGATGCTTTGGAACTTTGAGTGGGACTTCGCTCGTTCGAATCAGGCCTGGACCATGATATTCGCCGCGATATTGTTTTGTTTGTCCTTGAAAGCCACCGCGCACTTCGATGCGCACCTATGAAAGTCAGTAAGTACTTGAAAGAGGTTCAGTCCTGGACCATAAACCCCAATTGTGGCACAGTTTTTTTCAAGCATAATTTGACGCGCACCTATCGAAGTCAGCAAGTGAAAGAGGTCCAGTCGCGGATGGTCCGCGCCCACAGCGGGAAAATTTGGTGCCTACCGGAACGACGCTCGTTCGACTCGAGCCTGAACCATCCCGGCAGCATGGAGGAGAATTTGTTTTTTTTGCGGCTTTGCGCATCCAGTTCACTGTGCACCTATCAAGGTTCGTCAGTAATTGAACACGGTTTAGTCGCGGATGGTCCGCCCCCGCTCAACTTAGGTTTTCGGTAGTAATACTCAAGCAGGGTACGCTCGTTCGAGTCGAGCCTGCACTGTAGGGTGAAAACTGGCTTTTATTTTCCCTTTTGAAAGGCACTGCACAGTTCGACCCGCACCTACTGTCGAGCGTCGTCAGTGATCAAATCAGGGTCAGTCGCGGACGGTCCGCACCTGCTTCCTTTGAGCTTTGAGTAGTACCTCAGCGGGGTACGCTCGTTCGATTCGAGCCTGAACTATGAACCGTGCGGATCGATGTGTTTTTCTTTGCGTGACCGAGGCAGTGTGGCGTTAGACATGGACCTATCGAGGGTTGTGAGTAATTGAACACGGTCCAGTTGCGGACGGTCCGCACGCACAAGGATTTCGTGGCTGCCTCGAAAGATTTGTGTTGTGGGAGTACGCTAGCGTTTGACTCGAGCCTGGACCGTAAAAAAGCTGGACATGTGGTTGTATTTTTTTTTTGCTCTTGGAAGCAACTGCACAGTTCGATAGGTGCCTGTTGAAGTCAGTAAGGAATTGAACTAGATTCAGTCGCGGACGGTCCGCACCTGCTTTACTTGAGCCTTGAGTCGTACTAGTACTTCAGCCGGGGACGCTCGTTCGACTCGAGGCTGGACCATAGGCAGGGGGCACATCAGTTTTTTTTTGGCACTCTGAAGCTAACACGCAGTCCGATGCGCACCTCTCGAGGTTCGTCAGTCATTGGAAGAGGTCTAGTCGCGCAAGGTCCGCACCCGCTCTACGTGAAGAAATCCTTTACCTTCTAGCGGGGTTTGCTCGTTCGACTCAAGCCTGGACCATTCACCGGGGGCCAGTATGTTTTTCTTGCAGCTCTGCGTGATCGAGTTTGGCGGCGTTCGATAGGCACCTATCCAAGTCAGCAAGTAAGTAAATATGGTTCAGTCGCGGACGGTCCGCACCCACATTTCATATCTTCAATGGAAACAAGTTGAGTGGGACTACGCTCGTTCGACTCGAGTCTGGACGGTAAAAGAGAGTGCAAGGCCTTTTGCTTTGCCTCTTGGAAGCCAGCACTCAGTTCGCTGTGCACGTATTGAGGTTCATCAGTAAGCGAACCACGTCCAGTCGCGGATGGTCCGCCGCACCCACAAGAATTACGTGGTTTCTTCGAACAGTTTGAGTGGGACTACGCTCGTTCGATTCGAGCCTGGACTGTGATTGGAATGCCATGTGGTTGTATTTTTTTCCTCTCGGAAGCCACCCTGCAATTTGCTGTGCACCGATGGGGTGTCGTCAGTGATTAAATCAGGTCCAGTCGCGGATGGCCATATGGTCCGCACCCGCAAAGACTACTGTCGCCCTCGCAAACTTGTTTGAGTGGAACTACGCTCGTTCGATTCGAGCCTGGACCGTGCACCGTCGGGCGGGCGTTGGCGTCTATTTTTCCTTTTAAAAGCCACCGCGCAAGTCACTGTGCACCTAGGCAAGTTAGTCAGTAATTGAAAGAGGTCCAGTTGCGGAGGGTCCGCACCCACAAAGATTCACTGTGCTTAAGCGGGATTACGCTCGTTCGACTCGAGCCTGGACCATTCAGCGGGGGGCCAACACTTGTTTTTCCCGCAGCTTTGCGTGATCGAGGTAGCGCCGCGGCGGCGTTCGATGCCCATCGATTGAGGTTTGTCAGTAATTGGAAGAGGTCTAGTCGCGGATGGTCTGCATCCACAAAAATTGTTCGTGTCTGCTCTCGAGCCTGAACTATTAACTCTGAGGACGGATTTGTTTTCCTTTGCTTTATGTTTTTATTTACCGCCAAAGTAACCCACACACCTATCGGGCATCATAAGTACTTGCACTTGGTCTAGCCGCGGACGGTCCGCACTCACACCGTGTAAATTTGGCGCCTACCAACCCAGTGGAAACGAACATGGACCTTTGTTTTTCCTCTTGGAAGACCGGGCAGTCCAATGTGCACCTGTCATGGCAAGTCAGGAGCGGAATAGTGGCTAGTTGCGGAGGGTCCGCACCTGCTCTACTTGAATCTTGGGCGGTGAAGTGAAGCAGGGTACGCTCGTTCGAATCGAGCCTGGACCATTCAGCGCCACAAGATGACAATTTATTTTTCTTGCAGTTTCGCCGCGATCAAGCTACTTAGCACGCGCACCTATGAGTAATTTCAGTTGCGGATGGTCCGCACCGGCTCTACTTGCATCTAGGGCAGTGAACTGAAGCAGGGTACTTGCGCTCGTTCGACTCGAGCCTGAACCTTTCATATGTGCCCAGTCTCTGTTTGTTTTGCATGGTCGAGCGAGCGCGGGCGCGGGGCTCGATGCGCATCTATCGAGGCTCATGGGTAATTGAAATAGGTTCAGTTGCGGACGGTCCGTACCCACACAGTGTGGATATCAGTGAAGATGAACCGAGTGGGAATGACGCTCGTTCGACTCGAGCATGGACCATGATCAGCGCTCTCCACAATTGTTTTTCCAATTCACCCTCAACGTAACTCGACGCACCTATCGAGCGTTGTCAGTGATTAAATGAGGTCCAGTTGCGGAAGGTCCGCACCTCCAAAGATTTCATCTGCGCAGAGAAAGATTTGAGTCGGAACTACTTACGCTCGTTCGAATCGAGCTTGGACTGTAATCCATTGAAATCAGAAGTTTTTTGCAAGTTGAATGGCATCTTCGAGGGGAATTCATCTGCTCGAGGAGGCATTGTTAGTTCATACATCCACGATCCCGCCAGAAAGTCAGTTCCGTCGAACACAGAAAAGTCTGACCGCGCCCGCGCCATTGAATGAAGACGATCATGAATTCAATCAACGGCCTGAAAACGTCGCTAGCATCGAGTGGTGCCCCTATCTGCGACGACGCCACAAATTGTGCGCTGAGTGAGTGAGTCCAGACCTCCAGCCAGATAGTCCAAAACACAGCAGCGACGTCGACGGTCGACATATGGAATCCATTGGAATTTCAATTGAATTTACATTCAAGTTGACGGCGAGCATGGCAACGGCGCGTGGATGTCGTCAGGCGGGATGTTGGCGAGTGGGAGGGATGTAGAGGGGCGCAGATGGCTAGGAAGACGGTGGTTTGTTGCACGGAAGAGAGGACGCTCGGGGAGTGCGAGAAAGAACAGAGAACAGACGCCGAGTTTAGCTCAGATAGACAGGAACATTGACCAGGATGTTGATCATTCGTTCCTGCTGTGGGTCGAGTCATCGTATGGAAGGAGAACTGGCCGAGCGTCTTGCACGGATCCTCCTCGACAGCCTGCTCGCACTTTGGAGATGATGAAGGTCGGGAACAAGGACCCCGAGGGCGATCATTGATCGTTACATAACCCGCCCAATCTCTCTCACCGCCGCCGTCGTCGACTAGGCCTCCCCCCGTTCTCCGTCCGTCCAGCCGTCCAGCCAGCGACCCTCAAGGAGGAGTTGGGTGAATAGACGAGTACACTAGCGAGACTAGGCAGGAACTACTGTCCTTGGAGAAGGGTGCGTCTCCGTCTATTCAATCGCCCCATCTTCTCCTCTCGCAAACGACTGACTCTGCGTTTACCAGGGCCAGGATGCCCTCCCTCTTCTCACGCGCCCGCACGGCCTCCACCCCGGGGAAACCAAAATCCAAGCCCACCCCCACAAAATCAAAATCCACCTCCTCAAACGCTGCGAATGCACGCCCCTCCACCCCCCTCACCACCGACGAATTCGGGCGCAGCACCCCGCTGGGCCGGAGCCGCAGCGCCTCCCTCCCGCCCGCGGGCCCCGGCGACGCGGGCTACGGCGCCGTCGGGTTCCTCCCGACCACCCTGCCCGCGGATGCGTCGGCGGCGTGGGCCGGCGCGCCGACCTCCACCGCTCTCACCCTGGGAGGGGGCGGTATAGGCGGTATAGGCGGGGCACCCCCGGTACCGAGACCGGCGTACGGGCTCCTCTCGCCGGCGCGCGATGCGGTGCTGGGGCTGCCGGATGTGGCGCGGCTGGTGGCGCGCGTGTGCGCGGAGCTCGAGCGCACCGGCGTTGCGACGCCGTTCGTGTTCTCCGCTCTGGCGCTCGACGTCCGCCGGGGCGGGGTGGTGCGCCTTGTGAAAGCTTTCCTAGGGACGTGCCGCGATGGTGGTGGCGAGATGGGTGTGGGTGGGGCGGCGGAGGAGAGGTGGGCGGAGGAGGCGAGGTTTGCGGGGGCGCATGAACTGGGGATGTGTTTGCGGTGGGGGTTGTCGAGGGTTGTGAGGGTCGAGGGTGGGAGGGAGGTGCGGGGGCTTTTGAGCTGGGCTTGGTATGAGAAGTGGAAAACTGAGGAGGCGGGTGAGTGTCTTTTCGATTTTCCCATCCTTTTTTCGTTGCGTTGGGGCGGGCTGGCCGCACTTCCTTCCACTTTACGCCCTCCTCCACCGGCCCCGTCGAGTCCCCGCTCGATGTCTGTCCATCGTCGGGCCGTGTGCTTCGTGTACACAGACGGGCGCCTCGTCGCAGATGTCATCGCGCCGCACAGACGCCGTTGGTTTCTGCCTTCCTTCTATTCACATCGTCGCTCGTCGAGCGCCATAGCGTCTCGACGAAGAGCCCGGCTTTCTTTTACGTCTTTGCGCCCTTTCTTGCGCCATTTCCTTTTTGGGACTGGTCCTCCTTCTCGCGTTCTCGAATGCTGTCGACGCCAGCTCCATTCCCTGGCGCTCGCACCTCCCGCATCTCTCTTTCTTCTACATACCGCACCCTCCCCCGCCTTGCCGTCTACTCCCTTTTTTATCTTCACTTTTTTCGACTTCCCATTCGCCTTCCTGCTTCCTATTCTGCCAAATACTAAAATACTAACGCCCCCCTTCCCCCACAGCAAACGCCTACCCCCCAACCGCATTCAGCACCCTCCTCTCCTCCCTCCCCGCCCAACTCCCCCCAATTTTAGCGCCCTTATTCGCCCTCTGCACGCGCCTCGTCGCGCACAGCAACGTCAGCGGGCACACGCCGCCTTCGCTCGCTTCTGTGCTCTCTCCTCTGCTATTCGGACTCGCGCCACCCGCCACTGGCTCCTCCCACTCCAACTTTAATGCAAGCTATAACGGAGCAGGAGGAGGAGGAGGAGGGGGAGCAGGGAATAACCCATACGGCCAACCGCCGATGTCGCCCGGAGGCAGGGAGAGCGGGGGAAGGGAAGGCAGGGAGGGAAAGGAGAAGAAGAAGAGTAGTAGGACGAAGGAGGAGGAGGCGGCGGAGGAGGTGCTGTTTCCGACTGTGGAGGATTTTGGGAGTTTTTCGGCGGCGTATGAGGTTCGTCCTATTCGTTTTTTAACCCCTTCCCCACATTCCTTCTTCCCCTTCGTCCTCCTCCACCCCATCTCTTTCTTCTTCACGACGACGTCCACGTCTCCGCTCGCCTTCTTCCCGCGGACGACGACGACGACCTCCCGCGTCGGCGTCGGCGAGTCCTTCCTCCATCACTTCGTCCATACCCTCCATTCCCTCCTGTTCTGTCCTTCCCTGTCCGTTTCTCCTTCGCCGCCGTCTCCTCCGTACCCACCTCCTTCTTCTTCTTCTTTACGACGACGACGACGCCCGGGTCGTCCTCTCCTTCCCCGTCTTCTCCTCCTGCCCTTCCTCCCCGCTCTCCTCCACCCCCACCTCCTTCTTCACGACGACGACGTCCGCGTCGTCCCCCTCCTTTCCCTCCCCATTCCCGTCTTCCTCCTTCGTCGCCGTCTCCTCCACCCCCACCTTCTTCTTTACCACGACGACGACGCCCGCGTCGTCCTCTCCTTCCCCGCGCTCTCCTCCTCTCCGCGCTCTCCTCCACCTCCACCTTCTTCTTACTAACTCATCCACAGGAATACCTCCGCGGCGCGCGCGCCTCCGAGCACCTCCTCCTCGCGTGCATCCGCGAGGGCACGATGGGCGCGCTCGCGGCGCCGACGAGGCTCCGGGAGTGGGTGGGGATGTATACGGGGAGTGTTGCGGAGGGTGCGTTTTTTTCCTCAAGGTTTCTTGTTTCCAGTTTTCTTCGTCTTCGGCTTCTTTCGTCTGTGGTCGACGTCTTGGGGATGGTTTTACCGCGTTTGTGTGGTCGAGAGCGCGGCCGTTTTCGACCGACGTACGCTTCGCGCGCAGACGGGGGCGCGCGAGATGGCGATGGACATGGAGCTCTGGGGCTCGTGGGTCTCGTGGAGGCGCACTGCAGGGGACCGAGGCGGGTTGTCGTCGCGGAAGAGCGCGCGCGCGTTGGGGAGGCGCTGCCGGCCGTCGCTGCTGCGGCTCATGATGGGCATGAGGCCGATGGTGACATGGCGCGAGCAGTCTGGGCAGCGGTGGTCGTGCGGGACTGGGCTGCGTATGCGCGGGATGGGGAGGCGTTGCAGTACCATGTCTGCTCGTCGTCCAGACGGCAGTCTGGTGACACTCATCGAGGGGACGGTGCTTGTGGTGGTGGTCATGCTCTTGTCCAGCCGAAGGTGTTGGAGACGCTGTTCGTGCTGAGCATGCTGTCGTGCATGCCGGCCTCCTTCGCCGACCAGGCGTGAGTGGCACAATAAGAGGCGGCGATCTTGTGCAGATCGAGGCAGGCGAGGGCGTCGTTCTCCTCATAACTGCGCTGACATGTGGGTCGCGGGGGATGCAGCGCCGTGGTGGCGTCCGTGGGGATGTATGCGCGACTCGTTGGCTACTCTACTCTTTCTCTTTTTTTTTTCGTTCTGCCGACGGCCTTGGGGGCAGCGACGAGTATGCCGCCGATCTCGCCCGTTGTGCTCCGGAGATGTAGCGCGGACGATGGCAGCGATGTCGGTCTCGGGGCGTCTGCCTCGTCATCTTCGCCGGCAGCCCCAGTAGTTGCTTCCTCTCTTCCTCATGCTTATCATCTTCCTCTCGTCCTCATACTGATCATCTCTTCTCCTGCAGCCCGATCCGGCGGCGCGCGCCGCGGCGCCAAGACCACCCGTGTCGTCCACGTACGGCGGAACGTGCGCTCGTACAGCGCGGACCTCGTTCGAGGCGGGAGCAGCTGGGCGAGCGGGAGTGCGAGTGCTGGTAGTGAGTTTCTTTCCTTTCCGTTTCTTTTTTTTTGTTACTTTTTTGGATACATACATACATATGGTCGTCGTTCCTCCCCGTACTCTTCGTCGTCTCTACTTATCGCGGTCGTCTGCGTCCTTTTTTTTGCTACCTTTTCGACGTTCTCGATACATGGCCACTTCACTATATCGTGCATTTTCGATTCCTCCCTTCACCTATATCACCACACTCCTCCTGCGTACCACATACTCGTTCCTCTCACGTACTGCTGTTACCTTCGTCGCTTTTACTACGCTTTCATCCGCATTTGCTTTACTCTCGGCGTCGACGGACTTGCCTCGTACATTATTCTGCCTTCACCACCTTCCAGCTTCTCCCTTTTCCTGCTTCATCTTGCGATCCCCCATGCTAACGACCTTCACAGGCGCACCAAACGAATGGGCCGCTTCCAAAGCCTGGCGCTCCATCGTCGCAGGCGGCGCCGGCGCCCCCCGTTACGCCGAGTCCTACCGCAAACGAATGGACCTCGGCGTCGGCGTACACCCCTCCACCTCCTCCCTCGCCTCCACCACCACCACCTCATCCAACTACGGCTCGTCTCCGTCCGCATATAACCTCTCCGCGCCCTCGACGACGAGCCTCAGCAGTGAGGACTCGGGCGGCGCGTTCCGCTCGCTGACGGATATGAAGTGGGGGGAGTTTGAGAGCTTGGGCTTTGGGTCGGATGCACACGGCGGTGCGAAAGAGGGCGGTATTGAAACGAAGCTAAAGTTTGACTTGACTGAGAACGCCAGGGCGGTATGACCTTCCTCTATTCCTTCCTTGTTTTGGATACTCACGACACGCAGGAGCGCCTCGCCAAACGCGAGACTTTATCATGGAACGACTTCTCCAGCGCCGGCTTCACGCGCTCGGACGCACCACTCTCCGCGACGCTGCAATTCTCGCCGCCGCTCACGCTCAATACCAACACCTCTGCGAATGCGCCGCTCAACGCCGAGCTCACGCGCAAGCTTCGTAAAGCGCACAAGGCGCTGCCGGCGTTTGGGTGGGATACGCAGCCGGTTATGGGGCCGGAGGAGGTCGTCGAGGAGGCGTTTTTGGACGTGTTTTGCGATTTGCTGTGGGGCGGAGGGTGGATGGAGCGCGCGAGTGGAGTCGGTGGGCCGGCGGCGGAGCTGGCTAGGGAGTGCTCGTGGGCGCTGGTGCGTCGTGCTCTTCGCAGATTTTGACGGAATACTAACGATGTGACCAGGTCGAATACAAGTCGCGCTCGGGCGCACAGCAAGATAGCGGGAGCACTCTCGTGCTATTCGAGGAGTTCGTGCCGCGTGAATACCGTCTCGCGCTCGCGGGTGCCGCACCACCAGGCACCCGTCGACGACTACCTTCGTTATTTTCGCCGTCGCCGTCGCCCGCCATGGGTGGCAAGACTTGGAAGCAAGCGCAAACGCTCAACGGACGACCGTACGTCGTCGGCGCAACGCCCATCGTCACCGGCAGCACCCGCGAGCTCGACTTTGACTCGATGCTCCGCGCGCAGGGCGGGACCAAGATCCTCAGCCTCGGCACCAAGCGCGCAGTCAGTACGGGCCCCATGTCGCCCCCCGACCTCGGCCCCGCGCACTCGCCCATCACCATGGCGCGCACGCAGAGCAACGACACGCACGCGTCGAGCGGGGAGAGCGAGACGCCCGGTCGCGATCGGGATAAAGAAAAAGCCGCGAAGCGCCAGTCGGGTGCGCGTTTTCGGCTGCCAGGCGGGATGATCCCCGGTCCTAGTCCTGGCATCGGAGGACGGGTGCGTGCGGGCATGCCACCGGCGGAGTACGCCGCGGTGGAGTTCGAGACGCGGTTGGCTGGGGAAAGCGACGATGAAGGCGCGGCGGGTGCGGAGGAGGAGGCGGCGAAGCAGCGTCGGCGGGAGAGCGCGAGCGATGCGTGGGTGGATATACTTGTGGGGAGTATGCAGGGGCGGCGCATGCCGGGGCAGGATGCGGAGCTGGGGCGGGGGAGCGCGCGGCGGAGGGCGGCGTTTATTGGGGGTGTGGATCCCGACCTGGAGAATATGGAGGCGGCGAAGGCGCTCGCGGCGGCGACGATGGGGCGGGAGCAGAGTCCGGATCCGGAGGAGCTTGACCGGCGGAGGGAGCAGCGCGCGAGGGAGAGGGAGAACGAGCGGCTGCGGGACTCGGATGTCGTGGAGATCGAGCGCGTTCCGCGAGCGAGCGAGCAGTCGGACCGTAGCGGGGAGGATGGTGCGGCGAGCGATGGGTACGGACCGCCTACCGACGGCGAGGACGATGAGGACGACCTCCCTACTCCCGGCGGGCACAAGACCGTCAGTCCACGACAGGAGGCCCGCAATCAGCGACGGCTTGGGTACTTTGACCTTCACCCGGAACGGCGACCAGCTTCCTCCATCTCCACGACCGACGACGACCCCCGGAGTCTCCTCAGCGGGACGGACAGTGATGACGAGCACGATGTCGTCGTGCCCGTCCCTCGCAATCTCGACGCCATACGCCCGCTGCCGACACCCACCGGTCCTCCCCCGATATCACCCATCTCCCCCGTCGACATTCCTCACTTTGATGACGCGGAGAACAGGCGCCGTGCGGACCAGGAGCACGGGCGCTCCAAAGTGGACCCGGTCATCCTCACGCCGAACAACCCCAACGGCAACGGGCACACCATCGCCTCCCCCACGCCCGCCGCGCCAAGCAAGACCTCCGCCCTCATCGACATGTTCCGCGAGCGCGAGCAGCGCGGCTCGCCCGCCAAGCCCCCTGCCGGCGCAGCACCCGCCGCTATCGTCGCTCCGTCGCGGCTGCCCGTGCGCGTCGCCCCCGGCCCCTCGCTCTCCCCCAACAGCGCCAAGCCACCCGCGCCGCTGCCTAAAACGCCCCCCGCCCCCGCAGCCTCGCCGCTCCCCAAGACGCCCGCGCCCGTGCAAGCTCCGGCGACCAAGTCCTCGCCGCCGCTGCTCGACGCGCCTGGGTCGCCGCTGCCCCCTGACAGCGGGCGCGCGAGCCCCGCGCGCTACGTCCACGGCGCCCCGCTGCACAACGTGTTGGAGGAGGAGGAAGAGGAGCCATGAGCCTCTCTGCCTGCCTCCGTCCCAAAATCGTGTCAGCGCCTTAATTAAGCTTTAAAACTCCACCGATATACGCGTCTCCCCTCCCATTACATATGCTTTCCCGCTGCTGCTGCTGATAGATCCCATTTCTCCTTGTCCTTATCTTCCTTCCTCCCTTCCTCCCTCCCCGCCGACTCACAGCATCGTATACCCGATGGATTCCGGATACTGCTCTTTTTAGGATTGCACGCCGTATTACCATATTGTCACTCGTTACTTTCCGTCGTTTCTTCTCCTTCCAGTTTACATATTTTACTACTTATTATCTCTTATCTCTGAATCGTCTCGGTAGTCGAAGGAATACCCTCCATATGTTGTCCGTCACTTTGTCAATGTCGTATGAATAAAAGTCGATCTCACTGGGTTCGGGCGTGCTTGTGAAGTCCCATATTTCTTTCATTCACGCCCACCAAGTACAGTATTGTCGCCGCTCGAAATATATATCGTCCAATGCAATGCAGCTTCTCAAAACCTCCCAGTTACTTCGCAGGGAACGCCGACTGCGAGCCTCTCGGCGGAGTGATCTTGGGCTGAAATAGCCTTGCTTCAGCTATCTGTTTCACAAGCTTGAATAGCGATGAGACGTACCGTCGAAAATCCAGGGAAAGGGTAAGTCAGTCCGCCGTACGTCGTCGGCGCCGTCCTGGCTGCGCTGCTGGGTTTACTGGCGACCGGTCCCTTGCTACCGTCGTACGGCGCCGAGTACGTTGTGAACGCCGCTGGGCCGCGCATCTGCGATGGCTCGATAACGTAGACACTTTCTGCGAGAGCAGCTTTGGCGCGTGCTAATTGGCGTCGGCGGTAGAGCAGGAAGGCGACTCCGCCGAGGATGAGGATGAGTAAGAGGACGACGAGGGAGATTATAGCGGCGATTGCGCCGCGCGTGAGCTTGTTCTGGCAGACGGTCTTCCCCGAGCTAAATGGAATGGTACTCGTCAACCCGAGTGGAGGAACAGGCATAGGACGGTACTCACTCGGAGGTTACACATACTTGACTCGCGCGCACGACTGGGAGCGCCAGGAGGATGAGGGCGAGCTTCAGCACTGCTCAGCCAAGACGTCACTGGTGAGCCAAGGAGGGCAGAGAGGTGAGGACCAAGAGAGCGTACCAAGTCCGCGATCGTAAGCGTTCATTGCTGTCGTAATATTATTGGCTTGAGGAGGACGGGAAGTTATTGACTATGACGACGAAGATGTTCGGGTTGGGGAACCGGACCGCACAGCAGTCGAAAAAGGAATGAGGGGGGAAACCGCCAGGGAACTCGAGTTGTCCGTGACTCCAGTCCAGCATTAAAAGGCTGCGACGGACTCCGGTCGTTGGGGAACTTGTGCAAGGGGGCGACACGATCCGTTGATGACCCGGATTATTTGCGGCGTTGCAAACAGTGAGACGCGGGACATCTCAGCCCAGGATATGCCGAAGATCGCCGCAGACTTTGAACCTAGGTGGTTGAGACGCCGTTCCCCGAGAGCTCTCATGAGAAACCCGCCAGGCAAAAGAAGCCTGTTGATGTATGATTAAAAAACGCATCCAACGCATTTAATTCCTGGTTGTTGGAGGGATTCCACACCTGAATAATCAACCGAGCAGGAAATAAATTGGTGGGGTCAACTACTCACTGAGTTGCATCCATCGTTGGCGTTAGCCCGCAGGGTCGAAAGTAGACGACGACGCAGAAACGCTAACAAAGTTTCCAGCGACTTTCCGATGGCCACGATTACTGTAGCTACGTAGAGGTCTTAAGAGACAATGGAGAGATCGTTGAGAGATCGAGGAAAATTGACCAACGAGCGATTTTACTGAGTCAAATTGGGCCGGCATGCAGGAGAATCGTCGAGCCTTCAAGAGGGCGAGTAGGTTGTCCAATTCAACCGAAAACTGACAGGAAAGCCACACGAAAATCGCCCTCCCAGTCGGTCAAGATGGTGGCAGGAGGCAAAAGTATGGCGGTGAGTTTGATGATCACCTTTGATCTCATCAATCTGCCTCCTGCTTGCGAACACCATTGTCGATCCGCCAGTCTTTGTCGAGCCTGCGTCGATCCTGCTCGAATTTGAATCATAGACTCTCTCCAGCACCCTTCGTAGAATATCCGCTCGCCGAACTCTTCCTGTGTCCTACTGGCGGCACTGTCTTCTCGACTCCGAGCGCGAAAGACTGATACATCTGGAAACACCTTTTGGTCACATAGAGCGCGGGCCGCAACGGTAGATCACCCATCACCCGATAGCACCGGATAGAGCCGATACTTCGCTGTAGAGCACCGTAGAACGTGCTTGCGCGAGGGGAGTCCTCCCTCCACATAGCTCTACAGGAATGCCTTGTCCTACAGTGGAACTCTGAACCTTTGACATGTTCACATGGATTTCCTGGCGATATATAAGGCCCGACAAGTCCGCAAACAATCCCCGCCCTTCCTTCCCCCACCGCATGTCTTCAACTCCAATTCTCTGCCTGCTGCCCTCAAGAAAGTCTCATGCTATTCAACCCAGCCAGTACAAACCCTCAAGTTATCACAAGTGTCAAGTCTTGCTTCAAGCCGTGACGACTTCAAAACTCCCTCAATTCAATCAGCGCGCATCCTCCGAGTCAATTACAATCAAAATCCAAGACTGTCTCTTTCTGCCTCTGTGGACTGCCCTCTCAAAGATTACATCTGACTTCATCCATAGTACTATTGTACCGTTGTTCAACTACTTATACTCCCGAATGCTATGTTCTTTTGCACCGCATTTTTGTACCCTCTACGGATTTGAATCACAAAATGAGAGAACATTTCTGCTGGACGCAACGACGCGTCGTGCCACATAGCCGGTGTTATCCCCGAAAACATTGTCTACAGAGATCTACGTTGCTCTACGGCTCTACGACTCTACAGATCTACCGTCTCTATGAGCAACTATGATAGAGGGGTACATAGCTACCACTCTACTGCTCTACGGCTCTCTCCATAGAGCTATATAGCCGTGTGGTGTTTTCCAGATGTACATAGACAAGTGCGGCCCGTTCTGTCCTTCAGAATTTACTCACCGGACGTGAATGGGTCTGCAGCACGAGGTCGTCGCAGGCCTGGCTACTGCTGTGGAGATGTCAAGAGGGCGGTGCGTTCATGCGTGATATATGGCTGATTTCCATCCAATTGACTCGGAGATTTGTATTCAGATGCACCGCCATATCCCGTCCACGTCGCAAGCTTCCTCCCTTTCTCGCGACCACAAGCAAGAACTATGTTCGACGTCTTGGAGCGTCTTGCCCCGCCCTTGTTCAAGAAATCCGGCGACCGTTCTCCGCCATCGCCATCGCCAACACCAAGGCCGTGGAAGCGATGGTCTGCGACCTCCTCCTTCGATGCATCGCTCAGCAAGGTATTCCCCAAAAATTCTTCCGTCAAGCGGTCACAATCACCGCCACGCTGGGATCCGCCGCTACCACCACCGGCGATATCAAGCAGGAATGTCAGGGGGGCCTTTGAGCTCTTAGCTAGCGCCTCCGAGCGCTTCCTGGAGGGGACACCGTTCAAGATCCCGATCGCGATATTCAACCAAGTCATTGACCTCGCCCATGTACGTGCTCTCGTCGATGGCTGCGTCGAGGCTCCAACCTTCTGCAGAGAGTAGCGGAGAACAGCAATTCCATCAATACGCTCTTTCAAACAATGGTCCACCGGCTCGACATCCTTAACAGAGCCCTCATGCAGGCACACTCTGACGAGGCGTTGGAGAGGTTGACCGCATTCTCTGGGTGAGTCCGGGCTGCGGTAGCTGTGGTCGTCTCAGAAGCTAATTTATCGGCTGATAGAACCCTCACTCAAGAGCTGCAGGGTTTTCGGACGCTCGCCAAACGTGGAACCACGGAGAAGATAATGATGTCCAGAGACGACGAGCAGACCATTATTACCATCATTACGCGTCTGGACGCTTGCCTCGCGGATTTTCAGGTGATCAATCAGGTTTTTCGCGAAATAAACCAACCTAACACGCTAGCAGCTCGACGTTATCATGTCTCTGGAAAGAAGCCTACACAACGCCGTCCAACAGTTCAAAGTATGTTGGGCCTCACCTTTCCCTCCCCCGGACTGAGTTCATTGACTTCCAAGGACATCCAAATCGAGCGGTGGCCGCGATCCAAACATGCCACCTATGGCGCAGACACCGACCCTGGCACGACGTTCCTCCAACGCGAGCCCTGTACACCAAATACCCGTGTCGCAGTCATGCACGAGATCAGTGAATGGGCCGAAGATCCCTCACTGCCCAATGTCCACCCGGTTTTCTGGTTGACGGGGCACGCCGGGGCCGGGAAATCGACCATTGCATTCACCATAGCGCAAAGATACACCAAGAAGTCACACCTTCTCGCCGGAAACTTTTTTTGCTCTCGCCAGTTCGAGGACACAAGAGGGGCAAATTACATTATCCCGTCCATTGCTTATCAGTTGGCGCAACATTCTAGCTCTTTTCGACAGGCGCTCGTTACCGTCAACGCCCTCGGGGCGGTCCCAGACACTCTAGAAGACCAGATGTCCAGACTTTTGGTCGAACCGTGGCGGGAGTGCTTGCGCCAGCGCCAATTTCCAATCCCACCACTGTTAATCGTCATCGACGCCTTGGACGAAATTTCGGACGGAGGAGGAACGGTCTTCCTTCAGCATCTCCTCGAGGCGTGTCGCCGTGGGGATTTATCCGGCTTACGCTTCCTGGTGACCAGTCGCTCTGATCCTGACGTCGCCGCTCTCTGCGAGGAGTTTCCCCCGGACTGCGTGTGCAAACTTCAGAACGTTGGCAGTGTCAATGTCGCCGAAGATATCACAACGTTCGTCAGGTCCAAGCTCCCCGCCCTCGGAGACAATGCCCTCGTGCAGGAGCTCGTCAGGCAGTCGGATGGCCTCTTCATTTACGCCGCGACCGCCGTGAGGTACGTCAAGCCCCGACGCCGGATGACCCACTCCGAGCAGCTCGCTCTCATGATCAACTTCCTTGGGCCCGGGTTCAAAGGCAACAGCCGCATCCAACTCGACACGTTGTACCGGCAGCTCCTGGGCGCAGCCTTCTCGGGTCTCGAGAAGGCGCAGTTCCAGCCCCGATTACGGGTACTACACGCCATCCTCGCGATCCCGTCGGCACACACTGCCGCCGTCATTGCGTCGCTCGACCCGGAGTTCGCCGTGGAGCTGGTTGAACTTGTCGTCGCGGAACTCAACGCAGTTCTGTACGTGAAATCCGACCACAAGATTTATTGGTATCATGCCTCCTTCCCCGACTTCATTTTCGATGCGACCCGCTCGCAATTTAGCATTGAAAACGCAGCGGGTACACTGGAGCCGGTGTCCATGTTCTGCGGCACCGACGCGCGACTAAACTGGATGCAGCGCCTGGTAGGTCGCACCTCTGTATAAATTAGACTCGAACCAGCGCCCAAAGGTGTGACACTTCAAAGACGGTCGTTTGAGATCTACACCGGAGGGACTGGAAGCGAATCACCGGTGACACATAGACACGGGCTTTGCCGAGAGTCATTTATTGACTTCGCCGAAATTTCGAGAGCCGTCTGCACAAGTATTTTCTATCCCAAACTCAAAGAGACGATTTTGTAGCCATTGAAATTCTAAGCATCTCGACGAGTTCCGATTTTTAATAGTGAAAGAATTGAGCACTCGGCGAATAAATCTTTCGTGGGACATTGGCTCAGGGGCTGCCCGATGCCTTTCGCTCCCGTCACGACGCTCGACCCAGGGAGGCTCAAAAACGCTACCGAAAGCCTGTGCCATGTCTTTGGGGTCGACACTCTTCACCCTCACCAAGAGGAGGCCGGCCAGAATATCCTCCGAGGCATCACCACAATTCTAGATGTCCCGACTGGTGGAGGCAAGACTCTCACATTCTGGTACCCACTGTTCTACTATTGGCAGCCAGGAATAGTCGAGCCAGCCTGCCAGAGGATCGTGCTGGTTGTAAGCCCACTTGTGGCGCTCATGGAGGCCCAGGCCAAGAGCTTGAGTGAGAAAGGTGTCCCCGCCGTAGCCATCACTGGCACCAGCCCCGATCTCGAGCAGCTGTTAACTGTGAGTGACGAAGCGTAAAGGAGACCTTCCTTGATGCTCACCACAGCGTTCCGACCAGGATCTGGGGCAGAATAAGTACCGTGTCGGGCTTGTAGGACCAGAAATGGCGCTCAGCACTCAATTTCACCAAAAAGTGTTAAATCAAGAAAAGTTCACTCGGAATATTATCTCCCTTGTCATCGACGAGCTTCACTGCATATGGGAGTGGGGAAACGACGACTTCCGCCCAGAGTATCGTCAAATTGTCCAGCTTGCGGCACGCTTGCCAACTGGACTCCCCATCCTCGGTGCCTCCGCGACCGCCCCATACCACGTATTGAACGACATCCTCGGCAATCTGGGCCTACCGCAAGACTGCGCGCGGGTTCAGGTCTCTAACGAGAAGTTAAACGTCTCGCTATCGGTGCGAATTCTGCAGCACGAACCGGATTCCTTTGCGGATCTTCTTCTGCTGTTTGACGATGAAACAAACGGACCGGAGGACTGCCTACAAAGCTTACTATATGCCAACGGGCGTCAGGTCGTCGAGAAGATACAGGACTTCCTTCGAGATCACGCACCAGACTCCATTGATCCCAAGAAAGCATTCGAGTTCTACCATCGAGACATCGACGAAGAGCGGAAAAAGAACATCCAGGAGCGCATCAACAGCGGGGAGCTGCGGGGGACGTCAGCTACAGACGCGTTAGGTCTCGTACGTCGGCCTAGAAAGAGCCATTGAACTGCAGGACTCACCTTTCACAGGGCATGGACTTCCAGACTATCATGCGCGTAATATTGTGGATGCGGCCGAGGTCCTTCCTGTCTCTCGTCCAGAAAATCGGACGGTGTGTGCGAAATAGAGCCTTGCGGGGTGAAGCCATCCTTTATATCACAAAGGCGATGTACACCCGCTGCTGCGTCGAGCTGGAGCTCATGGAGACAGAGCGGCAGGAGGCAGCATCATCAGATGAGGAAGATGATACCGAGGAACCGCTCGACCGAGAAGAGGTACTGGCTCTTCAGGACGCGTCCGAAGAGGAGGAGGACGCGCCAGCGGTACCTGCGAAGCACCGTCGAAAGGGCAAGGCAAAAAAAACGGTGTCTCCAATGGAATTGCGGGACCAGCGATATTATCTCGAGTACATCACAACGACGAAGTGCCGCCGAATCCCTTGGGATAAATACTTCGGAAACAAGCATAAAAGTCGGTAGGCATTCTCTCCTACCTGCTGCCAATGATGCTGACCAGTCCTTCAGAACGCTTGAATTTTCCTGTACCCGAGGGACCCTGCTGCGACAATTGCGAGCCGGACACGTTTAAAATTCAGAGAATAGTATTGCTTGGAGAGCAGAAGCTGAAGACTGGGCGCAAAGGAACGAGCTCCGCCGAGCTGGAGGCCGCAGTGAGAAAGAAGGTGGAGGAGGTCCGGGAAGAGATCGTGGCCACCAACTTCCCGAATCAGCACTTTCTCACCGGCAACGTAATCATCTCCGACGATATCCTCGATGTTCTGGCCAAGCGGGCCCGTCTCATCACTTCCGTCGACGCCCTGCTGCAGCAAACCAGGTGGATTCATGCTGAAAAGTATGGTGTTCAGCTGGTAAACGCTATCTGCCTTGTCGTGGCGGAATTTCCAGACCACGTCGGCGAAGCTCGAGAAACCCAAGCCGCAGAACGCACACAACGGATCCTCGACGCTGCTGCATTCAAGGAGCTTCGAGCGCGTCTTGTGGTCGTTTTCAACGGCTGCTACGAGGCCGTATACTCGGAAATGGAGCTTGACGAGTCCGCGGAGCCTTCCACCTCTCGCAAACGCAAAAAAGTTGCCAAACCCCGCCGCCGGTGCCAACTTTTCCTGAAGCTCCCCAGGCGCGATGTGCGTATATGCCCTTGTTATATCTTTACATTTTTACCTGACAATTGTCCAGGCATGGGCCGACTACTACGAGTTAATCGAAGCACCCATCTCCATGTCCAGTATCAAGACTCTGTCGGCGAAGGTGTCCCACTATACCAGCATCGCCGAGTACCGTGCCGACTGGGTCCTCCTGTTCAGCAACGCGCGCCGCTACAACATCGAGGGTTCGCAGGTGTACGAAGACGCAGTATATCTGCAGGATGTTTTTGACCGGAAACTGCTTCTGCTCAGCGCCGAGCTGAATCTTCCGGGTTACCAGCTGCTGCCAGGTGCGTCCTCCTCTGCTATTCAGCTCCTCGACATCTGACTCTTCATTGTTAGTGTACATACCCCCCGCAAGCACGGCGCGTACCCCACCACCTGTAGCAGAATTATCACAGTCTGCACATCAATGATATTTATTCCTCTACATCTGAATCTACAAGTGTGTCGTCGACAAGGTTCATAGCGGAGGAGAGCATCTCGTCGGGTTCCAGCAAGAACTCCTCGTCGTCCATCCGTAAGTCGTCCTCAGTTGGGTCGTAACTTTCCTCTTGTCCTTCGCCTCCACCATCCCCATCTGTGTCTTCGTCAACGTCATTGGCAGCGCCCCCCTCCTCTGTCTCAAACCCTCGCTTCTCCACTGTGCGCGTTGTTGGAATCGGTCACGCGGGCATGTGACCGCGTCAGCCCAGCAAGACCGCGGCCACGTAGGACATACGTGGCCTAAACGCCTCGAGTTGAGTTGGCATGGAGCTGGCTCCATGAAACACACCTTGAGACATGTTTCAATCATCTTGAGACGCGTTTCGGACGCGTCGCCGCCTCGCGTTCGACGCGTCAACCATTGTTCTTTCTTGTATTTGGGACTCCGCATAGTCGTAGCATTCCCATTATTCCTAGTAGCCATTGTTCTCCTGGGGGGTATAAATACAGGTCCTGTAGACTGCCGAAATATACCCTTTTCCCCCCATTATTTCTCAACAGGTTATGGGCCCCGCCCTTAACTAATCTACACCGATTTCACCACACTACTCTTATACAACCAACTATGTCAACCACCGCCACTACCGCCGACGCGAATACTCCATCGTCGTTGTTCCGGATCGAACAACTCAACGAGACGAACTGGGTTCCGTGGAAGCGCCGTGTCACTGCAATATTTCGCGAGCGCTCGCTCTTGAAGATTGTCGACGGCACTACACCGAAGCCTACCGCCGCCGACCGGGACAAGCCAACGACAGATGAGAAGAAACTTTTGGAGCGATGGCAGGAGCTGGATGGGAAGGCGCAGACGCAAATCGAGCTCACCTTGAGCGACTCGCAGATGGTCCATATTGCGGGCGCCAAGACTGCAGCCGAAATGTGGACGCAGCTCAAGCAGGTTAAGGAGAGAGGCGGGAAATTAGGAGTTTTGTCCCTTCGCCGCCGCCTGTACCGTACGATTGCCGACGACGCGACGGATATCGCAGTCCATGTTACCGAGTTGCGCCGCATTCAGGAGGAGCTGGCGATTCTTGGCAGCCTGGTCTCGGACGAGGATTTCTTGCTGCTGATTATCAGCTCGCTCCCCGAATCTTGGGACAACTTTACCTCGGCATACCTTGGTGCATCAAGCAACGCTCCAACCATCTCGTCGCACGAGTTCATTTCCCTCGTTCTGGAGGAATTCCGTCGCAGACTGGAGAAGAACGGAGATGGAAATTCAGCGATGTACGGGCGAGTAACGAAGGGTAATGGAGGAGAAGGAAAGAAGAAAGTGGAATGTTATAATTGCCATAAGATGGGTCACATCGCCGCCGATTGCTGGTCAAAAGGCGGAGGAAAGGATGGAAAGGGCCCGGGGCGCCACAGGAAGAAGGAGAAAGCTAACAAGGCAGAGGACGTAGGGAGTGACTTTGTCGAGACCGCGTACGCTGCCAATTTTAACGACCTTTCCCTTTATTCCTGGCTGGTCGACTCGGGCACCACCTCCCACATCTGCAATGACCGCAGCGTGTTCTCGGAGATGCGAGTGATGGAAATCCCCGTGGAAGGCGTTGGAAAGACACCACTAAATGCTCTGGGACGCGGAACCGTTCTGTTAGACTGTAACGTCGACGGAAAAATTATTACTCACCGCCTACTCGAGGTGCTATATGCACCGACATGCGCGCACAACCTACTGTCGATTAGCAGGCTTGACGATTCTGGTTTGGAAGCCAAGTTCAGTCACTGCAAGGTGGAATTTGTGCGACGCGGGGACGGAAGAGTAATGGCAAGAGGGAGCAAGACTGGACGTCTGTACCCCCTCGATGCGCGAGCCCGGAAGCAGGTACAACACGAAGCACAGGAAAGTGCCGCCGCCGCCGTGGAGGCGAGCAACCGCACGTGGGATGCCTGGCACCGCCGGATGGGGCATTTGGCGAAGAGTGGATTAGAGAGACTCGTGAAGGAGGATCTCGTTGAAGGACTCACTGTGGACCAAGACTCGCCACCATTCAGCCAATGTGAAGCCTGTGTCCAAGCCAAGATGACGACGAAGCCATATCCACAGGAGGCGAAGGACCGGCGCGAGAATGCGGGGGAGCTGACCCACAGCGACCTCTGGGGTCCCGCGCGAGTCGAGTCGTTGAAGAAATCCAAGTACGCGATGCTGTTCACCGATGATGCGACGCGCCATTGTAAACCCGATTTCTTGAAGCGCAAGGATGAGGCCTTCGAGAAAATTAGGGACTATGTGGCGTGGGTTGAACGTCAGTACGGATACACACCGAAGGTCATCCGAGTGGACAATGCCAAGGAACTCACCAGTGGGGCAGTGAAAGCATGGTTGAAGAGCCGTGGGATCACGCTCCAGAACCCCGCACCGTATGCGCACGCTTCAAACGGGGTGGCCGAGCGATTTAACAGAACAATCGTCGAGCTTGCCCGTGCGATGTTGATAGCGCGCAATTTACCAGCATTTCTTTGGGAGTCAGCGATCGAGTATGCGGTGTATATCCGAAACCGCTCACCGACACGCGCACTCCAAGGAAAGACACCGTTGGAGGCTTGGACGGGCAAGAAGCCCAGTGTATCACACCTCAGGGAGTTCGGGTGTGAACTATGGGTGAAACGCGAGCCAGTCCAGAAACTGTCGAAGCTAGGAGGAGATCATGAGAAGGCGGGTAAATTTATATTCGTGGGTTTCGGAGATCATACAGACATCGTGAAATATTACGACGGAAAGGGCCGTGCAATTCGAGAGTCGCGAAGCGTCGTATGGATCGAGCCGAGCTCCCAGACCCTGGTCGATGTGCAGCTCGAGGGGGAGCTGGGGAAGCCGAGCAAGCAATCGCCCACAGAAAAATCTGCACAACCCGCGCTCGTGGAAGGACACCACCGGCCGACAGCGCCAGAAGGAGAGCAGCCGCCGACGCAGATGGAATCGCAGCAGAACGCGCAGACAGCATCACAGCAGCATGCATCGAGAGCGTCGCAGCCGAACGCGCAGACACCATCGCGGTCACAGAGCACGCCTCCGAGGGCAACACCTGCATCGTCAAATCCACCAACGCCGCCCAAGGAAGCAGAGGACGCACCAGAAATTCGCCGTTCATCCCGTTCAACCAAGGACATTGACTATCGCAAGTTGAATAACCCGGCCGCGAAGTCATCGAAGCATCTACGCCCAACACGGGAAGATGCCTTGGAAGAGGAGGAGATGGAAAGGGCGGAACTTGCATTCTTGGGGGAAGGTATCCCCGAGGCCACTGGCGCGCCGCGCACCTACAATGAGGCGCTCAAGTCAAGTGAGCAAGTGGAGTGGAAAGAGGCGATGAAGGAGGAGATTGAAATGTTGAAAGAGAAAGGGACCTACGAGCTCGTGGAGTTACCGGCGGATCGCCAAGCAATCGGCAGCAAGTGGACTTTTGTCAAGAAGTTCAACGAGTTGGGTCGGATATCGAGGCACAAGGCCAGACTCGTTGCGCTCGGATGCTCGCAGATCCCCGGAGTAGATTTCACGGAGACGTTCGCTCCCGTGGTTCGCCTCGAATCAATGCGCGCCGCACTCGCTATCGCAGCCCTAGAAGACCTGGAGATCATCCAGATGGATATTCGGGGCGCGTACCTTAACGGCGAACTCAAGGAGGAAATTTATATGCGGCAGCCACCAGGTTTTGAGGATGGAACCAGAAGAGTTTGGAAGCTCTTGAAAACTATCTATGGGTTGAAGCAATCGGGTCGCGAATGGAATCGCGAATTCGACCGCAAGCTCACCTCGATCCAGCTTGTCAAGACAGCCGTTGACCACTGCGTCTACTTTCGCGAACGCGACGGCGAGCGGACCTGGGTGACTGTGTGGGTCGATGACTTACTCATCCTGTCGACGTCGAGGAAGGAAGCAGAGGTGACGAGAACCGAGATCGCGGGATTGTTTGACACGAAGGATCTCGGCGAGCCACGCAAGATCATCGGCATCGAAATTTCCCGTGATCGCGAATCCGGCACGATCGCTCTTTCCCAGCGTCATTACATCGAGACGCTGCTGGCCAAGTATGGACTTACCGAGGCCAAGGCACTCACCACACCAATGGACCCAAATGTTACGCTGCGCAAGGTACCCGCGGACGCACCTGAAGCGCCAGCAGACCTGCGTGGCCAATATCAATCCATGATTGGCGGACTCATGTATGCCGCTATATGTACGCGTCCCGACATCGCGTACGCTGTAACAACACTCAGCCAGTACTCGTCAAATCCCGGGCCAGAGCACTGGAGCGCCTGCAAGCGCGTCTTTCGGTATCTCTCGGGTACACGAAACCACGGACTGATCTACGGCAACTCCCGCCACTCCAATGGCCTCATTTCTACGGGCTACAGTGACGCGGACTACGCCGCTAACCCAGATGACCGGAAGTCTATCTCGGGGTACGCATTCATGCTCGGAGGAGCTGCGTATGCTTGGAGTTCGAAGAAGCAGACTACCGTCGCAACTTCATCCACAGAGGCCGAATATACAGCCCTCGCCCACGCGACTCGGTTCGCAGTCTGGAGCAGATACCTCTTGGATGAGATGGGATATGCCCAGAAGGAGCCCACTGTGCTCTATGAAGATAATCAAGCGGCGTTGGCCCTTGCACGCGATCCCCAGTTCCACGCCCGATCCAAACACTTTGACATCCGGAATCACTTCATCCGGGAGAAGATCGAAAACGGAACGGTGGAGCCCGTTTATTGCACAACCGAGGATCAACTCGCCGATATCTTTACGAAGGCCCTCGCGAGACCCAAGCACGAAAAATTTGCGCGCGGACTTGGGCTCTTGCCGGTCTGAGGGGGAGTGTTGGAATCGGTCACGCGGGCATGTGACCGCGTCAGCCCAGCAAGACCGCGGCCACGTAGGACATACGTGGCCTAAACGCCTCGAGTTGAGTTGGCATGGAGCTGGCTCCATGAAACACACCTTGAGACATGTTTCAATCATCTTGAGACGCGTTTCGGACGCGTCGCCGCCTCGCGTTCGACGCGTCAACCATTGTTCTTTCTTGTATTTGGGACTCCGCATAGTCGTAGCATTCCCATTATTCCTAGTAGCCATTGTTCTCCTGGGGGGTATAAATACAGGTCCTGTAGACTGCCGAAATATACCCTTTTCCCCCCATTATTTCTCAACACGCGTGTCGCGCGTGAAGCGGTGGAACGCCTTGCGGCCGTTGGCGTAGCGGGCACCTTCTTTGATGAGGTCTCGGACAGGGACTACGTGGTCGTTTGCGGGACGGTGCTCGCAATACATCTGAATCTTTTCGTCATGCAAGGCCTTGGCGATCAGGGCGACCTCGTCATGAATCGGCGGCGTCTTGTGCTTCTCGCCGTACGCGGGGATCTTGAATGCTGTTTGCACTGTCCGCATTGCCTCGCGCAACGTGAAGATGCAGACCGTGATCATCGCTAACCACTTCCAGCTCTTGTTTGACCCCTTCGCGTTATAGATGATCTTCGCCCAGAAGTTCTGGTGCTCTTGCAGAAGATCGACGGGCTTGAAGCGGAAGGGTAGACCAGTGAGATTCACCAGCCAGTTTGCAAGGTAGAGTTCCCTGCAAACCCATTTACGTCAACGCTGATAAAAAAACCAGTGGACGATGGACTCGCCTTAGCTTGGGAGGAAAACTCTTGATGCGGACGAGGCTCTCAAACATCGCGTCTGCATACCGAGGCATCGTCTTCGGGGAGCGCATCATTACCATCCAAACCGACAGCACATTCAGAACACGCCCGATGTCCCCCTTCTTGATCGCTTGCGTAAACTCGACATAGAACAACGCGTCGCGGTTGTACAAGATCGCATTCTCGAGGGTAATATCGCCGGTCTCGCGCGCGCGAACGTCGTTGACGGCCTTTGTCGAAAACAACTTCTCGAAGACGGTTTGGGCTACCGCCTCGAACTCGCTAACTGTTGCAGACTTCGCCCACTGCGAGAGGCTCTCGCGCCCACAGTAGATCCGGAAGCCGTCAACGATGTGCGCGGGAAGGGAGATGTGGATAAGCTCGTGTGCTGGCTTCCACTCGGTCGCCTTTTTACCACCCCATCCAGCCATCAACGGTTTGCGCCCGAGCAACTTGTTATGCTCCCACCACAGACCACCTGGCCAAAGCGAGTTTGGGCTGCCCCAATGCTCGTTGATGGTCAACCGGCCGCCAGCCATCTGGCCGTGAAATAGCCCCCATCGCCGACAGGAACCGCGCAGTCCGGCGACTGGTGTAGTACTGTTCCTGCGAGCGGATTCAAGCTGACATTCTGTCAGACAAGAAGATGGGAATCGAGGCGTCGCAAGGCTCACCTTCTCCTTCAGCGCATCCGTGAGGAGGTCACCGTCATCAAACATCAAGCCGTGAGTTTCGAACTCCTTGTCGCCGATACCCAGCACCTTCAAGTTCTTGAAGTAAACTGTAAGTGTGCCCTCGAGAGTCGACTCGTCCTCTTTCATCGCCGGAAGTGGGTACTGTTCCCATTTGTGCAGCGGGATTTGATTCACCTCCGGACACTCCCCGAGGCTCTGCTTCAATGTGTCGGACACATCGGGAATGTGCTCCAGAGCCATGCGCTTGAGCTGCCAAAAGCAATTCGCGGAAAGCTGGGCTGCACACTCCGGCGAGGAAAGAACATCGTCCGGGGTCCAATCGAGAACGGGGAGGGTACGCTCCCGCTCGGGCTTCATGTGGAGTGGAAGGGTGCCGTGCACGGCCTGCCTGCCTGTCGCGGGGTCGAATACGGGGATCATCGTTGTTGTCGTTCCATTGTCGAAATGACTTTTAGCGTTTAGGCGTTGGGCGGCAACCTTGAACGCGATATTCAGATTGTCCCATACGATTTGGACCATCCCCGACTTCACGACTTCGTGAATCTTTACCAGCCCCTCTCTCGATAGCTGCTTGACATGCTCGGTAATTGATTTGTATGAGACGGACAACCCAGCATGCGCAAGAACCTCCATCTCGCGCTTCGAAGCGCCGGAGCCGAGGAGGAAGAGGCCGATAACCAGCTGGAAGTTATTCGCTTTCTGAGACCGCACCACACTGATTAATGCGCAGATGGTTGTGAAGACCTAATCCAGGACATGAGTGATGATAAACGAAAGCGGGCGAATAAACTCACCAGGCCCTTGTTTCGTCGCGGCTCCCCATCGGAATCCCTCCTCGTCGCCTGATCAGGTGTCGCGAGGACGGCGAGGGCGGCCCATAAATGGGGTGCCGCCTCTCGAATCTCGTCGGCGAGCACATCCATCGAAAAGTCTTTCAATAGCTCCATGACGGTCGTGGTAGAGTCTCGCGTCAATATTGCTTGGATGGCACGACCTTCCTGCTGGAAAATTTCGGCGAGTTCGGCGGAGATAAAGTCTTCTTTCGCCTCCTCAGAACGTGCAAACATTCCCCTGGCATGCTCCGCACCGTGCCTCTGGATGTACTTGGTGATGATCGAAGAAATATTGGCATCCCCGCCTCGGCGCCAAAGCGCATCGAAAAACTCCTCCAAATTGCGGAAGTTGAAGCCTCCGTCGGCGTCGCTAGCGGTAAGGAGTCGAATAACCTCTTGTGCACGTCTAGTATTGTCTGCATCGACTAGGGCCTGCTTCGCCGTGTCTTCCCTTGCCTTCTTTTCTGCCGCGAGGCTGCGCTGGTGCGCCCGGCGTTCCTCCTTCTCTGCAGTCCTCCAGGCAGCCTTCTCCTCCGCTTTCCTTTTCAACTCGGCCCTTGCTTCCTCGTGCTGCCGTTTGTCAGGACTGTTTCGGCTTCCAGCAAATTTCCGGACCGTCTTTTTTAGGTTCCGAGTCTGCGGAGTAAAGGCTGGTCTGCCTTGCCTCGTCTTTGGCCGAAGCGGTGTTACGTCGACGATGGACATGGGAGACGATGGTCGTGGCTCCAGAGACTCCGCGCGCCGCTGGGGTGTTTGTGGTGGTGAATCATCGCCGCCAAGACCTGCAGCACTGGTTGAGGGGAAGTTGAAAAGGGCGGGGAGAGGCTGGAGGGTGTCAAAGTCCTCCACTGGTGCCTCGCTAGTCGGAGTGAAGGGCCCTGCATCCGGCGTTGTTGCGCTATAATTTTCTGGTGTTCCAGGGGGAGGCGGGGAGCTCGGGGGCAAGCTGCGGGGTAAACTGAGGGCTCGTTTAAGTCGTTTGGCGGGAGGCAGGAAGTCTCTGTCGTAGTCCGAGGAGGGGTGTGCGCGTTTGAAGACCATAGTTGCTTGCAAACTGGGTGCGGCCCCTATACGGGTGTGCGACAAATAAAAGTCCTTTTAACAATTCACTTCTTCAGCTATTAAAATTCGGAGCTCGTCGAGATTCTTAGAATTGCAAGGGCTACAAAACTGTCTCTTGAAGTTTGCGAGAGAAAATACTTTTGCAGGAGGCTCTCGAGATTTGTGGCGAAGTCAATAAATGGTTCTCGGCAATCGCCGTGTCCGCAAGCCGACGGTGATTTGACTCCAGTCGTTATTTTGGTACCCTATTGATCGACCCCGTCGACGACAAAATAACTACTGGTTCGAGTCTATGTATAAATTCAGTACTGATCTGGAGAGCCGCAGGTCGAACTAGAGATGATGCAGCGCAAAGACATGATCGAGTTCAAGAGACGACGCTCGAGACCGTCCGGACGCCATGCACCGCAGAAGCCGAACCAGATACCCCCGACAGAGAGCCTACCAACTCAACAGCGTTCATCAGCGATCCGCCTTCCCAGTGCCATACAAAGGTCGTCCGATAGTATGCCAAACCCACTCATGGTCGGCACTTTCGGGATGCCCAGTGGACCCCGCGCTCAGAGTGTTTTGCGCCCGTAGGAGAATAAACTGAAAGCTGTATTGTTCGTGACTTTTCAATGGCACTCAAATATTGTGATCCCGAAATCAACCGCAGCCCAGGGCTTCTGTTCACCATTGACCGTTCGCGCATATACATATATATCTTGGCCACGTTCAATATCAATATCCTGCGGATCGTGCCTTTACATCCAAATTGCTCGGGACGTAGCTTGTGGCTCAGTATATATATATAAAGTAACCGAATGAAATCCCCCTGACACACGAGAAAGTTAAACTCGCGGTTCGGACAAGGTTCGGAGCACAACGACACACCCCGATTCGATATCCATCTTCATATGGTTGAAACTGAGATATATCGCAATGGCAAATCGTTTTCGAAACCTTTTCCCCGCAGCAGTCAAATATTAATGTCTTCGTTCTCCCGAACCTCCGGCGCTTATTATGTTTTTTGACGCTCAGCTATGTAAGGTCCGGTATCGGCCCAATATCGGCCCGGCAGAATCAGTAGCTCTTTCTTCCTCCCACGACGCGCACACACTTTCATGTCCCTCGATCCCGCCTCACGGCCCCAGGATGCAGCGGTCCCATTCTCCGGAGCCTCCGACGATGACACTCATGCGCCCGACTTCATCGTCCGTTCCAGCGATGGCGTCGATTTCCATCTGCATCGCGACATCCTGAAATTCGCGTCTGCCTGCTTCGACAGCATGTTAGCGTCTCCGCCCAGCGAGGACGACCTGGAGCGCGATGGGAAACCTGTCGTGGTCGTCCCAGAGGCGGAGGCAGTCCTATACCGGCTGTTCTCCCTCGCATATCCACCCCAGTCACTGAAGCACTTTACTGTTGGTGCGGACAACCTCGATGGCCTCGTCGCCGTGCGCAGTGCTGCACACAAGTACCAGTTCCCGCGGGTACTGAACCTGCTCGCAGACATGCTAGATAACGCGTCCTTGATCGATGCGGCACCTCATCGGTTATTCGCGCTCGGCCGACTTTGGAGTCTTCCCAGTGTAGCCCGAAAGGCAGCACTCTCGACCTTAAAGCATCCCTTGCATCCTACCCCGGCCTTCCCCGAAATGCACCAGCTCACCTGGGCGGATGGCCACGCGCTCTCCGAATTCCATCATTCATGCCGAGCAGAGGCTAATAGACGCCTCTCCGACAATCGAGGGCCCGGTCGCGACTACTACAGAAGTTACGGGGAACGCACGGTGGCAGTCGGTTCACACGGCAACTGGTTTGCATTCCCCGAATTCGTGTGGTGGAGCACCGACCCCCATGGTACCGACTGCACAAAGGCTGACCTTCCCGATTTGTTCATCGACAGTCAGACGACTCGGATGCCGATGTCTTGGTTCAGCAGTCATCTTGCCCGTATTCAGGCGTGCGTCCAGCAAGTCCCCGGCCACAACACCATACTCACCGGCGTTGCGACCGTCTCACCGCCCGAACAAAAGATAATAGACGCCTGTCCTCGATGTGCGGAGCACGCCAAAAAGGATTTGGCCGAATTCGCCGTTTTACTCGCGCGGGGACTCGAAACATTCAACACGGCGCTCGGTGAGTGACTTCGGCACTGGGAAGCGCCACATCTAAGTGCTTCATACTCAGCCGAAAAGATGTTCTGAAATCGGAAAGACGGTACTATGCTTTGTTCTTCCCCTACCAATGTATATCCAAAGTGATTCACGATGAGATGTGCCGCGCAGTGCCTTCCTAACGTTTGACCAGCCGTTAGGAGTTGCGAGTTGACCATGCGCTCGCTCAGTTTTCCCCGTCATCGCCCCGAAAGCTTAGGATGATCACCGAGGCTCGCCGTCGGATGCATAAAAGCGAGCGCAATCCGGAAAGTGAACCCAGCCCAGAACTAGACCGAGTCTGCGGGGAATCCATAAATCGAAGGCTGAGTGCTACTCGCGGGGAAGAATATGAACAGAACGCACCAGTCGAGCAATCAGTCAAAAACGGCGCCGCAGACGGCCGCGGCGTGTTTTGGGGTCTCCCGTGCCAGCTGCGCAGCATAAGGATTTCTCAAAACGGACATCGCGGTAGGCAATGCCCTGGGAACATGGATGAGATTTCTCGGGGCCGGAAAAAGACAAAGGACGAACGACACAAAATCACAAGAGGCCAGGGCGAATTGAAGAGTTTTGAGTCGGTAATCAGACCAAGTCAGCATGAGTCGAGTCCGCTCGGAAACGTGGAGGAAGGAGGAGTTCTGTGTTACATTCCCGCTTTAGCTGCGCTGTACAAAGATATATTGAACCAAACGCCAGCACTGAAAGGGGGACACCGGGTAGAGGAATAACTATATAGCGTGAGTGGAGCAGAGGACGACGGGCGAACCACACTAGCGGGGCTCGGAACTGAGTTGAACAATGAATCAGTAAACTGTTCAAATAGATGTCCAATTCGCCGCGCGACCTACTTATCTAGAAGTTCGAGGTGCCCAATCGAAGTCGTCCCCATCGACGACGGGTGAGTCCTCTCAACGCGCGGTAGGGAGTATTTGTTCTGAGCTAACCGCCGCACCTGGGGAATATGAACGTTCGTTGAGCAGGAAGTCCGAAGAACGAACGACGGACCAGATTCAGTACGAAGAGGACAGATCGGATATTCGAACGGGTCGGTCCTACGCTCGGGCAAGCCAGATGAGAGACGCCCTCAGGAGACACCACACTGGAAAAAAGAAAAATCAAGTACGGCCGGGAAGATAGGTTTGTCCCTGCAACGCATAGATTGAGTTCAGGAACGCACGACCAGGACAAATTAGCAACAAAGGACGAAGGTGCCACCGAGCGCGTGAAGCTCCGCACCCGCAAGTCATGAAGAGGACACCCCAGCATTGCAGCAAACACATGCGGCCACACGACAACTCGGACGGCACATAGCAGGCGAGCTCTGGCAGCAGTACCCAGGCACCGCGCATCGTAGAGAGAAGGATAGGGAGAATAAAAGGAAACGCACTAGCGGTACGCCAGACGCCAGGTGCGCACGTGGTGGGTGCAGCGGCCCAGCTCAACAGTCAGGATGCCTCGGAGGGAATCGGATGCCGCCACACAACGAGACCCTGCAGCCGATCCGCCGACTGGAAACGGGGAGCATGCCCGAAGTGGATTTTGCCACACGCCCGGGCTTTCAGCCTTTCACCGAGGTTTTGCAGGGAAGTTGAGCAATACCTGAGATGAGAGGGATGTTTCTGAGGCTGAATGGTTCACGAGTTACACACGCAACGCCGCACAGAACAAGCACAGACGCACCATTCAAATTCCAAAGTCACCGCGCAAAGATGTTGCTCGGAATCTCTGCAGTCTCCCTCCCATGCAAAGGTATCTCTGCCTCACGCTTTCCATATGGAAGAGATATGTTTTGCAGCCCGAGGGTCAGAAGGACACGCTGTACGACGAGGGACGGTGGTGGGGGATGGCAAGGTTTGAAGGCGGTGCACGGCTATCAATTTGAGGCTGCGGCAGTCGGCAACATCCGAGTCCTCCTGCTTTCGACGCTCATCTCGCCAAAACGCAATGGGTCCATTTCATACCGCTGGCACTGTTTGGCGACCAAAAAGCTCAAACCATATCGACGACTTCTACTTATGCGCATCCACGGACCCCAATCCTGAAGAATCTCGCCGTGGTGGCCGTGGTGGTACATACTTTGCTGGTCCTAGTACTCCGAGTCCAGGTTTCCTCCGCAAGCAACGAGGAAGTTATGCTTGGAATCCCACGAGGAAACATCATCCCTATCTCCTCTGCACCTAGCTCCGTTTAAGGCTCCAACCTTTTAGTTTTCGTTTGACCTTAAGCGCAAACTAAACGGAAACGGTAATAAAACGTTTAAAAACAGTTTAAAAAGTTTATAAACAGTATTTTTTGCGGAGGGAAAAAGTTATATATTTCGGTCGCGGCGGGCGGGGTAATTAGTACTCGAGGTATCCAGCCTTGATCCACATCTTCGTTAGCATTGCTCTCATGATCGTCTCCGCCTTCATAGAACCCCGGGCCTCATGGCACAGATGCCGCGATCGTGAGAAGAGGCGCTCGACAGAAACGCTGGTACCAGGAATCGCCAAAAAGTCCCGCGCCATCCGCGAGATAATTGGGAAGTGGTGTCCGTACTCCTGGGTCGAAATAAGAACTCGGAGTGGAGGAAGAGGGATGAGAGACACATACCTTCCACCACAACAACGGTCTGTCACGGTCCCCGCGCCCGTGCGTTCGGTAAGCCGCCCAAAACAAGGTGAGCTCACCAATCATATCAGTCGGTAGGAGGTCGTCGTCATTGTCCTCCGGCCCCAGCATGCAGACATCGTCGAGGAAGGAGGAAGCAGGACGTGCATGGGGGTGGGAATTAGGGGCAGCGGTCCGCTGAGCAGCCCGCTCATCGTATCCCGACTCTCCCGACGCACTTCAACATCGAGTCGCCCGGGCTCAGAATCTCAGCCAAAAAATAATCGTTTTAACCATTTTTAAACTGTTTTCATATCGTTTGCGACCCCTCGTAAACTAAACGAAAAAATACACGGTTTTATTCGTTTAAAACGTTTAAAAAAGGAAACGGTTGGAGCCTTAGCTCCGTTTCTCCCTCTATAGAACTTCCTAAGTTTCAATGGCACTTGGTGCGTCCCTCGAATGGGACCCCGCTTACGGCGCTCTTCCCGAGATCCATAGTACTCGCAGAAGTGCCGGTGCGGTCGCCATCTTCTACCATATTACCTGTTTCATGGGGCTCGCGTTCCAGTCCGCCGCGCCGACGTCCTATTGGCTCGCAAGGCCGTTCGTTCGAGTCCTCGGTCTATCTCTCCTGTGGCTAGGTCGGCCTCCCACTGACTGTCCCTCATGCTCTGGTTTGTCTACCGCAAGATCTCCTGTTCATCTACGGCCAGCTGCGGGCCAGTCTGGCCGTCTCTTTCGGTCGTTCCGATCGGACTCGTGCGACGGCAGGCGACATTGACGTGCAAATCCGTCACCATTCTCCGCGTCTTTATTTGCGGCTCCCGGAAGCGCAGTCTCTCCCATTCGTGCAAGGGTACGCTCCCCGTATCTCCACCTCAGGGTGTATCCATTCTCCGTCAGTTCCTTTCTTGGCAACTCAATTCGTTCTGACCGTGTCCCGCTCATGGTTCGACAGTTCTACGTGATCTCGAACTGGCGTGAAACTGAAAATTCATCCCTGTTGTGCGTCCGCCGTTAATTCTCGTGTCTACCCGTCGGCTCGGACGGCCGCTATTCTCCCTTCTGGTTTCCCGCCCGAGATCTCGGGTTGACTTTGGGCGCTGAACATCGACTCTGGCGACTTACTTGCAACGTGGACGTCTTTGCTGGGCTGCCACTTCGAAGGTAACGAACGGTCTTCGCGCACACTCGGGCTTAGGCAAGGAAGCTTGGGAAAGAAACACAAAAGAAGGTGATATTTGCGACATTTAACACGATGATTACGGGGTACGGGAAAATCCAACTAAAGAACGACCACGGTCAAACTCCAGAACATGAGTCCTTATATTGCATCCCTCAGAGGGTGATGGGGATGCAGTTGATCGCGATGAGACCACCTAATCAAAGTTGGTTAGTATAACTGGAGTCCGTAAAGTATAGAGGTACGCACCCCACTCGTTCTCGGGGGCTTGGCAGGTCACGGTGGTGCCGCCGCTAACCAACGGCGTCAGTATAAATTTCTACCCCACACAGAGGACGAGTGGCTTACCAGTTGTTGCCGAGGACGGTGATGGGCGAGCAGCTCAAGCCGACGGGGACAGCGATGCCGGTGAGGTCGAGACTGAGGACCGCAGCGACGAGGGAGGCGGCCGAGCTGCTCGAGTCGACGACGCTGGCGCAGCACTGGGGCGAGGTGGGGGGAGCGACGGGGGGAGGGGGCTTGCACCCGTCGGGCATGTCACCGCGGCGGACGGCGGCGGCGGCAGCAAGGGACTAAGTAGGAAATAATCAGCCATGAGGGAAAGAGCGCAAGAGGGCAGAACCTACTGTAAGGACAGAAACGATGAAGAGCTTAGAGAATGACATGGTTGTGTGTGTTGGGTTTTGGGAGGAGGGGTTGAACTACGGGGGAATGAGTTCGGATGAGTTTTTGGGGAGCGCCCGGGCCACTTTTATAGGGTTCATAGGGAGACTTTCCCGCGATTGCGCAGGCGTGCCGATTTTTTTTAATGAGCGGCACTGATCGAAGAACGGGAGAAGGTGACATTCCATAAAAGTTGGACGTGCTGAATGCCGGAACTCCACCTCTCCCACGTCAGGCAATATAACAAGAATCAGTGCAGCCGTATGGTTGCAAACTTGCTGTGAGATATTCTGGAAAATAGAGTCGTCATTTCCGTACGCCGAAATTCGAATCGACGCGTTACGCGTTATCCCGCTCGAACTTGGTTCTTCGAGGTGGAGAGCGGATAGAACAAAGGTGAGGCGGAGAATTAACGCGCTTCGGTTTGACATAATGAAACCTCGAAGCTTTCCCGTCAGTTCGCGGTGTCGCAAAAGAAGGAAGAAACTGACAGTGGCTGGATGAATACCAGTTCGCGAGAACACGGTTGTGGGAGACTTCTGAATCTGAACTGCATCTAGACATCGTGCCACTACTGATTTAGTTTCCCGAGCGGAGGAGAATAAGGGTAAGCGGAATAAACCAAACCCACCACCAAGGTCGCCGCACTGTGAGAAGTTAGCAGACATGCCGTCTGCGCCGGTGTTTCACGTTGCATTTGCGACCCTGCGCCATGATGTCCGTCGACGGTGTTGAGCGCTCTAAAATTTGGGGCGCCAAATGCAGACAGGTCGGCCAGCAAGTAGACAGATCCTGTGGCGACGGGGTTACGATTTCGCGGCTGCGGACGCTCCACAAGTGGGTCCCTCCTAAAATATCGGTTGTGCGGGGATAATTCGGCCGTCGCGAGGCAGGAGAGAAGGCGTGAAAATTTCACGATCTATCAGTGGCGCAGTCCAGAACGCAAGGCCAGGCCAGAACTACTAGAGAATAGGTCAGTGCGGAATGGCTGAATGTTATTCCCGGAGCCAATGGTACCAGCGCATTTGCCAGCAGGAGAGAACTTCCCCGGGGCTTCAGACATTCCGCCGTGTCATTTGAAAGGCGCGGTTCAAACATAGTTGTCGTTCGAGATGTACTTGGAACGCGTCGCCGTAAGTCTCGCAATGGGGACATGAAGTCAAATTTGCTCACGCAGGAAGAATAACGAGCCAGCCATCATAATGCAGAGGGAAGGGTACTGCCATTGATCTGCTTCGCAGCTACGCAGCATCGTCCGCCCTGCCTGAATCTGTGAGTTACGCAGTGAACAGGTGGTCCGCCGTGGAATCGGAAGGCGCGGTTCGAGTCCGCTCGGGGTCATGTGCAGGTTGTCCAAAATCCTTGTTTTGGATTCTGAATGAAGGCGCCGGCCTGTGAGTTCTGCATCGGAGGTATTATCATCGTTTAAGTAATAAGTACGAAGGACGAACCAGATCAACCACCACTCGGAGGAGAATATGTTGAGTTCGGATGCCAGAGCGGCATTCGCGGGGCGAGTACCAGCGCACATCAAGATCGTCAGTGATAAGTGGACAGCGAGGAGAAACCGCACAGAAGCCCATACTCCGTGCGCTGTGGGGACAAGAGAGCCCCGCTGCCAGTGGCGTCGCCTGCAGATACGGCACCATGTACGCCTTTTCTCGCGAGACGGACAAGGACTGCCGAGCGCAGAGAGTAAGCGCCTACGACAGCAGATAGGCTTCCGAGTCCTCGCAGAGGACGAGAGGGGAAGGCCCGTCCGGGGACTGTACAACGCGGAGGGGCAGGACACAATTGCCACTCAAGGAGGCGCCTGGGAGGTATAAGGTCTTCACCAGTAGAGGAAGAAAATGCTGTCGTTAAACAGCCAGGTTATCGCCGTCGCAGCCTCCAGTAGCTTACACAGAAGAGAGGGTGCGAGTGCAGTCAGATGGCGCCACGTTGCGCTCGAATTACACGTTGCGCTCGAATCAATCCGACACAAGGGCAAACTCGCAATCACGCAGTAAAATTGCCGAGCCGCGAGCGAGTTTTCACCAGGGTGTTGAGGGAAGTCGTGCATTGGCTGGGACAGTAGAAGGATGTGTAACACTGAGAGAGAATTCATTGAGACGATAACAGGTACACCCGCAATGCTGCAGAGCACAGACGCACCATTTGTCCAACTTAGCGAAAATCGTACACTCGACCAGACTCGAGCCCGTGCAACCCAGTTTTGCTTGCGCTCGCTGTTTTGTAGTTTCCGGTCATTCAGAGATACGAGTTGAAGGCCCGGGGACGGGAAGATACGCTGTACGACGAGGGACGGTGGTGGGGAATGGCAAGGTTTGAAAGCGGTGCACGGCTATCAGATTGATAGTTCCGGTGCGCGGTAAATCAATATCCGAGCCTTCTTGTCTCCTACCCTCATCTGGCCAGCACGCAACGGGTCGATCTCCTGCGCGAGCGCTGTCTGGCAAGGCGGAGACCAGACTTGTGTACGCATTTATCGAACTCAACCCTCAAGAACGTCACCGTGGCATGGCTTTGAACCAGTATTTCACTAGGATTCCAACTCTTCGTCGCCAACCACTGTGACCAAGCCCTGCTTGAAATTCAACCAGGAGCTATGATATTCTTCCTCTGCTTGGCCCTTGGGATAGCGTTCAAATCCCCCTTACCGACGGCTCGTTGATTCACACTGCCGGCAGTCTGGCGCATTTCATTTCATTCTGGGGCGTTCAGATGTTTGGACTCCAAGGACGACGCCTGGTGCCATGGTTTCACGCGGAATTCTGGCTCCATCCTTTGTGGCTTCGCTTGTGGCCTCCGCAAGCGCAGTTACACTGCTTCTTTCCTCTTGCTGCTTGACTCGCACCTCATCCCTTCCAAGACCTCGGCCCGGCTCGAACGGGCTTGCACCACACATCACCTGCATGAGAACCGAGGGCTGCGCAGCCCTGGCCATGGAGCACTAAGACAACATCGATATCTACGTTCGGTGAAGACGGTCCAAAATCGGGTAGATGCTCGAGGAATCTGCGGACGCGGCAAGTTCGAGGAGTTCCAGTGACCTGGGACCCTTCCTGTTATCCGCGCACTTGGTACTGTTGTTTCCTCCACTTTTGCCTCCTTCCCTGAGCGAAACCGAATACTTACCTTGGGACTTTACAGTTTTGTGGTAGCTCGATGCCGCTAGCTTGGTGAGGATGGTGAGTAAATCCGGTATATTGTCTCCTTTAAATTAACCGCATTCAGCAGGACTCCGAGAAAGTCGATTCCTGAATATTTTAATCATGGTTGAGATTCGGGCATCTCGGCTATGTTCAATATCTTAGTGCCAGCTTTGCACGCAAATCTGTCTCTATCGTTCGTGTACTTGCTTGCGGTCTCCACGAGCGGTTACACTGCTTGCTTCCTCCGGTTAGTTGACTCCGTCGTCGGCCCGCGCCAACAGCACCAACAAAAAGACTCGCACCTCATTCCTTTCAAGACCTTAGCCCGGTTCGAACGGGCTTTTACCACTGCATGTCAGCTGCACGAGCGCCGAGGCGCACTAGTGCACACTGTGGAGGCATACCGGCTGTGTTCCCACCAAGGCAGAATAACGATATCAATATCTGCGTTGGGTAGAAATGGTCCAAATTGAATGCGGTAGATGCTCGATTTTTTTTTCCAAAATCAACCGCATCCAGCAAGTTCATGGTTGAGATTCGGGCATCTCGGCTATGTTTAATATATCGGGGATCGCGCTTTCTCACCGCTGCTCGATTCTGTCTTGTGTATTTGTCCCCTAGTCTTTCCAAAGCCTGCAGGCAATTCCCCCCCAACACAAGATAAACTCGCGGTTGGAATTCAACCACACGAACGAGTAAATGTTCCCACGGTTGAGAACTGAGGCTGATTGGACATATTCCGGGGCCGTCGCATGTGGATTGCCAAGGACAAACGCAAATGTCTACCCTCAGGGCGCCTATCATCCTGCTTGACGCCCAGGCAATGTCCGGTCACAGTCCGCGATCGGCCCGAAATCAGTGACATCGCCTTTGCTTCCTCCCACCACGCTCATGTCGCTCCATCCAGCCACACCGCCCACGGATGCAGCCATTCCATTCTCTGGAGCATCTGGCAACGATGCCCATGCCCCCGACTTCATCATCCGCTCCAGCGATGGCGTCGATTTCCATCTCCACCGCGACATCCTGAAATTCGCGTCTGTGTGCTTCGACGGCATGCTAGCGTCCCCGCCGGGTGAAGACGACCTGGAGCGCGATGGGAAACCTGTCGTGGTTGTCCCAGAGGAAGAGTCGGTCCTGTACCGGCTATTTTCCCTCGCATATCCCCCACTGTCGCCGAGCGACTTGACTCTTGGCACGGAGGATCTCGATGACGTTGTCGCCGTCCACAGGGCTGCTCACAAGTACCAGTTCATGCGGGTGCTGCAGTTCCTCGCAGCGATGCTCGACAATCCGTCCTTAATCGATGCAGCGCCCCATCGGCTATTTGCAATCGGCCGACTTTGTGATCTTCCCACTGTGGCTCGCAAGGCGGCATTGTCGACATTGAAGCATCACATGTACCCCACCCCGATATTCCCAGAAATGCACCTCCTCACCTGGGCGGATGCTCGGCCACTGTCCGACTTTTATCACCTATGTGCAGCAGAGGCTAGTAGACGCCTTACTAGCAGCAAAGGGGCAAGTGGAATTGGAACAGACGAGCTGCGTAGCCGGGAGGTCCTATTGATCAACGGACTGCTCTACCCACAGTCGATCAAGGACCGTCGTCGCTTCGTATGGTGGAGTGACTCCCACAAGAACGAATGCACAAGGGAGACTCATAGCGGGGTGCTCGGTTCGACGAGTTGGTTCCGAAATCACATAGCCTCGATTGCAGAGCGAGTCGGACAGCGCCCTTCCTCCCACACCATACTCACTGCCATCGGGAAGATCTCACGATCCGACCAAGAGATAATAGACACCTGCTCTTCATGCTCGATGTATGCCAAAAGACATTTGGCTGAACTTGCCAATGTGCTGGCCCGGGCACATGACAAATTCAGTACCGCTCGCGGTGAGTGATTTGCACCGTCACAGAAGCACTTCATTCACGATCTCCAATCTCTAGCCGAAGAGATGTTTTGAAACCGACGAAACGGATTTATGCCTTGTTCTACTGCCAGTTATCCGACCCGTTGTATATCAATATCTCTCTCTATGTCGAGGATTCCTGAGTCCTGACGATGTGTGCGCCCTAATTTTTGCCAGCCATCAACCTCGCGGCGAGTCCGCGGTAGTATTCTTTTTTTGTGCGTGGCGAATCCCACGATGGGCTGGAGTGAGATAGCAGGAATACACGCCGCTGAACGTTCACAGCATTCCATACCAAGGTACTTACACGACACCATCGCGAGCCAGACATTCACCACGTAAAAATGCAAGCACAACGCATTCCCCAGGGCAATTGATGGCGGAAAGCAACCGTATCATTCATTAGGTGTGAGCTGTTTGTGGGATTTCATGGTAGGCTGGCCATGCTCTTGAACGTCATATCATTCGTAAGGTGGATTGGCGCCTGAGAACAAGAAAAAAGGGCAACGAGCTGTTTGTGGGATTTCATGGTAGGCTGGCCATGCTCTTGAACGTCATATCATTCGTAAGGTGGATTGGCGCCTGAGAACAAGAAAAAAGGGCAACATCGCTGCTGCCATGACGCATGCGGCCGAAATTCTGGCGAACTCTGCATTTCGCTGAGGTCTGACAGCGAAGGCTGCGACTTTGCGGGCAACGGTCGGCGCAGTGTCCAACTTGAACGAGAACTTGAAGTAGAGAGAGCAACGTTAGTGAGAGGCGCGAGGGAATACGACGTGACCGTAGCAGGAATACAATAATTAGTCGCAAGCGGGGAACGAGGCACGGCAAGCGAAAGCGAGGCCATTGCATCTGAGGAAGGGAAGGAGGAGCAGTGGCGCCGCGATAGTGGAGTTATTTGAACAGTGGGTGGGAGGCGCGAACCGCTCGAAAACAGAACCCGGGGAAGGACGAAGTGCACAATGGTCAGAAAATTCATTCGATGTGTGTTTACATTGTATGTGCGACGCACATCTTTGTCCCATCCCGATGCCGAACGGTCATTTCCACCGCCGCATCCCTTCCAGTGGCAATCGGGGAAGCCAAGATGTACTGGGGAAGATAGAAAAGTGGAGTGAAGAATCGAAGAACACACCTGCCTCACCCATCATGCAGGATGAGAGAAAGTCAGATGGCACTCGGTCGACGCCGCGAATGACCATCAATAGCGCGGCCGGGAGTTGAGCGTCATTGCGAACCCACAGTCTGAGTGACGCAGTGCTTCGCACTCGAGACATGCAGACGGGACCATGCCCCCACGTTCGAACGCAAACTTGAAGCAAAGGCAAAAAGACTTCCAAACACGACGGATAACGAAGGAAGTTGTGGATTAAACGCAATCACCAAAGATTATAACACAACGGGAGGAATGGAGGAAGGAGGGTTCGTGACCCAGCGACGACAAGAGGAAGATAACAGGCAGGCCTGGACCATGTTTCGCGGATCCAACCAAACAACTGCCAGCGTCTTGAGAAGAGGGGAAGCCAAGAAATATCATAGGCAACCCCGAGATTGTCCTCCGTGTGCGCAACATGGAAGGAGACACGTCGCGTCGGAGACAAACGCCGGAATGAGCGCGAGCATGGGGAGCAGGACACCTTCGTGCGTGCATCCAGGGTGACGACAGCGGAGAAGATAAGCCCCAGACGCCCGTCCCGTACCCCTAGACCACTGTAAAGAAGCAGAGCGCCAGCCCCGCGACACCCTAGATACGCGACGACGCCCGCGTCACTCTCGCGCAGTTTGCAATTTGTTGTGCGTGGTGCGCCGAGTACTATATGTACCTCCCGGCGGCGGAGACGACACGCCTTCCTCACTGGCCGTACCAGCGAGAAAAACACCCGCATTCTCCGCCGCATCTTCCCACCTCGCAGCATGTCCTCACGCCCATCCGCATCTGCCGCTGGAGCTCGCGCTCGTACTCGCGCGGAGACACGAGACCCGCACCGCTCTGTCATCGGCGTCTCGAGCACCCGCCTCTGCTTCTGCTTCTGCCTCTCATCACCAGCTGCCCCTGCAGCTTGCGCTCGTCCTCGACGCGCATACTTCGCCACCCGCCCCGTCATCCCCATCTTGCCCGCGAGGTGACAACGGCTCCCATTGACGAAACCCCGTACGCTGCCATACCCGCCCCGCCCCGCCGCACCGCCGCAGTCAAGCCGCACACGCGCCACATCCCCCATCTGGCACGCCCCCCCCCCCCCCCCCCCCCCCCCCCTGCTCGAACACCGTCCGCACCTCTCGCTGACGCCGGCATCCACATCCCGCGCGGCGCCTCCCCACCCACGGCTGATGCGCCCTTTCTCCGTGTACATGCAGCCCGGGTTCTCCCCCGTCTCGACACCACGTCAATAAACAGGTCGATGACCTCGGCGCCGGCTAGTCACGCACTGACGACCTCAGACGTGCAGACTATGTCCACCGCCGCACAGCTCGGGCTCGGGTCAACACACCCCTCCCCGCGCGGCGGGATACCCAGCAAGAACAGAGGAAAGATCGGAAAGAGGTACGCACCGTATCCATCGCCGTCCAATCCCGGTGCGTTGAAATGCAGATGGGTGTGAGTAAGACGCGTGTGCAGAAGGTATTCCTGGGAAAGGAAGTGAGTGCGGGTTTGACTGGAGGGAAAGAGAAGCGCCGAGGACGCGAGGAGGAGGGAGCGGGGGAGAGTGGAGCGGGGGAGAGTGGAGCGGCTGAGGGGAGGAGGAAGGAGTGCGGCGGACGACGCGGATATCGGCCTCGACACGGTTCGTTCAATCGCGAAGGAGGAGGAGGCAGGCGAGGGCGAGACAAGCAGTTAAGGGGGCAGGATGATGAAATCAGCGCGCGGTGAATGCGTCGGCGGGCAGCATCGTCGGCGGCGCTGTGGTTCGCGTCGCTGGAGGCAGTTCCTGCTGCTGGGAGAGGAGAGAGTAGACTCGGAACGCCGCGCGTCTTCAGTGGATGCCAACTTTGTCTGGTCGGGACGGCGGGGCATCGATTAGACTTGCCTGGAGTGGAGGTGGGTCGTGCACGTGAGGAAAGGGAGGGTGACCTGGCCCTGTTACGCGCAGAGTCAGGAGAGAGGAGAATATCAAAATGGAATGAGGATTGTGGAGGATTGAATAGAGGCACCCTTTTTTTCGTAGGCCTGCGCGTCCCTAGTAGGCCTGTTATGATATGTCTTGAGCCCTGTAACCCTCCTTGATGCCTGCCGGATGGCTGGACGGGCAGAGAACGGGGGAGGACGAGACGTGCGAGTTACGTACTAGCAATCAAATGATCGCCCTCGGCTTTGTTCGGCTTCGGCCTCTTTGTTCCCGACTCTCATCTCCTCAGCGCGAGCAAGCGGGCCGCAAGACGTCCATTCATCTAAACCTCTCCATAGGATCCCTCGCCGCACGAATAATCATCAACCCTACTGTCTACAGTTCCTGAACCTTCCTGTTCAACTTTGGTTCAACTTGGAGAATCCACTCCGACTCCGAGCCAACTTCGAGCCCTCTGCGTGTCTGTATAGGCTAAACGTGGCATTCTCGTCCGGCGTGGCGCTTCTTCTCGAGGTTCGAAACAAGGACACCCATCGTGCCTTGTGTAACCGTGTTGGCTTCCAGGCATTTAAACCTTCCAGCAGCCCCTTCAACCGATTGTCCCTGACTCTCTGCACACAAGTATAATGATAAGTAGACCAGTGACCGTTCTGTCTCCGAGGGTAAAGCCGTCGTAGACAGGCTGGTCGCTCTGAGTTTGAACTTGGGGATTAAGCGGCTTACGTGGTGGCTTCGTACATGCCACTACATGGAACCGAAAAAAATCCACTTCTTAGTACAAGGCTACAATCCAGGCTCAAATCGAACGAGCGTAGTCTCACTTGTATTCTTGGGTGTAGACACCAATATTCATCTTTGTGGGTGCAAACCTTCCACAACTGCACCTTGTTCAAATAAGTACTCCATCGAACGCCGCCGTGGCAGACCTTGGACTTGATCACGCAAAGACAAAAAAAAATGTCCAGCGCCGACGCGTAATGCTCCAGCCCCGGATCACACCATCCCTCATTCAACTATTCATGAGCATCGATAGAGGTGTCAATGCCCGTCGGATGGTGCGATACCTTGTGCGGGCCCTGCCTTGTGCCGTGAATGAAAATAAAAAAAACTCGTATCCTTTATCAGTGCTCCAGACTCGAATCGAACGAGCGAACTCCCGCTTACCCTTCGAGTCTACGAAGCGATTTACCAAATCGTTGCGGGTGCGGACCGTCCGCAACCGGACCTCATTTAATTCCTCACGAACCTTGATAGGTGTACTTGAACCGTGTTCAATTACAAACCTCGGTAGGGCGCATCAAAGACCGTGACCCTCGATTGGATCTCGATCACGCAAAAAAACAAATATCCAGCGCCGGTGGACAATGGTCGGTTCTTCAAGTTTCAACAGGTAGGTGGGCACTGAATAGTGCAATATGTTGAGCCTTGTGCCGTGAATGATAAAAACGATAGCCTTCTCTCCATCACGGTCCAGGCTCGATTCGAACGAGTGAACACCCACCGAATAAGTATTTGCTCCGCCGTAAATCTCAGCATTTCGCACAACTGGACCTCATTAATCATTCACATACGGACCAACCTCGACTGGCAGGTGCACGTCCGACCCTTTGCACAAGACCAGACAGGAAAAAAACTACATGTACCGCACATCCAGCTATGGTTCAGGCTCAATTCGAACGAGCGTCGTCCCACGCCGCGACCGAAATGATATAGCCTGTGTGGGTGCAGACCATCCGCGACTGAACCGCTTTCAAATATTTACTGGTCTCCATAGGTGGAAACGAAAAAAAATTGGTACTCGGAACAAGGATTACTTAGGAACCCATCAACCTCTCACGTTACACCATGTGAGATTTTCGTAATCAGTAGGCAATCAGCCTTTGTCCAAGCTCGAGAAAACGGGGAAGTCCTGTTGAGTATGGTTCAAGCAGTTTCGGGCCGAGCCGAGTCTCAGCCGACGCCTCCGATCATACCTTCCCACGGTTGATTTCCTTATCCCACGGTTGAATTATCTGCCAAGTTCCGATTTTCGATTTTCAGCCGGAAACTATGTTGCAGCATATGGAAGCATTTCTCTCCGTATCGAGCCGGTACTCCTGGTTTGATCAGCTTCTGGGGCGGCTTAGGGTGGCCTCAAGCCGTCTCTTTGATTTTAGCCCAGGGATGGAGGACGGCCCGTGCAACGGTTTCAAACTCGTCCCCCCTAATACAACTTCAGGCATCTGGAGTGCGGTAAGTGCACGGAATCGAGGTTAATCGCATCTTGACTCAATTTCTGGCTCCGGCATTTGCAACCTCGCCCAACCCAAGCAGATCCACACACCTCGCTCTGATTGTCCCTACAACCGTCCTACAGTCAACAAGGCTGCCAACACTATATTTTTCTGGCCTCTCCTGAAAATTATGCATTTCAAACAGGATTGAATGCGGAATGGTCCGCACCCACACTACTGAAGGAAATTCCACCAGTGACTTGTGGGACTTCGCCCGTTTGACTCGGGCTCAATCCGTGGACCGTCCATGGATGTGATTTTAATTATTTTAGTATTGCCGGCACGTACTTCGAGGGTGGTGAAGAGAGTTTTGTGGTTCCAAGGTGCGTGTCTGGTAATGGAATCGCCTCGACTCACTGCTGACGATGCCACCGTTCCCGGACCCCGGACCCCGTCCCTGAGGCCTCCTTCCTCCATTTTGTGTCGCATCTCTGAATGGTGCTTGATAAAAGAACGATTATGAACACCAGCGAAATGGCTTTGTGCTCACGGGCCGAGCTCAAGATTGCTGATCCGCGTTGAGTCTGATGAAACTGCCGGTTCGAATCCGCTCGCGTACATGTCAGGACCTGATCGGAGTCATTACCCTTTTGATTTTCTTCACTGCAGTGAGGCAGCGGGCTCCTCTGCCACCGTGCTATAACACGGCTAGGCACATCTGAATCGAGCGACCCCACCGTGTCTCGCGCTACGGTAGTCCTACGTCCAACACCATAAATGCCCGCGCCGTTCAACACAGAGAAAAGTCATCTCGGGTCTCACTTTGAAACCGCTGCTGCCAAACAGGATTGAACGTTCATGATCACGGATCGGTCCGCGCCCATTCAAAATCCGATGGGGCTTCGCCCGTTCGACTCGGGCTCACCCGGACTCATCAGAATCATCCTCTATAATCTTATTCCATATGTTCCCTTCCCTTCGAGTGTGCTTACAATTTTGGGGTCCGAGGTGCGTGTCTGGCAACTGAACATCACCTGGTTTCGCTGGACAAAATGCTGACCGCCGCCGGGATTCCTGATTCTTCCCCACATTTACTCGTCGGCTTTTCAAGTCGTCGTTGGGCAAAGGGACGCTACAAACATCGTGTGCACGAGGTTCAAGAGCACCAGTCCACATTGGGGAGAATGAGGCTCAATTGGTGGTTCGAATCCGCCCGCTGGCATACGACGGAGCGCTGTCAACTTTCTTTTTTCACAGCAGCGAGTGAGGCGGTCTGCCCAGAGCGAAGGCTTGAACCGATGGGATCCGTCGAATTGAAGTGCAGAGTCAGAAGTACGGGCAGCTTCGCGAGAAAGTGTTCAGAGCGAACTCCAGGTTAATTCAGGGTTTCAGACGACGGACGAAGGTGGTTGAGAGGCCAAGTGCAAGCTCCGGGACGAACGTACCTCGCCAAGCGCACGCGGCGCCTGCTGGACGCGGAGTTGACAAGACCAGAAGTTGGCCACCGTGACGGATGAAGGAGAGACCTACGATCAGCCGTGTCAATACAGAATATAGATCGCGAGGGAACATATGCATTCGGAGGAACGTGGCCAAAGGCTCTGAGGATGCGAGAGCATGGCCGCGCCCGAGACGCTGACCTAGCGTGAGCGGGCGAGAATACATTGGGACTCGGGGGGAACACGCACCGGAAACGCGTTGGGTGTTCACTTGCGACTGGCGGGATCGGCTACGCAAGAGCAGGACTTCGGCGCAGTATGCTCGAACTACCAGAATGAAGTAGAGGCAATTATACCGGGAGAAATTAGTGACCGCGGGGAGGAGGCGCGATTGGGGGTGAAGTGAGTAACGGGGTGGTAGTGGGATTGCGCGTGGGGGGAGGAAGGATATTGAGTCAGCAAGAGTGAACGGGTTTGCGCAGAAGGCGGAAGGACCAAGGGCAGACGCGAAAGGTGGAGGGAGACGAGGCGGGCGATGAGTCGATACGGTGGAAGAGCACATGACGTCTGCGTAGACAGTGAGGATCCGGACTGCAAGAAAGCAAGAAACCAAGTTGTCGTGGTGGTGAATGCCGGTAGCGTCGAAAAAGTGGGTGGAAGGAGAGACAGAGACAGGGTGAGGACGGGAAACGCAGCTCGTATAAGGTGAGATTTACATCCCGCTGCAGCCCCGCGCCGCTGAGCTCAGCATCTCCCTTCGTATCCTTGTCGCGCTGGTTAAACTCGTGTGGGGTGGAGTTCGTTTGCGGAAGGGGCACAGGTGGTGGATTCAAGAGGGTAGGGGAAAGAAAACGCATCTCCCGGAAGATACGAAAGCTTCACGCCGGGCTTTAATATTTTCTGCGTTCGGGTTCCATGCTAACGGGATTCTGCACGCTTGAGATCAGTACTACGCAGCGAGTGACAAGTAAGGGCGCAATTGATCCCTTGAAGGTCAAACGACAAAGACTCCGGGAATCGGCAAGTCCAGCCCAAGTGAAGGCCGTGGATGAAGGTACACGGGAGGAGGGATGGGGGCAGATTTCGAGTGTTTCCTGGACTAGTTCAGGAGAAGTTTACAGTTGCAGTGAAATGTACAAACCGGGCTGAGGCAAGGACGACGCGTCCGAATCGTCGCGGTTTCTTGATCCATCCACGTGCGACGGTTCAGACGATACAGGGCATATGCAATGCGTTATATAGGAGGCAATTCTCGGAGGGTTAGCGTCCAGAGTAGCGCCGACAACGAGGGGAGGCAGAAACGACGCGTCTCCGTTGTGCGGCATGGTGGTTAGGAGCAAGGACGTGGCAGCGTTGATCTCCGATGAGTCGGATCAATGATCAATCCTCCTTGCTTTCTCCCGCCATGTCACTCGCTTGTTCGCCCAATTTCACCGCATATCTGGGGCTCTTTCCTCATTGCATACCATAACAAACGAGGCGCTATGTGTAATGGTCCTTCCCTTACCCCTCGTCGCTCGGGATATACTCGGAACCGCTTCTTCTTCTGAATCCCGATTCCCGCCTTGCAGCGCAACGACACAAAAACCTGGCGCGTTTCTGCGCATTCTGGGGTGCTCCGAGTCTTCCAATCTTCATTGCCTTGCACCGGAACACTTTTGGACGCGTATATTCGTCCCCGACTCGCCCATTCTAACTTGCGCCGCGGTTACCCTCGTGTTTCTTCCCCGCTCATGTAACGGTTCCAGGACTTCTATCGCGCACGATGGACGCTCCCCGCTCTTGCGCTGCGAGTATATCGGTGGTGCTCATCCTCGGTGAGTCCTCGCCTCAACAGCCGTTGGATTCCCTGATTATTGCCCACGCCGTTTACCCAAGGTCTTAACTCGTCCGCCCTTTGTGTGCTCGCGCCCAGCTCGTTCAGACTCCCGCACGCCCTACTCGTTCACCGCATGGTACTCCGGTACATCGCCAGAATCATTTTTCCCCCCGGTGCGTGCATCCTCTTGTCTAGCGTATGTTCTGGGTGACGATGCCCACCTATCTTCAAGGCAGACTTCGCTTTGTCTGTCTCAGTCACCGAGCGGCTTCCTCGTCCTCCTCGACATTCAGCTCTCAAGGAGCACTCGTTCGCGTGGCAAATCGTTCGTGTGTTGTGTCAGGTACATGCCATTCCCCGCGCTGCTTCCATACTTGCAACCTTTATTCGCAGGATACCGCCACGATTCCACGCTGGACCATGCTTGTTTGCGCTCGGAACGGCTGTGCTGCTCCCTCGACGCGTTCCCAATCCCCTCGATTTCCGCAGGGCGCTGAGTCAACCTCCCTCGTCACCAGGCCGCCGCATTGCAGCGTCAAGCGCGCACACCGAATGTCAAGGAATTATTCGTATGAGCCGCGGGGAGAGTGCACCGCTGTGTCTCTCGTGTCATACCTTCGCAGGACTGCTAGGAATGTGCACGGCCGCGCTGCGTAGTGCCAGCTTTGCACGCAAATTTGTCTCTTTCGTTCGTGTACTTGCTTGCGGTCTTCACGAGCGGTTACACTGCTTGCTTCCTCCGGTTAGTTGACTCTGTCGTCGGCCCGCGCCAACAGCACCAACAAAAAGACTCGCACCTCATTCCTTTCAAGACCTCAGCCCGGTTCGAACGGGCTTTTACCACATGTCAGCTGCACGAGCGCCGAGGCGCACTAGTGCCCACTGTGGAGGCATACCGGCTGTGTTCCCACCAAGGCAGAATAACGATATCAATATCTGCGTTTGGCAGAAATGGTCCAAATTGAATGCGGTAGATGCTCGATTTGTCTTTCCAAAATCAACCGCATCCAGCAAGTTCATGGTTGAGATTCGGGCATCTCGGGCATGTTTAATATATCGGGGATCGCGCTTTCTCACCGCTGCTCGATTCTGTCTTGTGTATTTGTCCCCTAGTCTTTACAAAGCCTGCAGGCAATTCCCCCCCAACACAAGATAAACTCGCGGTTGGAATTCAACCACACGAACGAGTAAATGTTCCCACGGTTGAGAACTGAGGCTGATTGGACATATTCCGGGGCCGTCGCATGTGGATTGCCAAGGACAAACGAAAATGTCTACCCTCAGGGCGCCTATCATCCTGCTAGACGCCCGGGCAATGTCCGGTCACAGTCCGCGATCGGCCCGAAATCAGTGACATCGCCTTTGCTTCCTCCCACCACGCTCATGTCGCTCCATCCAGCCACACCGCCCACGGATGCAGCCATTCCATTCTCTGGAGCATCTGGCAACGATGCCCATGCCCCCGACTTCATCATCCGCTCCAGCGATGGCGTCGATTTCCATCTCCACCGCGACATCCTGAAATTCGCGTCTGTGTGCTTCGACGGCATGCTAGCGTCCCCGCCGGGTGAAGACGACCTGGAGCGCGATGGGAAACCTGTCGTGGTTGTCCCAGAGGAAGAGTCGGTCCTGTACCGGCTATTTTCCCTCGCATATCCCCCACTGTCGCCGAGCGACTTGACTCTTGGCACGGAGGATCTCGATGACGTTGTCGCCGTCCACAGGGCTGCTCACAAGTACCAGTTCATGCGGGTGCTGCAGTTCCTCGCAGCGATGCTCGACAATCCGTCCTTAATCGATGCAGCGCCCCATCGGCTATTTGCAATCGGCCGACTTTGTGATCTTCCCACTGTGGCTCGCAAGGCGGCATTGTCGACATTGAAGCATCACATGTACCCCACCCCGATATTCCCAGAAATGCACCTCCTCACCTGGGCGGATGCTCGGCCACTGTCCGACTTTTATCACCTATGTGCAGCAGAGGCTAGTAGACGCATTACTAGCAGCAAAGGGGCAAGTGGAATTGGAACAGACGAGCTGCGTAGCCGGGAGGTCCTAATGATCAACGGACTGCTCTACCCACAGTCGATCAAGGACCGTCGTCGCTTCGTATGGTGGAGTGACTCCCACAAGAACGAATGCACAAGGGAGACTCATAGCGGGGTGCTCGGTTCGACGAGTTGGTTCCGAAATCACATAGCCTCGATTGCAGAGCGAGTCGGACAGCGCCCTTCCTTCCACACCATACTCACTGCCATCGGGAAGATCTCACGATCCGACCAAGAGATAATAAACACCTGCTCTTCATGCTCGATGTATGCCAAAAGACATTTGGCTGAACTTGCCAATGTGCTGGCCCGGGCACATGACAAATTCAGTGCCGCTCGCGGTGAGTGATTTGCACCGTCACAGAAGCACTTCATTCACGATCTCCAATCTCTAGCCGAAGAGATGTTTTGAAACCGACGAAACGGATTTATGCCTTGTTCTACTGCCAGTTATCCGACCCGTTGTATATCAATATCTCTCTCTATGTCGAGGATTCCTGAGTCCTGACGATGTGTGCGCCCTAATTTTTGCCAACCATCAACCTCGCGGCGAGTCCGCGGTAGTATTCTTCTGTTGTGCGTGGCGAATCCCACGATGGGCTGGAGTGAGATAGCAGGAATCCACGCCGCTGAACGTTCACAGCATTCCATACCAAGGTACTTACACGACACCATCGCGAGCCAGACATTCACCACGTAAAAATGCAAGCACAACGCATTCCCCAGGGCAATTGATGGCGGAAAGCAACCGCATCATTCATTAGGTGTTAGTGCTGGCCAAATATGAATACGATACGCCAAATCGCGTATCGTATTCATATCCGTATCGTATTCACCCTATGGCTGTAATACTGTAACATTATTATTTATACGCAATTTTTTACCTTTTTCGCAATAAATACACTGCTTGGACAAGAATCTGCAACTAATACACCAGTTCACGATTTACCATTATAATCACACCACTGCCCACCCAACCAGAAGACACAGCTCACCAGTCCAATTTTATTTTACACACCCCCAGATTTGTCCCTAAAAAATACACAGGTTCACTGACAAAAAAGATACACACCCTTGGGAATCAGTCCAAGAAAATACACACCTTGCTACAAAAAACACACAGGTCTGAATTACCGTCAAACTAACCACCTGTAGCGGTACGCTCCCACTACTCATTTTTCCCACGGTTCAAACGCACTCCAATTCTATTGCACTGCCGTCTCCCGCCTAAATCCTTTACCTACTATACAATTAGCTCCACTATTCCATTCTCAGCTTACTTATCCGTTCCTGTGACCTCATGTTTTACCTCCCCCTGCTCCTGTGTATTTACCTATAAAAACCCGCGATGCACGTAGTTAGTTCTTCGGTCAAATCTATCGCTATCCCACTTACCCGCTCGTTGGATCGACCACCCAACTCCCTCTCGTGTGCCGGAACCTCTTGCCGACTACTTAGCCGACTCGCCGTACGCTCGCCGAGTACCTAGCCGACACTCTCCGTCACATCTTTTTAAGTGCTGCTTGTCGTTGCCTCGCTGGTTTCCTCTGGGTCTGATCAACCTCGACTACCGCTCGCAACCGACGCACCTTGAACCCAAGAACTAACTCTTTGAATCTATCTTTGTTTATCCGACATCAATGTCTCACTCGCGCCACACTCGAGCGGCCACTCAGTCTGGTGCGTACCCGGCTCCACCTCCTCTCTTCTCGCCTGCCCGCCTATCGTTCGGGTCAGTCGATGGTGGAGATTTGTTGGACGCCACTTACCCTGTCATCGAACCTTCGATGAGTCCATCTGCTGCTGCAGCAGCAGGTGTGAACCCCGCTTCGGCGGAGAACGCTGTCACTTCTGTGGCAAGAACCCCAGTCGTCTCGGACGATGGAGAAGTTTCCTCGGAGCTACCTTCGCTCCCCGAGGAATCAGTGGAAGGCGTGCTTGTTGATGTAACAGCGCCGCCCGAGAACGAGATTATCAGGGGTTGGACTCCTGTCACTCGTAAGACTTCGCGGTCTCACCGCGAACGTAAATCTAAGAACCGTCAGAATACGAATGATAATTCGGAGTCTGACTCTTCTTCGAGCTCGGACGAATCCACTATTGACCGCGCAACCCGCGACATGAGTCTTGAGGAAAGATTGGCTCTTGCGCGTCGCCATGAGTTGTATGCAGCTCAACTCCGAGGAACTGAGCGCCCAGAAACTCCGATCTCCGAGCAGGAGTCGGACAACGACAGTATTGTTCAGCCTCAGGCAGGAAATATGCCTGGAACGAAGTCTGAACAAGAACTGAACATTGCGCCGGCAGGCCAAAAGTCGCGCCGCGTGACAATTGAATCGGTCGAGGACGAGGAATATATTCCTGGTTCTCGCGCTGCGGCTGGACCTTCCAAAGGGAAGGGGCCAGACCCTGGTAATTGGGGCGCTATCGATTCCCTGATTGATTTTTCTGAGAGTGAATTGAAGGCGCAACAAGCGGCGCTGGATAACTTTGCAGAAATCAATAGAATCATTAAACAGGAAGAAGTCACTACTCCCTCCGACTTCTTCGCTGATGCACGCGATGAATCATCCGTGAAGGTACCGTCGGTGCCACGGAAGTCGCGCAAGCGTTCCAAGAGTCCCAGGAAATCGAAGGTTGAACACACCCCGGTGTTTCAACCTGCGCAACCGCCCGCCAGGGTCCCAGAAACCATGGCGGCGCCGCAGCAGAAATCTGCGATGAAGGAACAACCTAGTAAGGTTGAACCTATCAAACCCTCAAACGAAAATCGAGCCTCTGAACCAGCCACCGATAACGGCGGCCGGTCAAAGTCCGGACTTACCATCGATGAGATGTATGAACTACTGAGCAATAAAATTGGTCAGTTAGATTCGAGGCAAAAGAGGGAATCGCACCGAAAATCGAAGACTCCTAGTGTCTATCCGACGCAGGGGCCTGTCGTTGACCGAGGTAACACACCTGGAAGGATGGCCGCGGAGAGCTTTGTTAATAAGGCTTACCTCGGAACTCCAGCGGCATTGCCGAAGGCCAAACCTCCGCCTTCCGACCCGTCTGACGATTCGAGCTCAAGCTCGGGCGAAAGCTCCAGCTCCTCGAGCGACGACGGGTATGGATCACACCGGAGTGGCGCGTCCAGTCCACGCTTGTCTTCAAAACGCAAGCGCGGGCATGCACGCAAGCAGAAAATGCTGTTGAAGCCTATCCCTCCGTCGCGTTACAACGGCGAGGCTAATGCGAGTGCAATTCAACGTTTTATACGTGAGGCAGAGACCTACGTGAAAATGGGACGTGTTCGTGAACGTGAACAGGTCTATTTTGTGTCGTATTACCTGGATGGTAAGGCACTTGATTTTTACAATCAAATTGTCGTACCTTCGAGAGAACACTGGACTCTGAAGCGGTTCTTCGTCGACCTCTTCGAGTTCTGTTTCCCAGTGGACTTCCGCAACAACCAGCGGAAGCGTCTGAACCGATGCTTCCAGGGCCAGAAGGAAGTCGCTGCACATGTTGCGGAGTGGTCTGAAATCTACAATACAATTGGGTTACAAGATACCCAAGAGAAAATTGTCAGATTGTTCAACAGTTTGCAATTTGGAATTCAGACGGAAATTTACCGTAAAGGTCTTGATCCCGAGGTCGCAACTTGGGACGAGATTGTCAAAGCCGCCGGAGAGGCAGAAATTCTGTTGAAGCTTGAGGCTAAGAACAAAGAGAGCGGTGGAGGAACTTCCAAGTCCCCTCCGTCGCAAACCCATAAAAATAATGGGACTCACCAACAGAATCAGAACCGCGGTCAATCCTCGCGTGGAGGATTCCGCGGACGTGGACGAGGACGCGGAGGGCGAGGCAACTCCTCGCGTCCCCGCCAGGAGGTTATGCGGACTTCTGCCGCTGAAGTGCCTACTAAGAAGGAGTCGAAAGCTGGTGATAATTTATCACCGCAGCGCCGCAATGAAATGTTGGCTAAAGGCCTATGTTTTGGTTGCGGTGAATCCGGGCATCTTCAACGGAATTGTCCCAAGACAAACACTGTTCCTTCGAAGAAGAAGGGTAAGCCTCCGGGTATGAGTGCGCACAGCGCTTACATACCCACGGCGTCGACCTCGCGCGATGCTCTGCGCGAAAGCACGGAGGTGCAGGAAACGTTCCACGCAAATGGTATTGGCTTTGAAGGCCTGAGTGAAGTCGAGGAGGGCGGGGAACCCCTTCAAAATTTCAATGAGTCGGACGATGATTTTGAATTTATTTCGGAACCAGAAGTCAACTCCAACTCACCTTCAGGCCCCATTGGGGATATATTCGCCCAGCAATTGGTGCTGGCTCTACAAGCAGCTCAACCCTACCCAGGGGACGCTGTTGAACTCGGATCAGAAGACGGGTTCAATGACCTGCGATTTATCTCGTACCGGTCGGACACTGTGTATGTGGTTATGGACCGTGAGTGTGGTGAAGAATATACTCTCGATGCCGCTTTACTGCGGCAGCCTGAGTTCTCACCTTCCCTCTGGTATGCCATACAGCGCACAAATGCGTTGGGCTTAGACCACGCACTTGTACTGCAGGAAGAACGCTTCCAGGCGGAGATCGGGGATGTTCAACTCCAAGCCGTTCGGATAATCCTGGACAGATACGAACCTTGGGACGGAACTCAACTCATTGATGACCGGTTTGAGGTTTACAACTTCACGGACCAGCTTCTGGAGATCTCTGACCGGGTATTAGCTCGTTGCTGCGCGCTGCCGCGGATGTTCTTGGACGATCCGGAATTCAACTTGATTGAGTGGTACATTTCGTGTAGCAACTGTGGTTGTGATCCACGCAAATCAACCCGCGGTTGGGGATTGGTGTTCCGACCATGCTCGCATAACATGCACGCTACATATTCATGGTCCATCGCTTCGGCGTCGAGTTTGCCATCCCTGCAATCAGTCAGTAATTCCTCGGATAGTGAATCCGACAGCGACGAAAGCGAGAGCTCTGCCTACATACCTGACTTGCAGTCAGTAAGCGATTCGTCTGAGTCATGCTCGTCCGATGACGATTGGTATACCGCGTGGTCAGGCGACGATTCATCTCTGCTGTCTCTAGAAGACATCAGGAATGCTTTTGCAGGATCTGAAACTCCCTCGGGCTTACCGTCACTACAAGCTGTGAGCGATTCGTCCTCCAGTGGTTCTGATAGTGAGTCAGAGGTGAACTGGGAGAATCCAGCGCCGATTCGGAAAGAAATGTTCGAGGAGCGTCTGCGACTCTGGGCTGTAGCATCAGTAGCCGATGAACGGAACGGTGCAAAAATCCCGGTACGCGCTCACCAGTTGGGAGACGTACTCGGCAACACTGTTGCGGCCATGTTGGAATTTTTCCAACCATATCCCGGGGACGAAGCTATCCCTTGGGCGGACGAGCGCCGCGACTCGAAACGGTTCCGCGTTATTAGGCGCGATACCGTGTTTACCATCGAGGATTCCTATTCGGACTTGGTCAGTATACTGCCGTTGGAGTATATTCGCGTGCGCAAATTCCACTTACTGGAGTGGTATGCACGCCAGTGCGCAAGGAGCCTGGGGATCGAAGATGATCACCAGGATTCGCCTCTTCACCGATTCCCTGTTGAGGAGATACTCAGAGAAGCCATTCAACAATATTTTGTGGATGTTGCCAGAGACATACCGATGTTCGAGGACGTCGGAATCTGCCGAGTTCTGCGAGACCCTGATGACTTCGAGGGACCTGATGAGTACATCGTCACATTTCCTGTTGGAGAGGACGGTGGTCTTGCTGAAATGATCCCGGAAATGGAATTGTTGAACCCCAAGCTTAACCTCGTTGGTTGGGTTTTGAAGCGGCAGCTGAAACACATTATTCACGAGAATAATCAGTGCAACAGCTGGGATAATGGTTACCCCTTGAAGAACTATTTCGGGGTACTATTTACCCAGTGTGAGCCGCGAGCGGAGGGCGAGTTCTTGCGAACTCACCGCGCCAAAACCTTGATAGACGCCGGAGCACAGCCCCCATCACCGGCGCCTAAAAGGAACCTTGGTTCGATTTTGCCAACCGGCTCGAATCCACTCAGCGATGAGTCGGAGCTCTTCTGTGGAGGAGTTCAGATTCCTCCTGATAGCATGAAGGGCATATCTCGCACCGCTTCAACGCCGCGCGTTGCTGAGCGAGTCGTCGCACGACCGCTGGTTATCGTTGTTAATATCAACGGCCAGCCCGTGCGTGCGCTTGTGGACTCTGGGTCGCTTGGAGACCTAATGTCTAGTTCACTAGCAGATCAGTTGAAGCTCAAGCGCAATGAGTTGGAAAGTGCAATTACCTTGCAGTTAGCTGTCCAAGGCTCGCGGTCGAAAATCAACCACTCTGTGGAAGTTGATCTGAAGTATCAAGACATATCAGAGAAGCGCACCTTCTTCGTTTCCAACCTCAGTGGGTATGACTTGATTCTCGGGACCGCCTGGCTGTTTCAGCACAAGGTGAATATTGGGTTGAACCCGTTTCGCGTATGCATAGGAAGCGCGGATGCTTTACCTCTCCAAGGTGTGGCAACCGCTCGCGTATTCGCCGGAGCTGTGGAATTAGGTGCAGCGGACGCTATTGAGGCAGCCCGGGCAGAGGTGCTGAAATATGCGGAGCCCATCTGTAAAACTGCAGCTGAAACTGGTTTGCCTCCGTTGCGAGACATCAATCATACCATTCCGTTGATTGACGAGGAGAAAATCCTGCCATGGCGGCCGTCGCGCTGTCCTGAGGCGTTAAGAGAGCATTGGGATCTCAAACGCCAAACATACCTTCGTGCGGGGAGATGGCAAGTCACAAATTCGGGAAATACCGCCCCGATGCTGTTGATTCCCAAGGTCAAGACTAATCCTCCGGGGTTACGCGTGGTCGTGGACTTACGAGCGCGTAACGCAAACACAAAGAAGATGACTTCTCCCCTACCAGACATGGAGGGAATTTTGCGGCGCGTGGCGCGCTGTAAATATCGATCGCTCATTGACGGGCAGGACGCCTATGAGCAGATTCGGGTCATCCCTGAGCATGTTCATCGAACGGCGATGAGCACGCCAGATGGAAACATGGTTAGTCTAGTGCTGCAGCAAGGAGACTGCAACGCACCGGCAACCTATCAGTCGTTGATGAATCATCTATTTGGGGCTTATATCGGCCGCTGGATGGACGTCTATCTCGACGATATTATCATCTATTCAGAAAGTCTTGAGGAGCACGTCAAGCATCTGAAAATTGTCATCGACATACTCCGGCGAGAGAAATTGTACCTGAGCGCAGGCAAAATGCAGCTTTTCCAGGAAGAACTTCGAGTTCTTGGCCGAGTTGTCGACGACGAGGGTATCCGAATGGATCCCCACAAGGTGGATACAGTTCTGAACTGGAAAACACCTACCAACCGTGATCTGCTTCGCGGATTTATCGGTTCGGTCACATACCTGGCTGGAGATGTTCCAGAAGTTGGAAAACCCATGGCTATATTGCATGAATTAACCAGTGACTCGGTCCCATTTCGTTGGGGTTACACTCACCAGCGCGCATTCGAGGATGCGAAGGCGTTGGTGGCCACCTCGAGGGATCACCGTCGTAAACCGCTGGAATACGGTCCGGGCAAGCCCCCGATTTGGCTCGTTACCGACGGGTGCTCGTCTGGGGTCTCTGGTGTAGTGTGCCAGGGTGCCGACTGGAAAAATGCGAAAATTGCCGCATTCTTTTCTGCCAAGTTGAACTCCGCTCAGCAGAATTACCCAGTTCATGAAATTGAAATGCTTGCCGGCATTGAAGCGATGCTTAGGCACCAAGACATCCTCCAGGGATGTAAATTTACATGGGTAACCGATCATAAAGGGCTCACTCACCTTTTTAATCAAAAGAACTTGTCGGGTCGGCAGGCCCGCTGGATTGAAAAAGTCTCCAGCTTTGACTTCGAGATCCAGTATGTCCCCGGGTCTGAAAATGTCCTGGCGGATGCATTATCTCGAATTTACTCGAATGAAGCGGCCGGAACGGTGCGCGCGCGGTCGGAATACACTTACCACGATATTGTCTCCAATGATAACCTGGAGATTGAGTCTATATCAATGCCTGTTTTTGCAGCCTATGAGGCAAGGGCAATGACCACTGACCGTGTAACCCGGTCCATGACAAAGGCCGCGAGAACCGCCGACGCGAAGTCAGGCGAGGCCGACGCGAAGTCAAGCCAAAGCGACGCAAAGTCAGCTTTTGGGTCCAAAACCCCTTCGGCCCCAAAGGAGGGCGGGGGTACACACAAAAAACTCGCCACATCCCCAGCGATGAACACCGAGAATGCGGTGGATGGTGGTGGAAGGCAAGCCAGGAATGACAGGCTTGCGCCGCCACCTGTCACAAAGGCCGATCAGAATGATCGGCCCGCGGAAGCAAATCCTGCCTCCGACGGTCATCCTGGCGCGAGGCACCAGGATGACACGTCCGGTCTAGAGCCTGAACTCGAGCACCTGGATGCATCTCTACTCAATGCAGTTAACTCTGGATGGCTCGGGCTTGATCTGGCGCAGCTTATTGCCAACAATTACGGGCAAGACTCGTTTTTCAAGAAGATCTTGGAATCTCCCAAAGCCTACCGGAACTTTGAGCTGGAGAACGGTCTCATCTACCTGAAGGACGCTGATCATCGCGTTCTATGTGTCCCCAAAATTACCTACAAGGGACGCAATATTCGGGAGATCGTGATCTCCGAGGCTCACTCGATCCTTGCGCATCTAGGGGTTCGTAAAACCCTGGACTACCTCCGTGATCACTTCTGGTGGAAAGAAATGGTAGACGACACCAGAAGCTATTGCGAGTCTTGTGACACATGCAAACGAAGCAAACCTTCGAACCAGAAGCCGTATGGGTTCCTGCACTCGCTGAACCCGCCCCAGCAACCCTGGGACTCTGTCGGCGTCGATTTCGTTGGTCCGCTCCCGGAATCTAAGAACCGGGACGCTGTGTACAATTCTATTGCGGTTGTAATCGACCTGCTGACCGGAATGGTTCACCTTGTTCCCGCGCGGATCAACTACACTGCCCGACAAATGGCCGAACTCATGTTCGAGGAAATTTACAAGCTGCATGGGCTCCCGAAGTCTATCGTCAGCGACCGGGATTCCCTGTTCACCAGTGTGTTCTGGAAGCGCTTACACGAATTAATCGGTGTCAAGCTCAGCATGTCAAGTGCATATCACCCTGAATCCGATGGCGGAACGGAACGCGCAAATCGGACTGTGACTCAAATGCTTAGGCAGTGCATCAGCTCCACGCAGAAGGACTGGGTATCGAAATTACCCGCTATCGAGTTCGCACTGAACTCAGCTCGATCCGAGACCACGGGCTATGCTCCGTTCTTCCTCAACACAGGACGGATGCCGCGATCGCTATTGTGGAACTCAGATCGCACCCGAGAATACCCCGGCGTCGCGAACTTCGCGCTTCAACGCCGGCTGGCCATCATGGCTGCGCACGACAGCATGATAGCCGCGCGAGTCAAGCAGACTCGTACTGCCAATCGCAAACGGCAGCCCGCGCCGTTTGAAGAGAAAGACTTGGTTTATCTATCAGCCAAGAATATCAAGTTCCAGAAGGGACTGGCGCGCAAACTGATCCCAAAATTCATTGGGCCATACACTATTCTCAAGGACTTTGGCAATGGGTCATTCGAGTTGGACATATCCGCGAATATGAGACAAAGGGGTATTCACCCTGTGTTTCACTCCTCCTTACTGAGGATTCACGTTCCCAACGATGACCGCCGCTTCCCTGGACGACTGGACTGTCAGCTAGGGATCTCCTTGGACGACGAAACCAATGAATGGGCTGTTGATAAAATTATCAATCACTATGGACGTCGGTCGAAGGCCTTGTTCGAGGTTTTGTGGAAATCTGGGGACAAGTCTTGGATGCCCTATGATCAGGCGAAGCGGCTCCAAGCCCTGTCTGAGTACCTCGAGGCTGTGGGTGTATCCGACATCGGGGAACTGCCTCATGGGGCCGGAAGACCTCCAATTCAGGAGGAGGGATTATTTGTCGGCTCCACTTGGTCTGACATATTTGGGGTATATAAGGAGGGCGAGGTGTTGTTCGAGTTCCTCAGCTCGTCAACGGCTACCAACTCTTCCGCACCTTCACCCTCATCTTCCTCATCGTCCACTTCCACATCCTCCATCATGTCCACTCCCATCCTCCCCATTTTCAACGTCACCATCAACTCTCCTCGCGACCACCGCTACGACACATTCAACCGCGAGCACTCCGCGGTTAAGCGCCTCGACAAGCGCTACTTCCTCTTCACCAACCGCGCCAGCGAGGAGCCCGCCGTTATCGACGCGCGCACGATGCGCCACTATGCCGACTACAACGTCGCGCTCTGCTACGGCACCACCGTCCCCACCATCGCCCCCCTCTACTACGAGTACTTTGCCGGCGAGATGAACGCTTGCGACAACTCGAACCTCGGCTGGGCGACGCTCAACGCCGACGGCACCGGCATCGTGTGGGACGAGTCTCTCGCGAGCGCGACCCCGGCTAACCCCGAGGACTTGCTCGTGTTGGACATTGACACCACCGAGGGCCTCTTGGCACCGGGCGAGGTCGCGGTCTCCAAGGCCTACCACGCCAACGCCGAGCGCCTCATCAACGAGAAGCTCCAGCGCGACTCGTTCCACTTCAACAACCGGCAGCAGAAGCGCATGGCGAAGGCTGAGGGTGTTGTTAACACTCAGTCCAACGCGGCGAAGGATCTCTTCGCGCTTCGCAAGCGCAAGGCCGCGGCGCTCGAGGGCGGCGCCGCCACGCCCGCGTCGGAGGGCTCTCGCGCTTCGACTCCCACCATTCCTGCTTCCCACCCCGCCAAGAAGCTGCGCACTCCCGCCGCTGCCGGCAAGTCTGCTACCGCCGAGTCGTCGGGCGACTCGGCTGAGGGCTCTTCTTCGTCGGGGATGCAGGTTGACAACGTGTAGACCACCGGCTCGGTGGCCTGGAGGGCGGATGTAGCGGTACGCTCCCACTACTCATTTTTCTTTTTTTTTTTTTTTTTTTTTTTTTTTTTTTTTTTTTTTTTTTAAGTAAGATGAGGGTGAAGGTGCGGAAGAGTTGGTAGCCGTTGACGAGCTGAGGAACTCGAACAACACCTCGCCCTCCTTATATACCCCAAATATGTCAGACCAAGTGGAGCCGACAAATAATCCCTCCTCCTGAATTGGAGGTCTTCCGGCCCCATGAGGCAGTTCCCCGATGTCGGATACACCCACAGCCTCGAGGTACTCAGACAGGGCTTGGAGCCGCTTCGCCTGATCATAGGGCATCCAAGACTTGTCCCCAGATTTCCACAAAACCTCGAACAAGGCCTTCGACCGACGTCCATAGTGATTGATAATTTTATCAACAGCCCATTCATTGGTTTCGTCGTCCAAGGAGATCCCTAGCTGACAGTCCAGTCGTCCAGGGAAGCGGCGGTCATCGTTGGGAACGTGAATCCTCAGTAAGGAGGAGTGAAACACAGGGTGAATACCCCTTTGTCTCATATTCGCGGATATGTCCAACTCGAATGACCCATTGCCAAAGTCCTTGAGAATAGTGTATGGCCCAATGAATTTTGGGATCAGTTTGCGCGCCAGTCCCTTCTGGAACTTGATATTCTTGGCTGATAGATAAACCAAGTCTTTCTCTTCAAACGGCGCGGGCTGCCGTTTGCGATTGGCAGTACGAGTCTGCTTGACTCGCGCGGCTATCATGCTGTCGTGCGCAGCCATGATGGCCAGCCGGCGTTGAAGCGCGAAGTTCGCGACGCCGGGGTATTCTCGGGTGCGATCTGAGTTCCACAATAGCGATCGCGGCATCCGTCCTGTGTTGAGGAAGAACGGAGCATAGCCCGTGGTCTCGGATCGAGCTGAGTTCAGTGCGAACTCGATAGCGGGTAATTTCGATACCCAGTCCTTCTGCGTGGAGCTGATGCACTGCCTAAGCATTTGAGTCACAGTCCGATTTGCGCGTTCCGTTCCGCCATCGGATTCAGGGTGATATGCACTTGACATGCTGAGCTTGACACCGATTAATTCGTGTAAGCGCTTCCAGAACACACTGGTGAACAGGGAATCCCGGTCGCTGACGATAGACTTCGGGAGCCCATGCAGCTTGTAAATTTCCTCGAACATGAGTTCGGCCATTTGTCGGGCAGTGTAGTTGATCCGCGCGGGAACAAGGTGAACCATTCCGGTCAGCAGGTCGATTACAACCGCAATAGAATTGTACACAGCGTCCCGGTTCTTAGATTCCGGGAGCGGACCAACGAAATCGACGCCGACAGAGTCCCAGGGTTGCTGGGGCGGGTTCAGCGAGTGCAGGAACCCATACGGCTTCTGGTTCGAAGGTTTGCTTCGTTTGCATGTGTCACAAGACTCGCAATAGCTTCTGGTGTCGTCTACCATTTCTTTCCACCAGAAGTGATCACGGAGGTAGTCCAGGGTTTTACCCGCGATCGCTATTGTGGAACTCAGATCGCACCCGAGAATACCCCGGCGTCGCGAACTTCGCGCTTCAACGCCGGCTGGCCATCATGGCTGCGCACGACAGCATGATAGCCGCGCGAGTCAAGCAGACTCGTACTGCCAATCGCAAACGGCAGCCCGCGCCGTTTGAAGAGAAAGACTTGGTTTATCTATCAGCCAAGAATATCAAGTTCCAGAAGGGACTGGCGCGCAAACTGATCCCAAAATTCATTGGGCCATACACTATTCTCAAGGACTTTGGCAATGGGTCATTCGAGTTGGACATATCCGCGAATATGAGACAAAGGGGTATTCACCCTGTGTTTCACTCCTCCTTACTGAGGATTCACGTTCCCAACGATGACCGCCGCTTCCCTGGACGACTGGACTGTCAGCTAGGGATCTCCTTGGACGACGAAACCAATGAATGGGCTGTTGATAAAATTATCAATCACTATGGACGTCGGTCGAAGGCCTTGTTCGAGGTTTTGTGGAAATCTGGGGACAAGTCTTGGATGCCCTATGATCAGGCGAAGCGGCTCCAAGCCCTGTCTGAGTACCTCGAGGCTGTGGGTGTATCCGACATCGGGGAACTGCCTCATGGGGCCGGAAGACCTCCAATTCAGGAGGAGGGATTATTTGTCGGCTCCACTTGGTCTGACATATTTGGGGTATATAAGGAGGGCGAGGTGTTGTTCGAGTTCCTCAGCTCGTCAACGGCTACCAACTCTTCCGCACCTTCACCCTCATCTTCCTCATCGTCCACTTCCACATCCTCCATCATGTCCACTCCCATCCTCCCCATTTTCAACGTCACCATCAACTCTCCTCGCGACCACCGCTACGACACATTCAACCGCGAGCACTCCGCGGTTAAGCGCCTCGACAAGCGCTACTTCCTCTTCACCAACCGCGCCAGCGAGGAGCCCGCCGTTATCGACGCGCGCACGATGCGCCACTATGCCGACTACAACGTCGCGCTCTGCTACGGCACCACCGTCCCCACCATCGCCCCCCTCTACTACGAGTACTTTGCCGGCGAGATGAACGCTTGCGACAACTCGAACCTCGGCTGGGCGACGCTCAACGCCGACGGCACCGGCATCGTGTGGGACGAGTCTCTCGCGAGCGCGACCCCGGCTAACCCCGAGGACTTGCTCGTGTTGGACATTGACACCACCGAGGGCCTCTTGGCACCGGGCGAGGTCGCGGTCTCCAAGGCCTACCACGCCAACGCCGAGCGCCTCATCAACGAGAAGCTCCAGCGCGACTCGTTCCACTTCAACAACCGGCAGCAGAAGCGCATGGCGAAGGCTGAGGGTGTTGTTAACACTCAGTCCAACGCGGCGAAGGATCTCTTCGCGCTTCGCAAGCGCAAGGCCGCGGCGCTCGAGGGCGGCGCCGCCACGCCCGCGTCGGAGGGCTCTCGCGCTTCGACTCCCACCATTCCTGCTTCCCACCCCGCCAAGAAGCTGCGCACTCCCGCCGCTGCCGGCAAGTCTGCTACCGCCGAGTCGTCGGGCGACTCGGCTGAGGGCTCTTCTTCGTCGGGGATGCAGGTTGACAACGTGTAGACCACCGGCTCGGTGGCCTGGAGGGCGGATGTAGCGGTACGCTCCCACTACTCATTTTTCCCACGGTTCAAACGCACTCCAATTCTATTGCACTGCCGTCTCCCGCCTAAATCCTTTACCTACTATACAATTAGCTCCACTATTCCATTCTCAGCTTACTTATCCGTTCCTGTGACCTCATGTTTTACCTCCCCCTGCTCCTGTGTATTTACCTATAAAAACCCGCGATGCACGTAGTTAGTTCTTCGGTCAAATCTATCGCTATCCCACTTACCCGCTCGTTGGATCGACCACCCAACTCCCTCTCGTGTGCCGGAACCTCTTGCCGACTACTTAGCCGACTCGCCGTACGCTCGCCGAGTACCTAGCCGACACTCTCCGTCACATCTTTTTAAGTGATGTGATAGCGATAGATTTGACCGAAGAACTAACTACGTGCATCGCGGGTTTTTATAGGTAAATACACAGGAGCAGGGGGAGGTAAAACATGAGGTCACAGGAACGGATAAGTAAGCTGAGAATGGAATAGTGGAGCTAATTGTATAGTAGGTAAAGGATTTAGGCGGGAGACGGCAGTGCAATAGAATTGGAGTGCGTTTGAACCGTGGGAAAAATGAGTAGTGGGAGCGTACCGCTACATCCGCCCTCCAGGCCACCGAGCCGGTGGTCTACACGTTGTCAACCTGCATCCCCGACGAAGAAGAGCCCTCAGCCGAGTCGCCCGACGACTCGGCGGTAGCAGACTTGCCGGCAGCGGCGGGAGTGCGCAGCTTCTTGGCGGGGTGGGAAGCAGGAATGGTGGGAGTCGAAGCGCGAGAGCCCTCCGACGCGGGCGTGGCGGCGCCGCCCTCGAGCGCCGCGGCCTTGCGCTTGCGAAGCGCGAAGAGATCCTTCGCCGCGTTGGACTGAGTGTTAACAACACCCTCAGCCTTCGCCATGCGCTTCTGCTGCCGGTTGTTGAAGTGGAACGAGTCGCGCTGGAGCTTCTCGTTGATGAGGCGCTCGGCGTTGGCGTGGTAGGCCTTGGAGACCGCGACCTCGCCCGGTGCCAAGAGGCCCTCGGTGGTGTCAATGTCCAACACGAGCAAGTCCTCGGGGTTAGCCGGGGTCGCGCTCGCGAGAGACTCGTCCCACACGATGCCGGTGCCGTCGGCGTTGAGCGTCGCCCAGCCGAGGTTCGAGTTGTCGCAAGCGTTCATCTCGCCGGCAAAGTACTCGTAGTAGAGGGGGGCGATGGTGGGGACGGTGGTGCCGTAGCAGAGCGCGACGTTGTAGTCGGCATAGTGGCGCATCGTGCGCGCGTCGATAACGGCGGGCTCCTCGCTGGCGCGGTTGGTGAAGAGGAAGTAGCGCTTGTCGAGGCGCTTAACCGCGGAGTGCTCGCGGTTGAATGTGTCGTAGCGGTGGTCGCGAGGAGAGTTGACCGAAGAACTAACTAACCGTCGTAAACCGCTGGAATACGGTCCGGGCAAGCCCCCGATTTGGCTCGTTACCGACGGGTGCTCGTCTGGGGTCTCTGGTGTAGTGTGCCAGGGTGCCGACTGGAAAAATGCGAAAATTGCCGCATTCTTTTCTGCCAAGTTGAACTCCGCTCAGCAGAATTACCCAGTTCATGAAATTGAAATGCTTGCCGGCATTGAAGCGATGCTTAGGCACCAAGACATCCTCCAGGGATGTAAATTTACATGGGTAACCGATCATAAAGGGCTCACTCACCTTTTTAATCAAAAGAACTTGTCGGGTCGGCAGGCCCGCTGGATTGAAAAAGTCTCCAGCTTTGACTTCGAGATCCAGTATGTCCCCGGGTCTGAAAATGTCCTGGCGGATGCATTATCTCGAATTTACTCGAATGAAGCGGCCGGAACGGTGCGCGCGCGGTCGGAATACACTTACCACGATATTGTCTCCAATGATAACCTGGAGATTGAGTCTATATCAATGCCTGTTTTTGCAGCCTATGAGGCAAGGGCAATGACCACTGACCGTGTAACCCGGTCCATGACAAAGGCCGCGAGAACCGCCGACGCGAAGTCAGGCGAGGCCGACGCGAAGTCAAGCCAAAGCGACGCAAAGTCAGCTTTTGGGTCCAAAACCCCTTCGGCCCCAAAGGAGGGCGGGGGTACACACAAAAAACTCGCCACATCCCCAGCGATGAACACCGAGAATGCGGTGGATGGTGGTGGAAGGCAAGCCAGGAATGACAGGCTTGCGCCGCCACCTGTCACAAAGGCCGATCAGAATGATCGGCCCGCGGAAGCAAATCCTGCCTCCGACGGTCATCCTGGCGCGAGGCACCAGGATGACACGTCCGGTCTAGAGCCTGAACTCGAGCACCTGGATGCATCTCTACTCAATGCAGTTAACTCTGGATGGCTCGGGCTTGATCTGGCGCAGCTTATTGCCAACAATTACGGGCAAGACTCGTTTTTCAAGAAGATCTTGGAATCTCCCAAAGCCTACCGGAACTTTGAGCTGGAGAACGGTCTCATCTACCTGAAGGACGCTGATCATCGCGTTCTATGTGTCCCCAAAATTACCTACAAGGGACGCAATATTCGGGAGATCGTGATCTCCGAGGCTCACTCGATCCTTGCGCATCTAGGGGTTCGTAAAACCCTGGACTACCTCCGTGATCACTTCTGGTGGAAAGAAATGGTAGACGACACCAGAAGCTATTGCGAGTCTTGTGACACATGCAAACGAAGCAAACCTTCGAACCAGAAGCCGTATGGGTTCCTGCACTCGCTGAACCCGCCCCAGCAACCCTGGGACTCTGTCGGCGTCGATTTCGTTGGTCCGCTCCCGGAATCTAAGAACCGGGACGCTGTGTACAATTCTATTGCGGTTGTAATCGACCTGCTGACCGGAATGGTTCACCTTGTTCCCGCGCGGATCAACTACACTGCCCGACAAATGGCCGAACTCATGTTCGAGGAAATTTACAAGCTGCATGGGCTCCCGAAGTCTATCGTCAGCGACCGGGATTCCCTGTTCACCAGTGTGTTCTGGAAGCGCTTACACGAATTAATCGGTGTCAAGCTCAGCATGTCAAGTGCATATCACCCTGAATCCGATGGCGGAACGGAACGCGCAAATCGGACTGTGACTCAAATGCTTAGGCAGTGCATCAGCTCCACGCAGAAGGACTGGGTATCGAAATTACCCGCTATCGAGTTCGCACTGAACTCAGCTCGATCCGAGACCACGGGCTATGCTCCGTTCTTCCTCAACACAGGACGGATGCCGCGATCGCTATTGTGGAACTCAGATCGCACCCGAGAATACCCCGGCGTCGCGAACTTCGCGCTTCAACGCCGGCTGGCCATCATGGCTGCGCACGACAGCATGATAGCCGCGCGAGTCAAGCAGACTCGTACTGCCAATCGCAAACGGCAGCCCGCGCCGTTTGAAGAGAAAGACTTGGTTTATCTATCAGCCAAGAATATCAAGTTCCAGAAGGGACTGGCGCGCAAACTGATCCCAAAATTCATTGGGCCATACACTATTCTCAAGGACTTTGGCAATGGGTCATTCGAGTTGGACATATCCGCGAATATGAGACAAAGGGGTATTCACCCTGTGTTTCACTCCTCCTTACTGAGGATTCACGTTCCCAACGATGACCGCCGCTTCCCTGGACGACTGGACTGTCAGCTAGGGATCTCCTTGGACGACGAAACCAATGAATGGGCTGTTGATAAAATTATCAATCACTATGGACGTCGGTCGAAGGCCTTGTTCGAGGTTTTGTGGAAATCTGGGGACAAGTCTTGGATGCCCTATGATCAGGCGAAGCGGCTCCAAGCCCTGTCTGAGTACCTCGAGGCTGTGGGTGTATCCGACATCGGGGAACTGCCTCATGGGGCCGGAAGACCTCCAATTCAGGAGGAGGGATTATTTGTCGGCTCCACTTGGTCTGACATATTTGGGGTATATAAGGAGGGCGAGGTGTTGTTCGAGTTCCTCAGCTCGTCAACGGCTACCAACTCTTCCGCACCTTCACCCTCATCTTCCTCATCGTCCACTTCCACATCCTCCATCATGTCCACTCCCATCCTCCCCATTTTGATGCGCCACTATGCCGACTACAACGTCGCGCTCTGCTACGGCACCACCGTCCCCACCATCGCCCCCCTCTACTACGAGTACTTTGCCGGCGAGATGAACGCTTGCGACAACTCGAACCTCGGCTGGGCGACGCTCAACGCCGACGGCACCGGCATCGTGTGGGACGAGTCTCTCGCGAGCGCGACCCCGGCTAACCCCGAGGACTTGCTCGTGTTGGACATTGACACCACCGAGGGCCTCTTGGCACCGGGCGAGGTCGCGGTCTCCAAGGCCTACCACGCCAACGCCGAGCGCCTCATCAACGAGAAGCTCCAGCGCGACTCGTTCCACTTCAACAACCGGCAGCAGAAGCGCATGGCGAAGGCTGAGGGTGTTGTTAACACTCAGTCCAACGCGGCGAAGGATCTCTTCGCGCTTCGCAAGCGCAAGGCCGCGGCGCTCGAGGGCGGCGCCGCCACGCCCGCGTCGGAGGGCTCTCGCGCTTCGACTCCCACCATTCCTGCTTCCCACCCCGCCAAGAAGCTGCGCACTCCCGCCGCTGCCGGCAAGTCTGCTACCGCCGAGTCGTCGGGCGACTCGGCTGAGGGCTCTTCTTCGTCGGGGATGCAGGTTGACAACGTGTAGACCACCGGCTCGGTGGCCTGGAGGGCGGATGTAGCGGTACGCTCCCACTACTCATTTTTCCCACGGTTCAAACGCACTCCAATTCTATTGCACTGCCGTCTCCCGCCTAAATCCTTTACCTACTATACAATTAGCTCCACTATTCCATTCTCAGCTTACTTATCCGTTCCTGTGACCTCATGTTTTACCTCCCCCTGCTCCTGTGTATTTACCTATAAAAACCCGCGATGCACGTAGTTAGTTCTTCGGTCAAATCTATCGCTATCCCACTTACCCGCTCGATACTCAGAGAAGCCATTCAACAATATTTTGTGGATGTTGCCAGAGACATACCGATGTTCGAGGACGTCGGAATCTGCCGAGTTCTGCGAGACCCTGATGACTTCGAGGGACCTGATGAGTACATCGTCACATTTCCTGTTGGAGAGGACGGTGGTCTTGCTGAAATGATCCCGGAAATGGAATTGTTGAACCCCAAGCTTAACCTCGTTGGTTGGGTTTTGAAGCGGCAGCTGAAACACATTATTCACGAGAATAATCAGTGCAACAGCTGGGATAATGGTTACCCCTTGAAGAACTATTTCGGGGTACTATTTACCCAGTGTGAGCCGCGAGCGGAGGGCGAGTTCTTGCGAACTCACCGCGCCAAAACCTTGATAGACGCCGGAGCACAGCCCCCATCACCGGCGCCTAAAAGGAACCTTGGTTCGATTTTGCCAACCGGCTCGAATCCACTCAGCGATGAGTCGGAGCTCTTCTGTGGAGGAGTTCAGATTCCTCCTGATAGCATGAAGGGCATATCTCGCACCGCTTCAACGCCGCGCGTTGCTGAGCGAGTCGTCGCACGACCGCTGGTTATCGTTGTTAATATCAACGGCCAGCCCGTGCGTGCGCTTGTGGACTCTGGGTCGCTTGGAGACCTAATGTCTAGTTCACTAGCAGATCAGTTGAAGCTCAAGCGCAATGAGTTGGAAAGTGCAATTACCTTGCAGTTAGCTGTCCAAGGCTCGCGGTCGAAAATCAACCACTCTGTGGAAGTTGATCTGAAGTATCAAGACATATCAGAGAAGCGCACCTTCTTCGTTTCCAACCTCAGTGGGTATGACTTGATTCTCGGGACCGCCTGGCTGTTTCAGCACAAGGTGAATATTGGGTTGAACCCGTTTCGCGTATGCATAGGAAGCGCGGATGCTTTACCTCTCCAAGGTGTGGCAACCGCTCGCGTATTCGCCGGAGCTGTGGAATTAGGTGCAGCGGACGCTATTGAGGCAGCCCGGGCAGAGGTGCTGAAATATGCGGAGCCCATCTGTAAAACTGCAGCTGAAACTGGTTTGCCTCCGTTGCGAGACATCAATCATACCATTCCGTTGATTGACGAGGAGAAAATCCTGCCATGGCGGCCGTCGCGCTGTCCTGAGGCGTTAAGAGAGCATTGGGATCTCAAACGCCAAACATACCTTCGTGCGGGGAGATGGCAAGTCACAAATTCGGGAAATACCGCCCCGATGCTGTTGATTCCCAAGGTCAAGACTAATCCTCCGGGGTTACGCGTGGTCGTGGACTTACGAGCGCGTAACGCAAACACAAAGAAGATGACTTCTCCCCTACCAGACATGGAGGGAATTTTGCGGCGCGTGGCGCGCTGTAAATATTGATCGCTCATTGACGGGCAGGACGCCTATGAGCAGATTCGGGTCATCCCTGAGCATGTTCATCGAACGGCGATGAGCACGCCAGATGGAAACATGGTTAGTCTAGTGCTGCAGCAAGGAGACTGCAACGCACCGGCAACCTATCAGTCGTTGATGAATCATCTATTTGGGGCTTATATCGGCCGCTGGATGGACGTCTATCTCGACGATATTATCATCTATTCAGAAAGTCTTGAGGAGCACGTCAAGCATCTGAAAATTGTCATCGACATACTCCGGCGAGAGAAATTGTACCTGAGCGCAGGCAAAATGCAGCTTTTCCAGGAAGAACTTCGAGTTCTTGGCCGAGTTGTCGACGACGAGGGTATCCGAATGGATCCCCACAAGGTGGATACAGTTCTGAACTGGAAAACACCTACCAACCGTGATCTGCTTCGCGGATTTATCGGTTCGGTCACATACCTGGCTGGAGATGTTCCAGAAGTTGGAAAACCCATGGCTATATTGCATGAATTAACCAGTGACTCGGTCCCATTTCGTTGGGGTTACACTCACCAGCGCGCATTCGAGGATGCGAAGGCGTTGGTGGCCACCTCGAGGGATCACCGTCGTAAACCGCTGGAATACGGTCCGGGCAAGCCCCCGATTTGGCTCGTTACCGACGGGTGCTCGTCTGGGGTCTCTGGTGTAGTGTGCCAGGGTGCCGACTGGAAAAATGCGAAAATTGCCGCATTCTTTTCTGCCAAGTTGAACTCCGCTCAGCAGAATTACCCAGTTCATGAAATTGAAATGCTTGCCGGCATTGAAGCGATGCTTAGGCACCAAGACATCCTCCAGGGATGTAAATTTACATGGGTAACCGATCATAAAGGGCTCACTCACCTTTTTAATCAAAAGAACTTGTCGGGTCGGCAGGCCCGCTGGATTGAAAAAGTCTCCAGCTTTGACTTCGAGATCCAGTATGTCCCCGGGTCTGAAAATGTCCTGGCGGATGCATTATCTCGAATTTACTCGAATGAAGCGGCCGGAACGGTGCGCGCGCGGTCGGAATACACTTACCACGATATTGTCTCCAATGATAACCTGGAGATTGAGTCTATATCAATGCCTGTTTTTGCAGCCTATGAGGCAAGGGCAATGACCACTGACCGTGTAACCCGGTCCATGACAAAGGCCGCGAGAACCGCCGACGCGAAGTCAGGCGAGGCCGACGCGAAGTCAAGCCAAAGCGACGCAAAGTCAGCTTTTGGGTCCAAAACCCCTTCGGCCCCAAAGGAGGGCGGGGGTACACACAAAAAACTCGCCACATCCCCAGCGATGAACACCGAGAATGCGGTGGATGGTGGTGGAAGGCAAGCCAGGAATGACAGGCTTGCGCCGCCACCTGTCACAAAGGCCGATCAGAATGATCGGCCCGCGGAAGCAAATCCTGCCTCCGACGGTCATCCTGGCGCGAGGCACCAGGATGACACGTCCGGTCTAGAGCCTGAACTCGAGCACCTGGATGCATCTCTACTCAATGCAGTTAACTCTGGATGGCTCGGGCTTGATCTGGCGCAGCTTATTGCCAACAATTACGGGCAAGACTCGTTTTTCAAGAAGATCTTGGAATCTCCCAAAGCCTACCGGAACTTTGAGCTGGAGAACGGTCTCATCTACCTGAAGGACGCTGATCATCGCGTTCTATGTGTCCCCAAAATTACCTACAAGGGACGCAATATTCGGGAGATCGTGATCTCCGAGGCTCACTCGATCCTTGCGCATCTAGGGGTTCGTAAAACCCTGGACTACCTCCGTGATCACTTCTGGTGGAAAGAAATGGTAGACGACACCAGAAGCTATTGCGAGTCTTGTGACACATGCAAACGAAGCAAACCTTCGAACCAGAAGCCGTATGGGTTCCTGCACTCGCTGAACCCGCCCCAGCAACCCTGGGACTCTGTCGGCGTCGATTTCGTTGGTCCGCTCCCGGAATCTAAGAACCGGGACGCTGTGTACAATTCTATTGCGGTTGTAATCGACCTGCTGACCGGAATGGTTCACCTTGTTCCCGCGCGGATCAACTACACTGCCCGACAAATGGCCGAACTCATGTTCGAGGAAATTTACAAGCTGCATGGGCTCCCGAAGTCTATCGTCAGCGACCGGGATTCCCTGTTCACCAGTGTGTTCTGGAAGCGCTTACACGAATTAATCGGTGTCAAGCTCAGCATGTCAAGTGCATATCACCCTGAATCCGATGGCGGAACGGAACGCGCAAATCGGACTGTGACTCAAATGCTTAGGCAGTGCATCAGCTCCACGCAGAAGGACTGGGTATCGAAATTACCCGCTATCGAGTTCGCACTGAACTCAGCTCGATCCGAGACCACGGGCTATGCTCCGTTCTTCCTCAACACAGGACGGATGCCGCGATCGCTATTGTGGAACTCAGATCGCACCCGAGAATACCCCGGCGTCGCGAACTTCGCGCTTCAACGCCGGCTGGCCATCATGGCTGCGCACGACAGCATGATAGCCGCGCGAGTCAAGCAGACTCGTACTGCCAATCGCAAACGGCAGCCCGCGCCGTTTGAAGAGAAAGACTTGGTTTATCTATCAGCCAAGAATATCAAGTTCCAGAAGGGACTGGCGCGCAAACTGATCCCAAAATTCATTGGGCCATACACTATTCTCAAGGACTTTGGCAATGGGTCATTCGAGTTGGACATATCCGCGAATATGAGACAAAGGGGTATTCACCCTGTGTTTCACTCCTCCTTACTGAGGATTCACGTTCCCAACGATGACCGCCGCTTCCCTGGACGACTGGACTGTCAGCTAGGGATCTCCTTGGACGACGAAAGATGTAGCGGTACGCTCCCACTACTCATTTTTCCCACGGTTCAAACGCACTCCAATTCTATTGCACTGCCGTCTCCCGCCTAAATCCTTTACCTACTATACAATTAGCTCCACTATTCCATTCTCAGCTTACTTATCCGTTCCTGTGACCTCATGTTTTACCTCCCCCTGCTCCTGTGTATTTACCTATAAAAACCCGCGATGCACGTAGTTAGTTCTTCGGTCAAATCTATCGCTATCCCACTTACCCGCTCGTTGGATCGACCACCCAACTCCCTCTCGTGTGCCGGAACCTCTTGCCGACTACTTAGCCGACTCGCCGTACGCTCGCCGAGTACCTAGCCGACACTCTCCGTCACATCTTTTTAAGTGCTGCTTGTCGTTGCCTCGCTGGTTTCCTCTGGGTCTGATCAACCTCGACTACCGCTCGCAACCGACGCACCTTGAACCCAAGAACTAACTCTTTGAATCTATCTTTGTTTATCCGACATCAATGTCTCACTCGCGCCACACTCGAGCGGCCACTCAGTCTGGTGCGTACCCGGCTCCACCTCCTCTCTTCTCGCCTGCCCGCCTATCGTTCGGGTCAGTCGATGGTGGAGATTTGTTGGACGCCACTTACCCTGTCATCGAACCTTCGATGAGTCCATCTGCTGCTGCAGCAGCAGGTGTGAACCCCGCTTCGGCGGAGAACGCTGTCACTTCTGTGGCAAGAACCCCAGTCGTCTCGGACGATGGAGAAGTTTCCTCGGAGCTACCTTCGCTCCCCGAGGAATCAGTGGAAGGCGTGCTTGTTGATGTAACAGCGCCGCCCGAGAACGAGATTATCAGGGGTTGGACTCCTGTCACTCGTAAGACTTCGCGGTCTCACCGCGAACGTAAATCTAAGAACCGTCAGAATACGAATGATAATTCGGAGTCTGACTCTTCTTCGAGCTCGGACGAATCCACTATTGACCGCGCAACCCGCGACATGAGTCTTGAGGAAAGATTGGCTCTTGCGCGTCGCCATGAGTTGTATGCAGCTCAACTCCGAGGAACTGAGCGCCCAGAAACTCCGATCTCCGAGCAGGAGTCGGACAACGACAGTATTGTTCAGCCTCAGGCAGGAAATATGCCTGGAACGAAGTCTGAACAAGAACTGAACATTGCGCCGGCAGGCCAAAAGTCGCGCCGCGTGACAATTGAATCGGTCGAGGACGAGGAATATATTCCTGGTTCTCGCGCTGCGGCTGGACCTTCCAAAGGGAAGGGGCCAGACCCTGGTAATTGGGGCGCTATCGATTCCCTGATTGATTTTTCTGAGAGTGAATTGAAGGCGCAACAAGCGGCGCTGGATAACTTTGCAGAAATCAATAGAATCATTAAACAGGAAGAAGTCACTACTCCCTCCGACTTCTTCGCTGATGCACGCGATGAATCATCCGTGAAGGTACCGTCGGTGCCACGGAAGTCGCGCAAGCGTTCCAAGAGTCCCAGGAAATCGAAGGTTGAACACACCCCGGTGTTTCAACCTGCGCAACCGCCCGCCAGGGTCCCAGAAACCATGGCGGCGCCGCAGCAGAAATCTGCGATGAAGGAACAACCTAGTAAGGTTGAACCTATCAAACCCTCAAACGAAAATCGAGCCTCTGAACCAGCCACCGATAACGGCGGCCGGTCAAAGTCCGGACTTACCATCGATGAGATGTATGAACTACTGAGCAATAAAATTGGTCAGTTAGATTCGAGGCAAAAGAGGGAATCGCACCGAAAATCGAAGACTCCTAGTGTCTATCCGACGCAGGGGCCTGTCGTTGACCGAGGTAACACACCTGGAAGGATGGCCGCGGAGAGCTTTGTTAATAAGGCTTACCTCGGAACTCCAGCGGCATTGCCGAAGGCCAAACCTCCGCCTTCCGACCCGTCTGACGATTCGAGCTCAAGCTCGGGCGAAAGCTCCAGCTCCTCGAGCGACGACGGGTATGGATCACACCGGAGTGGCGCGTCCAGTCCACGCTTGTCTTCAAAACGCAAGCGCGGGCATGCACGCAAGCAGAAAATGCTGTTGAAGCCTATCCCTCCGTCGCGTTACAACGGCGAGGCTAATGCGAGTGCAATTCAACGTTTTATACGTGAGGCAGAGACCTACGTGAAAATGGGACGTGTTCGTGAACGTGAACAGGTCTATTTTGTGTCGTATTACCTGGATGGTAAGGCACTTGATTTTTACAATCAAATTGTCGTACCTTCGAGAGAACACTGGACTCTGAAGCGGTTCTTCGTCGACCTCTTCGAGTTCTGTTTCCCAGTGGACTTCCGCAACAACCAGCGGAAGCGTCTGAACCGATGCTTCCAGGGCCAGAAGGAAGTCGCTGCACATGTTGCGGAGTGGTCTGAAATCTACAATACAATTGGGTTACAAGATACCCAAGAGAAAATTGTCAGATTGTTCAACAGTTTGCAATTTGGAATTCAGACGGAAATTTACCGTAAAGGTCTTGATCCCGAGGTCGCAACTTGGGACGAGATTGTCAAAGCCGCCGGAGAGGCAGAAATTCTGTTGAAGCTTGAGGCTAAGAACAAAGAGAGCGGTGGAGGAACTTCCAAGTCCCCTCCGTCGCAAACCCATAAAAATAATGGGACTCACCAACAGAATCAGAACCGCGGTCAATCCTCGCGTGGAGGATTCCGCGGACGTGGACGAGGACGCGGAGGGCGAGGCAACTCCTCGCGTCCCCGCCAGGAGGTTATGCGGACTTCTGCCGCTGAAGTGCCTACTAAGAAGGAGTCGAAAGCTGGTGATAATTTATCACCGCAGCGCCGCAATGAAATGTTGGCTAAAGGCCTATGTTTTGGTTGCGGTGAATCCGGGCATCTTCAACGGAATTGTCCCAAGACAAACACTGTTCCTTCGAAGAAGAAGGGTAAGCCTCCGGGTATGAGTGCGCACAGCGCTTACATACCCACGGCGTCGACCTCGCGCGATGCTCTGCGCGAAAGCACGGAGGTGCAGGAAACGTTCCACGCAAATGGTATTGGCTTTGAAGGCCTGAGTGAAGTCGAGGAGGGCGGGGAACCCCTTCAAAATTTCAATGAGTCGGACGATGATTTTGAATTTATTTCGGAACCAGAAGTCAACTCCAACTCACCTTCAGGCCCCATTGGGGATATATTCGCCCAGCAATTGGTGCTGGCTCTACAAGCAGCTCAACCCTACCCAGGGGACGCTGTTGAACTCGGATCAGAAGACGGGTTCAATGACCTGCGATTTATCTCGTACCGGTCGGACACTGTGTATGTGGTTATGGACCGTGAGTGTGGTGAAGAATATACTCTCGATGCCGCTTTACTGCGGCAGCCTGAGTTCTCACCTTCCCTCTGGTATGCCATACAGCGCACAAATGCGTTGGGCTTAGACCACGCACTTGTACTGCAGGAAGAACGCTTCCAGGCGGAGATCGGGGATGTTCAACTCCAAGCCGTTCGGATAATCCTGGACAGATACGAACCTTGGGACGGAACTCAACTCATTGATGACCGGTTTGAGGTTTACAACTTCACGGACCAGCTTCTGGAGATCTCTGACCGGGTATTAGCTCGTTGCTGCGCGCTGCCGCGGATGTTCTTGGACGATCCGGAATTCAACTTGATTGAGTGGTACATTTCGTGTAGCAACTGTGGTTGTGATCCACGCAAATCAACCCGCGGTTGGGGATTGGTGTTCCGACCATGCTCGCATAACATGCACGCTACATATTCATGGTCCATCGCTTCGGCGTCGAGTTTGCCATCCCTGCAATCAGTCAGTAATTCCTCGGATAGTGAATCCGACAGCGACGAAAGCGAGAGCTCTGCCTACATACCTGACTTGCAGTCAGTAAGCGATTCGTCTGAGTCATGCTCGTCCGATGACGATTGGTATACCGCGTGGTCAGGCGACGATTCATCTCTGCTGTCTCTAGAAGACATCAGGAATGCTTTTGCAGGATCTGAAACTCCCTCGGGCTTACCGTCACTACAAGCTGTGAGCGATTCGTCCTCCAGTGGTTCTGATAGTGAGTCAGAGGTGAACTGGGAGAATCCAGCGCCGATTCGGAAAGAAATGTTCGAGGAGCGTCTGCGACTCTGGGCTGTAGCATCAGTAGCCGATGAACGGAACGGTGCAAAAATCCCGGTACGCGCTCACCAGTTGGGAGACGTACTCGGCAACACTGTTGCGGCCATGTTGGAATTTTTCCAACCATATCCCGGGGACGAAGCTATCCCTTGGGCGGACGAGCGCCGCGACTCGAAACGGTTCCGCGTTATTAGGCGCGATACCGTGTTTACCATCGAGGATTCCTATTCGGACTTGGTCAGTATACTGCCGTTGGAGTATATTCGCGTGCGCAAATTCCACTTACTGGAGTGGTATGCACGCCAGTGCGCAAGGAGCCTGGGGATCGAAGATGATCACCAGGATTCGCCTCTTCACCGATTCCCTGTTGAGGAGATACTCAGAGAAGCCATTCAACAATATTTTGTGGATGTTGCCAGAGACATACCGATGTTCGAGGACGTCGGAATCTGCCGAGTTCTGCGAGACCCTGATGACTTCGAGGGACCTGATGAGTACATCGTCACATTTCCTGTTGGAGAGGACGGTGGTCTTGCTGAAATGATCCCGGAAATGGAATTGTTGAACCCCAAGCTTAACCTCGTTGGTTGGGTTTTGAAGCGGCAGCTGAAACACATTATTCACGAGAATAATCAGTGCAACAGCTGGGATAATGGTTACCCCTTGAAGAACTATTTCGGGGTACTATTTACCCAGTGTGAGCCGCGAGCGGAGGGCGAGTTCTTGCGAACTCACCGCGCCAAAACCTTGATAGACGCCGGAGCACAGCCCCCATCACCGGCGCCTAAAAGGAACCTTGGTTCGATTTTGCCAACCGGCTCGAATCCACTCAGCGATGAGTCGGAGCTCTTCTGTGGAGGAGTTCAGATTCCTCCTGATAGCATGAAGGGCATATCTCGCACCGCTTCAACGCCGCGCGTTGCTGAGCGAGTCGTCGCACGACCGCTGGTTATCGTTGTTAATATCAACGGCCAGCCCGTGCGTGCGCTTGTGGACTCTGGGTCGCTTGGAGACCTAATGTCTAGTTCACTAGCAGATCAGTTGAAGCTCAAGCGCAATGAGTTGGAAAGTGCAATTACCTTGCAGTTAGCTGTCCAAGGCTCGCGGTCGAAAATCAACCACTCTGTGGAAGTTGATCTGAAGTATCAAGACATATCAGAGAAGCGCACCTTCTTCGTTTCCAACCTCAGTGGGTATGACTTGATTCTCGGGACCGCCTGGCTGTTTCAGCACAAGGTGAATATTGGGTTGAACCCGTTTCGCGTATGCATAGGAAGCGCGGATGCTTTACCTCTCCAAGGTGTGGCAACCGCTCGCGTATTCGCCGGAGCTGTGGAATTAGGTGCAGCGGACGCTATTGAGGCAGCCCGGGCAGAGGTGCTGAAATATGCGGAGCCCATCTGTAAAACTGCAGCTGAAACTGGTTTGCCTCCGTTGCGAGACATCAATCATACCATTCCGTTGATTGACGAGGAGAAAATCCTGCCATGGCGGCCGTCGCGCTGTCCTGAGGCGTTAAGAGAGCATTGGGATCTCAAACGCCAAACATACCTTCGTGCGGGGAGATGGCAAGTCACAAATTCGGGAAATACCGCCCCGATGCTGTTGATTCCCAAGGTCAAGACTAATCCTCCGGGGTTACGCGTGGTCGTGGACTTACGAGCGCGTAACGCAAACACAAAGAAGATGACTTCTCCCCTACCAGACATGGAGGGAATTTTGCGGCGCGTGGCGCGCTGTAAATATTGATCGCTCATTGACGGGCAGGACGCCTATGAGCAGATTCGGGTCATCCCTGAGCATGTTCATCGAACGGCGATGAGCACGCCAGATGGAAACATGGTTAGTCTAGTGCTGCAGCAAGGAGACTGCAACGCACCGGCAACCTATCAGTCGTTGATGAATCATCTATTTGGGGCTTATATCGGCCGCTGGATGGACGTCTATCTCGACGATATTATCATCTATTCAGAAAGTCTTGAGGAGCACGTCAAGCATCTGAAAATTGTCATCGACATACTCCGGCGAGAGAAATTGTACCTGAGCGCAGGCAAAATGCAGCTTTTCCAGGAAGAACTTCGAGTTCTTGGCCGAGTTGTCGACGACGAGGGTATCCGAATGGATCCCCACAAGGTGGATACAGTTCTGAACTGGAAAACACCTACCAACCGTGATCTGCTTCGCGGATTTATCGGTTCGGTCACATACCTGGCTGGAGATGTTCCAGAAGTTGGAAAACCCATGGCTATATTGCATGAATTAACCAGTGACTCGGTCCCATTTCGTTGGGGTTACACTCACCAGCGCGCATTCGAGGATGCGAAGGCGTTGGTGGCCACCTCGAGGGATCACCGTCGTAAACCGCTGGAATACGGTCCGGGCAAGCCCCCGATTTGGCTCGTTACCGACGGGTGCTCGTCTGGGGTCTCTGGTGTAGTGTGCCAGGGTGCCGACTGGAAAAATGCGAAAATTGCCGCATTCTTTTCTGCCAAGTTGAACTCCGCTCAGCAGAATTACCCAGTTCATGAAATTGAAATGCTTGCCGGCATTGAAGCGATGCTTAGGCACCAAGACATCCTCCAGGGATGTAAATTTACATGGGTAACCGATCATAAAGGGCTCACTCACCTTTTTAATCAAAAGAACTTGTCGGGTCGGCAGGCCCGCTGGATTGAAAAAGTCTCCAGCTTTGACTTCGAGATCCAGTATGTCCCCGGGTCTGAAAATGTCCTGGCGGATGCATTATCTCGAATTTACTCGAATGAAGCGGCCGGAACGGTGCGCGCGCGGTCGGAATACACTTACCACGATATTGTCTCCAATGATAACCTGGAGATTGAGTCTATATCAATGCCTGTTTTTGCAGCCTATGAGGCAAGGGCAATGACCACTGACCGTGTAACCCGGTCCATGACAAAGGCCGCGAGAACCGCCGACGCGAAGTCAGGCGAGGCCGACGCGAAGTCAAGCCAAAGCGACGCAAAGTCAGCTTTTGGGTCCAAAACCCCTTCGGCCCCAAAGGAGGGCGGGGGTACACACAAAAAACTCGCCACATCCCCAGCGATGAACACCGAGAATGCGGTGGATGGTGGTGGAAGGCAAGCCAGGAATGACAGGCTTGCGCCGCCACCTGTCACAAAGGCCGATCAGAATGATCGGCCCGCGGAAGCAAATCCTGCCTCCGACGGTCATCCTGGCGCGAGGCACCAGGATGACACGTCCGGTCTAGAGCCTGAACTCGAGCACCTGGATGCATCTCTACTCAATGCAGTTAACTCTGGATGGCTCGGGCTTGATCTGGCGCAGCTTATTGCCAACAATTACGGGCAAGACTCGTTTTTCAAGAAGATCTTGGAATCTCCCAAAGCCTACCGGAACTTTGAGCTGGAGAACGGTCTCATCTACCTGAAGGACGCTGATCATCGCGTTCTATGTGTCCCCAAAATTACCTACAAGGGACGCAATATTCGGGAGATCGTGATCTCCGAGGCTCACTCGATCCTTGCGCATCTAGGGGTTCGTAAAACCCTGGACTACCTCCGTGATCACTTCTGGTGGAAAGAAATGGTAGACGACACCAGAAGCTATTGCGAGTCTTGTGACACATGCAAACGAAGCAAACCTTCGAACCAGAAGCCGTATGGGTTCCTGCACTCGCTGAACCCGCCCCAGCAACCCTGGGACTCTGTCGGCGTCGATTTCGTTGGTCCGCTCCCGGAATCTAAGAACCGGGACGCTGTGTACAATTCTATTGCGGTTGTAATCGACCTGCTGACCGGAATGGTTCACCTTGTTCCCGCGCGGATCAACTACACTGCCCGACAAATGGCCGAACTCATGTTCGAGGAAATTTACAAGCTGCATGGGCTCCCGAAGTCTATCGTCAGCGACCGGGATTCCCTGTTCACCAGTGTGTTCTGGAAGCGCTTACACGAATTAATCGGTGTCAAGCTCAGCATGTCAAGTGCATATCACCCTGAATCCGATGGCGGAACGGAACGCGCAAATCGGACTGTGACTCAAATGCTTAGGCAGTGCATCAGCTCCACGCAGAAGGACTGGGTATCGAAATTACCCGCTATCGAGTTCGCACTGAACTCAGCTCGATCCGAGACCACGGGCTATGCTCCGTTCTTCCTCAACACAGGACGGATGCCGCGATCGCTATTGTGGAACTCAGATCGCACCCGAGAATACCCCGGCGTCGCGAACTTCGCGCTTCAACGCCGGCTGGCCATCATGGCTGCGCACGACAGCATGATAGCCGCGCGAGTCAAGCAGACTCGTACTGCCAATCGCAAACGGCAGCCCGCGCCGTTTGAAGAGAAAGACTTGGTTTATCTATCAGCCAAGAATATCAAGTTCCAGAAGGGACTGGCGCGCAAACTGATCCCAAAATTCATTGGGCCATACACTATTCTCAAGGACTTTGGCAATGGGTCATTCGAGTTGGACATATCCGCGAATATGAGACAAAGGGGTATTCACCCTGTGTTTCACTCCTCCTTACTGAGGATTCACGTTCCCAACGATGACCGCCGCTTCCCTGGACGACTGGACTGTCAGCTAGGGATCTCCTTGGACGACGAAACCAATGAATGGGCTGTTGATAAAATTATCAATCACTATGGACGTCGGTCGAAGGCCTTGTTCGAGGTTTTGTGGAAATCTGGGGACAAGTCTTGGATGCCCTATGATCAGGCGAAGCGGCTCCAAGCCCTGTCTGAGTACCTCGAGGCTGTGGGTGTATCCGACATCGGGGAACTGCCTCATGGGGCCGGAAGACCTCCAATTCAGGAGGAGGGATTATTTGTCGGCTCCACTTGGTCTGACATATTTGGGGTATATAAGGAGGGCGAGGTGTTGTTCGAGTTCCTCAGCTCGTCAACGGCTACCAACTCTTCCGCACCTTCACCCTCATCTTCCTCATCGTCCACTTCCACATCCTCCATCATGTCCACTCCCATCCTCCCCATTTTCAACGTCACCATCAACTCTCCTCGCGACCACCGCTACGACACATTCAACCGCGAGCACTCCGCGGTTAAGCGCCTCGACAAGCGCTACTTCCTCTTCACCAACCGCGCCAGCGAGGAGCCCGCCGTTATCGACGCGCGCACGATGCGCCACTATGCCGACTACAACGTCGCGCTCTGCTACGGCACCACCGTCCCCACCATCGCCCCCCTCTACTACGAGTACTTTGCCGGCGAGATGAACGCTTGCGACAACTCGAACCTCGGCTGGGCGACGCGGTACGCTCCCACTACTCATTTTTCCCACGGTTCAAACGCACTCCAATTCTATTGCACTGCCGTCTCCCGCCTAAATCCTTTACCTACTATACAATTAGCTCCACTATTCCATTCTCAGCTTACTTATCCGTTCCTGTGACCTCATGTTTTACCTCCCCCTGCTCCTGTGTATTTACCTATAAAAACCCGCGATGCACGTAGTTAGTTCTTCGGTCAAATCTATCGCTATCCCACTTACCCGCTCGTTGGATCGACCACCCAACTCCCTCTCGTGTGCCGGAACCTCTTGCCGACTACTTAGCCGACTCGCCGTACGCTCGCCGAGTACCTAGCCGACACTCTCCGTCACACCACCAATCTCCAGAGTGAGAGAAATTGCGGACTCCAGTCAATCACATGCCCCCAAGGCTTAAGATTATGTCCTTCGCCTAGACGGAAGGGCCGCAGCAGTGAAGTGGCCATTGTGCGAGCTCAGGGACGGTGAGAAACAGTGATGAGCTGCCAGTGGGAGGGTAGCCTGGAGGCTGGGGCTCCGCAGGAGGTCGAACAAAGTCCGATCTGGATCTATATATAGTTTATACAATCGCAATTGTCATAGCCTACTCAGTGGAGAGAGCCAAAGTCCCTTTGGTGTGCATTTTATTGAAGAACCTGTGGTGTGTGTGTTTTTTGGACAGAAAACTGGGTGTGTATATTTTTAGGCTGCAACCTGTGTAATAAAGCGAGCATGGAAAGCCAGTGCATTTGACTCCAGCTTGGAGGTGTGTATTTCATAGTCACTTCTGCATACCTGTGTATGTTTTTGAAGGTGTTTTTTTTTTTCACGCAGAGGGTGTGTATTTTTGCTAAAATTTGCAATAATAATGTTACAGTATTACCCCCATACTTACGCCAGGGATCGCCAAAATATCCCACGCGACATGGCCATATAGTTCAATGCGCTGCAGTATTCCTGGAGAAGCTGAGTCTCACCTTTGACCATTTCAACGGGTCATCAAAGTCTGGTGCAACGGGGGAGATGTTGCCGAAGTAAAGTTCAACTTCACCTTCCTCAGCGGCGGGAGGTGATGCTGCCAATTTAACCTGCCGGGCCATGGCCATGCTCTTTTTGTGATCAGATTTGCGGTATATGAGCTGCAGGACCCTAGTCCGACGTCCACTGGAACGATTTTGGCCGACACCCATCTCAGCATTCTTGATAGGGGGTTCAAATTTGAACATTCAGTATTCAAATATATTTGAATATGCTGGACCGCATATCATATTGTATTCATATTGTATCGTATCCTATTCAGCCGTATCCATATTCTGAAGGGCAACCTGAGCCCGTATCGTATCCGTATTTGAGTGAATATATTCAAAATATATTCATCCGTATCGTATTTTTGGCCAGCACTAGGTGTGAGCTGTTTGTGGGATTTCATGGTAGGCTGGCCATGCTCTTGAACGTCATATCATTCGTAAGGTGGATTGGCGCCTGAGAACAAGAAAAAAGGGCAACATCGCTGCTGCCACGACGCATGCGGCCGAAATTCTGGCGAACTCTGCATTTCGCTGAGGTCTGCCAGCGAAGGCTGCGACTTTGCGGGCAACGGTCGGCGCAGTGTCCAACTTGAACGAGAACTTGAAGTAGAGAGAGCAACGTTAGTGAGAGGCGCGAGGGAATACGACGTGACCGTAGCAGGAATACAATAATTAGTCGCAAGCGGGGAACGAGGCACGGCAAGCGAAAGCGAGGCCATCGCACCTGAGGAAGGGAAGGAGGAGCAGTGGCGCCGCGATAGTGGAGTTATTTGAACAGTGGGTGGGAGGCGCGAACCGCTCGAAAACAGAACCCGGGGAAGGACGAAGTGCACAATGGTCAGAAAATTCATTCGATGTGCGTTTACATTGTATGTGCGACGCACATCTTTGTCCCATCCCGATGCCGAACGGTCATTTCCACCGCCGCATCCCTTCCAGTGGCAATCGGGGAAGCCAAGATGTACTGGGGAAGATAGAAAAGTGGAGTGAAGAATCGAAGAACACACCTGCCTCACCCATCATGCAGGATGAGAGAAAGTCAGATGGCACTCGGTCGACGCCGCGAATGACCAGCGGAGGCGTGGTCGGACCACGTCAGCCTTACCCTAAAATTGGATCGTTCAATTCTGGAAGAGGCTCCCTGCCCCGTACCGAGGGCGCCGCGCCAAGCACCAATTATGCCGCAGGGGGACCCGGAAATGGATAGACTGTGCGAGGAGGTTATGGCGAGTAAACAAACCCCAGCTGAGATGTTACGCTGCTTGTATGGCGATGTTTCAGTTGAAACCAACTTCGTTCAAGTTTATGTACAGGGCTCGGCCAAGGGGACGGGAACGAGCGGTGCCAAGGGAATTGCTGCCGTCTTCTGGGGGGAGACGGCGCAGTCAAACTGCACCCTTCAAGTTCCAGGTCCTGAGCCGCCGACGAATAATCGTGCCGCAATTTATGCAGTTCTGTTAGCAGTCAAAGCGGCAAACCCAGATAAGTCATTGATGGTGTTCACTCACTCGGAGTACGCCATCCGACACTCTTGCTACTGGGCCGGGAAGAATTCTCAACTTGGCTGGTCGTGTCCGAACGGCGATCTGCTTCAAGATTTAACTTTGTTGCTAGCCTGCCGGAGAGCGCCGACACGGTTTGTGCGAATAGAGCGCGGCGCGGAAAATGCGCGAGCAACAGCTGTCAGGAATCTTGCACAAACAGGCTTGAAGGACGCTGAGTCCGTCGAGTGCTACAGTAGCCTTGTCGGTTGCCCATGGCCCAAATCCGACGCTCCTGGCCAGGCGAAAGATGTTGTAAAAGTTTCAACATCGGTACCCGAGATCACCGAACCGAACGAGGCCGCCTGGAAATTCCAGAATGAGGATGAACATATTCCTCCTGGGGATGCCGAGGACCATCGTGGACGCGAGAGGGTACGGGTGCTCCAAAGGTCGCTGCGGGATAAGCTCTTTGAGTGTAAGGATGCCGGTGCATTTTGGCGAGTTCTTCGTGGATGGACCGACCCGCGCCCCAAGCCAATTCAAGTGACACTTGAGGCCTTAACTGAAGAGTTCAAGGCACGCATGAATGAGCCAGAAGACGTCCCCGCGTCGTTCAACAAGGAGCAGTTGCGGATAAGCGCAGAATTATTCAACCAGATGCCGCGAATCAACGAGGATGTGTCGCCGAAGAAGAGCTTTTCACGGAAACTGACGCTAGCGGACATCGAATGGGGCAAGGCCCACCTTCTAAAGAACATGTCCACGGCGTCGGGGATTGATGATTTCTCGTACGGCGACATAATGGCGATCCCTAACGAGAAGTTGCGTGAGTTGCTCCAAGCGGTGATTGACAAGAAAATCTTCCCGTCCAAATGGTTGGCCGCCTTGGTCGCAGGAATTCTCAAGGGCAGGAAAGATCCCTCCAAGACAGAGAGCTATCGTCTTGTGGTGCTGGAGTGCTGCCTGCTGAAATTTCTGACCCTGCTCATCGATCGCCGGGTGAAGGAGTACGCGACAGAGGCCAAATTGATCCCAGAGACGCAAAACGGATTCCGGGCCACATATCGCACGAATAACAACCCGCTGCTCCTGCGCGTGATGTCCGACAGAGCCGCGGCCGAGGGCAGGGTGATGTATGTTGCAGTGGTTGACCTAAAAAATGTGTTCCCGGCCGTGAATCGGAATGTCTTGTGGTTGACGTTGAACTCGATGGGGGTCGCCGGCGACTTGATAGACCTGCTGATGCTCTTGTACAGCAAGTTGGAATACATGGTCCGTGTAAACAGCGAACTCTCCGAGAGCTTCATCTCCTTCTTAGGTGTACTGACCGGCGACGCTAGCTCACCAGAATTCTGGAACCTGCTGCTGGCCGGTTTCAAGCTGTATCCTCTCCCCGGAGACGTAAAAATCAACCAGAAAGCTGTTCCGAAGCTGGAGCATGCGGACGACTTGCTGATTACGTCGAATTCGGGCCACGGATTCCAGGCGAAGTTGAACGGGACCGGCAGCCACATGGGGAATATTGGCTGCGAGATTCAAACGGTCAAGTGCCTGTGGGCTCCGATGGGGATCAAGCCGAACACAACGCAAGAGTTTTACCTCGACGGGAAACTTCTGAAGCAGGCCGCCATGTTTCAGTATGTGGGAATTTGGCACGACTTGAACTCGAAGGACATGTATGCGGAACATCATCGTGTGTACTTGGAAAAAGCCGAAAGAATGGCAAATGCGTGCTTAGCTGTGAGCCACATGGTCGGTGGGCTGTCAGTGTGGGACGCTCGGACGCTGTACATGGCGCGTGTTGATCCATACCTGATATCGGCCGCGGATATATGCCCTGATGTGGTCAAAACCCGGAGAAGTGAGCGGGAGGCAGTCCAGCATCATTACTTGCGGCGCATGTTGGGACTGACCGAGCGAAGTATAACTGCGGTATTGTTCTCCGAGACCGGCCTGGAACCCATCTCGTATCGGCGAGTTTTACTGCTGTTGAGGAACCTTAAACACCTCGTGGGCTTGGACGACGAGCGCCTGGTCAAAAATGGGGTTCTTGATTCCTTAGATTTAGCGCGCCAGCGGAAGTTGTCGTGGGTCAACGATATCGTGCTGGTCCTGTCAACGTTGCCAATTCCGGTATACTGGGACGTGCAAGCCGACTCGGCGATAGCTGTGGGAACCATTGACGCGCTGATCGCCGACGTCCGCCACTCGATGGAAGGCACAGTCAACGCCGAACTCAATGCTTACTCCCGAACGCGGGACTTGCTGCCGGACCGACGGGTCATGGTCAGCGGAAGCTGGACGACGAAGGTGATGGCCTTCAGGGCGTACCTGCGGGTCCGGAATCCAAAGCATCGGCTTGCCCTGACGCACGCGGTGTTGTCCGGACATGCACTGGCAATGGAACGCATGCGGTGGGCCGAGCGCATCAGGAAAAACCAAAATCCTATCAGAGAAGAGGGCCTTTTATGACGATCTTTCTGTGTCTATCAGTCAACCCCGGGTTTTATAGGTGTCTATGGATGTCTATGGGTGACTCTAAGTTTACGTTGTGCAATCTTAATGTCTATCATGGTCTATAGATTATGAAGTTTCAAGCCTTCTCATCCACTCAAGTTGTATTGCAGAGTTGCACTGGCACCTGGCGTGCGATGAATCGATTATTGGATTAGATGTACTCATGTAACCTACCCAGTCGTGGTTCCCGTCAACTTCCTCCGACCGATCAGTTTGACTGGTGAACCTCTAAGCCCAAATTTCGTCGAGAAATCTTCTGGCAAGTCATTCAACCGAACCTATTTCTTCAAATTTTAGTTTTCTATGCTCTGGCAAAGGGCCTGTTTGAACGTTCAATTGCGCCACTTCGGGAAGTTTTCTGTGTGTACTTACCGTTTAGTACGGTGAACACAAATTGTCGTCGAGGACCACACTTGTTAATATTTTGAGAGTGTTGGACAAAAAATTCACGCGTCGGCAACACGCAAGCAACGGTTGGGAATTGTGCGCAGGCGGTGTGCCGTTATCTCACGTGGTCGCAAATTGACGGTTCGTTTTGATGGCGGACCCACAAACAAACCTTCCTCTTTCCACCACTCCACGCCCACTGGCAGACTCTCCGCCTTGTCGTACATGGATACACCCTCCTCCCACTATAGCCTCCGCCCCGCTCGGAGCTTCATGCAGGAGTTTTCCCGGTAGAAATCGGCGAAGAGGTGGCGCCGACACACGATGTAGGACTCAAAAAAGGTGCGTAGGACACTCTTCTATGCTTGATCCCAGCGCCAATCGTCCTCGCTGTTTGCTGTTTCAGGCCGATGGCAGGTGCTCGTACGGTACAACCCCCTGCCCGGATGTCCGCGCTCATGGTCAGTCGTGGAGACTTCTTGTACGCCCTTCCCTTCCCTCCGCGCCTCGCTCCGTTTCGACTAATTATTGATGGCCCTTCCAGGACGCAACTTGTACCAACTCTGTTTGCGACGCACATCGGCTGCGTGTTGATTGTACGTGTACCACAATTCCCCTTCTCCGTCGGCTTTGGGCTTAGTGATGTCCTGGCTTTGGCCTGAGGCCAAAAAGCCCCGGCTTCTTGGCTTTGGTACCAAAGCCAAGCCAGAGCCAAAACCTTGGCCTGGGTTGGCTTTTGGCCTGGCCTGGGATTTGAGCAGGCCAAAGCCAAAAATCACCCCATTTCCCTGCTAAAAGCCCCGGCTTTCTGGCTTTCGGGCCAAAGCCAGGGTTGGCTTGGCTTTGGCTTTTGGCCTGGCCTCAGAATTCTCCAGGCCAAAGCCAGGCAAAGCCGGGCCAAAGCCATGGCTTTCAGGCCAAGCCAAAGCCAGAACATCACTATTTGGGCTCCAGGGATCTTTCCCCGCGAGCTCCTTCGAAAGTCTAATGAGCGGCTAAAGCAACTGGTCGCAGACGCAACCCCACCCCGCGCCTTCTCCGACGCCTCGCGCGAGGGCCTCCCCCAGCCCGCCGCGCGGTTAATGGACAACGCGCCACGACCGCCGCAGCACGTCCAGCACCTCCCTCAGCCGCATGGTCGCCGGCAACAGCGTCTACCGCGACACCGCCGCCCCGGCATGCTCTCCCCCTTCCAAACTGCGCTCAACGCCGCGTACCAGGGCGGGCAGGTCCATGCAGGATTTGCGCGCCGCCGTTCGCAGGCGGTAGCGCGGGCTCGAGCCGGTTCAACACCCTCCCGCGTACGTCCTCAAGCTCTCGTTTTGTCGTCCCAACCCTCCGAGTCGTCAAAGTTCAAACCCAACACAACGAAGCACTCAACTCTGCTCAACTCCGCTCAAGTCCCGGTCACAAGCAAATCTGAAATATACTCACCTGAACCCCCTTTCAAGCCAAATTCCGGAATCCGTTCGACGTAGCGTCGCCCGCAACCCATACCTGTCAACACTGGATCTCAATTTCAAACCGCAGACCGATTCCCGCGCAGTCGTACCACAAGAAACCTCTCCAATTATCTTCAATCTTCCTCAAGTTCACTCTCAGCCTTCCGTTTCTGTTTATTTAGAGAAAAACTCGGGCCCTGCGTCTCGCAAGTCATCAAACTCCGACGCCGTCATCGGGCTTCGTGCGACGTGCGACTTCGCGCGTTTGATGATGTGTGAGTTATCTTCAATCTGCCTTTCAAGTCCACTCTTGGCCTTCCCTTTCTGTTTATCCTCAAACAACTCGGGCCCCGCTGGATCTCGCAAGTCATCAAACTCCGACGCCGCAATCGGGCTTCGTGCGATGTGCGACGTCGCGTTCGACGATGTTGACTGTGTACATACTCAGACCGGCGATTTCTTTGTAAACTGGTGCCTTTACCCTGGAATACATATCCTACTGTCCTCATACACATGTTTGAAGCACATCTGAGTGAATAAAAGCGACGAAATATGGCTACTTTCATAGAAAACCCCCTGTTTATGGGTGTCTATGAGTGTCTATAGATTTCGACCCCCCCCCTCCCACCTTTCTATGGGGTTGGTCGTTTTATATGATGTCTATGATGTCTATGTGGGTCTATGTGGGTCTATGGGGCAGGTTCGGATTTTCCTGATGCGGTACAAGGACCCCGTTCCGAAAAAATGGCGGCTATGCAGATTCTGTAAAACTCACCTAGAGGACGCGATTCACGCGCTGTTTGTGTGTAAACACGCACCGCTGGTTGCGCTCAGGTCTGTTTTCTTCGAAAAAGTCTTCACCACTCACCCCGAGCTTCGCGGAATCCACACAGATCCGGGATTATTCTTCAAGGACCTCCTGATCAAGGAAAAAATCCTGGGCCTACTGGGGAAGCTTGCGTACGAAGTTTTTGAAGTTTTCTATAGCGAACCGATGCTGGTAATCAACCCAGACATCTATACCCCCTAAAAAATGCAGTGTGATTGAGCCCAGGGCTAGCCGACTCACTGCTCTTCTTTTTCTTTACTCTCTTACTTATTTCCTTGTAGTTAGTTTTGCATGCGTGCCCAGAGGGACTGTTGAGTCGACCACTGTGACGGCGGCTTTGGTTGCCGGGGAGTTTAAACTGGGCTCCGAGGGATCGGAACTAGTATCCCACGAGGTTAATAACCGGCAGCCTGCCTGCTCTGGTCCGAGCCAGGCCGGAAGTTGAACTTGCAGTATAGATTTTCCGCCCCCCTCTTGGTAGTACGTGTGCTCTACATTTGATGGGTAACTTCTAGCCTACGAACGTTACGATATCATGTGTAGTAGACTGATTGTTCCAGTTGTGGGACCACGTCAGTATAATATACCTCCTCCTCCTCCATCAATAGCGCGGCCGGGAGTTGAGCGTCATTGCGAACCCACAGTCTGAGTGACGCAGTGCTTCGCACTCGAGACATGCAGACGGGACCATGCCCCCACGTTCGAACGCAAACTTGAAGCAAAGGCAAAAAGACTTCCAAACACGACGGATAACGAAGGAAGTTGTGGATTAAACGCAATCACCAAAGATTATAACACAACGGGAGGAATGGAGGAAGGAGGGTTCGTGACCCAGCGACGACAAGAGGAAGATAACAGGCAGGCCTGGACCATGTTTCGCGGATCCAACCAAACAACTGCCAGCGTCTTGAGAAGAGGGGAAGCCAAGAAATATCATAGGCAACCCCGAGATTGTCCTCCGTGTGCGCAACATGGAAGGAGACACGTCGCGTCGGAGACAAACGCCGGAATGAGCGCGAGCATGGGGAGCAGGACACCTTCGTGCGTGCATCCAGGGTGACGACAGCGGAGAAGATAAGCCCCAGACGCCCGTCCCGTACCCCTAGACCACTGTAAAGAAGCAGAGCGCCAGCCCCGCGACACCCTAGATACGCGACGACGCCCGCGTCACTCTCGCGCAGTTTGCAATTTGTTGTGCGTGGTGCGCCGAGTACTATATGTACCTCCCGGCGGCGGAGACGACACGCCTTCCTCACTGGCCGTACCAGCGAGAAAAACACCCGCATTCTCCGCCGCATCTTCCCACCTCGCAGCATGTCCTCACGCCCATCCGCATCTGCCGCTGGAGCTCGCGCTCGTACTCGCGCGGAGACACGAGACCCGCACCGCTCTGTCATCGGCGTCTCGAGCACCCGCCTCTGCTTCTGCTTCTGCCTCTCATCACCAGCTGCCCCTGCAGCTCAGCTCGCGCTCGTACTCGACGCGGATACTTCCCCACCCTCCCCGTCGCCGTCCGTCATCCCCATCTTGCACGCGCGGTGACAACGGCTCCCATTGACGAAACCCCGTACGCTGCCATACCCGCCCCGCCCCGCCGCACCGCCGCAGTCAAGCCGCACACGCGCCACATCCCCCATCTGGCACGCGCCCCCCCCCTGCTCGAACACCGTCCGCACCTCTCGCCGACGCCGGCATCCACATCCCGCGCGGCGCCTCCCCACCCACGGCTGATGCGCCCTTTCTCCGTGTACATGCAGCCCGGGTTCTCCCCCGTCTCGACACCACGTCAATAAACAGGTCGATGACCTCGGCGCCGGCTACTCACGCACTGACGACCTCAGACGTGCTGCACGTGCAGACTATGTCCACCGCCGCGGCACAGCTCGGGCTCGGGTCAACACACCCCTCCCCGCGCGGCGGGATACCCAGCAAGAACAGAGGAAAGATCGGAAAGAGGTACGCACCGTATCCATCGCCGTCCAATCCCGGTGCGTTGAAATGCAGATGGGTGTGAGTAAGACGCGTGTGCAGAAGGTATTCCTGGAAAGGAAGTGAGTGCGGGTTTGACTGGAGGGGAGGCGAAGAGCCGACGACCCGAAGAGGAGGGAGCGGGGGAGAGTGGAGCGGCGGAGGGGAGGAGGAAGGAGTGCGATGGATGACACGGAATCGATATCGTCCTCGACATGGTTCGTCGAATCGTGAAGGAGGAGGAGGGTAGCAGACGAGGACGAGGTAAGCAGGAAAGGGCTTGACAGGATGAAATCAGTGCGCTGTGCAGTGTAAATGCGTTGGCGGGCAGCATCGTCGGTAGGAGCCCGGCGGCGCTTGGAGGAGAGAGTAGACTCAGAACGCCGCGCGTCTTCAGTGGATGCCAACTTTGTGTGGTCGGGACGGGGCATCGATTTAGCTTGCCTGGAGTGGAGGCGGGTCGTGCGCGTGAGGACAGGGAGGGCGTCCTGGCTCTGCTACACGCAGAGTCAGGAGAGAGGAGAGGATGGAAATGGAATCAAGATTGCGTAGAGACGGACCCTCTGGACCCTTCTCTAACTTCGTAGGCGTGTTCGTCCCTATTAGGCCTGTTATGGTATGTCTTGAGCCTTGTAACCCCCTTGAGGGCCAGGCCGCCGGATGGCTGGACGGGCAGAGAACGGGAGAGGAAGAGACGACGTGCGAGTTACGGACTAGCAATCAAGTGATCTCCCTCGGCCGGCTTTGTTCGGCTTCGGCCTCTTTGTTCCCGTCTCTCATCTCCTCAGCGCGAGCGAGCCGTCCGCAAGACGTCCGTTCATCTGAACCACTTTTTCTGTCTATACGATGACTCGCTGCACGGATAATCACCAATACTACAGTTCCTGTTCAAGCCTCAAGGCACTGGGCGTTAAGGCACTGGGTGTTCCACTCAGGCTCCGAGAGTCTCCCAACTCCGAGCCAACTTCGAGCCCTCTGCGTGTCTGTCTAGGCTAAACGTGGCATTCTCGTCTCGAGGTTCGACACAAGGAAAGCTTCCCCACACCCACGGTGCTTTTGTTGGCTTCCAGAATCCAGGCATTCGATTGACTCTGCCACTGGCAGTGCACAAGCATAATGATGGGCCGGTGACCGTTCCGTCGTAAACCCGTCGTAGACAGTCTGGTCGCTTTGAGTTTGATTTTGGGGGTCATACATGGAAGCAAAAAAATCCACTTCTTGGTACAAGGCAGGCTCGAATCGAACGAGCGTGAATTTTTGGACACAGACCAAACACAGACACCAGTATTCATCTTTGTGGGTGCAAATCCTCCACAACTGGACCTTGTTCGAATACCGATGATGCTCGATAGTAGGTACCCATCGAACCCCGCCACAGACCTCGATCACGCAAAAAGAGAAAACAAAATGTCCAGCGGCGGCGCCTTGTGCCGCGAATGAGAAAATAAAAAAAGACTCGTACTATCCCTCATCAGTGGTCCAGGCTCGAATCGAACGAGCAAACTCCCGCTTACCCTTCAGCTTCAACTACGAAGCGACTTACATACCAAATCGTTGCGGGTGCGGGCCATCCGCAACCGGACCTCAGTCAATGCTTCACGAACCTAAGACCTTGATAGATGTACTTGAACCTAGTCTTGTGTTTACCGCGGGCTGATGTAGGCGGTGCTCGCTTATTATGTAATCTTGAATTCACCGACTTCTTCGTTTCTCATGGTTCAGGCACCCCTGGCGTGGAAGTTTCAGTGTATATGGCCCATATATGGAGTACTCTAACAGTCTGTCTCCTCAGAATTTCCAGCAAAGCCCCGAAACAACCATACTCGACAGGGTTCAAAGTTTGGCATCAAAAAGGTGTCGTTTTGGGATGTCCGTTGTGAGGTCAAATGGAGTTGAAAAAATCCAGAAAAATTTGAGTGAGGACAAAACATTACTCTCTGTATATCTAGGTGTTTCCCCAGAGAGAAGGGATAGAGGAATGGGGTGAAAACGTGATTATGTAATAAGGGTCCACTGCAGACATCACCCCGCGGTAACTAACAGACTACAACATCCGAGGTACGAGGATCGAGTTGTAGCGTCTGTCTACGAGAGACTAACTTGAACCGTGTTCCATTCAAACCGTGACTTAGACCAAACCTCGGTAGAGCGCATCAAAGACCGCGACCTCGATCACACAGAAAAACAAATCTAGTGCCGGGGTTGGTTCAGGAGCCTTCAACGAGTGCCACCCTCTGATTCAAGTTTCAACAAGCAGGTGGGCACTGAATGGTGCAAATCCCTGAGCCTTGTGCCGTGAATGATCAAAACGATAGCCTTCTCTCCATCACGGTCCAGGCTCGATTCGAACGAGTGAACTCCCCCCACCGAATATTTGCTCCGCCCTAAATCTCAGGGGTGCAAACAACTGGACCTCATTAATCATTCACATACGGACCAACTTCGACCGGCAGGTGCACGTCCGAGCCTTTGCACAAGACCAGACAGGGAAAAGACTACATGTACCGCACATCCAGCTATGGTTCAGGCTCGATTCGAACGAGCGTCGTCCCACGTCCTCCTGATCAGTGGAAAGATGTAGTCTGTGTGAGTGCGGACCATCCGCGACTGAACCTCTTTCAGTTACTTACTGGTCTCGATAGGTGGAAACGAAAAAAAATTGGTACTCAGAACAAGGATTACTTAGGAATCCATCAACCTCTCACGTTACACCATGTGAGATTTTCGTAATCAGTAGGCAATCAACCTTTGTCCAAGCTCGAGAAAACGGAGAAGTCCTGTTGAGTATGGTTCAAGCAGTTTCGGGCCGAGCCGAGTCTCAACCGACGCCTCCGATCATACCTTCCCACGGTTTATTTCCTTATCCCACGGTTGAATTATCTGCCAAGTTCCGATTTTCGATTTTCAGCCGGAAACTATGTTGCAGCATATGGAAGCATTTCTCTCCGTATCGAGCCGGTACTCCTGGTTTGATCAGCTTCTGGGGCGGCTTAGGGTGGCCTCAAGCCGTCTCTTTGATTTTAGCCCAGGGATGGAGGACGGCCCGTGCAACGGTTTCAAACTCGTCCCCCCTAATACAACTTCAGGCATCTGGAGTGCGGTAAGTGCACGGAATCGAGGTTAATCGCATCTTGACTCAATTTCTGGCTCCGGCATTTGCAACCTCGCCCAACCCAAGCAGATCCACACACCTCGCACTGATTGTCCCTACAACCGTCCTACAGTCAACGAGGCTGCCAACACTATATTTTTCTGGCCTCTCCTGAAAATTATGCCTTTCAAACAGGATTGAATGCGGAATGGTCCGCGCCCACACTACTGAAGGAAATTCCACCAGTGACTTGTGGGACTTCGCCCGTTTGACTCGGGCTCAATCCGTGGACCGTCCATGGATGTGATTTTAATTATTTTAGTATTGCCGGCACGTACTTCGAGGGTGGTGAAGAGAGTTTTGTGGTTCCAAGGTGCGTGTCTGGTAATGGAATCGCCTCGACTCACTGCTGACGATGCCACCGTTCCCAGACCCCGTCCCCCGTCCCTGAGGCCTCCTTCCTCCATTTTGTGTCGCATCTCTGAATGGTGCTTGATAAAAGAACGATTATGAACACCAGCGAAATGGCTTTGTGCTCACGGGCCGAGCTCAAGATTGCTGATCCGCGTTGAGTCTGATGAAACTGCCGGTTCGAATCCGCTCGCGTACATGTCAGGACCTGATCGGAGTCATTACCCTTTTGATTTTCTTCACTGCAGTGAGGCAGCGGGCTCCTCTGCCACCGTGCTATTCAACACGGCTAGGCACATCTGAATCGAGCGACCCCACCGTGTCTCGCGCTACGGTAGTCCTACGTCCAACACCATAAATGCCCGCGCCGTTCAACACAGAGAAAAGTCATCTCGGGTCTCACTTTGAAACCGCTGCTGCCAAACAGGATTGAACGTTCATGATCACGGAACGGTCCGCGCCCATTCAAAATCCGATGGGGCTTCGCCCGTTCGACTCGGGCTCACCCGGACTCATCAGAATCATCCTCTATAATCTTATTCCATATGTTCCCTTCCCTTCGAGTGTGCTTACAATTTTGGGGTCCGAGGTGCGTGTCTGGCAACTGAACATCACCTGGTTTCGCTGGACAAAATGCTGACCGCCGCCGGGATTCCTGATTCTTCCCCACATTTACTCGTCGGCTTTTCAAGTCGTCGTTGGGCAAAGGGACGCTACAAACATCGTGTGCACGAGGTTCAAGAGCACCAGTCCACATTGGGGAGAATGAGGCTCAATTGGTGGTTCGAATCCGCCCGCTGGCATACGACGGAGCGCTGTCAACTTTCTTTTTTCACAGCAGCGAGTGAGGCGGTCTGCCCAGAGCGAAGGCTTGAACCGATGGGATCCGTCGAATTGAAGTGCAGAGTGAGAAGTACGGGCAGCTTCGCGAGAAAGTGTTCAGAGCGTCGAATCGAACTCCAGGTTAATTCAGGGTTTCAGACGACGGACGAAGGTGGTTGAGAGGCCAAGTTCAAGCTAAGTGGAATATCAATTATCCTCTGATGCACCTGTGAGCCTCGCGAATCGGCGACCGCGTTTCAAGACATACCTATACACCCCAGCATCTTGGAATACAAAACACACCCTCCAGCGGAGGCCCACCACTCAACGTTTCGCGGCAAACTCAAACTAGACGCCACGAACCACAGCATGAACGACCGGTTCAAAACAACCGGGAGCGGAAATACGCACTTTGCTTGATCCTAGATTCCAGCGCGAGACAGAACGACAATTGGAATTCCACACTAATTCAGGGTTTCAGACGACTGACAAAATAGTTGAGAGGCAAGCTAAGTAGAATAGGGTTAATATCCTCTGATGCACCTGTGAGCCTCGGGGACCGGCGACCGCCGTTTCAAGACATACCTATTCACCCCAACATTGTGGAAAATAAAACGCACCCTCAAGCGGGGCAGGACGATCACTCAACGATGCACGGCACACCAGATGCCACCAACTCTTGAATCTGAAACACAGCAACGGGGAGCGGAAATACGCACTCTGCTTGATCTTAGATTCCACCGTGAGACAGAACAACAATGACAACATAGTGACAAGTTAAGGCGCTGGGGACGGGACGCGCGCCTCAGATCAAACAGAGGAGGCAAATAGCCCAGCGGGGACGTCGTAGCCACGGCGCCAAGAGAAAGGTACGTCAAGCCGCGTTAGTACATGTATTCATGTCGCGAGGGGAACACATACTTAGGCCAGGGTTCAACGGAAGACTTGTATGATGGCCGGTATCGTCCCGTGGCGCAACCGAGGCGCAAAAGACTGAACGTAGCGTCACCGAGCGAAGATACGTGGCGGACGCGGAAGGAACATGCACCGACGTCGACTGAAAATGTGTTCTGCATGTGTCTGCCACTGGCAGCGGCTACGGAGGCGACTTGAAGACCGCGCGCAGTCGGTCAAGGGACTTATCGCAGTATTTATTGTTGAACTGCGAGGATTCGGGGAAATTTTGGGAGTGCGTCGTCGACAACGTGAGGCGTTTGTACCGGGCGAAAGTGGTGACCGGGGGAGGAGGCACAACCAGGGGCGAGGGCGTGTGCGTGAGGATTGTGGAGCGGTGGCATATGTGGGAGCGAGAATTTTGGCAGCATGGTGCATGGTGCCAGCGAGGGCATGCGACGGAATGATGCGTGGTGGGAGGAATGAAAATGAGGCTGCGCGCCGAGACACGGGAGCAAGAAGACCCGGGGGTTGGAGGGATGCGGCCTGGAATGAGTGGATGTAGACAAAGATAGCACGGCGGCGGCGGCGCGGACAGGGACTGAAGGGAGTTGATTGGCCGGGGGCAACAATAGGCTCGTATCGCCGTTAGATGCGCAAGGAAGGGAAACGTACCCCTTACATGTCCAGATTGGCATCCCGTTATCCGCGCGCCGCTTAGTTCCGTGTCTTCTGTTGAATCCTTGCCACGCTCGCTGCAGGTGAATGTAGGAGATGTCGACGGTCAGATTCAACGGACACGCGAAGGAGCACGTACTTTTTATGCAATACCTGCGAGACCGAGGAAACCACTGGTGAAAATCGGTCTTCCTCGGCTGATTGCATCCTGCTGTTGTCCTGCTGACTTCTTTCTGGATCCAAGTCTAGTCCTCACCCGATTCTGCGTGCTTGAAAACAATCAACAAAGGACTAGATTTATGGTCTGCAGGTCGAACGGCAGGGAGTTGTCGAATCCAGTCCACACACACGAGGAGGATGTGAAGCGTTTCCTGGACAACAGCGACGATTCAAGGGACCCAGGGTACAGACAAAGCACAATTTTGAAGGTTATCCTGGGAGTTAGCTTCTAGAGTAGCGGCGAGGGCGACTCGAGAGAGAACAGCGCGGCGGCGGCATGGTGGTGGGAAGCAAAAGTGAGGCAGTGTTGATCGCGAATCAATGATCAATATCGATCAATCCTCCTTGCTCTCGACCGCCATGCCACTCGCTCGTTCGCCCAACTTCACCGTACGTCTGGCTCTATTTCCTCCACGGGCAGCTCAAGAAACGACCCACTCCTGATCCTTCCCTTGGCCCTCGTCCCTCGGAATCAATTCTTCGTCTCCCCGACTTGGCGCGCAACGGCCTGACGCGTTTCTTTGTATCCTGGGGCGTTCCAATCCTCGACGGAATTCAATAGAAGATTCCTGGATGCGTCAATCCCTCTCCGCCTCACGTACCCCAACTTCCGGCGCGCTGTACCCCACTTCTTCTCTCCGCCGTACCGGTCCGAAGCCCCGTATCGCGCGCTGGACGCGAGTTTGCCCGTTATGGTTGTGGTTATCCTCGATATTTACTCCCCTCTACACTCGTTTATTCTTCATGGTGTTCGCTGTCGTTGCTTTCATCAAGGTTCCAACTGTATTGAGCGGGCATCGCGCCCAGCTGCTTCAAATTCGCACGTAAACCTCCGAATCGCCCCAAATCCGCTCGTCCCTTGGATATCTGGTCGGCGGGATCACCTGTCTCCGGTGCGCTCAGCTTTCTCCTCTTGTGCATACGCTGAAAGTTGATGTTCCATGCTGTCCTTGTCGTTTCTAAATCTCACATTGTTCTCCACTCGCACTATCGATTCTTGAAGCCAGACTCCCGCTTAGCTGTGCCGATTCCCGGGTTCCAGTTGGGTATTTCCTCGCCTCGCCAACATTCGGATTTCGAGGAAACTCTTTCGCGCACGCGCGTTGTGATATGAGGTATGTCTCATTTTCGGGGGTGTTTCAATGCTTTATCCCGTAGCACCAACTAAGTCGATGCCGTACCCGTACGATTGCCCCTGTCGATCCCAGCGGTGCGTTCCCAATTTGTTGAATTCCCCGTTGGGCACTGAGGTGAAGTACATACCTCCATCGGCCCCAGAGCGTCAAGCTCTCGCACCCAGAGCACAGAGGAATGATGGGCCTGATCTCCCGGTATGAGCGGCCGACGCAGCGAACCGCCGTATCTTCCGTTTTGTACCAATTGACCTTCGTATCGGTGAACCTCACAGGACCTTGGTCGCCACGCTGTGCAATATCGCCACCAACACACAGGTGTGTCCGTCCCTCTGCCTGCAATGCACACGTTTTTGGAAGGCGTTATTCATTCAGCATCTCCGATTCACCGCCCTTGAACTCCTCCCCGTTGAAAGACGAGCTGCGTTCATGCGCGTCTCTCTGCAAATAAATGACACCACAGCCACAGAGAAGCGCAATACCACATCTAACATTTGAGGCGACAAAAATACAATCACCACAGTTCAAGACCTCGTCCCGGCTCGAACGGGCATCCACATGCTGCATCACCTGGAAGAGCTTCTGCGGTGCGCAACACGCGCCAACGACGCGTTATTTATGCTTCCCTGTGCCCGTTTTTTTGGGAACCGTTATCGGTGCGTCTTCGGTACGTCGACCGCTGGTCTTCCTATTCAATTCTGAGTTCGCTGAATAGCTCATTCGCATCAGTAGCGTAACGGCGGTGTATGACCCATGGTGTGCTGCCTCCAGGTGAGTGGCATGTATCAATAACCTCCCCACTCATCTTGAACGCGCAGATATCCGCCCTTGTTGTGGGCTCGCGTCCCGCTCAATGTATTCTGTCTCCTCCGACATGGAGATCACTTCCCGGTGGGTTCTGGCTTCAACGCCCGTCGATTCACTGCGTTCCCGATGAGGACACCTACCTCCATGTCCCGTGAACCAACCTGCTCGTCACGCTGTCTTGGTGCCCTGCGCACTGGATGGGTAGGAAGAAAAATGGTGCGTCTCTTTCAACTCTTTCGAATGACCTATGTACGAATCGAACGTGCAATGCCGTTTCAATCTCTCACAATTGGTGCGGTGGGGACCACCCGCTACTAGGTCTTCTTGGAGTGGATTCCTGATCATGACCGTTACTAGGTTCTCGTTCAACCATGAGAACGAAGAGGCTAAAGAGCTGGAGACTCAGACTGACATTCAACTCCGCTTCAATTCCTTCTCTAACGCAACGGATGGGACCAAGTGTCTCACCCTCATAGCTCCTCGTTGAACTTCACAGCGGGACAAAAAGGTTCCAGGGAGATTGCACGACCCAGGCTCGAATCGAACGAGCACCTCCCACTTACTGTAATATGCTGAAAAGACACACGGAAATTGCAGTAGGTGCGGACCGTCCGCCACTGGGTCTGTGTGGATTACCTGCTGACCTTCCCTCATTCACAGTATCCAACGACCGAGTTAGAAGTAAAATGAAATGATGGTGTGGTCTCATGACCCATCCTCGAATCGAACGAGGGACTCCCGCGTCCAGATATCACCTTAGTGGTTTGCGCGGGCGCGGCACCAGCCGCGACTGGGTCTCTGTTGAAACCTGCTAAGCGGCTTAGCCTCTAATTCAACTGCTCCCCGTGTTCAACCATTAGCACCTGCATTTCTACGCAATACTTATTTTCTTCAACCATCGTATCCCCGGGCCTGCCATGGAGCAAAGTTCCCACTTTGGCCCTCCCGAATAACGTGGCGCGAGTCACCTCGCTTGCACGAGGAAGAGCAGTAGAAAAAAAGCGGACAACACTGGATGTTATACGACCCAGGCTCGAGTTGAACGAGCAACCTGCGGGGCACGAATTACTGGAAACGACACAGTCGTGGCAGGCGCGGACCGTCCGCTACTGAGTCTTATTCAACTGCCTATTTACGAACTGAGGTCGGTAGAATAAGAATCCGGTTCAGTACAGTCAACGCGCCAGTCGAGGTATGAATTCTTGTTCAGCATGAATTTCGGGGGAACAGTAGGAAGAGAAAAGGTCGTACGACACTCTTTTTCTGTGGCGGGAGAAGTTGGTTAACAAGTACTCAGGTCGCACTGGAGCGAACACGTACCCCTGGCGGTCTTGTAGCACAACTTGGACTGTACCGACAAGTTATTCGACCACACATCCAGCCGCTCCCACGGTCTAATACCAGATGTTATGAAGTCAACAGCCCCACCCCCAGTATCGCGGGAGTCAGACCGTCCGGATGAAGACTCGAGATGATGTGGAAGAAATTTTCAACCGCGAGAACGAAAACCCGCCGTCCGCGACTCGAGAAGCTGGCGGACGGAAGGGTCGCTGGTCTGCACGCAAAGTGAACAGAGTCAATACACGACACAGTTCAGCAAATCGTGAATTTATTGATGTGGATCAAAACATTGAACGAGGCAAGGAACTGAAACACGTCGTACCATGGTACGACTCCTCGCCCTCATGCATAGCCTGGCTCGCCCACCTACCGCCCCCTGGGAGGAGGTGAGGCGGAGCAAGAGGACGATGAGAAGGAGTTGAAAGTGAAGATACGCCAACCACAAGGCTCACGACGTCGGAGCGGCGAAGCACGGTGTGCTCGTCAGCCACATACCCAGATCCTGACGGACGGTAGACACGTCGAGGTCCCCCGAAACACACCTTGCGCATGCACAAGACAAAAGAATAACAGCATAGAGGAACAGAAAACGGGAGAGACGTCCAGATCTCCCCGACGAGTACGTATCCGCACCGTGCAAAGATAATTGCAGCGCACTGCACGGTGTTAGCGCAGGATTGGGGAGGCCGACAAACCCTCCGCCGCGACACGGCCGTCGTCGTGAATCTCCTCCAACGAAATCATATGCAGGAGCTCGCGCAACGCCAGCCCCCGGACACGGAGCCTGGGTAAGACTCGGGACCACTGAATGAATGGGTTCCTCGCTCGGGATGCGCTCTCGAACATTTAGCGGCTCGCACCGGGTTGTAGCGACGGTGACGTCGCACCGCGCAGCGCCTCTTGGGCCCACGCGCACTTCACCACGCACGCCTCCGTCATCCGTCACCCGCAGGTCGTGCAGCCGGCGCACATTACCAGTCGCGTGGGCGCAGGGCCCGCCGAGCAGCCACACCGTGCGGCGGCAGGACGGCACCACCATTCGTTCCCTTCCCGCGCCGCGGCAGCCACATTTGCATCGCGTGCAAACCGCGTCTTCCCATCTCGCACGCATCTCGATCACAAGTGATTCACAACCACAACTGCAGCCCTGCAGCGGCGTGGGCTCCGTACCCCATCGCGCGCACTCAACATCACTCCTCTCACGCGCCGCGTTCTCATCGCCCGACACACGCCGTCGCGGCTCTCGCTTCCGCGTCTCGTGCAGGCGGGCTGCGACTACCAGCCACATCCGCGCTCGCAGCTGGTGCTACCGCTCGCGCTCGCCAACGACGCCCGCAGTGCACACTCACGCCTCCGCCATCCCCTGGCGTATCGGGCTGCCCGCGCTCATCACCAGTCGCGTTTCGTCTCGCACACAGTTCATTCATTCGCATCGTCGATTCGTGTGCCGACTGCCCGCCAGTACACAATGGCCGCGCACGCGGGCAAGGGCGCGGACACACCCCGTCCAGTCCCCATAGCACACCGCTCGCGACCCAGGCCAAAGGAAACACGAAAGGACGCACCGTATAATACATCCCGACCGAGACATCCCGACACCTCCACTCCGTGAGCCTTGTCAACGGGACTGTCGCAGATCCGGATCGACGCGAGGGGAAGCGGTTCCACTGGGGTGTTGGAAAAGGCGGGGAGAGGCAGCGAGCACATGCTGCGGAAGAGGGGAAGGAGGACGTGCAAATGGAGAGGGGCGAACGAGGATTGGACGAGGGTGGATGGAGCCCGGGGAAGGGCTACGAAGGAGGCAAGACGTCGACGCGGCGGATGCGTCCGCGGGCAGGGTCGTCGGTAGGATCATCGGTGTCGTAGTCCGCGTCACTGGGCCCCGCAGCTCGGGCGGGAGGGAGGCGCTGCGGTGAAGCGTCTCGCTGACAGTGAGGAGGGTGCATTCGTGGATACCGATTTTAATTTGGTGGACGGGACTTGCTTGGTTTTGGCTGGCTTGGGCTGGAGGGCGTTCACGCGCGTGAGAGGAGCGAGGGCATCCTGGGCCTGTAAGACGCAGAGTCAGTACAAGAAGCAGAGAGGAATAGAAAGTGAGATTGAATCGAGACGGACCCTTCTCCAAGGGCAGTTCCCTAACCAGCTACTCTTGCTTCAGCCCAACTCCTCCTTGAGGCTGGCTGGGTAGCTTGATGGACAGAGAACGGGGAGGACGACGGCCAAGACGACGGTGGTGGTGAAAGCGTGTGCGGGTTACGTAGTAGGAATCAAATGATCGCCATCGGCTTCGGCTCGGCCTTTCTGTTCCCGACTCTCATCTTCTGAGCGAGCAGGCTGTGGGCATCCATCCAAGATTCCCGGGAGGTCAAACTACTGTTCTTTTGTCATACGACGACTCGCGGCACGAATCTTCAGGACAGTTCCTGGTCAAACTTCAAGAGCGTTCACCGAGGTTCAACCAACTTGAGGTGAATTGAACTGCGAGCCCTCTGCTTGTCTGTCTGCCAGTGGGAGAAGTTAAACTTGGTGTTTTATTCCAGCGTGGCGCTTCTTTTTGAGGTTCGACGCAAGGAAATCGTCTCCAACGGCGTCCTATTTTGGCTTGCAAGCGGTGAAACCTTCAACCGATTGTTTCTGCACATACGTCAGCGCCCATTGAATCATGTTGAATGAATGAACTAACGACGACCCACGCAGCGCTCGGGCCAGCGACGTAGAATCCGCCTGCGAAAGGCCGGTGAGTCCAGCGAAAACAGTTAACCTTCAGGCTTCAAGGACATGGTCCAGGCTCGAGTCGAACGAGTGTCCCCGCTGCAATGAACGATCGCCACAAGTAGAGCGGGGCGCGGACCTTCCGCAACTGGACCTCGTTCAAATCCCAACGAGCCTCGATAGGTGAGCAGCGACCACCGCACCACTTCGATCGCGCAAAAAAAAACAGGCTGCAGCAGGCTCCATGGTCCAGGCTCGAGTCGAACGAGCGCCCCCCACTCAAGGATTCGCAGATTTCAGGTAGAGCCGGTGCGGACCTCCCGCGAGTGGACCTCCCGCGAGTGGACCTCCCGCGAGTGGACCTCATTTGAAATAGCTACGAAACTCCGAGTTTCGATAGGTAAGTAACCCAAAAAAAGAACTGCCTTGGTTCCAATGAATGATCCAGGCTCGATTCGAACGAACGTTCTCACTGAAGGTACATAAACCTGCTAAGTTGTGTGAGTGCAGAACCATCTGCAACTGGACCTTCAAAAAATTACTCACTCACCTCGATAGGTCAATGAGCGGGCTACCCGGTACCGCTCAATTTCGGAGTTACTGGACTTCCCCCAATCACTTCAATAGTATGTTTCAGAGGTAAGTACGTCTCGTGTGAGTCGTAGTGGGCTTCGTCACTTCGTAGGATGTTCAAGTTCGTCGGGTGATGGGTGATCTTCGTCGTTTGATGCCGCAGGTTCGTGAGATCAGGAATAGGTGAAGGAAAGTTCGTGAGATCAAGACTAAGCGAGTGAAAGCTCGTAGGGAACAGTTGAGGATGTGCAAGTTCGTGAGGAGAGCGTGCAAGCTCGTCAGAAGCCCAAATGGGGCGAGTACGGTGATCCGTGATCGACGACAGGTGATGCGCGTCTACGGAAACTTTTCTTTCCTCCCACCACCATCCTCGACCCCCCGCACCCTTCGACAACGACACGCGGCCAACGCACCGGTTTTCGTTGCAGGTGGCAATGGATTCAAACACCCCACAGTTCCCCCCTGCCTTCCTGACAACAGCAGTGAGCTGCAATGGCAGTACCGGTATGTACAGTCACCGTCAGTGCTCTCATCACGTCCCGTCCAAATTTGCCACCGGTTCGAGCGCAGGAGGCTCGTTTTTCGATGATTATGAGTATGATTCCACTCTTGTTGCAGATGGTCGACTGATTCTCCCTTCCGTAGCATTCAACTAATGCCGACTCGACTGCCATCAACCAGCTCGAGTGTGGAGCAGTTTTTCGGTGACGACCATGGGTATGATTCCAATATCGTTGTGCAGTTCTCCCACTGAATGTGCTATTCCAGTATCGATCTCCTCATGCAGGGCATCCAGTAAGGAAATTTCACATTTATATCTTGTTGGCTGAAAATGGCGATGTAATAGCTCCGCGCCGGCCTCCAGCATCCCCGACCAGGATGCGTGGTCATCTCGGTACGTCCTCCCGATTCCTACCCTTCCCCAGGCTCAATATCATCGCCAATATCTAGTGACTGGTCATTCAGCAGTTCACGGCCGGACACAGCGGCGCCATCGAGTGTCCATGGCGACGCGCCTGAAGATGGGTGAGTGTTCTCTAATCGTGCACGTCTCTAAATGGTAATTTATCCATCCTCGCCGCAGCCAGCCATCCGTATCGGTTGGAATCCAACCCTGGGAAAGTACCAATTGGATCGACCCACCGTACGTCTTTGCTGCGATCGATCTCTGCCGTGACGGATTTATTCTCCGCGCCAGCCCGCCATCCGTATCTGTTGAAATCGAACCATGGGAAAGTACTCGCAGGACCGAACTACCGTAAGTCGTCACTTCTTCGACTTCCGTGATCCATTCTTTCCCCCGTCAGCCCGCCATCGGTGCCGGTTGGAATTGAACCGTGGGAAAGTAGGGACTGGGCCGAGCAACCGTGCGTCTTTGGTCTCAACTTCAACGTTTGAGCAATTTTGCTCACTTTTTTTTTTTGAATTCAGGTTCGAGACGGCTCCGCCGGATGTTGATCTGGAGGGGAGGCTCTCGGTCGATTCTTAGCCTCAATTCTATTAATTTTTTGTCCTACCGCAAATAATCCTATATTGTCTGAGTACAAGTTTCTTCGATTTGGTCCTGTGTGCGGTCCCGTCAATTCGGTAAATGAGAAGGTAAATTTGGTCGAGTTCAACTTCGGGGCTGAGTCCTACGGTTGAATGGGAGAGGAAGATGGAACACTCAGAAAGGACGCACCAGTGTGCGCTTGGTGTGCGCAGCGTTCAACTCCTCCATCCAAAGCCCCCAGTGCGCGCGGCAGAGAAACTTAGTGACAACCTGAACTATTGAAAAAAATGCTGGCCCGGGAGCAGTGCTCAACAAATGGCATTGACTTCAATGTGGTGCTTACCGTCCGACTGTTGTTCCGTGCTTCCAAAGAGGACTGCGCTCAAATTGCTCACCGGGAATCGGTGCAGCGCAGCGCCTGGAACCCGGATTATCTGTCCCTTTAGTGCGGCTCAAATAGTCCCCAATTTGACTGGCGATAGAGCTGGCCAATGTCAATCCTGGGGCGATCCTCACCTCGATTCTCACTGCACGCCTACCCAGAGTACTCAGCGTCCACGGACGGATTCCTTTGGCAATAAACACCGTACACGTTCGTTCTTTTCATGGGCTATCAAGGCGTAACGTGATCGAGGGCCACCCGAGTCGCCCTGAGTATCGAAGGAGGTCGGAACGGAATCTCTAGCTAGGAAGACACCACCTGAATCAATTTGACGCGTCTCTGAGCGGGAACTCACCTACAAAATATATAACCCGCGGTAAAGTTCTTGTTCTGCCTTGTAGTTCTCCTCCCGTCGACCCCACAGTTCAGCATTTGTCTGCAACTGAAATCTAAGTTGAAACCCGCCTTGCAAAGTTTTTCCGATTCCGAGAATCCTAAGAAATGTTGAACGAATCCTCGCCGTCTCTGCTCCTCCCTGCGCACTCCTTACCCACTTAGTCCTTACGCGCCGCGTTGTTCACCAAGACTCGGTTGGTTCCACCGATTAATACCCTATGTCCTCAGTCAAAACTCTGAATTCAAGCCGAAAGAATCCTCGACGCCGAGTTGTTCAAGCTCCAGACCGTGCCGATGTGCGATGTCCTTCCTTCTAAGACATCGAATGTAGAGTCATCAAACCTAGTTCACCCTTCAGGTTTCGAAAACCTGGACAACTGAGTCAAGCATCGTTCCCGCTGCAAATGCGCCAACCTCGAACCGAACGAGCAGGGCAGGCACTACTTTTGAATCCTTCGTTACTTCTATTTTGACCTGCCGGGCTATTAGGTTCAATCGATCAACACCTCGCAAATTCTTGCACAAAATCCAAACCCAAAATCAATCAACCGTACTTAAGCCCTCAGCAGCGGTTAACTTGAACTCGGCGGCAGTTTACTTTGAACGACTTCTTCAACGCCATGCACCCAAATACTACTCAAATACTATACATAGCTATATGAGGAGGCCATCAGGCCCCAGGGCAGGTAGGACAAGCCCAAGTTCAAGTGCTAGGTAGTTCAAATAGTGGCACATCACGGTCACATGACCGTGTTTCCCAGGACCCGTTGCGCCTCTGGGACCGCCTACCCGAAACCGGAAGAGCGAACAATGCTAAATATGGCCTATTACAATCGGTGAGGATGCCTAATTTGGCATTTGACCGGCTTCTGACAAACTTGCACACCACCCGACGAACTACGGCGATCCTACGAAGTGACGAAGTATGGGGGGACTCCATGTCTAGCTATGGTCCAGGCTCGAGTCGAACGAGCGAACTCCCGCTTTGAATATTTTGGCCAATGCCACAAGTGTACACGGTGCGGACCGTCCGCCACTGAATCGTGTTCAATTGGTCACGAACCTCTATGGGTCCACATTCGTAACTGGACTACTTCCAGTTTATAGGTACACAACGAATCTCATCCCGGCTTTGGATGCCAAAATAGGGAACTTCAACAGCGAAGCCGACATGGTTCAGGCTCGATTCGAACGAGCGTCGTCTCACATCCGGACAAACAACATTAGCCTGTGTGCGTGCGGACTATTAGTATCCCCAACTGAACCTCTTTCAGTTACTTACTGAGCTGAATAGGTTGAACTGCGTAATATATTGGAATCAGCGAAAAAGTTGGAGCTCAGAACATGGATTAGGACCCAGGCCTCGAGTGGAACGAGCGAAGTCCCACTTCAATGCTGCAGCCCAAATCGTGTGTGCAGACCATCCGCAACTAGACGTCTTCCAGCCTTGCTAACCTTCGCAAGTCCTCAACCAAGAGGCACGCGGCAATGTCCGATCGGACACAGACCTCCTCAAAGACTCCCCCAAATAAGGAAATAAACACAGCCACTGAAAGGCCGGAATCCATTCCAGCGGCCTCAATATTGGCCAGAGCGCTTCCGGACCCTTCCCTACACTTGTATTATCGGGGTCCAGCTATCTGATTCCGATTTTTCCCGGAATTTGTTGAGCTCAATTTCGACGCAAAACCTCAAAACACCCCTTCCACCACCCAGTTTTCAGCGAAGCAAAGAACTGACTTTAAATTCGGATTCAGCGCCAGAAAAAACTTAAAGACCGGGCTTGATGTATTTTCCAAAATTTTCGCCTGCCTCTTGTCCTCAACCAAGTCACTGGGTACTGTAGCACGCAATGCGAACGAAAAAATGCTGTACGCCCTCCTGAAAGATGATGGTCCAGGCTCGAGTCGAACCAGCAACCCCACTTCGACATTTGCCTCTGCAGAGTAGTAATTTGCGTGGGTGCGGACCATCCGCAACTGGACCGTGTTTACTGACTCACAGACCTGGATAGGCTCTTGTGCAACTGCGTGATATCGAAGCGGGCCATCCGCAACGAAACTTGATTGCCTTCTTTCACCAATCTCGACAGGTGTATAGCAAACTGCGTGATATCCGTGCCGGCCTAAGTTGCATCGGTGCAGACCACTTGCGACTGGACCCGGTCACCCGGTTCAAATATTGACCATCCATGAAAGGCGCATGTGATGTTCTGGAACCAAAAAGATATGGAACCAATCGTAAGAGCTTCACGGTCCTGCCTCGATTCGAACGAGTGTACTCCCACTTCAACATTGAGTTTCCCGACACAACTTGACAGTTGAAATGCCGTGGGTGCGACCGGACCGTGTTCAAGTCATGAGCTTCGATAGGTGCCTATCGAATCATTCTCCGCCTTGACGGGGGAAATATGGCATCACACGGCAGATGACGGTTCAGGGTCGATTCGAACAGGACATGTTTCGAGCCTAACCGACTGCTTCCGAGGATATCCTCCCACGGTTCATTTCTTTATCCCACGGTTGATTTATTTGCGAAATGTCGGAAACAGTGGGATATCAACAATTGCACTTGCACATCTGAACTGGGACACAGACCAGTGACTGCTGTTACTCTTCATTATAATCATACTGTGCACTTCCCCAAACCGTGGCTTCAATTGCAACCGTCGGAGGGAGGGTAGCCCGTGCCGCAATCTCAAGCTCTGCCACATCCACATCCCCTACCACGACTTGCAGCATCTCCAGTGCCGGAAGTGCACGGACCCAAGGGAGAAGGTTGATTGCGTCTTGGATTGCTCTCGGCCAATCCCCGTAGAGCTCTACCCTCTTAACGCAACGCAACTTGGCGGCCATTGTCAAGTCGTCTTTGTGAATCTTCCGAGGATGCTCGGAATCCAGCGTCAGAGTTAGCGTTGTGGGGACGGCCGGACTGCGGCGAGCGATTCGGGCGAGTAAATCTCTGCCCGGTTCCACTATGGGTCCGGTCAGCGACGAGTAACTTGTAAACATCATGTGGATGACGGCGGGCTCGTGGGGTCGAAGAACTTCGAGGAGCACCTCTAAGTCGGCACTACGGCGCGACCCAACGGCCTTCACCGTGTGGAATCCGGAGCCCCCCGGCGAGGCAATTCTCAGCTTGGGGACCTTGCTCAGGGTATTATAGGTGAGCTGATGAACCTTGGGGGTGTCTTGTGAGGAAATCAGATAGCCTGATTGGGTCAATATTTTCGGTACGGAGGTGCAGTATCCGCAGGTTCGGTAGGCACAGATGAGGAAGGATTTGACTCAGGTCGAGCCCAGATATATCGGTGTTGGGGGCGAGGTATAGGATTTCGACCTCAAGTGCGTTTGAGACTAGTGATGTTCATGGCTTGGCTTCAAGCCAAAAGCCAAGAAGCCAAAGCCCCGGCTTGCCCAAGCCAAGCCAAGCCAAAATTTTGGCTTGCCGACGGCTTTGGCTTTGGCTTGAGAGTCTGGAAGCCAAAAGCCGGGGCTTAAGCCATGGCTTTGTACCGGTAGGGCAAGTCCCCGTTGGGGCAAGTTTTTTTGCTTGAAGTCTTAACTGCCTCTTATTGCATGCACTTGCAACTCTCCCGACTGCACAATAAGTCTTCTGCCAAATTGGGATCAGGTCGGATTTCAGTCGGATAACCGTGGAGTAGAGTTCAGCCCAGACTGGTTGGCTTCGGAACCCCTTCTTTCAAGGTGAAAATAGATTTACATGTTATCAAACACCATCCTGTATGCCTTCGGGTGCAACAGAGTACTTACATAGCTTCTGGGGACTCCTGGCAATATTTTGAACCGTGGGAAAAATTTAGCCGGAAGCCCCGGCTTAAGCCAAAGCCAGGCCAAGCCAAGCCGGCTCCCATGGCTTTGGCTTTGGCTTGAGGAATATGAAGCCAAAGCCGGACGAAGCCAAGCCAAAGCCGGGGTTTCAGAGCCAAGCCAAGCCAAAACATCACTATTTGAGACCAACAGGGTGTGCCGCTCTAGTCGGTACAGTGCGATCGAGGTTAAGCGGGCGATTGGCATTGGAATTGCGCCGGTTTCAATGATCCTTAGGGTACGATGTACCGGTCTGCCCGTCCTACGGCGTAGGACTGATACGGGGGATGATGGAGTGTGGTAGCCAGGATCCAGGTGTAGTGCGGAGAGGTGGGCGGGGCAACAACGGAACATGGTTTGCTCTGGATCAACGGATATCACCGTGGGTGTATTTTTGACCACTGCATAAGTGACGTCGTGGAAAGCGTTGTGGATGGCCTCGAACCTCTGATACGCTGCATTACTTGAACCAGACACATGAAAGGGGAATTCGATGTGTAACTCCTGTAATTTTGGTGCATGCGACACCACGCCACGGAGAGTTCGAAGCTCTTGCAAGATTGGCTCGGCCTCCGCAAACTTGCAGGAGAGATAGGTAATCTCGGGGAGGTGCAGTCGCAACCCGCGCAGCGCATTGGCAGGCGTATCGACTCGGACCCTGCCTGGCTCGACCATCACCGTGGCACCGTGGTGCCGCAGATACTCGTGACTGCACAACACGTTGAACGTGCGGCACACTGCTGCCATGACAAGGAAGTCATCGCTGTCCGCTTCTGTGAAGATGTACTCCCATGATTCCGTAGGAAGCACTGGCACACAACCATGACACTCCTCAGACAGCGTGTCAGGCTGTGGAAGACCGGAGGAGAGACCGAATAGGGCGCTCAGCCGGTGAGAGTGGAGCACGAGACGACCGAGCAGTTGTAGAGAGAAGGATACGGGAGACATCAAGGAGTGTGGCCCATTGTGGGCGGTCCGTTCAGTCTTTTATATAAAGCGATGGTTCCTGATGTGGCCACTTGTGGGTCCATCACCGCTCTATTATAAAATGGCGCTGAATGCAAATTGAGAACAAAGGGGAGTGCAATACGCGCCGGACCTGAAGACAGCAGTCCGGCAGATCCAAATCCGGGCGCAGTGCAAAGCGATCCACTGGACGGTTGGTGAGATATCCTGGACGGTATTGAATATATCGTCAGGCCGAGAGACATGTGCCACGCGTTTCTGGGGACGCACCGCAGATGCCGCGCGCCGCGGGCGGAATCCCGGCGGATGAAAAAAAAAAAAACAATGTAGCGTGATCGGCAGCCGAAAAGGCGTAAAAATCATCGACGGGGTGGCAGTGTGGAGGCGGGCCCTCTGGTTTCATGTTCATGCGTAGGCCCGAGTCGAACGAGCGGATTCCCACCTCAACATTTGGTCTTGTATCCCCGACAAACTGTGTGGGTGCGGACCATCCGCAGCTGGACCTCATTCAATCACTCACAAACCTTAATAGATGCATACTGACCTGCGAGATACTATCGTAGTCAAGAAAAGTCGCGAGGAAGTTGATACGGTCCTGGCTCGAGCAAATTCCTACTCAACTCTTGACCAGGAACAACAAATTACGCGAGTCCGGAGCATTTGCAAGTGGATCTTCTTCAGTTACCTACCAGCTGTTGGAAATGCCCAGAGTCCCCCCATACTTCGTCACTTCGTAGGATCGCCGTAGTTCGTCGGGTGGTGTGCAAGTTTGTCAGAAGCCGGTCAAATGCCAAATTAGGCATCCTCACCGATTGTAATAGGCCATATTTAGCACTGTTCGCTCTTCCGGTTTCGGGTAGGCGGTCCCAGAGGCGCAACGGGTCCTGGGAAACACGGTCATGTGACCGTGATGTGCCACTATTTGAACTACCTAGCACTTGAACTTGGGCTTGTCCTACCTGCCCTGGGGCCTGATGGCCTCCTCATATAGCTATGTATAGTATTTGAGTAATATTTGGGTGCATGGCGTTGAAGAAGTCGTTCAAAGTAAACTGCCGCCGAGTTCAAGTTAACCGCTGCTGAGGGCTTAAGTACGGTTGATTGATTTTGGGTTTGGATTTTGTGCAAGAATTTGCGAGGTGTTGATCGATTGAACCTAATAGCCCGGCAGGTCAAAATAGAAGTAACGAAGGATTCAAAAGTAGTGCCTGCCCTGCTCGTTCGGTTCGAGGTTGGCGCATTTGCAGCGGGAACGATGCTTGACTCAGTTGTCCAGGTTTTCGAAACCTGAAGGGTGAACTAGGTTTGATGACTCTACATTCGATGTCTTAGAAGGAAGGACATCGCACATCGGCACGGTCTGGAGCTTGAACAACTCGGCGTCGAGGATTCTTTCGGCTTGAATTCAGAGTTTTGACTGAGGACATAGGGTATTAATCGGTGGAACCAACCGAGTCTTGGTGAACAACGCGGCGCGTAAGGACTAAGTGGGTAAGGAGTGCGCAGGGAGGAGCAGAGACGGCGAGGATTCGTTCAACATTTCTTAGGATTCTCGGAATCGGAAAAACTTTGCAAGGCGGGTTTCAACTTAGATTTCAGTTGCAGACAAATGCTGAACTGTGGGGTCGACGGGAGGAGAACTACAAGGCAGAACAAGAACTTTACCGCGGGTTATATATTTTGTAGGTGAGTTCCCGCTCAGAGACGCGTCAAATTGATTCAGGTGGTGTCTTCCTAGCTAGAGATTCCGTTCCGACCTCCTTCGATACTCAGGGCGACTCGGGTGGCCCTCGATCACGTTACGCCTTGATAGCCCATGAAAAGAACGAACGTGTACGGTGTTTATTGCCAAAGGAATCCGTCCGTGGACGCTGAGTACTCTGGGTAGGCGTGCAGTGAGAATCGAGGTGAGGATCGCCCCAGGATTGACATTGGCCAGCTCTATCGCCAGTCAAATTGGGGACTATTTGAGCCGCACTAAAGGGACAGATAATCCGGGTTCCAGGCGCTGCGCTGCACCGATTCCCGGTGAGCAATTTGAGCGCAGTCCTCTTTGGAAGCACGGAACAACAGTCGGACGGTAAGCACCACATTGAAGTCAATGCCATTTGTTGAGCACTGCTCCCGGGCCAGCATTTTTTTCAATAGTTCAGGTTGTCACTAAGTTTCTCTGCCGCGCGCACTGGGGGCTTTGGATGGAGGAGTTGAACGCTGCGCACACCAAGCGCACACTGGTGCGTCCTTTCTGAGTGTTCCATCTTCCTCTCCCATTCAACCGTAGGACTCAGCCCCGAAGTTGAACTCGACCAAATTTACCTTCTCATTTACCGAATTGACGGGACCGCACACAGGACCAAATCGAAGAAACTTGTACTCAGACAATATAGGATTATTTGCGGTAGGACAAAAAATTAATAGAATTGAGGCTAAGAATCGACCGAGAGCCTCCCCTCCAGATCAACATCCGGCGGAGCCGTCTCGAACCTGAATTCAAAAAAAAAAAGTGAGCAAAATTGCTCAAACGTTGAAGTTGAGACCAAAGACGCACGGTTGCTCGGCCCAGTCCCTACTTTCCCACGGTTCAATTCCAACCGGCACCGATGGCGGGCTGACGGGGGAAAGAATGGATCACGGAAGTCGAAGAAGTGACGACTTACGGTAGTTCGGTCCTGCGAGTACTTTCCCATGGTTCGATTTCAACAGATACGGATGGCGGGCTGGCGCGGAGAATAAATCCGTCACGGCAGAGATCGATCGCAGCAAAGACGTACGGTGGGTCGATCCAATTGGTACTTTCCCAGGGTTGGATTCCAACCGATACGGATGGCTGGCTGCGGCGAGGATGGATAAATTACCATTTAGAGACGTGCACGATTAGAGAACACTCACCCATCTTCAGGCGCGTCGCCATGGACACTCGATGGCGCCGCTGTGTCCGGCCGTGAACTGCTGAATGACCAGTCACTAGATATTGGCGATGATATTGAGCCTGGGGAAGGGTAGGAATCGGGAGGACGTACCGAGATGACCACGCATCCTGGTCGGGGATGCTGGAGGCCGGCGCGGAGCTATTACATCGCCATTTTCAGCCAACAAGATATAAATGTGAAATTTCCTTACTGGATGCCCTGCATGAGGAGATCGATACTGGAATAGCACATTCAGTGGGAGAACTGCACAACGATATTGGAATCATACCCATGGTCGTCACCGAAAAACTGCTCCACACTCGAGCTGGTTGATGGCAGTCGAGTCGGCATTAGTTGAATGCTACGGAAGGGAGAATCAGTCGACCATCTGCAACAAGAGTGGAATCATACTCATAATCATCGAAAAACGAGCCTCCTGCGCTCGAACCGGTGGCAAATTTGGACGGGACGTGATGAGAGTACTGACGGTGACTGTACATACCGGTACTGCCATTGCAGCTCACTGCTGTTGTCAGGAAGGCAGGGGGGAACTGTGGGGTGTTTGAATCCATTGCCACCTGCAACGAAAACCGGTGCGTTGGCCGCGTGTCGTTGTCGAAGGGTGCGGGGGGTCGAGGATGGTGGTGGGAGGAAAGAAAAGTTTCCGTAGACGCGCATCACCTGTCGTCGATCACGGATCACCGTACTCGCCCCATTTGGGCTTCTGACGAGCTTGCACGCTCTCCTCACGAACTTGCACATCCTCAACTGTTCCCTACGAGCTTTCACTCGCTTAGTCTTGATCTCACGAACTTTCCTTCACCTATTCCTGATCTCACGAACCTGCGGCATCAAACGACGAAGATCACCCATCACCCGACGAACTTGAACATCCTACGAAGTGACGAAGCCCACTACGACTCGAATGCCCATCGAACTGTGCAATAATACTGTGGCGGAAGCGAAAAGATAACCTGTAATTACTGTATTAATTCGTTCAAATCGACAGTCACGCGTCACGCACCCGGGTGTCGTTCACGAACTTTGGTCGAGGTAACGCGTCACGGAGCCCGATGTCGAATAGGTCCAACCGGTCGTCACGCAGTCAAAAAAGTGCGGTGGAAGGGAAGGTAATTTTTCTGGCCTCCCCGGATGCTGGGGTGCATGAATTTACGCCTTCTGGTGAGTTTGAAGCGAAATTTGCGCATCTGAACTCGTATTTCTACCGTGTGGTTGAATTTCTCAGTTGAAAACAAGAAAAAATTGGTTGAAAACAAGTTGAATCAGCATTTGAGAGCAAAGAACCTAAAAAATGTGCTGTGTGTCTAATTTAATAGCCTAGATGTTGTGAGAATACCTTGTAGTTGAGATGGAACCTGAGTCCATGATTTTGGGCGTGCGTCGAAAATTTTACGCTGTCACGCACTGTTCGGGCCTCTGTCGAATTGTCGAATTGGTTAAACTTGTCACGCGTCACCCCCCGTGTCGATTTGAACGAAAAAAAACAGTATATTGAATGGTCCAGGAACACCACTGAATCTGCTCATGCCACTCCAAGCTTGGTGGGACCATCCGGCAGTGAACTTGTTTAATATCCTGGGGCCAAAAGCACAACGGGCAGTGCCGCAGTGGTCCCCAAACACTTTCGGGCCTTGGCTCACAGCTTCCCAGTATATCTTCCCACGATTCAGTTCTTTATCCCACGTACAGTGGAGGTAAACAGTCGGATTTGGATATGTACTTCCAACCACATTCCCTGGCAGTACCTTGTGTCAGTCATATCATTGACTGTGCGTGGTAAAAACAAGAAACAGCAGTATCATGGTCGGTCAGTGATTGTAACGGTGGGAGGGAGAGTAGCCCGCGCCGTGGCCAGGAACCTCTCCATGTCTCCAGGCCCATACCACGTCGAGATTCTAATCTGCAGCAACTCCAGTGCAGGAAGGGCCTGTAGCCAGGGGAGAAGGTTGGTTGCAACAATCATCCACTGCCAATGGTCCCCCCGAAGCTTTACTGTTGTGACGCAATGCAATGTCGCAGCAATTGCTACATCACCTTTGTCCACTCGCCCAGTAGGGATGGAATTCAGAGTTATAATTAGTGTTGTCGTAGTGCTGGCTTTGCGATGAGCAAGTTGGGTGAGCAAGTTTCTGCCTGGTCTCACCCTTTTTGTGTCATGGAAGTCCCAGAAGGGAATCTCGATAATTAGGGGCTCGTAAGGGTGGAGGGCGTCCAGCCGGACCTGCAGGGCGGCAGTGCTTTGCGACCCAACTGACTCCAATGCGGGCATTCTGCGAACGTCTGGGGGTGACAATATTCCCAGCCCAGTGATGTTCTGCCAGGGCGGGGGATTGTAGGTGATTTGGCGGAGCCGGCGGTGCCGTGTAAGGAAATGTGACAATGTAGTTGGGCAAATATTAGCGCTATCGATGCGCAGGAAGCGCAGGTTGGGTAGGTAGAGGTGGGGGAGAATTTGGCTCAGGTGATGCCCGGACATGGTGGCGTCGGTGGTTTTCAGCGTCAACATGTGCACCCAATCTGGGTTTGAGACCATGAGGGTGTACGGCTCTGGTGTCAGGACTCGGTACATCCTGATCAAAGCCAGAGAGGTGATATCTACCCGAGGTTCCAATTCGGCAGGGTATATTCTGACGTGGTACACATTCCTCGGCGGTGGCCCCAGAATGTGGTGTAGGAAGGAGGTCAAGGGGGATGCGGGGCGGTAACCCGGCTCCAGGTGCAGTGCGCGCAACTGATCTGGGTGATATATGGATGTTCGAAAACTATCCACAGCCATCACCCACTGCGTCGTGCCCGCCATCGCGTATGTGACGTCGTGAAACGCGTTGTGGATGTCTGCCAACCGTCGATGGTGCTCCTTTGCACTGAACACATCGATATGGAACCCCAGGTGTAGCTCCTGTAATTCAGGCAGAGCCTGCGTCACTAGGACACGGAGAGTTCGGAGCTCCTCCAGGACACTTTTGGCTTGTGTGAACTGGCAGTACAGTTTTGTAATCCGTGGAAGTTCCAGTCCTTGTTGCAACACACGCAAGGCATCCGGGGGGACAACGATCCTGCCGGAGTCGAGCATCTGCATCGAGATCTTGTGGTAGCGCAGGTGCATACGGGTGCACCGGACATTGAATGTGTGGGCCACTGCTGCCATGACAAGCAACCCATCGCTGTCAAGAAATTCACAGATGCGGTCCCACAGTTCAATGGGAAGCACACAACTGTCACCCACCTCAGAGGGTGCGTCACGCTGCGGCGGAGGGGAGAAAAGACCAGACAAGGCACTTGCGAGGCAACCAAGCAGATGAACTAAACAGGACACGAGAAGACCAAGGAGGCACATGTGGGAGGGCGAGGGAAATAAGGGATGTGGCCAACTCCGTGCGGTCGATGAAGTCTTTTATAGGATTTGGAAAGCGATGCGTTCGGATGTGGCCACCTGTGGGTCCATCATCAGCTTATTGTAATTTGTACATGGGCGAATGAGAACATCGAGAAGTACAAATAGAACAAAGACAAGTACAATACACGACGGAGGTGGAAGAAGATGCAGGCACATATAATAAAACAAGGATTGTTGTCAGCATATGCAGGACGGAGGTTCGATTGACAAGACATATGTAAAGCAAGATGAAGCAAGGAAATGAGTACGGGATCGCAAGCGCTCACAGTAAGCCAGATGTCCGCTGGAATTAGGTGAGGCGTTGTAGGACGGTCCTGGATTCAAACAAGCATTAGAACGGGGGGAAGGGGATACAACACCTTGAGAAGTTGATACAAGGTTGCGACTTAACACGCAGAGAACATCAGCTCGAAGAAGCACGTCGTCGTCAGTGATTGTGTCCGGCGATGGAGTCGTTCCAGGATACAGCCAGCTGACGCGGGCAACACCATCGCTCCTCAAGACTTGCGCCCGTGGTAAGCGGCGGAGCAAGGCGATTTTTTCTACTCACTGCGTGCGGATGGAGTAAGGTGAGGTAACCAGCGGGCGAAAACGCACGCAGAGAAGGGCCGACATAGGGAGCGCTCCTAAATCAGTGCTCAGAAGACACAAAAAGCGTATCTGTAGCTACTCACCACTTACACGGTCAGAAACGTCCCCATTAACGAAGGCTGACTCTCCCGTCCCAGCGAGTAGGTGATCCGCTGTGAGGTCAGTCGGAGGGCGCGGTTCGACTCCGCTCGAGGGCATGGGTTGCGAGAAAGGTTGTTTTTGGATTCTGGTGCATCGCTGCAGGGGACATTGAATGCACGCACGGGCTGTTTGCGACACGACACTGGGATGTTAGGATTGACTGGGTGGGAAGGACAAGGAATGGATCAGATCAAATGCGACTCGGAAAAGGGGACGCTAAGGTGAAAGTTCAGATGGCGAATAGCCGTGAACGGGTGTCCAGAGAAGCGGGCAAAAATGCGCAGTTGGGCGGTACACTTCCTCGCGAACGCCCTGCGAGAAGGGACACATGGGATACGCCAGCAGCACGGGTAGGCACTCACTGGCGGTGTGGACGTGGATAAATAACCTTATACCCGACGACCACGTGCGGCATCATCTCCACAGGGGGAGGAGAAGAGGAGGACATAAAATAGCGCCTAGTCAGGACGCCAGGACGCGGAAAATGGGCACCGCATTAGCCCTGTGCGCACGAGGACCCTACCCCGAGCACAGCTTCATCGCATCTCGGAGGAAGAGCCAGCAGAGCAGCAGATGAACGCGAGCAGCTGAGCAGTTGCACCCGCGCCCGCCAGAAACGAAGCACTCCTGGCCGGATCGCCGTGTCAACGAACGCCGTATGCGCATTTGACGCACACCACACAACAGGTCGTACCCATTCAGAAGCACGAGGCCCCAGAGGCACATCATAATTTCGAGAGGAGGAAGCGAGAGGACGAAGAGGGAGATAGACACGCACCATCAGACATGGAGACGCAGAGCATTGGCGGGCACAGAGGAACGGGAGACGTTTAGGCGGGAACTAGATGCAGCGGACACGGAAGTTCGCCACAAATTTGTTGACTGGCTTCCGGAGGATCCAGTGCGTATTTCGCGGTGGTGGTATGTACTGCACCTGAGGCAACGGGAGCATTTACTGACACTGACAAGGTCGTCGGCACTACGCAAGGAATGCTGCAGACGCACATTTGGGAGAGTAACCCTGGTCCATTCCCTACTGGTTTTCCAAAAGTTCGAAAGATCTCCTTGGAAAGCTCTTGCCTCTCGTGAGTCTCGTCGCTTTCTCTATCTGAGTTGAGCGGATTTTGTGTCTTCAGAGTGCTGCAGTTGTCTGAGGCGTAATTTGGGGTTCCGGGGAGGGAACGACACGTGGTGAGACGAGGTACAACGAGGGATGGTGGTGGTGAGTGGCAAGGTTTGAAAGCGGTGCACGGCTATCAATCACATTGATAGTTCCGGCACGCGGCAACAGTTAGCCGAGCGCTCTTCCTTTCGACCTTCATCTGGCCAGACACAACGGGTCGATTCATGACCGAGGCTGGCGCTTTCTAGCGGACGATCTGAACCTGAGACTTCTATGCGCATTCACGGAGGCTTAAATTACCAAATCCGTGCGGCTCAAGAGCCAAGGTTGGATCCGCAACGAAACCATCCTGCAAATCCAATCCCAAGGGTAATCATCCACCTACGCTCTGTGGTTCTCACTAGTGCTTCCACTTGTTCTTCCTCCCCATCAAACGTCACACCGGCGGAGTTTTACGCTTCCGGACGCACATCGTTCGCAGTCTCACATAGGCGACTTCCTCAAAGTCTACCGACGCCGCCCATATTTTTTGGACCTTCCCTTGAAGTTAGCCTTGCGAGGATTCCGTAACCGACAAGCTAGTTAATATCGACCCCGCACTGCATTCCTTGGACCGACACTTGGGCAACCATGTACGGCAAACCTTAAAGGTCGACCTCGCCCCGCCTCTCCGAATTGCCTCAAGCAGATCAACGCGTTCCTTCCTGCATCGAGAAAAAGACAGCGACAAGGCGTTATATCTACCGTCCAGGCTCGATTCGAACGAGCAAACTCCCGTTTATCAGCTAATTCGAACACTCGGTACGCCGCACAAGTGCGGGCCAAGCTGGACCGACGTCCCAATCTCACCTCACATTCCACGTCTACCAAGTCGCCAAATCTCAAGAGCAGGATGCCTTCCCTCTGGGTACTCGGTGTCGAATACAGCGACCACATGCAAGCCCGAAACCACGTCTCTTTCTTTAACCAACCTGCGGCTCACTATGTCTCATCCTCCGTCCACTGGACGGCTCGGGAAAAAAACAGCCTGTCCCGTTCCAAGATGACCCATGCACGAATCGACCGCACGATTCCCCTTCAACCCCTCACAATTTGTGCGGTGCGGACTATCCGCTACTGAGTCTTTTTTGAGTGTATACCCTCGTTCAACTTCGCTTTCGGATGAAAAGTTGAAGAGTTTCTGCAATCTTTGGCCTCGGACCATGCGCGACTGCGTCTCCCTTTGGCGTTCTGACCCTCGCAAGTCCTCGTTCAACCTTGACGTCGGACGAAAAATTCTCCGAGTTGCGAACATGTATAATAAATGACCCAGGCTTGAACCGAACGAGCACCTCCCACTCAATTTGCCGCAAACAGGCCAAACTTCAAGTTGCAGTGGGTGCGGACCATCCGCCACTAGATCTCTGTCGATATCTCCCTGACTTTGCCATATTCACAGGAATCTGGTCGCCCTGCCACGGACTTTGGAGTAAAACGAAATACGTCAACCACGACATGACCCATCCTCGAATCGAACGAGAGACTTCCGCGTCCAGATACGACCTTGGTAGTTGGCACCGGGGCGGAACCATCCGCGACTGGGTCTCTGTTGAATGCTTGCTGCACGGCTTAGCTCTGGATTCAACCCCGTCCCGCAACAAACTAACATCCGCAACGGAGCGTCTCAGTAATATCTATCTTGTTTAAACACTAGCCGTCGAACGAACTTCCTCGGATGCCCACTAATTTTCTACGGCAGGAATATAATTCCGGCCTGAGTCAACTCTCCTAACACGATGCACAGGAAACAGTAGGAGCAAAAAAGATCTTCCGTATCTATCTTGAACGACCCAGGCTCGAGTCGAACGAGTAACCCTGCGGGGCACGCAAACTGGAAACAGCTGTTACAGAGCAGTTGTTGCGGGCGCGGACCGTCCGCCACTGAGTCTTATTCACTTCCCTATCGATCTCGTGGTAACTCAGGGCTTGGAAAGGATATTATGCCTGAGTATGGCGCCCCTCGCGTGTGTTCATCCTCCGCATCTCGTTGTTGGAGGACCGTAACCGGCGAACCCGCCAGAACTGTACTGCTGAGACAATCCTAACAGCCCCTGCATACAGTTCGGGATATTGGGCTTTGTCGGCGCGCCCCCTCATGCTGGTTCAGCATCGCGTCGTGCCAGGGGATTCAGCGGGAGGAGGATAGTATAGTAGTGCGGCAAAAGAAGAGAGACAAAGTCGTACGAGGCCACACCGTTCACATCACCACGCAACAGCTACTGTTTCGCTGTGCCGGGAGGAATTCGTCAGCAAGCGAAAGACCCCACTGGAAGAAGCGCGTACCCCATGTGCGGTCTTATAAAACACCTTGGACTGCGCCGACAAGTTAATCGACCGATCCACTAATATATCCAACCGTTCCCCGCGCTCTAGCACTGACTCAATCGTTTTGTGCTGCAGATATCGTAAACTTAGAACATCCCTACCCACTCGCAGGCAGATGGAGAGAGAGATACGCACCAAAACGATCTTCGTCTCATCCAACTCCGCCTGCACCCTCATCAGCGGATCCGCCTGCCGCGGATCCTGATATTGGGCTAGGTACGCCGCGAGCTGCGGGAACTGGATCGCGTTGGGGGTGGTGGCCCACTGCGCCTGCGGCACCTGCAGCGTGAACTCGTCCATGATCTTCGCGAGGAGCGAGAACGCCGGGCGGACGGGGTATTCTTGGTCCGTGATTATGACCGCTGGTGAGTTCGTTCTTCAGTCGTAAAGCGGAGGGATGGGAAATAGATACAGAGAGTGCGCACCAACGAGCTGCTGCCCCACCCCACCCCGGTTGTACACATGCGCCGCGTAGTTGCCCTCCCGCACACTTTGGCGCTGCCCCGCCGGCGTGCGTTCCGCGACGGTGCGGGTAAGGAAGCCCAGGAACTCCCCGACGGCGCCTTTCTGGTAGAATGAGAACACCGAAAGGTCCTGCGCGGTGGCGAGGAGGACGCTTGCACCGGACGGGGGCGCGTGGAGGACGGAGAGCGCGAAGATCTTGACCATGGCGGCGGGAGGGAGCTTGAGCGTGAGCTGCGGATGTCAGAGGAGATTGATATCGCGGGAGTCAGACCGTGCGGGTGCCAGAGATTTGGCTAGGCTGCGGCGCAGTGGGGAATTTTGGGCGGACAGGTGAGTCCACGTCGCACTTGTGGCCGCAGTATATTCAGTACAGCCGTAATAATTCCACGGTATCGTACAGTCGACAGATGCGTGAAGCCGTCAGAGAAAGGCCGGCTGGAGATGAGGTAGCAAAGAGTCAGACTCAGAGATATTTGGTGAGACTGCATTCGACGGGAGTCTCCGCTTAGTGGACAAGTTTGGTCAAGAATTCCAAATCCAGTCTCCAGAATCCAGAATCCGTACGTCGGGCAAGCGATACCGAAACTGGTAGGCCGAGCGGGGGGGGGGGGTAGGAGTATATTGTTAGTTTGAAGCAGTCCGGGACGGCCAGCGGGACCACGGTCGACGGGTGGACAGTCGAGATGGTGGTCGGAGAAAGAAAGCCGAGCGTGGCAGTGTTGATCGAATCAGACGATCAAGCGATCAGCGCCTCTTGCCTTTTACCACCACGTCCCATTTCTCAATCGACCTCGCTTTCGCCATAACGCGACTCAAGCGCGACTCAGAGTCTTGGTCAGCCGTTCTGGAACAGTTACGCACGATTCCAGCCCGACTGCCGCAGGGGATGAGGCAAGACGACCGTGCGACGCAAGGTCCAAGGACAACCGCACCCGTAAGATCGCGCCAAAAGAACGACGTCTGCGGGACCAGCAATCAGGCATTCCTCCATACCTGTCGGGATTCGGGCTCTTCTTTTCTCTGCCGTCTGCACCTCGATCTATTTTCAACTCGTTGAATGCCCAACAGCTGAATATGTTGCGCGACGTGACCAGCACCCAGCTCGTTTTGCGATAGCACCTTCCCCGTGGCTGCCACACTTCTTCTTCTCTGCTGTAACCCGCGCACCCCGTTCAAATACGTCTACCGCAACTCACAAAACAAGACGCTAACCATAATTCAATCCCCGTCCAAGGCCGAGTATCTGGTTTCTCCTGCGCGCTCGGCGTTGGAGGCCGTTGCCGCTGGCTCACAACAATAGACGTCCCGGGTCCGCATAACGACATCGATGCATCTCAATCACCCTACCACATGCTGTGAGCGCCTTCTTTGCAGACGTCCTGAACTCATTGCCAAAGTAGGGTTTCAGGATCAATTTCGGACACCATCTATTCTCGGTCGCAGCTATTCACGAAGCAGTTTGTACGGAGGAGCTTGAGCGTATCTACCCGGACCGCTAACATGGTCGGGAACATCTTCTGACTCCCCGCTGCGGAGCCGCATGGTGCATTGATAGACCCGATTTTGCATGGACCAGGAGACGATGCTCCAACCTACGGCCAACAAACGGCCAACGCGGGTTGTACTTACCGTCATCCCACCGAGGAACTGAATTCAAGGATACGTTCGGGCGGCATATGGAGAACCTCTCGGCTCTTCTATGATTACCTTGTGCACCACACTGACACCTCGACATTCAAACACGGGAATCAGATCTTCTTGACTTCGAGTCGAGATAGCGCCTGATGCAGCATGCAGGTGATCCTCTGGAAAACATCGCCTTGGGGAAGAACAGCTTATAAAAGGCGTCTAGAGATCGCGCAGTAAGCTCGGACCTCCCTCTGCCATGTTGCTGTCCTCACTCGTGTCGCTCGCAGCGATTTCATCCGCCCTCGCATCCCCGAGCGCTGGGCAGATTCCCATCCGCGACGGGGTAATCGGCGGAGTCTCTACAACCAAGTCGGCCACAATCAAGTCGCAAGTGCTGCAGCCCTTAGCGACCACCCCTGGTGCTCTGCGCGTCGTGGAGAATTCGGGTATTTGCGGTATGTTTCGCAATCCATCCTAGATTCGTGGTTTGACTGGGAACAATCAGAGACGACCCCGGGTGTGTCACAGGCGTCAGGGTATGGGGATCTGACGGCCACCAAGAGCATCTTGTTCGTGAACTCCTTCCATTTCCAAGGACACGCCAGTATTGACGCCGCAACAGCTTCTGGTACTTTGCGGCTCGCAACAACGCCGCAACCGCACCTCTTTCTCTGTGGTTTAATGGCGGGGTACGTTCGTCCTCGTCCTCGGACTGGACTTTGAGCACGACTGACCTGAGTCGTCGATACCGCTAGCCCGGTAGCTCTAGCATGATCGGCCTACTGCAGGAGCTCGGCCCGTGCCGCATCACGAACGACAGCAGCGCGGTGACACTGAACCCCTTCTCATGGAACGTCAACGCGAACCTGCTCTTCATCGACCAGCCCGTCGGCGTCGGCTTCTCCCATGGCACGGAGACCGTCGGTACCTCCCAAGAAGCGGCGGCGGATGTATGGACCTTCCTCCAAATCTTCCTCAATGACTCGCGCTTCGCAAACCTCGCCTCGCACGACCTCGCGCTTTGGACCGAATCGTGCGTTCTTCCTTCCCTTCCCTTCCCGTCCCGTCCCTCCTTCACTCCGAATCTAATCTGCCGACATCGTTAACCTCAGTTATGGCGGCCACTACGGACCTACGTTTGCTGCGTACTTCCTGACCCAGAACACCGCCATCGCCGCGGGCACCGTGAGCGGGCTGCACCTCAACCTCAAGACGCTCGGCGTCGGCGATGGGCTCACGGACCCCATCTCGCAATACCCTGGCTACATCACGTATGCGGGGACGAATCCGTACCACCCGCTCGTGTCCGCGAGCGTCATCGCGCGCGCGAACACCTCCTGGAACGCGGCGACCACGGGATGTAAAGCCAGGGTGCGTGCACGCGTTTGGCTATTCTCAATGTATAGATTGATGGAATGGTTCAACTAGATCGTCGCGTGCAACAACGGGGGCTCCAACTCCGTCTGCTCGGCGGCGCAGAGCTTCTGCAATAACAATATCCTGTCGCCCCTCGTCGGCAATTTCGATGTGCGTCAGATCTCAATACTCTCATCTCTACAAGACCTCGACTCATCTCAGTGAACAGGTATACTACGTCCCCTCGGGCTCGAACGACCCCTACCCACCCGACATCACCTCCTACCTCGCCTCCATCCGCACAAAGATTGGCGGAGAGGTTACGTGGCAGGAGACCAACGACGACGTCTACGACAACTTCGCTGCTACTGGTGCGCCTTCTCCTGGCATCTCATACCGATATCCACGAAGCTAATGCGGGGAGGTTAGGGGACTGGATGCGCAGCTCCCTGCCTGACCTCGAGCTTGTGATCAACTCCGGTGTGCGCGTCCTCATCTACGACGGTGACGCCGTGAGTCCATCCTGCCATCGGGAGTAATCTTACTTTGTCTAACCCCCGCACTCAGGATTACATCCTCAACTTCAACGGCGTCGAGGCTATGGTAATTAACACCCACCTTCCATTATTCCACCACGCAAAATTAATTCATGATCAATCCCGCAGATCGCCTCCCTCAACACCAAATTCAGCGCGCAATTCAACACGCAGGTGTTCGCGCCGTACAAGGTCAACGGTCTCCTCGCCGGGCAGTTCAAGAACGCCGGGACCTTGTGCGTCCTATTCCATCTCCCCCGCGACCACTCATAACTCTGACTCCTTCCTCTTCTTAGCTCGTACGTACGCATCTACGGCGCAGGGCACGAGGTGCCCGCGTACAAGGTGCGAAACTCATCCAACTACTCGATGCAGTTCTGCTCGCTGAGCGTATTTTATTTGCATGATAGAACGGCTCGCTTGCCGTCGGTCAGGCTGCGTTCCAGATGTTCACGCAGATCATGTCGAACCAGTCGCTGGCGTCGACGTGATTCCCAGGAGAGTTCTCCGAGTGTATCGATTTTGTTTTGGCGGGAGATGAATCGTGGAGGAGCATGTATCAGTTACAACGTTGAATTCAATCGAGATGCACCCATTCGGAAAAGCTAAAATGAAGTTCAATTCCTCCAACCTGTCTAATGCCCTCGAGTCCTTGAACATTTTTGGGTCAATAAGTATAATCAAGCTTCCCATTCGGGGACCGGCGTCCCGCTGCAGGAACTTAGACACATATGTGGTCTCAACCAGAGCGAAGACAACGTCCCTGTGGATCACGGTTTGATCATCCCTGAAGCATAATGAATTTGGGGTGCCGTCTAGTTCAGTGGGAAGGTGCGGTTCGACTCCGCGGGGGGACATTCGTCCGTCCAGGGTTTTTGTACCTTGCCCCCGCGTGTCTGAGGAGTTGCAACGTAGCAGATTAAGGCACAGGGAGATGGGCCAGCTCAGGGTGCGGAAGATCCGCTAGTGGGTCTCCCAACCACCCCTGAAGGATTCAGTGAAGTGACGCGTGGGAAAGGTCTCGAACACGGAGATCACCGTGCACAGCATCCTGGATTGATTCGCTCCTTGCTCTCAACTCTCATCCCGGATTCCTGCGGTACAGTTTACGCTCGCTGCCAAGGCGCTCAACTGACTCTGTGTAACACCAATAATGCAACATACGCAAGAAATCAATCGCCAACGGGTCGACGGCCGCAAGATTGTTTCAGGGTCGTATCCTAGACAAAGCTACCCGTCTCAACGACTTTCCGTTCGCGGTCAATGTTGCAAGCGCGCAGGACCTGGGGACGGCGAGGTTTCAGCACGTGCCGAGGACGTTCCCTTCCACGATCCAACTCCGACGCTGTCCAATTGGTACGAGCGAAATTCCGGTCTCCTATACAGATCATAACGGTACCTTTGCAGAACTCCACGACCCTGGCGGCTCCTTGTTTCACTGACGACAGGAACTGGCAAGAATAATAAAGATAATACAAGTGGACCCACAAATGCAGCGGTGATGACCGGCCGGCCGTTCGTGTTTCACCTTCGACGCGTATTGTATTCTAAAACTGGACTGAAATGAAGAGCTTATTATAGGAATATTTCCACCGGGGTGGCCACACTAGAACAGAGCCCGGTTCCTGTTGAACAATCGACCCCGCGTAACAGCGAAGAATCTCTCGTACTCGAAACAGGTGAGAACCAACCACCACTAGCTCAATCCAGGTCTGATTCGTTGCGGCAGAGGCCGCTCTTCAAATCAGCCGCAACAACAACAGTCCTTGTTCTTTGTGATGAATAATACAAATGGACCCATAAATGCAACAATGCCGCACGGTCTCCGTGCTTCGGTCTCGGCGCGTATTGTATTCCTCAACAACTCGGACTGAACTAACGGGCTCAATTTAGCAATATTTCCACGAGTGGCCACACTGCACCGCATTTGAGACGCCCGGAGACTTATAAAAGGTGTACACATTTCACTCGAACTTCACCCCCTCTTCCACAAGGCTAACCATGAGCTTGTTTCCCTGGAATCTTTCCCAAATCGTGTCTTATCTCAAACGCCCCGCCACTCTCGATGCCCCCACGCTCGACGCCCTCACCCGGCAGCCCGTCATGCTACTGGAAGAGTCTGGCAGCGAAGGTCGATTCCACATGATCTGTCCACCCTCGCTACCCTTGCCATTGGACATAGAATTCCTCACCTGCGATTTCACGGACAGTCGTACTCCGGACATAGTGCCACAGCTGCGCGCATTGGCGGATGATATCCCCAAGTGCACAAACCTCGTTCAGCTCGACCTCAAATTCCCCGTCGGTACCTTCGGGGATCGGGACGGTGCCCAATCACCTCTGCAAATTGCAGCCCAGAAGGCATTCCACGCGGTCATGTACGCTGCGTGTGCGACTAGTCCGGAAGTGGTAGTTGTCGATCCCAATGGGATATCCAGCTATCTCCCGGAGGATTTATCTCGGTATCAGCTCCAACCCGGCTATCGCAGGGGCGGAACAGGTCTATTTGGGGACCCGGAGGAGTATGTTGCACTACCGGAACCCAAACAAGATGGGACGGCACTAGCGCATTCCCTCGTAACCGACGTACGTTTGCGTCGTGATCAGGATGCCAACTTTACCCTTGTCGTCGCGATAGGGTGGTACTGTGTATGCTTGGACCGCGGTCTTCCCGCTGTCGAGCTCAATCGGATTCTTCCCCATATCACCATCCCCTCCATGGACGAGCTGGAGCTAGACGTCTGTCATATCGATCCGCACGTTCTCGGTGCCTTCCTCAGTCGTCACCGGGGCATAAAGATCATTCGCTATCATCCCCGATCGCGACTACAGGATAAACTGGATAATGTCAACCTCAACATCGTTTTCCCCGGGACTCCGAGCCAGGCTACCTTACCTCACCTCAGACGTATTGAGTCTGTGCAGCCCAAGGCTCTGGTGGCCCTCATGAAGGCCGTTTCCCCCATCGAACCCCCTACATTGGCGTTCACTTTCTCGTACGGTCGCATCGCGGACATCATCGATATGTCCGCACTCGATTTGTGGCGGCGGCTCGCTGAGCGCGAGAAACCAGTGAAGCTTGTGATTAGGCTGGACCTCCTGGACAGTAAACCTCCTCCTCCCACCCCGCAGGACATAACTGCTGCCAAATTATTGAACTGCGTAGAGACTGTCGAGATCCGGAGCCCGTGGGTGCAGTCCGCAGTAGAGTTCCTGGAGTGGGTGAAGGTTCTGCCGAGGTTGAAGCGGCTTGACGTGCACGCTAGGGAGGTGGAGAAGGACAAATGGCTTAAGTATATCGAGGAGGCCCGCAATACGCTCGGGCCAACGGTCAGAGTCGATTTTGCCACAGAAGACGTGCGCCAGGAGGTTCCTCCGGAATCGCAGACAGACAGTGACGACTCTGACGAGTCCGAGTCGGAGGTGGACCTAGCTTGAACGCTCAGTGTTGCATGATTCAGTAAACCGATAATTTATGCACGCCTATTTAAGCCCAGTACGCACTCGGAATCCCCCAGGTTCATTGCTGGTGCAGGCCTGAACTCACTTTAAACCCAGCCATCCCAGCTCCTTAGCACCGTAAGGCCATACGAATCTGTGAAAGGCGGCGGATTTCTACTGCTCCACTCTTTATTCACGACACATATACTCAGGTAGATCTACGTACAACGAAATCGGAACATAACCAGTCATTTTACTTTCAAGGAGGCGCCTGCTGCGGGGGACCACTTTCGCTACCTCCAGGCCCACTCGCATCGCCGCTCTCCGCCCTCGGTACAACTTTCTCGCCCTCCTCCCAATCAGTCTCTGTACCCCGTCTCCGCCACGCCCTCCTCCCACCTTCCCACCCGACCCACGTATACCGCGCGCAATGCGGCCCCCGCACCATCAGCACAGCGAACTGGAATCCGCACAGCGCAACGGAGAGCGCGGCGCACGCACGCCATCCATGGGCGAGGTAAATTTGGCTGCCGACGGAGGTGCCCATTACTTGGCCGAGGAAGATCTGTATGCTTTGCAGTCAGTCATGTCTTTTGTTGAGGACGGAAGGAAAAGAGGACGAACAGAGAGAACGTTAACAGCATTCAGGCGCCCCCGGGCTTCAGCCGATATACTAGCCAACCGCAGGTTAGTCTCACCTCACCATTGAGAAGTAACGCACACGAACCTGAGAACAGTAGTCGCCAACGACGCCTGCAGCAGCTGGCGGAACAGGTTGAGTGCAAAGGCGACGACGATGATCGCTCCGACGCTGAGCCCACCGGCTGCCATTTGAATGGCGTTGAACACCGCGAGGAGGAGCACAGCGAAGAGGGTGGAGTACCACGGGTAGAGGAGGTCGATGAGCCGGCCCATGAAAGGGCCCATGAGGACACCGAGCATGCCCACCAACCCGAATAGCCCGATGTCCAATCTGCGTTGTCAGGTAAATACATTTTATTCTGAGGAGGACAGGATGAACCGAGGGCGTACGTAGAGTAGTTGAACAGAGGACCGCCGAGCAGGAACGTGAGCGTCACCCAGAAGCTCGTGAACGCCGCACTCGTGCAGAAGTTGATGATGCACGGCTGGATGAGCGCGGGCTCCGTGACGGAGAAGCGCGCCATCGTCCACAGGATGCGCACGTACGTGAGGTCCGTGCCAGCGTTCCTCGCGGGGTAATCGGGGATCATGAGGTAGCACATGAGGAATGCGAGCGCCTGGACGCCGATGCCGAGGTAGTAGGGGGTGCGCCAGGACCCGACGTCGGCGAGGACGCCAGAGAGGACACGCGCGGCGAGCACACCGAGGAGGAGGCCCGAGATGACGACGGATAGGGCGGTGGCGCGACGTTCTGGTGGCGCCATGTCTGCGACGAGGGGCTGGGGTTCACGAGTCAATATTCTGAGGGGTTGGATGGGAGGTTCAACGCAACATACTTGCAATATTGTGGTGATGATGGATGCGGCGCCGATGAGGAAGCACAGCGTCTCGAACGCGACGAAGGTTTTTGCCACGGAGATTCCCTGTGAACAGACTTATCGAACGATTTGAATGAGCAAAGACATTGCCTACGACTGTTAACATAGTCGATATGAAGAGAAGGAGCAGAATTAATTGTCGACGGCGTATTAAATCGCCCAGCGGAGAGATAAAGACCACGCCGAAGGCATATCTAGTGTGAGATGATGAGGAGCGTCTGAGTGGAGCCAGAGTTCACGAACCCGGCTTGCAAAAGAGTAGGAGCTCTTGGAACGTCAGGAAGGCACGAGAAGAGATTGGAGGGACGCACTCTGAGACTTTGGAGTAGCTAACGTCAAATGCTGTCGCCAGATCGACTGCAACGGATGGGAATGGTGAGTTACGCTCTCGAATAGTATGTGCACTCACTTAATAACGGTTGGCAATAATACAGGTTCGCCACAGCTGGAGTTGGCCCCAATTCAGTCAAGGTGAGATGGAGTAAACTGGACACGTACTGAATGTACTCGCAAACCCCAGCGACAGGTTCAAGAGCAGTCCGAAATGAAAGGTTTTTCCTTCGTGGTACTGCAGCCGTTTCGGAATCGGGAGGAAGCCCAGGTCGTGCGTGAAGAGCGGGTCATGGTCGTCGCTCGACAGCGACGGAGGGGAGGAGGTGGAAGCCTTCTCCACGCCGGGGGTCATGGTGGATGGGGGATGAGCAAGACATCGCCGAGGTCGGAGACTCGGAACTTGTTGTCACGGTTCTGGGTGAAGCTTCACCCGTCCTTGCCGCCGGCACCCGCTATTCTTGGTTGCCGGGCGCCCACAATAGCGGCATCCATCGCCGTTATAATTAGTTGCCGCCCTTGCCCGTTCAACCGTCGACGATTCTCAGCGGGGGCAAATTTGCGAGCAGAGCGAAATTCCACCATGGAAGCCACGATTCTGTAGGGCAAAAAAAAAGTAATGTATCGTGTTCTGGGAGAAATTTATTTCTATCTTGAACCAATCTTGGACCAATTTTGGACGCACCGCGGTCGGCTTCGGCGAGACGCCAACTTTAGTAGCGTAGGGGTTGGTGGATGCGTATTTCCGCGGCGAACGCCTACTCAAGAGCTCCAGGCCCGGAAGTACGCTTTCCCTTACCTCTGTATCCGAATTGTGAACTGGGAATTGCGTGCATTTACAGCATGGAAGCGTCATCGCGGACGAGCCTACCGGAGACAGAGGAGTGAAAATCTAGTCACAAAAAAAAACGGAGGCGGACCGCACCCCCGACGCCGAGTGCAGGTACTTCGCGGGGCGAGTACAACTCCGCCATTTGCGAGTGGGCGAAGGAAGTTCTCCGAGCCGTAGCATCGTCCAGCGGCCAAATGCCTCTGTGCGAGCCGCGACAGGACGATCACCATCCACAGTTCTGCCTCGCATATGACCGAGGGACCGATTCGACAGCCCATCCACAACCACAGCATATGAAAAGAACTGCAACGGGGAGAGAATGTCACGTCGAGCCCGCCGCTCATAGGCATTGTGCTCGCCACGAGAGCTCGTGACGGGCAGCTTCGCCCAAACGGAAGATTGAGCGTCTTTCTGGACCCTCGAGGAGCCCCAAAAATCGGCAGACGAGTCGCCGCCAGGCCGCCAGTGATGACTGGGCCCGCCTTCCGACAACACGTTATACACGCGCAAGCTCGCGACGATACAACCCCCGACGCAATCGACGGCAAGTCAGGATAAACCCTCGCGCTGCCAGGCGCGTTGGAGTAGTATCGCCGTCTCCACGGGCTCATGGGTGCCCACTCGCTCATACGCAAACAGCGAACCGCACGCTCGGGCCGACGTGTACAATCACCCCCGTTGGAATCCGCCTTGCCGACCAGATCGCCCCGGGAACGGGCAGGAAAGAAGGGGGGGATAGCACACAAGAGCAAAGATAAACATACCTCCCGCCGTAACAAAGAGAGAATGCTCCGATCGCGGTTCGTGTCTTTCCAGACATTCAGAGCAGGCCGGGGCGGCGCGCCCGAAATCATCCGTCAGGAGTTCAAACAAGGATGGAGAGTCAATATTTGCCTAGAGTTGCGGGGGGAAAAGGAGAGTAGTTTCAAGGGTGCTGTCCTCGGAGATATCGGTGGCAGGCAGGGAGCAGAAGTGAGAAAGGCAAAGACGCACATTAAGTATGCCCCGTCCGCCCGAAATTCCAACCTCTCGTTCCTCTTCCCAGCCCTCGCTGCTGTCTTGCTGTGGTTTAAGGCCTGCTCTTGCTTGGATTAGGTGGTTGACTTGACTGAGGGACGCTGGAAGCAAAGCTGGACGCGGCGACATGGTGGTGGACGGAAAGCGACGTAGGTTCCGTACTATCCATCAATCCCACGGCGGTGATTGCCGAGCACAGCAATCCACCTTCCTCTGCCGCCGATTTATTCTGTGTTCCCCAGACCCACACAGCCATAGCTCCGGCAGCAGACAGCTGCATGGACTCTCTAAAGCCGAATTCCGATTGACGAACTCATACAGCTCGTTTCTCACAATTTAGGACCATTATCGGGCATCTCGGGTATGTTCAACTCCGAGCCTCTCGAGCGAAATCCCCAGTCGCCTGAATACAGACATCCTTTCAACTCTCTATTTGCTGTGTATGAGCGGGATGTTGGGAAGCGTACGTGGTTCGTCGCTTGACTGGACGTATCCCAAGAATAATACAGGTGGACCCAAGGTGGACCCACAAATGTAGCGGTGACGACGGGCCGTTTGTATTTCACTCTCGGCACGTATTGTATTCTCACCCGGAGTGAGCTCAAGAGCTCGATACAGTAATTTTTCCACGGGGGGTGGCCACACAAGACCGGAGTCAGCTTCCAAACGATGATCGGTCGGGTCAGCAAGACTGAACGTCGGCGGTGCACCTGATCAGCTACAGTTTTTGTTCTTCAAGCTAGCAACGAAGAATACAAATGGACCCATAAATGCAACAATGGTGCGCAATTCTCCTTGTTCAAGTCAATATAGTAATCCGTTCACGGGGGGTGGCCACACTAGGTTCCATTCCAATCAAATTCCAATGATCCGTCGTGGGTAACCAAAACAGTTCTTGTTCTTCCTTGTTCTGCCGTTGAAATAATACAAATGGACCCATGAACGTAACAATGGTGAACGGTTCTCCATGCTTCGGCCTCGGCACGTATTGTATTCCTGCATTCGGATGGAACTAACCGGTTTATTTATAGGAATATTTCCACGGTTGGCCACACTGCACCGCATCTGAAACACCGGGGCGAACTTATAAAGGACGGTTGAGTTGGACTCGGACCTACACACACCCACCCCGTTCACATCTCACGATGAACTTCCCTTGGAATCTCTTCATGCCGATGCCTGATCCCGAACGCCCCCCCACTCTCGAGACCGTCACGCTCGATGCCCTCGCCCGGCTCCCCATCCTGCTGGTGGAAGACCCTGGGAGGAAAGGTCGATTCGACATCACCTTCAAAGTTCCCACCACATTGACACAACCGTCGCTGCCGTCGCCATTGGAGGTAGAATCCCTTACTTGGGATATGACCAAAATCCCGAGTCCGGACGACATTGGGCCATATCTGCTCGCATTGGCGGATGATGTCGCAAAGTGCACAAAGCTCGTTGAGCTGGATCTCAGGTTCCCGGTCGGCGCTTTCGGGGACGATGAGGGGCTCCTATCACCTCTCCAGAGTGCAGCCCAGGTGGCGTTCCACACTGTCATGTACGCTGTGTGCGCGCCCACTCCAGAGGTCGTGTTCCTCGATCTGTGGGGGATATCCAAATGTCGACCCGAGGACCTATCCAGCCAACAATTAGAGCCAGGTTACCGCAAGCCAGGGTGGGTCGAACTGGCGACGAGGAGCCTCATCCCCGGTTTATCTGCCCAGTCGTATGTCAGGCTACCGGAGTTCAGCAGAGCCACTGACAGATCAAGGCTCACACATTACCTCCTGACGGACATATATTTGCATCGTGTTCCAGCGGGCGATTTCACCGTCGCCGTGGCGTGCAGGGCGATAGCCTGCCTGGACCATCGCCTCTCCGGGCCCGACCTCAATAGGATTCTCCCTCATGTAACCATCCCCATCCTTTTCTCGCTGAGCTTGGAAGCCCCCAACGTGGACCCGGCGGTTCTCAGTGATTTTATCACTCGTCACTCCAGCATAGATTCCATGCGCTATTCCCCCCTTCAATCTGGCAAGGAAGATGTCGGCCTCAAGATTGCCCCACCCCCTGCCCTTCCTTCCCTCACCGAAATCCATGCGGTGCACCCGGATGCTCTTGTTGCCCTCATGGACAACATCTATCCCACCGAGCCCGAGACAGTGCAATTCACGTTTTCGTCTGATCCCCTCAGTTCCCCACGCCACCTGTGGCAGTGGCTCGCCACCCGACGCAAAGAACCAGTGAAACTTCACATTTGCATAAGTTTCCACTTCAACCGGGCTACTCTCGACTTGAAGTACGACCCAGCTACCCCCACCTCGGAGGACATAGATGCTGCCAAATCGTTGAACCTTGTCGAGACTGTCAAGCTCGACACGATGTCCGTGGCTCAGGCGACAGAGTTCATGGAGTGGTTGAAGGTTCTTCCGGCTTTGAAACGACTTGAAGTCCGGGTTGATAAAGGGCATCTGGATAAATGGGTGACTTTTCTTCGCGAGGCGGTGCGGACCCTCGGAGGTGGGGTTGAAGTGTATTGCTTCCTCCTCCTTGAGCCTCCGACGAGATTCTCCGCCTGACATCGGTGGCATTGACAGCTGCGCGGTGGAGACAGTCTGTACCCTAGATACATCTGAACGACAATAATGATCTGTTGAACATGAATATCAGCAGGTAGCTTGCGGAGATGATCAGAAATTGCCGGACCTCGTAGCCAAACGCACGGCGTCCCTGGGAATTGTCTGGTTTGAACACTCTGTCCAGACAATTCCAGACGGGTGACGAAACAATCGAGGGAGACTACCTGTACATTGTATTGAGAATTGGTTTGACACAAGGTAGTGAGAACGGATGTCGATGAAGTGAGACTGATTTACGCAGATCACAAGCGAGATGGGAAGCTAAAGCTTGGCGCGATGGAGTCCTGGATCTGTCAAATTTTAGAGGATCGACGCGAAGAGAAGAAAAGCGCATCGTATACTTACCGAGGCGAGAAACCAAATTCCACCACAGCAGCTGATTCTCCTCCACTTGGGCCACCGCAGAGGACAAGCAAAGTAAAAGCACGTCGTCTGCGAGGAAGTATTCGCATACTATCACCGCACGACCAAGCTCTCCGAAAAACTCCGATGCCATCGCCGACCGGCGGCCGCCCACCCGAGAGGAGGAATGAACGGGGGGAAGGAGGAGAAAGTTCGCGTCGGGGGTGCGGGGAGCCGCGCGGGTATGAAAATAAAACTGAGGTCTTGCTCGATCCTCCAGGCACTCAGAAATTCGCAGGCGAAGAACGCGGGAGATACCCGACACTCGCGCCGATACAACGTCCCCCACGACAAGCACAAAACCACGGGAGCCATAGTGGGATCGTCGTTTGCGTGCGCTCATATCTACCCGCGCGTCTCATAGGCAAGCCGGTTAGTGCACAGTGTGCCACGCACATCCACCGCCGTTGGAATCCGCATCCCTGACCCGGTATCGGAGTTTGCCGCCAGGAAAAAAAGGCGGGAATTGAGACGATCAAGGGAAAGCTCACCCGCACCGTGGTCCGTGGAAATGGAAGCAGTCCAACCAAAGCGGGGCGCCCGAATTGACGCGTCACCAGTTGAAAAACAAAGATGGCAGGTTGATATTTGCTTCGAGTTGCGGGCAAGAAAGGAGAGCGTCCTTGTCACTGTCAGTGGCAAGGAGAAAGCAGAAGAAGGGACCAGACGCACATGATGCCCCGTGACTCGGACGCCGTCCGCAGAATTGCTCGTTCCTGTTTCCAGCGCTTGCATCTCTCTTGCTGTGGTTCAATTCTGTTCTTGCTTCTCGGCGTCTTGACTAGAGCGTATTAGCAGGGCCTTTCAAATTTTTGTTCCCCACCATCAAATCTTTGTTTACTCCCAAGTGGAGCCGCGATGGCGTACCAGTATCTTGGCCACAAAGACGAGGTATGGGCCCGAGCAGCTGAGCAAAAATCATGGCAAGCAACAGTTGACGCATACATGCCACAGGGAATTTTATAGGAGGAAAATCGAGTCTCTTTCAATTTATACAGCCCTTCTACGGGCTCGGCTGGGTAACGCTAGCGAGAGCTCTGTCCATCATATTTTGGTTGTGGAGCATCAAATTTTTGCCCAGAGCCCACGAATAGTGCGCTGCTAATACGCTCTAGTAGACGGACCCGGCGGGTGGACGCTACGACGAGATGGTGGTGGACAGAAAGCCTCGACAGTTCCGTACTATCCATCAATCCGTCGACGGTGATTGCCGAACACAGCAATCCACCTTGCTTCTGACGCCCATCTTGCGCTCACCGACCGCCAACTGACTGCACTACACGGCACGCAAAGGACCGCGAAACAGATGCCCAAACTCACCGTCTGCCGTGGCTGCCCTTCTACCGCGAGTTTCCCGCTCTAATTATCAGCTCTTCGGACGTCCGGCCCCGGGATTCCCTTCGTATCTGCCCTCGACTCTCCGCGCAGCTTTTACTTTGTGCTTTCCTATGCCCAGCTCCGAGTCTTACTTATGTGCGTCTTAGCTGCTGCCCCCAACTCTCTGCGGGAACTCAAAGACAAGAACGACATATCCGAGTGTCCCGACTAGACTGGTCTAGATATGATCTGTGCCCAGTCCCTTACTCTCCATCGTGGTTGTGGCTACTGGCGCCAACCGCGAATCGATGAACATCGCAAACGCACTATTCAGTCATATTCCGGTGCTCATGAGTCGGTTACTTCAGTGAGAAAATTCATTCTTATATCGATTTAAACGGTAAATTGATGACTAGGCAGGTGTAGAGCCCTTTGCAATCCCTCAGCACATTGAGGTCGTCGCGGGAAACTAGCAGAGGTATTGTTGCCCCTCAGGCATCCGATATCCCAGTCAAAACGGTCGTCGTGTCATCCCATAGCCCAGGCTCGATCCGAACGAGCTTTCTATTCCGAGCCGGTGCATTGCAGCTGCCGTCCGTCCGCCACTAGGCTTGTCGACATATTGTGCTGCTAAAAGGAAGACCTTCGACACTCCACTCACAGGCTCGGTTCGAACGAGCGAACTCCGACGTAGGTTCAGGTACACCTCGTCAACTATTGGCAGGTGTGGACCATCCTCGATCGCGTCGTACGAACTCCTTGACGTAATTACGCTGCGCAATCGATTCACGCGGTCGGTATCCCTGCTCACCCTGCCAGTACGCTCGTTTGTGGCCGAACGAAGATTCTAATACAAGCTTCGATCGAATTGGCCGGCCAACCTCATCTCGAACGAGGGAACCCGCATTAAACGTTTGCAAGCGCGGGTGCGGGTATTCGCGTGCTTCCGAATCGTTCCCGGGCTTTCCGGTGAGTTGCAGGTCTTGAAGACTTTGATTAAAAACATGAAGGTGATCGTCTTCCAGGCCCGCTTCAACAGGCCTCGGATATACCCTGCTTGTCAGATCTCAGTCAAGCTGGCGAGTGGAGAGAAAAAAAGTAAGCGTATGCGTAACTCCAAAGTTCAGACCCGACTCGAACGAGTAACCGGTGCGAATCTCTCAAGTCAAGCAGCCACCGTAAACAGGCGCGCAACCTTCCGGCACTGAACCTTATGAACATGGTTCCTAACCGAGTCCCCCCCCTGCTCACCTTCAACCGTACTTGAATCATTGGAACCCAGACAAAAAAAAAGCCGTTGAAGGCAGTAAGTGGTTGAATTCCAACCGCGAGTTTATCTTGTCTTGGGGGGAATTACCTGCAAATATGCAAGACAGAATCAAGCAGCGGTGAAAAAGCGCAATCCCGAATAACGGCAGAGACGGAGCGACCGCTGGGAGTGGTATATACTTTGGCGAAGGCGATGTTCGCAATATAGCAATAAGAGTCCCTAGAGAACTTGAGCCGTCAAACCAAGTGGCGGAAATCCTCGCAATAAAACAAGCGTGCGAGGCATGCCCGACTGATATTCCCCTGACCATAATCAGCGACTCGAGATACTGTGTTGATGGACTCACGAAAAACCTGCCGCGCTGGGAAGATGAAGGGTTTGCCACCGTCTCAAACAGCAAGGCAATTCGAGTCACCGCTGCGAGGTTACGGAGACGTAAAGCACAAACGAACCTCAAGTGGGTTAAGGGGCATGCCGGAGACGCCGGCAATGAAGCGGCAGATGCCCTGGCTGCCGAAGGGGGGAGTAAACCCGACGAAGATCGGTTGAACATGGAAATTGAACCCGAACTTACCCTCCCCGGCTCAAAGCTGATGAACATAACACAGTCGCGGGCCTATAAAATCATCAGGAAGGAAAAGATGCTGAAAAAAACCTACCAAGAGGCATTGAACCGTAAACGAACGATGCGGAACATGGGGTTCGCCAAGGGGGCGGCATCCGATGTGAACGACTCCGTCCCCTCAGCAGCCACCATTTGGACGTCAACCAGGCACAGGGACTTCCCTAAAAACATAAAGTACTTCCTGTGGATGCTCATACATGATGGGTACAAGGTCGGAAACCACTGGAAGAAAATTGAAGAGTTTAAGGACCGAGGGGACTGTCGAGTGTGCGGCGTCACTGAAACCATGGAACACATACTTACCAAATGCGAGGCTCCAGGCCAATCTCTAGTCTGGGAACTAGCCAGCGAGCTCTGGAAGAAGAGGACTGGTGATGAACTGAAACCCACCATCGGAGAAATAATGGCTTGCGGCGCCATTAAACGAGGTGATCAAGCACTGACCCGCCTGTTCAGAATCCTGGTTGCGGAATCAGCGTACCTGGCGTGGTGTCTTCGTAATGAGAGGGTCATCCGGGAGAAAGGCGGCGCGACAGCCCGAGAAATCACGAACCGATGGTACAAAACCATCAATAAGCGGATTGCCATAGATTGCCTCCTGTCCAACAAGGCAAGATATGGGAATAAATCGATCAGGAAAACGCTCGTGCTCAAGACATGGAAAAAGACCCTATTAAACGAAGACAGACTCCCCGAGGATTGGACCGGGGAGACCGGAGTTTTAGTGGGTGTGGGTTGATCGGCGACAATGATGGTCCAGAAATGGACCTGAGTCAACGATCGGTCCAAGCCCCACACGGCGCCTGCGAGAAATCGAGTGCGTGTGCGATTGCGCATTTCTTCGGGTGGTTTTCTGTCGGCTAGGTTGTCAATTTTCCCTGGCTTCTTTTATGGCTGGAGTGGCGCGGGCCAACTACGTTGGTTCGGATGATCCGGGTCGCGGGTTTCTGTTGGAGTTAGAAACAGCCCGGTGAGAAAGGCTCGATCAGAGCTTCCTGCCCACTCACTCCAAGGTCCCACAAAAAAAAAAAAAAAAAAAAAAAGCGCAATCCCCGATATATTGAACATGGCCGAGATGCCCGAATCTCAACCACGAAGTTGCTGGATGCGGTTGATTCTGGAAAGACAAATCGAGCATCTACCGCATTTTGGACCATTTCTACCGAATGCAGATATTGATGTCATTGTTCTACCTTGGTGGGAACACAGCCGGTATGCCTCCACAGTGGGCACTGGTGCGCCTCGGCGCTCATGCAGCTGACATGTGGTAAAACCCCGTTCGAGCCGGGCTGAGGTCTTGGAAGGGATGAGGTGCGAGTCTTTTTGTTGGTGCGGGCCGACGACGGAGTCAAGTAACAAGAGGAAGCAAATGGAGACCGCAAGTAATTACACGAACGATAGGGGTCCGGCATCCTCTTGCAGTCTTCGGGTGTGTCGGGGATGTTCAACTTCCGAGTATCCCAGGTTTCAACTCTAGTTTTCTACCGGTGAGTAACGAAATAACCCTCGACAAGCGTCGTGTCGTACTTATGTGCCTATATCATACCGCTATCCAAAGCCGTTTAAGATTGAACATCAACGTCGCCACAGACCAGTGGCGGAGGGGCGCCGCAGTGTGGTGACCATCGAGTAAACACCCTTGGTTCGGCATATCAGGAAATGCTCACAATCCCCTCCGGGATGAAAGACCACGCCACGACTGTACGGCGCCGGAGTTGAGCATTTGACTAGAAGCCATCAGTCGGAGAAATCATCCCGGGGTAGTGAGTCCACCCTGACGACAGGGTGGCTTTAAAGCTTCCCAACACCATCTCCGTGAAAGTTCAACATGCCGGCGGCCCAGTAAGGTGGATCACAGCGGGGAATTCAATAACTGATCCTACCCATCCGCGAATCAGAGCCGACTTCGGCCAAGTTTTGACCGCACATGAGGCCATTGAGTTGATCCTCTCTCGTCATTTCACAGCACATAGTTCAATCGCCCGGAGGTCACATGATTCCCGAGACGGACTCATCTACCGACCGATATTTATCTTCTCGTGAGTCGTTATGTTGAGTCAGATTAGGCGCCATAAGTGCAGCACTTCCAGGCGTTAACAGGGAGTCATTAGTGGGTCCAGTGGATGATTCCGAGTCACTTCACGAAATGGTGCCGCGCGGCAATATCCGAAATACAACACACCATCATCTCCAGGACGCCACAGGCTTTGTCCTCGTGGGCGCTTGTAGGGGTTTAAAAGGGGGGAGGAGCTAAGACAGATATAACTTCACCTCCCTTACTATGTCACAAGCACTCGTTACTCTAGCCCTTGCCTCCGGCGTCGTGCTGCACTTGACCGGCCACCTACGTACCCAGAAACTTCTTGGTCAAATTCTTGGGTACGGCGAACCTGTCGGACCTGTCTCCAATATCCCCCATATCTGCATCACGAGAAAAACGGCCACTCTCACCTATCGGGCCGCAGTGTTGTCCGAGTTAAGTCAAGGGCTTGACCAAACGTCAAGGGTCTTGACGTTGTGGGGACTTTGACGCGTCAATCAAACGATCTGAACCGGTCAAGCGCTGGTTAAGGCTGACCAAATGTGCTGACCCTTTGTTTTTTAAAAAACGGAACGATCGGGAGATTCCGGGTTTTAACTCGGCGACTTCGGACCGTGGCCAAGCGGGCGTCAAGCTAAACCCGTCAAGGCTGAACACATTCGATAACTATTCGTCAAACGCCCGTCAAACGCCGTCAAGGACAACACTGTCGGGCCGTAAGGGACGGAAGAGTGAAGAGTATAGCCCTGACCGGCGACTGGCAAACCCGTCTGTACCGCCACTTGGAGGACGAATTCTCAACGCTGTGGACAGCCCACCCGCAGCCTGAGTGGCTTTGCGCACGCGTCCCTCAGAAGGTGCGGCTCACTGATCGTGGCACCAGACTGTCAATCTTACCATACATTCACAGCGGGTCCCCGAGGGAAAGACTCCCCCGGTTCTGATCGTCAAGAACGGGTTGGTTGTTGCCGCAACCCTAAACGAAGGTCGCGCAGCCGCGTTCCAAGCGGATGAAGATGTTTGGCGGTTGGTGAATTGGGATGAACTTCCCAGTCAGGAGCGTGCATACGCAATGAAGCTGATGGTCATTCATTTTATGAAAACTCGTGGTCTTGCGTCTGTAGACGCCCAGTAATTTCACCCGTGCCTCGTCAGAACCGTGTAATTCGATAATCGCTGCGTGCGTTGAGCAAACCGTGGCGTCTGTTATGAACGATACTGCACTCAACTCGATCAGAACGGTGTCCGCGTCGAAGCCATGCTCACCCGCCACGCTTCGACAGATATGCGGTTGTTATGAATCAAACCAGGCGCCGCACGAGCCGATACCGAAAGTTCCAACTACCACATTGAGGGGCGACGAGGATGATGTCGCGTCCAAGTTCATGAAAGTTCAACAAGCGAAGAACGAGATTGATGTTGAAGCGTCTGGCTGCGAGAGACTATGAAAGTTCATAACTTAGACATTAAGGAAGTGAACACAGTTTGGATATGGCAGCGGGATCGATGGGCGGGCGAATTATACTCCCGTGTGAAAATTCCACTGTGGGAAGCCTGAGTCACCGATCTCGCCCTAAATCGACAATGTCGGTAACGTTAAACGGTCAGCGGGTAGTTGAGGCAAAACCACCACTAACCATGACCACGGACGAAGAAGTGCCTCTAATTGTCCAGAAAGTCATCGTCTGGTGGTGGAAAAAAAAAGGTCTCCTGAGGAGTCGAGTCTTCATTGCGCACGCTTGCCTTCCTGACGGAGCCACGAGAGTCCATTGCGCCATCGACTTCATTTCAGCCGAAATCGCGTCAACGCAGAATTCCGGTAGGTGGCTTCCGCAAACATGGTCCAGGAACGGGCGACACCCGCATACATGCATGTTCTGCAAACTAGTCAAAGCAGGTGCGGAGCCATCTGCGACTGGGACTGTTCTGAATGTTCTGAGGAACTCGGATGATTGAGAGGTGGCAGAGCGAACCAAAAGAGATCCGGAATGATTACTGGGTGAAATACCAATATGGGAGCTAATAAATGAACCATGCTGAAAGGGTATGGACCATGCAAGCGATGTCGTCATTCGAGCAGGCGACGATGGCCAGCACAATCCTGTAAGTACTGTATTAATTCGTTCAAATCGACAGTCACACGTCACGCACCCCAGTGTCGTTCACGAACTTTGGTCGAGGTAACGCGTCACGGAGCCCGATGTCGAATAGGTCCAACCGGTCGTCACGCAGCCAAAAAAAGGCGGTGGAAGGGGATGTAATTTTTCCGGCCTCACTGGATGCTGGAGTGCATGAATTTACGCCTTCTGGTGAGTTTAAGGCAAAATTTGCGCATCTGAGCTCAAATTTCTGCTGTGTGGTTGAATTCCTCAGTTGAAAACAAGTCGAATCAGCATTTGAGAGCAAAGAACCTGAAAAATGTGCTGTGTGTCTGATTTAATAGCCTAGATGTTGTGAGAATACCTTGTAGTTGAGATAGAACCTGAGTCCATAATTTTGGGGGTGCGTCGAAATTTTTACGCTGTCACGCACCGTTCGGGCCTCTGTCGCATTGTCGAATTGGTTAAACTTGTCACGCGTCACCCCCCGTGTCGATTTGAACGAAAAAAAACAGTACTTCTCATATTGCTGCGCCAAATGAGTGAGGGAGATCGTACGAATCGCGGGGGCGGACTGAATTACGCAAATCACAAGCGAGATGGGAGGCGAGGTAAAGCTTCGCGCGATGGGGCCCTAGGTCCGTCACATTTTAGGTGTCATGAGCACAAGAGAAGAAAAACACATCATATGGAAGGGACTTCGAGGTTTCGAAATCCAACATGCCGGGGTCCCATCACTCCGGCAGGGCGGAGTTTGCCGGTCTCCGTTGCGGATGATCGGCGAGGGCGATGCCGACCTGGTTGAGTTTTTTCCAGGGCGCGTATATTACTCGTTTTTACAACCGAACATGTGTCCATTGAGTTCATCATCCTTTTAAGGCCATTCCACACGGCTCCCAGTATCGCCTGCCGTGCTTAGAATATTATTGTTTTCGTGTGGCGTACATCTTCCTTCCCAGGTAAGCAGGGTTGATTCCCCCTGTGGCTTTGAATCGCGCCTGCATTTTCCCGAGAGGAATAATACTTGCCACTGACTCAACCTGAACATCAAGGGACGGCTGGGTACAGATTTCTCGTACATGTTCACTTCTTGAGTGAGGTTAAGCGGGGACTCGAATGTACAGCACTTCCTGGCCCTGAGAAGTGTGGGTAAGGGGACAAATTACGAGTCAGTCCGAAGCTGATGCCGCTTAGCAATATCCGGAATACAACACCACTCTCCAGGACGCCACATCACTTTGATCCCTCACAGTCACTTGTGGGGGTTTAAAAGGGAGGAAGGAGCTCGGTTTAACCTTCAACTCGCTCTCCATGTCTGACATATTATGGCTGGATACACTAGTCTTTGCTGCTGCTGCTACTGCTGCAGTGGCTCTGGTTGCCAGTTACTTCACCCCAGCGGCCGTCGACTACCGCACCACTCCCCATATCGCCATCACATGGACCAGTATCACGTATCGGGGGAAGCATATTAACGGAGCGTCGCCAAAGACAATCGCCCTGCCTGCCAACCTCAGTGACAACAAGTGGAAGGCGTCTCTACCCGATCTGTTGGAGGGCGGACACGTCCAGCAGGATATAAACCCAGAAATCAACGTGACCGAAGCCTTCGACCACCCCGCCAAGCAACTGGTACGCTGTACTTCATTAGAGTTCATCCATGCGCACACCGGTCCCTTATCCCACATCCACAGCAAGCAGTCCACGAACGCGACCATAAACTTACCGATCGCATAGGTGCCGGGGTCTGGCTGTTGCGCTCGGGGTGGGATGAACTGGACCTATCGGGGCAGCGATACGCAGTCGAGAGAATGGTGGCGATCTATAGAGAAGGACGGTGACATGTGTATATGCATGGCGGTGCAGTTCCTAGAGGTATCGTGCATCGGCAGGGTACAATTGCGGCCGTGAAATTTGCTCACTGTAACTCGTTATAACCTAGAACCAATTTGTATTGAGCTTCGAATCGTTTGTCTTGGACGACAATATGACATGTAAGCGTTATTCGAGGGAGGCACGAGGCCGTCCCCGACTGGACCGTGCTGAATCATTTGTAACCGCGAATAAAAGGGCAATACTTTGAGAGAAGTCATGGGTGGGCGGAGGAGCAAACCACGAGCGCGCAGCATGATTGCTGACCTGCATAGATTGGGGCTCCAGTGGCGACGGTGTGAATACAAATAGGGCCCAACGTAGTCAGGGAAGAACCTTTTGAGTGCGGGCCGACCCACCGCTCGTGGGTTACTCGACGAGCCGGCGATGGCCCGCACAATCCCTCAAATACTTCTCATATTCCTGCGCCAGATGGGTGAGGGAGATCGTACGAATCGCGGGGGCGGACACACCTGAGAGTTGGATTCTTCGACCCTCTTCTTGACGAGGAATGCTAAATCTCGCAGATCCTCGAGCGCATGCTTTTTGCAGAAATCGCACTCCCTGATCGTCGCCCTGATGTTCCTCAATGGCGCCTCCACCACCTCCACAATAGCTTCGTGGGTCGGATGAACACGGAGGGCGTTAGCAACGGCGTCCATATGTTCAGTAAACCACGGCGCCGGCTTGATATCCGAATAGCGATCCCCAGGTGTGGCGTCGAATGTCCCGCAGCCGTCGGCGTGTCCGTCGGGTCTCCACCACACAAAGCCCGGTTTCTCACCCCAGGGATCATTGCGCTCAACAAATGGGTCCCCCGAGTCCGGATCTGAGCCTATGACGTCTCGGAATATTTCAGTTACACCCCGGCCGCAGGCGTGGTGGAACTCTTGAAGTCTGTGCAGCAGCGTGGCGGCAAAGCGTTGCAATTCGGGAATGCGGAGGCCAGAGGGAGCAACGTCAAGGTGAAGAGTCTGCATGGCTGCCGCACGCTCGATCTCGGCGATTCCCCAGACGCAGGCGATAGCCCAAACTCGGCGGCTGATCATGCAACGCCTGACCAACGGAGTGCGCGATTGACTCGGCTGCGGTGGATATCTGATACCGCACCGCCGCCTCTCGCCCGCCACACAGCCCGTCCAGATCTCCAGGCGCGTAAGGCTGGAATACGATCGACGGATAAAGGCATCGCAGCAGCCGGTAGAGCGCGTCCTTCGACTCTGGCACCTCGTATACAGCCTTTCCCTGAAGGGTTTCAGGGACGGGTGCGTCATACACAGGTGGTGATCCGCAAAGTTCCTGGAAGGCGGGATATCCAGAAAGATAGCGCCAGCGGACGTGAAAGTCGACGCCGTCGGACGAGCGGAGGATGATGTCGGGTACGTGGTCGAGCGTGTCCTCCAGTGGGACTCCAGAGAACGGAATTGGGGCGGTGAGTCGACCGGCCTGTGCTTAACTGGCGATGAGGGTTGTGGTGGGAAAGAAGAAGGCTTATCGATGGTGCCCCGAATATACGTGAGCTCGTGGGAAGGGAAGTGTAGCAAGCGCACCTGACCTGCGAGTGTTACTTGACACCTATATATGTTGTGCCAGAGAGACGGGGAGACGACGTTGGGTGGACCAAGAATACTTGAGCCTAGCCGCAGAAAAGGTCCAGATATCGGCCTGCCACCGTCTAGATTTCTCCAAACCGACGGGAATGTCCCTGCCGTCTGGAGGTGGAGATGGTCTCAGGGGGAGTCGTGTTCGTTCAAGGGTGTCGACTTGAAGCATAAACGAGCCTTGAAACGAGCTCATCGAAACAGTGGTCGACGTTGGAGAGAAGGAGCAAGCCGGCAGTGCAGTTGCGATCAGGGATTACCAAGGATTTACGACATGATCCTGCTTGCTTCCTGCCCTCATGCCACCTCACATGTTTGCCATCCGAGGTATCACTCTTTCCCTGACGCCTAATGCATTGTTCTATCTGGACCGTGTTTCCTTCTTGAGGACAAGCCTTCCTTACGCCTCTTGCGACTCGTACTTATGCGAGCGAAAATCTCAGCGTCCAGCCGGCCCAGATCCAACGAAATCCGGCTCTCGTACTGCGGCTTGGTTTCTTCCCTGGATTCCTGCTCTTCCTGGCGGAAAAGTCTGGATTCTCCGAGGCGTCACGGTACAGGATCGTGAAATCGCACTCTATCCCGTGGCTCGAACTAGAATAATCATGGCGACTCAAAGGCAACGCGGGGACTCGATTTTTTCAAAGAGTCCGACTTCTATTCGCGAAATGCGGGTGCCCTCTGGTAGTCCTGCGCTGTATTGCTTGGGCGGGTTTAGTTGAATTGTTATCTCGTCGGCCGACGAACTTGGCTCCCCCAGACATTCTCGCGCTCAAACGGGAGCTCCCCAGATAATTCAGATAACAACCTACCGGCAGACTCCGTGTCACACTGGTGCCTCGGATGGTGGCCGGTGATGTTCCGGCTTTGGGGGCATACTTGTCAACCTCAATTAAATTACGTCGTCGAAATCGACGGACGGCCCAACAAAAAACACCAACTTGCATGCGTTATGACCCAGGCTCGATTCGAACGAGCGAACTACGCGTTACTGCAACACTTGCAGCGCTTGCGGACCATCCGCGACTCTCGTTGACTTCACCTTTGTCGCCGCCGCACAATGGATCCGCGTGTGCGCACAAGACCTCTGATAACCTTACCCCCTCGGCCCTCTTCTACGCTCGCAGTGGCCGAACGAAAAACAGTACTACCTCTGCCTGATTACCCAACCTCGAATCGAACGAAGCTGGCCGCATAGTTGATTACAGTATTATCATTTCCCAGCTGGTGCGGACTGTGCGCCATTTGGCCTACCTATGTCTTGGATTGCTAACCTTTACCTCGTCGCGAGCGAAGAAAGTTGAACGCGGAACCAACGGGAGGACCTCGACATTTGAAATCCTCACTTCTCGCGGTCTCTGCAGTGGAGGTGAATCATCGATCCCGCGCCCGACGTGGTATCACAACTGACTCGTGTCACGAAAAGGTTCCAGGGTTGATCCTGACAAACACGTACTGCGACTGGGCGCAGCGGAGGTACATTGGGGGATCAACGGGTGGGGACCATGTGCTACTAAACCCATTCAAGCTTTACTTACAGTCTTTCCTGGGTCCCATTGAGGCTACTGGCTACTGAGACGGCAGAGCTGACTTGAAAGTCTCTAACCCCGGTCAGCTTGAACGATGCGGATAAAATACCGACTTTTAACGCAGTTGCTGACCATAGAGGAAGAAGAAGAGAGAAATGAGGCAAAATCCCGCGCAAAGAGTTAGTTTAGCTTCACCTCAAAGAAGAGTTGTATGCTGCTTTGTTCTGGATGTAGGTCAGGTGAAAACAAAAGACGCGACTCAACGGGATTCCATGACCCAGGCTCGAGTCGAACGAGCACGCCGCTGAGTCCGGTTGGATTGAGGGCGAGGCCGATGACGCCTCAAGAACAATCACTCTCAGTAGGGGTGGAAGAACAAAATTGAGCCTCGCCTCAATCCATCAGTGCCCATGACAGCACGGCATATCCCGCATAATGTCAGACCAACCTCCTGTGTTCACGGCTATGTCCGGGCACCCGGGCATCTCGGGTATGTTCATTTTGTGCCCTTTGCGTTAAACGGAAATTTTCCAGAACGCGTTCGGGTCTACTGTTCTAAACGAAACAGACATTTAGCCGGGAAAACGAGGGCTCCGGTCCGTGGTCAGACCCAGGGCGAAGGCTTGTTTGATCTTACACGGTTTGGATGCGCTGGAATAATCACAGAATACTGTATTTTCAGGGCCAGTACACTTCAACCAAATCGTTTATAAGTTAGGGCGGGTAGAATGAAACGGTAAACCCCCTCTGTCCGGAACTGATCAGCCGACCTGCTGTTGACCGCTGAAGTAATTGAACGAATAGAAGTCAACCGTGGGAACCAACATGCCGAGCACTTCGACTATCGGCCCCAGTCAACGTTCAAATCCAACTCGGAATCTATGCTACTTTCGAGCGTAGCCTCAGAACTCCGCCGGACCTTTAACTTTCGGCCCCCACATCACCGTGGTGGAAATCGCAGATTCAATCAGTCCGCAACGCATCTGCAAAACTTGGTCGTGATTTCTCGAGAGCAAAAGTTGTTGTACATTGACAGGGAAAAGGTACAGGAAAACTGTGCAACGACCGCGCACCTACCAGCGGGTTAACTAAACATTCGTTGGCCCGGCTGGAGCGACCGACTGGGTGCACCCGGAGCGACTGAACAGTATACCTTGAGACGTGGTCAGCAATTGGCAGGGGAAGCAAGGCAAGTCTCCACCAGTAAGAAGGTCCACGTTTTGCTTGAAGACCCCTGTGGTGTTCGCCAGAGTCCCGGGCGTAGCATTCACAAGTTGGTCCCAGTAGCTTGCGCATCCCTGGTGGACGTTTCAGCGTTCGGTGACAGTTTCCCTCGAAATATACATACGAGACTGATATTGAACGGCGGCGGCGGCTGGGGATCAGCCACGAAAACACCATTCTCGTCATTGTGGCCGGTGAACCACTCAGGCAACGCCGCTGCGAGTTCATCGGTAACGGACGACCCCGCGAAAGGCGCAGATGCCCGGTGCCAGTTCTCCGGGAAAGTCTGATTCATGAAGAACGAGGTGATGATTCTTTTGCTGGCTTGGCCGGTGGTGCCTGTAATCGGTCATTGATAGGAAAGTCAGATGGTTTAGTAGACCTCTTGCCGTTGGCAAAAACACTAGCACAGGGCTGGCGGTTAGCGATGACCGTATCAGGACGGTAGGAGCGGCTCACCCTAGGATCAAGGAGGGTGCACCTTGGGCGGTTGAGCGGCTTGAGAGATCAGGTTCGAGGTAAACGGCTCACCGAGGGCTGCAGCAAAGCGACGAGGCGGCATTGCAAACTGCGGATTTCAGCAAAACACAGGAACAAGTGAAGGAGGCGCACCTGCGGGTCTGCAGCCTGATCAAACTCGAAATTATGTCTCTTGAGCCCGACTAGTGCCGCGAGATTGAACAACGTTGACGGCCCATCGGGTCCATCGTCTCCAAACATTGCAAGCTGTTCCAAGTCCTATGATAGCATACACACGTGAATAACCCAAGTGCCCAGGATACAAGACCCACCTCATTCCAAAGCGTCTGGTTGAAATTGCGATTGTCGCTGATGAAGACGTCGGAGCGTGTCATGGAGGCATCACCTCCACGCGAACCTAAGCCACCATTCAGATAGTAATGTGACCACCCACCTTCCACCCGACCGTGCTTCGCGATTCCCTGCGTGGCTGGACCGTCGATCTTGAACGGGAGAGGGGGTACCAACGGCGAGACCAGCCCGATCGAGATTTTGTTGACGAAAGGGTTCCCCCGTGTGAGCTGGGTAGATCAGTGGTAAACTCGGACGCGACAACGCTATGCGTACCAAATTGAGGGCGGCCATGTTAGACGCCATGTCTCGTTCGATGTTGAATGCCTTGTTGTTTCAAAATTCAGTCATTATTATCATACGACGTTCACGCGTACCTCTCCGACGCCATTGATAATTTCCTCGAAGCTCGTGATGCCGCTAACAGACGCGCTTAGTGACGTGAAATTGCAAGGCAGAGGATTCCGTACTTCCTGGAGATGTAGCCATGGTTCGCGAGGGTGTTCATGGCAGCTGCGTCGCAACATTAACACCGGAAAGAGTGGAGTCACCGATACGAACGGCAGGCTACAAAAGAGTTAGGGTCGCGAATATTGTAATCGGAGTAGAATACCTACGTCCACGTTGGTCGTTTGGGCCTGGGGCAATGAACGGATGGTCGGCATCTGGGTGAAGCTCATGAGAGTGGTGACGCAGGTATCCGAGCTACTTACCCGGGACCCGCTTGGTACCAGTATCGGTCTGGCGAGGGGGTAACACCATCAGGGTGCCCGTTTGACCATCTTGAATGTCAAGGGCTGAGGACGTGAAGGCCCTGTTACAGAAGAGCAGGGCATATGTCGAGAACAGCGGGAAGGTTTTCATCGTAAAGAGAGAGACGAAAGTTAGGAAATCTCCCCTACGACTCACCCTGCTTTTATGCTCAGGGCGTGGTGTATTTTTGCCGCCCATTGCGTCCGCTCTTATCTGCTGCTGCCGGCGTAAAGATACGATATCGCACAGATTGCACAACGCACGTATGGGTTGGAGAAATGCATTCAAGCTGCACTCAGTGAGTGAGTCGGTGCGACGTCCTTCCTCAATATTTGCATTGCACCTGAAATTCCTGGAGCGGTTGTACATGAGTTGCGACATTATCCAAGATGGGAATTTTACCGAGTGATACTCACACCCTGCGCGTCACAGGGCGAGCTCTCAAGCTAAAATGGAGCGCGCAGCGAGCTAATCAGTTCACAGAACGAGTTATAGCCATTCACGACACGCACATTCGTCATTGAGCTATCTTCAATCGACAGAAGGTGCTGCCGCATGGGATCCAGGTCGCGAACCCCTTCCATTCTGCGGGGAAAAGGAGTTTCCCAGCCACGGGTGCTTCAAACGGACACCGAGGACTCTACCAATTCGGGCACTGGGTATTACTATGGGCGAGCGTCTTTACTTTGACCTCACCAGGTCGGTAGTCACAACATTGCCCGTTGAGGTCGCGTACATGCATGTCGGTTGGTCCAGGAAACGACTGGCTCCCGTAGCCTCACCACCACGCCGCTAGCGAGTCGTTCGAGACTGAGGAAGCAGATACGTACATCGATTCGAACTCGTGGAAACCAATTTCAGCACGTCGACTGGACGTTCGTGGACCGGCAGCCGCGAGCGTCTCCGTGCACTGGAGTCCATCGGAGAGAATACGTTCAGGAGAGTCAATACTCGACCTGAAAAGGAAAGGCGAAGCGTACCAGTGAACCGGCTGCCCGGCGGCAACGATGCGTTCTCGCGGATGATCAAACGAACTGAGCACGCGCCCCTATTGACCGATATCGGGGGTGAACTCAACACCGTCTCTCCCACTCTCGTGCCTAGATGGCCGAGATTGTTGAGGTATATGACAGCCGATAAGGTTGCGACTCCAATGTGACTCTGCAGACGAAAATACCCAGCGCAAGTTCAATATTCCTGACGCCGGCATGCCGTTTCGAGTCAGTCGAGGCACGCATAGTGTTCAGTTATAGCACGTACATTTATAGTAGCAGTCCCTCCGGAGAAGACAAGGCCGCTGGATAGAAGTGGTCCCGGCATAATTATAACAACCCAGGCACGTACCTACGGGACACCTATACCGTCGATCGTGCCATATAGTTGTTGCTACCTGTTCGACGTCAATCGCGTTTCCCGACAAGTTTGTGATTCTTACTTCCGCTCTGGCCTCGGGAGTCATCCAGTGGGGGGGTCAAATATGTGCCAGCGTCGGCATCGGCAGTCGGCAAGTCGAGAAAGATGGGAGAGCGAGGAAGAGGGAGATTTGGAGTCTGCGCCTCACGGCTGGGCGGAGATGCCTTCAGCTTCGAAGTCATCTCTACGAGGGCGGTTACAGCAGCAGGAGCCCCGGCAGGCAGATAGAAGTTCAAGAAGTTCGGGAGTCGACGGCAAGGCGAAAACGTATACCGAGGATATCTCGGACTCCGGGCTCGACAAGAACCGAGGGAGAAAGTCGCCAGAACTAGAAGTTGTCAGCTTGTATAAACTTGTCCGCCCTGAGCAATTTCCGGCGGGCTTCCGGGCGCTTTGAACGCCACTCTGAGTTCGAGCACAAGGACCAGGGATCTCAGAATCCACCGCCGACACCCAGCTGGACAGGAACGCGCCCACCGCTGAGAGTCGAGTTGGTGACTTGGTGGCCCTGGCCAAGGACGACGACCGTACGTAATTCCCATCTGTTTCAGATGGCCGAAGCGGCAGAACTTCCATTCCAACCCGCGCGAGTCGGTTTCGGGCAGGCTTCAACAAACTCCTGTGATTCGCGTGTAGCTGGGATTCGCCGAATGCCCCACTGTTCAATCATTTATTCTTGGCCAGCTGTCCCGCACGTAGACCTTGCCGCAAAATATTCCCACGGTTCAAAACGGCTTCGTGAAGGCTGTGGCTCTCGACGAGTTCATGATAGGGCTAGCGGTAGGAGAGCTGATGGTGGGATGATCCTCTTAACATGAATGGTAGAGAGAAATAATGGTGGTATTCATTAAATAAGGTACATCATGATATCCCTGGTCAGCTCCTGTGTAATACATCGTACGTTCATTTACAGACATTATCACTACTCCTCAGTCCATTTAGGCGGCGAGCGGCTTGGAATAGATATCACTCTGGCTCCACCTCAGTGAGGATGCCGGGCTTCGCCTCAAATGCGCCGATAGACACCTGGATTTAATGCATCGTCAGCTCGTTCACCAACCAAGACATAAGTATAAATCAGCGTAGGCCTACGTACGTTTCCCAACTCAACATCCGTCACAGTCCCTTGCGGGGGCGTCGTCGAGAACACGCCTGAGCGCGAATTCGATTTATTGGAGGACGGCTGCCAACATGAACCCGGATTGAAGACCGGGGCGCGGGAGTTTAGGCTTGCGAGGAGGGAGTTGGAGTATATCTTGGTGATGAGGAGGCCACTAGCCATGGTAGAAATTAAACTTGAGTGAAAAGGAGGAGCGGGGATGGACTCACAGCATGAAGTACCAACTCGTCGTCGACACGTTGAGGATGAGTGCCAGTTCCACAATAACAGCTGCGCTGGTTAGCGCGCCCGTCTCGATTGCCATACGCATAGCGCGATGGACGATGCGCTTTGTGGTGTGCAGCGCTTCGTTTCGATGCACAGCCAGCTGATGAAAAATGATTATTTCACGATTAGCTGCCACGAGTTTTTCGAGACGGATAAGGCAAGCGTCCATACCAGGAACACCAATGTAATCGTGATGATCACGTCGCAGGCCATCGAGCCCGCCAACCACGTCTACGTGACAGACAGAGATTCTGAGTATGTATTCGGGGGCTCGGGGACACGACAACACGCACAGTAACGGAGGGATCGAGGTTGAATGTCTTGACCGAGCGTTTGAGGTTGACTTGCGCGAGGGGACCGGACCCGCCATTGGGCAGCGCGATGCCCGTGTACCACCCAGCGACGCAGGAGGCGATGGCCAGCTATATAATGGTAAATCACTCCGGGAAGGCAGGGGGGAAAGTGAAACCGGCAATATGTACATACCAATCCGATGATGCTGAGGATGGGAATAAATTTCTTGTCGTGCCGCGAGATGACCCAGATCCTCCAGGAGTAGAATATCTGGACTAGGAACGCGACTGGGCATCATCGCGTGTGAGTATCAGATTCCAACTAGAATTAGAGATTCGGCGTACCGAGAGCCGTAAGGGGCGCAAGCGTAGCCAGAGTCCAGGGCGTGGAGAGTAGTGCGAGGGGATCGCCCCAGCCGCTCGCCAGCACATACCTGCTGATAGGTTCGACACACTCCCAGTAAGTCAAGTACAACGAACGCACCATGCGTAGTGGGTGGCGAAACCAGTCTGAAGTAGATCGAGGAGGAAGACGCTGTAGACTGCGAAAATAATTAGAGCTGGTAGTTCAAAGCGAACATCGGAATTTTGGCGGACATACCGAGCGCCTTGACCGCAATTTTGTCGTTGGGAAACGTGAGGACGTAAACGTAGACTTGTATCGCGACACATCCGAGTAAGGCTGCATTACATCCATGTAATTTCCCCTGAGATGTCTGCATATCATCGAGTCTGTGTGAAGACTAACCGTAGTTGAATAGATGACCCAGGAGCTTGAATGAATGGAGTCAAACCAGCAGTCCGTCACTAAGGTCCGACCCACCATTGGACCGGTACTGCGAACCAGATGAACGAGCGAAGTGACTATCGGTAGCACCAGCAAACTTACATGGTTGAGATATCGAAATCCGCCGGAGGGATGATAGGAATGGAGGAGGCCATTTGGTACTATGGAGGGAGGCAACACGAGGATGGCGCTCGAGTCTCAGTCGCGGATACTTTTGTACGCCTCGGCCTCAGTCAGCGCGAGAGCTTAATCTGTCTGCCTGTCAAAACCAACACACAATCAAACGTCAGACAACGGACAGATCTACAGAGAAGTAAAGGTATAACTTTATCCCACATCTGTCAGTGCACGGTGGCGCTGGCGGCGAGTTCAGGAACTTGTGGATCCTGAGGTAAAGCGAGCACGTCGGTGGTACGCTCTCGAGTTGGCTGATATCCGCAAACCGTTGGTGGTTTAAGGTGGTACATTACCGACTCGCCCCCAGGAAGAGAACACGATCGAGCGACGGATCATCTGGCGCGATCTGTCATGGAGGACATGAAACGATGAAATCCCGGCTTGCCGTGGCAACTCCAGTCTCCGTGTGTCGATTCGAAGCAATGCGCCGCCGGCGGCGACGTATCACTTCAAATCGGGTACTTGGACTCCACGTGCCTCGCTATCAGCCAAGAATTGAACAACTTTGAAGACCGCCCACGGTTAGGGTTTTCCAAAGTTTCTCGACCTTTCGAGACACCCGAACCTTCGATAGTTCAAATTCAACCAAAGTATTGACCGCACGGTGGTCGTAAATCACTGTTTGGGGAGTATCAACCAAAGGAAGACGTGGAGTTCATCTCCAGCCTTCTCTTGGGTCTCGACTCGCCTATTATGGGCAACTTCACCTCAACTCCACGGGCAGTGCCTGTCCATGCCCAGGTAGGATTATCGGCATGGCCTTATCGTTCGGAGTCTTTTTTGTACCCGCCTTCCATCGGTGAAGATTGGGCGGCTTCATACCAGGAGAACGGCGCGCTCGAGGAGCGCGGGGGTGATAATCATAGCCATCCGGTATTCATAGCATGTCTGTGGCGTTGGGGTGGACCTAATTTTTCTTGATTCTAATTGGGTTCGAGTGAACCGCTATTTCCGGCCCAAAACTCTCGTTTCAACCCACTGACTCCACGGGTTGGTATTTCTCGGCTGACACTCAGGAGCCCAAACTAGGATCCAGCCTGGACACAATCAACCTACCAGACACCTGCGTCGGCAGGAATTGGATCCGGCAAGTCAGAAGAAGTTGAACTTCCACTTCGAAATGATACGATTGCGATTGAGAGAGTTGTATTCTGACGGCGTCCATCGACTGATAACCTCCTCCCATCTCATATGATCCACCTCCCGAATCTTGCCCCTCGCGCGATGATTATCACTAACCACTTCGACGATACTTGGAGTGTGTATTCTTGTTGAAGAGCCTCTCCACCGGCGACCCCCGCCGCAATGCCGATATCTGCCGGCTCCATATCCTCCCAGGCCACCATATGTGCCTCCAAATTTGAGTACGTTGGAGAACTGATATGGAGCAAGGCGGGCACCGGAGGCTTTGCTCGAGGAAGGGAGGTGGGTTGGGCTGACGGCTACGGGAGTCGGCCAAGGCCGCCCAGATCTGATCAGTGATCACTCACCCTCTGCGACTCGGCAGACCGGCTTCTTACGGGCGAGGGGCGCTGAGGGCCGGGGAGGCATCAGTTAAATGAGGGGTCAGTGGAATTGCCAGCCAGCGCCAAAAAATCCCTCAACACAAGTACACGACTGGCCTTCGGCACGCCGCGGCACAGGCACTTGATCCAAACTTGATCCACAAGTTGATTGCGGAATCGCATAGGGTTAGGGCTAGTCTCTTCTTTCAATCACCACCACCATGGCGATATCGTCTCCCTCCCTACCCTGCTGGATGTCACTCCCTGTACTTCGACGGACTCAACGATATGTTCAAACTTCGCTCCTCCCCGACGCTTGAACACAGACAGGACTGGAATCACTGGATAGCGGCCCGGGCGTGCCCCAAGACTTCCGACGGAAATCACACATGGTGGAAAGTCGTGTCCTCATCGTTAGCATCCTCGCTTTTGAATCAACTTGGAGCCTCGTTATTCTCCAGGACAGAGTACCGCACCAACCCACGCTACTTATCTTGCTCGATTGTGGCCTTGATGAAGTTCAGACCGGGGAAGCTGGCTTACAGACACGAATGACGAACGTGCAACGCGCGGAATCCATCTGGCCGCGCAGGAAGTGTCTACCGCACTTGGACCCACCTCTGTCCCACGTTCGTCACCTTCCTTCACGAGCACTGAATATCTACGACGCCCACCAATTACCCGAGAACGCCGGCATCACCGCGTTTGTTTACTTTGCTCTGTTGTGACTGTGGCCAACTTGTGGCGTCCTAACGGCTTTGTTATTCCTTCACACAGCATCTGCTCTCTCTCTCTTCCACTCATCCACCCCCCAATCGTCCAAATGCCATCCCGCTTCTCATCTACCGAGTCCTTAGATTCCGTAACTCGCGGCGACCTCCATCCGGACCCGAGTGCCGTCCCCCCGCCACTCCTGCCGACCAACGATCGAGTTGGTCGGGGGCGGCAAAGGGGGTTGACGCTGTCCTCCGATAAACCCGAGCACGATGGGTCCCGCCGGCAGGAGGAGGAGGTTGCACAACGGGGTCACAACGCCAGCGGCGCCACCTAGGAACAAGACCTACAACGGTCAGCGCCATTTCAGCGGTCAGCCCGATGGCAAGTGCTACTCCAGCGTGTACCGTGGAACGTTATGTCCTAGTGGCGAAGCGACAAACCGAACCTCCTTCCCGTCGACCATCCCCCGCTAAACTTTTCAACTTTCAAGCTGCGACGCACGGCTCGACCCTACTCCCCTCTGCCGTCCGATAGGACATCACGCGCGGAACACACACGCCCCACATCGCGTACCCTTGCGCCACCCCCTTCCGCGATGACACCACATTCGCAGCTATTGAACGATACTGCTCGTTCTTCGACCGCACGAGCGGAGTCCCGCAACTATCCTACTTATCAACAGGTTCCTACGCCACCATGCGGGCATTTTGTCAACGTCGCGTCCCCTTCCGACTCCCAGCGCCATGAGTCCTCCCAGTCGGCTCCGTGGCGGACTGCCGCCTCTCGTAGTACTCAGACCCCAACAAATTTTAATTGGACAGTTGAGCAGAGATAGGTAGATGGGACTTAGTCAGGAGATCTGGGTCTTGTAATTTCCTTTGGGAACCTATAACCGAGAATCTGAGATTGTCGTTGTACGAGAACTTGCGGTCAATTTCCAGTTCGAATAGTTTGAGCCGTGGGAGTGCTGAGTTGCCGCGCGAAGCCGCAAGTAGTGCTGTCCATAATTATGTTATGAAAAATTATAATAAAGATATAACATGTTATTACGGATATGTTATGGACTTTTGGAGCTTCAAGATAATGTTACGGGGAGGATATATTATGTTATGATATGAGTATGTTACGATACGCTGGCGTCCATATCGCCGTATTATTTTCATAATATCTACAGTTGAGGTTTGCTTTTTTGGTGGGAAAACACACCTTAGCATGAGCTCTGAGCCCTTGCTGTGTCACTTCCAAGTCAAAATAGATGAAAGGCTGATATTTCAGTCTTTCATCTGATTCAGGGCAGTAAGGGTGTGCTGCCGAGGATGCCAGTTCAACCGGCATCGGCTAATTTGATCCCCCATTGAAGAATGTTTGAGCCATGGCAAAAAGTGCCCACCCTTTGAACACAACACTCAGTTTCTTCATTTCCTATCTTGACCTACTCATTTCCGCGCCGACACTGGAAATATTAACCATCAATTCCAGTGTCAGTGTTACATTTGAGAGCCTTCCTCCCGTATGAAGCACGCAAGAGGCACCCTTGAAGCATGGGTTGATTCAGATTTGAGCCTTAATGACCCAATACTGATGCCGAAGAGGTCCTGGAATGCATTGAGGCAAAAATACACCGAAAATCTGGGGGCCTACTTAATTTTTCTCGATAATTTGTTATATTCAGATTATAACATAATTTTGCATAATATTACGCTGTGATATGTTACAGATACGATACGAGCTGAGGGACTATGATATGATACTGTTATGTTACGATACGCAAAATTGCGTAATAATATCGTATCTGGACAGCACTAGCCGCAAGTGATTGAATTCCAAATCCTCGATTGAGCCGGGTTAGGGTTAGCCCACCTCTCCAATCACCACCATCGCGATATCGTCTTCCCTCACTGCCCTCCTGGATGCCGCTCCCTGTCCTTCACCAGAATCACCGGTGTCCTCGAACCTGACCCCTGCCGGCTGGCGAACCAGGCAGGACAGGATAGCGGCGTGCGTGCCCCAGTACTCCCAGAGGAGCCGCCGAGCCGCATATCGAAGCCAGGAAAACCTCGTCCTCATGGCTTATGTCCTTGCTCTTGAATCATCTTCAAGCGCTGTCAGTTTCCCAGGTCGACCAGGATCGCCCCCGCCCGCTCCGTCAATCTTTCCCTAATTATTTACTGCCATGCAAGTTGCAGGCGCCCACCGAAACCACTCCAACTTTTCTGATCGCAAGTCACCAATGCCCTGCTCTCTAGCTCAAGCTTCAGTCCACCTCATGACGCCGGTGCCGCTACCCTCCCATCGACTCGCAGCTCCGATTGCTCCTGGTTCACGTTCGCCATCGATCGATCCAAGTCCCAAGCCAGGACAGCCACTCTCAAGTGTCTCGCGTTCACCACTGCATTCTTCGCCAGACTAACGCACTAAGCCACAGGATTTTGGTCGATTTTCGCCTTCACGCACGGGTTTTACCTCTTCGACTTTGAAGGCTTACTGACACGACTGACGAAGCTCCAATCTGGCCGCGCAAGAAGCATCGACGGGACTGGGTTCGCCCTCGATTTCACGTGCTTTGCCGACCGAATATCTTCCACGCTCATCAAGTAAAGATTCGCAGCCGAGAACACCGTCATCACCGTGTTGTATTCCTCTCTTGTTATTGTGGCGTCCCAACGACCTTGTTCCTTCACAGCACCTCCTCCTCAGCTCCCTCTTCCATCGCTCTCGCCCTCATTCGCCCCAATGTCATCACAACCCAGCGTAATATCCTCCGCCATGGCCGTGAAATCTACTGCGCGCGGCGACCTCCGGATCGAACAACCCTCGTCACCGAGCGCCGTCCCCCCGCCACTCTCGCCGCTCGGGCCTCGGGTTCGTCGATGGAGGGAAGACATACTGCCACAGGACGATGTTCCAGGGTGGGACTCAGCTATCTCACCACCTTTTAGCGTGGACCATTACGGACTCAAACTTGCCATGGTCCCAGTGGCGGCGCTAGATTCTGACGCCACGATTGTGTGCCTCCTCAACGCTCGACCCGCCACGCCTGGGAGTCGCAGGCACACGCGGAGCACCACAGCATCGTCCGTCGGCGCATCGGGCATCGCGGACAATTATCCGATTCATGTGAGATCAGAACTGGATGAGGCTAGGGAGGCGAAGAGCGCAGCGGCAATCGTGGCTCTCCACACGTCGACTCATCCCCCGAATGTTTTTCCGTCTGTGCATAGGAATGGATCTCCCCCGTTACGCCGCAGCCGTCGCAGAATACCTGCCTTCCGGGCGTCCGAACCTCTCTCGCATTCGCTCCAGGCTTCAAATTCGCGCTCGATCGAGCGCCCGACCTGCATTCCAAGATCCTACTCCCCGATGCCGTCCGACAGCACATCGCTGGGGGAACCCATGCTTGCGCCACTACTGCCGCCGTCGCCACCTTCGTCCAAAACATCCTCCACGTCCTCTTCTAGGACACAGCCGCGGTTGCAGGAGCGTGCTCGTGCTGTGGATTCCGTCTACAACACTGGTGACGGGCGGAATCCTGTACTCCCGTGACCGTCGGTGGATTCCTTGGAATCCTCCGCATCCTCTGCTGTGATGGGGGTGCATCGACCAAACGAAAATGCTCGTTTTCTGCACACGCGGACACAGTCCTCCGAGCATTCTACTCATCGACAGAGTCCTGCGCCACCGTTCGCGCCTTTCTTCAACCCCTTCGCGTCATCCTGCGCGATGGCAGCACAGTTGTCGGGATCGAATGAGCATGCTCCCTCCACACCTCGAGAGTTCAACACCCAGTCTGCACCTCGGCGGACTGGCGCCTCTCGTAGTACTCAGACGTCGCCGACCGAGACAAAGGCTCGCACAGACGGTTCTGCTGCCTCGGTTTTCACGCATATTTTCAGCTCGTCCGGCTCCACTTCGCAACAATTAGTGGAGATCCACAGTTCAAGTTCGGGGCGAGGTCGTCCTTTGAATTGGAGAGTTGGGCAGAGATAGATGGGGTTTGGTTAGGAAATTAGGGTGTTGTACTTCCCGCATAAATACCATATTTGGTGAGAATACGAGACTGTTGTGGTGAGAGGACTTGAGGCCAATGTCAAGTAAGATAGAGGCCGTGGATTCCCGGCACCCTTATGTAAGCAGCCATCACCGGAAATTTCCCAGCATTATACCGTTCCCCAATGAGAATTTAGGAGGAAAACTCTTCAACCACGCAAAAGCACCCCCTTTTCCAAGGAGATTGGTTGTTGAAATTTATTTTTTGGGTATTCCAAACCAGAGTTATAAGGGGATTTTATTTTATTTTTTCTTTTTGTTTCTATGTGCTTTTCTCGTTGAACGGTGCATTTTTGTAAAAATTTGCATCGAGATTTGACCGGCACAGCCACATTTACATAATCATTACGGCACATCATCCGCACCCTTTCCGCGTGGTTTCCACGCCCCTGTCGCATGTTTCCCCCACTCTTTTCTGCTTTCCCCCACCACCCACTATGCCCAGACCCTCAAAGCGAAAGCAGAGCCTTCAACAGAATGCCCAGAAAGCCACACAGGCACGCAAAAGGAAGGCTGCCGAGGAGGATTCTGATTCTGAACCCATTGGTCACGGTGATGTCTCTCAAGACAGCGATGCAGCACCTCCTGTCCCACCCCAAGACAATGATATCCCACACCCACCTAGTTCAGCTTTGGAAGACCCATGGGACTTTGACTTTGGGAACGAGCTCCCAGACTTGGATTGTGATGCTCTTTCTGGGGATGATAGCGACAGCGAGTTGGATGACGAGGTGGTGGCAGCCCCAGAGATCTCCAATGAGACTGCCCTCACAGAATTTGCCACCCTTCTCCATGATGCACAAGAGGCTGCCCGCATTCGCGAGCGTGACGAGACCTCTCGCCCAAAACATTACAAGGGAAACTCAACAAGTACAAAATATCGGCACCGCAAGACTGCAAAAAGGATGGCAAAGCAGGGCTTCCTGAATGTCTTTGACTTCATGGCCCGGAAAGCTCCCAAAGAACCTGCAGTCTCAGCACCAGCAACACCTGAACCTGACAGCGAGGTTCCGGCCCTGGACCTTGATGATGAGCAGCTGCCTGATCTGGAGCCAGTCTCAGATGATGAAGGGGAGGCAGAGGATGAGGAGGATGAGGTAGATGATGACAATGACAATGAGAAGGTTCAAGTCAAGGTGAGTTTTCAATTTATTTGTTGCAAGTTCAACTTCAAAGTTTTTTAATCCACAACTCAGGAGCCACTCGCAGACTGCATGGACCCCGTTAACCTTGCCCATGTTCGGTTGCGTGAACTACTGGAGGGAATCAATGACCACAGCCCAGAGACTGGTGCTGACCGTGTCCTCAACCAACTCAATTACACCAACTTTCCAGCTCTTCGTCGAGCGGCAGCATCTCTCAATGTCAAGGGCAAGGACAAGAAATTGGATGTGGTCTTCCGGGCACGTATCACTGCAATGGCAGGTGTGCTCAACCTTTACCTGGATCCCGAGCTATCGTACACATGGCGCCAGGCCAGCATGATTGTGGCAAAATCACAGGATCACGGGGTATACCGCGCCCGAAGTCTTCGCAGCTGGCTCCATGCATTCCTCACATCGAAAAAACTGCCCCTGCATCGATATGGCCAGTACCACTCCTCCATCCTCAATGATGAGGACTTCTCTGATGCGATTAAACTCCATCTTCAATCAATATCGCGGACAGAGGGTCACTTCCGGGCACAGGACCTTGTGGATTTTGTTGCGTCTTCTGACATGCAGACCATGTTGGATGAGGCAGGCATTCACAAGCGTAGCATTTCTGTGCAGACTGCACGTCGTTGGTTGAAGCAGCTTGATTGGCGATACGGGCGCCGCAAGAATGGGATGTATGTTGATGGCCATGAGCGTGAGGATGTTGTTGCATATCGTGCAGCCTTCGTCAAACGGTGGCTGGAGCAATATGAGCCTCGGATGGTTGTCTATGACAATGATGGGAAGGTGATTAAAAATCCAGAGGGTTATGTTCTGCAGGGGAAATTCAAAGGTCAACCCTTCCGAATTATTCTGGTCACACATGACGAGTCAACATTTTACGCCAATGACCGGCGGAAGGTTGGCTGGTTTGCAAAGTCGGAGAAGGGGAAGCCAGAGGCCAAAGGGGAAGGTGAATCCATCATGGTGTCCGACTTCTTGACCCCGGAATGGGGGCGGCTTGTTCACGAAGACTTGTAAATATTTCTCTTCATGGTTGGCTTTTCATGGTTTTGACATTTTTCTAGGGAAGCTCGTCTCCTCTTCCGGGCCGGAAAAAACTGCGATGGCTGGTTTGCTTCAGATGACCTCCTCATCGAGGTTGATCGTGCCATTGACATCTTCGAGGCGAGGACCAATGGGTTTGCAACAGCTTTGTTTATTTTTGACAATGCTCCAAGCCACCAGAAAAGAGCAAGAGATGCTCTTTCTGCCCGCAAGATGGTCAGGTTTCCAAAGGCCAATTGGACCCACCATCCTGAGGGTCCCAAGATGCGCCCAGGCAGACTTCCAGATGGAGAAGTCCAGCAGCTTTATTTTCCCGATGACCATCCCACCATGCCTGGCTGGTTCAAGGGAATGGAGGAGATTATTCGAGAGCGCGGGTTATGGCGTGATGGTCTTTTGGCCCAGTGCACTGGCTTCAAATGCGAAGCAGGCCGGACTGACTGCTGCTGCCGCCGCATTCTTTTCTCACAGCCTGACTTTGTGAACCAGAAGTCAGCACTTCAAGAGTTGGTGGAGTCTCGTGGCCACATCTGTGATTTCTACCCCAAGTATCACTGTGAGCTCAACTTTATTGAGATGTACTGGGGTGCTGCAAAGTTCCGCTATCGAACAACCGCCAAGACTGCCAACATCAACGAGATGGAGGACAATGTCAAGGCTTGTCTTGATGATGTTCCTCAGCTTCAAATTCTCCGGTGAGCAGCAACAAAGAAGCTCTTTATGTTACTTACCCATTGATTCAGGTATGCCAATCGAGCTGCACGTTTTATTTCGGCGTATGCACAGGGACTCACAGGTGCTGACTTGGTTTGGATCAAGAAAAAGTACAGGGGACATCGGATGTTGCCTCCGGCTATGGTTGCAGAGATTAAGGCTTCGATGGCAGCTTAGGTATTTTTTAGTTTTTTTTCCAGCCTTCTCCCGCAAAGCGGGGGACGAAATAGAACTTTTGTTTTTTTTCAACTCGCAGATTTGACCGATTCCCACGCTCTAAGCGAATTGATGGCTGCTTACATAAGGGTGCCGGGAATCCACGGCCTCTATCTTAAGTCCGAAGAAGTCCGAACAGTTGAGGACGTGGGAGTTTGAGTTGCCGCGAAGCCGCATATCAAATGCTTACAAATGCTCGTGCCTCTTGCCACGAACCATCACCTTCAATTTTCTCCCAGCCCCTTCGGCTGAATAACGGCGTCTTCTCGGTCTCCAATCGTAGCTGGGCTTCGGGGAGAAGTTGCAGCCGCTCACTCAGTCCGTCGGAACACACATGCGTACGGTGGCATTTTCAAAACTCGAAACTCTGTAGCGAAATAGTCAAGGAGAGCAGCGACCTCCGTCTCTCCCTGAATATCCTGGCGTGGCTTAAACTTCTTCTTCCCACGGCCTCACCTCCTCCCGGGATTCATCCGGCAGTTTGTTCACATGACGAGACAAGAGATCCAGTATAACTTTCTCCCGCACGCGAGCGTCTTCACCGTCCTCCCATGTCTGCCCTAGCCTCCCTGTTGACCATCTACCTCCTCGGTCTCGGCGTGGCTGCCCAAGCTCAGATTCCGGTCTTTGGCCAGTGTGGTGGTTTAACCTATACCGGGAGTACTGTTTGTGTCGCTGGGTGAGCACTATAAATATTCCTAATCCTACGCTCCTTCGCCTGATCATTTTCACCATATAGATCATTCTGCCAATGGGCCAGCGACTGTAGGTGTTGCTGTGTTTCGCCAAACGATATCTGACCTTCTTTCTAGTTTTTAGCCAGTGTGTCCCAGGAACCGCCCCGCCCCCGTTCGGCGGACCAATCAATTTCTGGTTCCCATTGTAAGCGATCCCTCTTGCTACACAGCCAGCCACCGAACCGAATTCGCACAGTGGGGACAGTTACACATCCACGAGCTTCAACGCAACGAGCGTCCTCCCGAATATCCACAACCCAATTGGAAACCCGCCCTTCCCAGGCTTCACCGGCGCTGGCGGTGAGTTTCCCCCCAAACCCCGATGTCGCGCCCCTCCAACTGAAGGTGACAGGTGAAAACTACGTCGGCTTCGACACGGAGACGTTCAACAAATCCGTCATCTTCACGTACAACTACGCCTTCGGCGGCGCGACGATCAACGCCAGCTTGGTGACACCATTCGAGCCCACCGTGCTTTCGCTCATCGATCAGGTGAATGAGTTCCTGGGTAGCAGTATTGCGACCAAACCTGCTACGACCCCGTGGACGAGTGCGAATGCGCTGTTCTCTGTTTGGATCGGTAGGCACCACCGAGTTCTAGTGTGTAGCTGTGATTAACGCTGTTAATTAGGCGTTAATGACATGGCTGGATCCTACTTCCAGCCCGGGGATCGTGGCGCGTGAGTGCTATTGGGGTCTTTGTTTTTGGGAGATTAACGAGTGTTTTACAGCTTCGCCAACACACTCCTCGACGAGTACTTCACCCTCATGCAGCGAATCGTGTGTGCTTCCTTATGTCCGTCGCGCAAAGGCTAACCGCTCCCTCTCCCGTGTGCAGTAGTACGTCTTTCCCATCCTCAGCATCTACCGATCCAGGCTCTCATGTTGCTTTTCTATCCAGCGCCGCGGGCGGACGCAACTTTCTCTTCCTCAACGTCCCGCGCGTCGACCTAACACCACTCGTGCGTGCTCCACGGCGCCATTCTCCTCTACTCACCCTTTGACGGGCCCAGGTCGCCGCCGAAGGCGCCGCCGCCCAAGCCCTCCTCAAATCCGTCATAACCGACTTCAACACCCGCCTCGCCGCGCGCGTCGCGTCCTTCAAGGCCGCCAACGCCGGTGTACGTCCCAGTTCCCCCTCCCCTTCTACCTTATAGCTGACCTCAACTTCGCGACGTCGCAGGTAACGACTTGGCTGTGGGACTCCAATGCCGTCTTCACCACCATCCTCAATGCGCCGACACAGTTCGGCTTCGTGGATGCGACGAGCTTTGGGGGTACGGGTGATTTCTGGGGGTGAGTCCCTCGATATATTCCTTGCGCCCAATTGATCTTACTCTTATTGCGCAGGAACAACTTCCACCCGAGCCGTGAGTTCCTCCTCCCTCCTTTGCTCCCGCATGCGAGCATCCGAATTAACGAAGCAACGCACAGAGGCGGCCCACCAGATCTTCGCGAAGGATATCGCGACTCTCATGTCCGGGTCGCTGTGGTTCTGATTTGGGATCGGTTGTTGTTCAGTATCCTTTGCTCTCTACTCAGCATTCAGCCTACAAATGGAATCGGCTCGGGTACGTCTTCGGAAACTGAGCAAGTCCGTGAGGGTCTCGAAACACGGCGACTCCCAGAGCACCTGCGAGTTCTGAAGAGGTTGAAACAGCTGTGCCGGTGTCGGCATCCCAGATCCAGCGCATCGCAAGGCTACAGGACAGTCGGCATCCGGATGCGACCGCGAACCACTGACAGGTGGCACTTTTACTCGAGGTTTGCTTCAACTGACAGTACGGCGCTCATGAACGAGAAAGGGATTGCGGCATCGCAGAGAGCGTGCCAACTTGATTCAACGCTTTAGACACGCACACGGACATCGACTCGGAAGGGGAAAAGAAAAATGAACCACGACTCGCCCGTAGCACTCGGCCCTAATACGCAGTCGCAGGGCCCTTAATAAGCGCAACCAACAGGTCCTCATACGCCCCGCTCGTCTCGCCCTTTACGCGGTGCGGAAGCGTCTTCTCATGCACGCGCAGGTACGCCGCGGCGATCTGGTTCATGCGCCACGGAGCCCAGTGGGCGCGGAGGAGGCTGGGAAGGAAATTAAATGAGGATAGCCGTAGAGGGGAGCAAGTAAAGCAACAGGAAACCCACCGCATTATCAACAAGTCGTCCTTCGTGCCTGCTCCCTTCATCGTCTTTTCCAGCAACTCCACCTCGCGCATCAACCGCGGGTCCAGGTCGGGATACCGCGGGCTCGCCTCCAACCCGCGCACGATGTAGCGTAAGGCGTCGCGCTCGTCACCCGAGCTTAATGAATAGGTTGTAAGTATGTTTTTAAGAAATCAACCATGCCCAAAAGCGAAAGGGAGAGAAGGAATGGAAGGGAAACACGACTTACAACTCGTCCTTGATAACACGACTCAACGGCTTCTTCTGCCCACTCGAAGGGTAATCTTTTGCGACCGCCAAGAGGTGCTGGTGGGTCCGGCCCGTCAGGATAGTGAAGAATGTTTCCTGATTGCATTCAATCATCGTTAGTTGTTCCGTTACTTGACGCCGTAGAAAGAAGACAGAAAGACAAGACACACCTCATGCGTCCCGGGCCTCTCCTCCCCATTCCTCTTGAGCGCCTTCACATCGCTCGTCACCTGCTTCGCGGCAAGCTTCGCGGCCTCCGCCAACTGCTTCGCATCAGGCACCTGCCCATCAACCGGCGCCCGCGGCAGATACTCCCTCTTCGAATTCAGCGCTGTCACGAATACTGCAGGGTGTCCCACACACATTAGCATGCATGCATCCTCACAAGAGAAGGAAGCACGCGCAACACAACTCACACTTTTCCACCCCTCCGCTCAAATCACCGCGGACGGCTTTCAAGAGCGTCTCGTGGTACTTCTGCTCGTACGCGTACGCGAGGAGGCCGACGTCGGACGGCGTGAGGTCCAGGATGATCTCGTTAAGGACGTCCTCCTTCGTCCTGCGGGCAATGTCAACGAACAATCGAGTTTGAGGGTGGGAAGACCCAGCAGTGTGCACGTACCCAGGAAGCACCAGACCGCGTACGCCGCGAATCGCCTGTCGCTTGATAGCGGCGTGTACACACTCGACGTCATACTTGAGCGGGCCCAGCACGAGTCCCAAAAGCCCTATTCTGCGCAAAGGAAGTATTTAATTGTCAGGATTCAGAAGTTGAAAGAGGGAAAGGAATCACGCACTCCACGTTCGACCTCGTCTTGCGCTCGATGAATCCGTACAACGTCTGCCCCTCCGGATTATACGAATGGAACCCATGCGCAAGGACTTCCATCTTGAGCGGACCGAGGCGGGTGAGGATTTCGACCACTGAAATGGAGATTAATTAATCAGTCAACAACAACCTCCTGGAAGCGCCTCGACAGCTGAAAAAATGGGGAGGTACGCACAGCGCTTCTGGCTTCCAGAATCCTTGATGATCTCGTCGACGTCGCGCCTGATCTGGGTGTGCTCATAGTTCCAGACGGTCAGCCCCCCGGCGAAGCGCGGGTTGTGTATCATGATGTCACGGTACACAACGGTCGAGGGCTCCGGGAGTACTTGCACGGACACTGTATCGGGCGCGCCTGGGACCACCGAACCGGAGACTGCGGGAGCGGACGCAGCCGAACCTGGCATCCCACCGCCACTGGCAGGCGGAAGCGCACTCGGCATTGACCCAGGGGCGCCGGGCATAGGGTAACCACCAGGAGGAGGCGCACCGGGGGCTGCGACATACGGCGGGTATGCAGCACCTTGAGGTGGCGGCGTGGCGTCTGCAGGATTATATCCGGGCTGCTGCTGCTGCTGCTGAGAGGGATATGCTTGTTGCGACTGATATTGTTGCGGCGGAAATCCCTGCGGGGACGGCGCATACTGTGGCATCGGCGGGGGCTGGGCGCCGTAATTGAGAAAACCTGCTGGCGCATAGCCGGGTGCTGGAGGATACTACATCGGGGTTTGTTATTTATTCATTATAAAGCACCGAGAGCTACGCACGTAGGCATTGGGGTTGGGAGGCTGGTTTGGGGCAGACATGTTGGTGAGATACTACAAGTGCTCGAGGACTTTATAGGTCAAGAAGGGGGCTGTGTTGAAAGACAAGACAAGTCTCACACGATGGACGCCACCGCTAAAGTATTACGTTGCTGTGCAAATCAGATGGGCTCGCTTCGTCCATGGCCAATCTTGGACCGCCCGTGTTGGTACTGCCCTCATTCGAGGCCGATTTCAAAAAGGAAAACTGCCACTGGGCTTCGGGAATCTCACAAGGAAAGTCTTGGTTCAAAATGAGCAATTTCCAGGGAAAAACCCGCATCAAAAAGACGGTTGAGTGTTTAACAAGCTCGGCAAATATACAAGGTCTGTTGTACTCGTAGGGTTGACTCACCTTGTTGAGATCTTCAGTCGCGACATCTACGCGAGCTCGCCACACGCTGTGCACGGGTAATTTGATAGAATATGGGAGTCAGATCAACATAATGAACCACCCCGGAAAACAAGCTCGTTCGTGCAAGTGAGGGGGGTGTATGCCCGAGTCGTGCGCCATGAAGCCGCAGGTGTCAGAATCTCCACACTGACGTCTGCCACACCTCCGTTTCAATTCTCGGAGACTCGGCCGACACGTCCCGACTCACATGCCGCCTCGGTGCCGATGTCCACTTAGCTGTGGTACCCACAAGATGCCCGCCAATCATGAAACTGAATCTGGTGTGTACACGATGCTCTTGTTTTCTATTTCATGGTCTTGTACTTGCCTCACGACGCCATTGTCGCGCATCCCTGCGCGCCAGGTGTGCAAAATCGAACATGCCGAACTCGGATCAACGGCATCAACGGTCATATGACCACCGTGTTTCAACCACAATTGCGACGTTCTCGCGTTATCCCGTCGACCCACGCGTCCCCCGTCTCCGCCTCGTATTCTCCACCTTCTACACGTGGTCTAGGCTTGATTACCACACCCTATACCCACAAGACGCCCGCCAATCATAATACTCATCTGGTGTGTACACGATGTTCTTGTTCTTTATTCCTTCCATTGTCCTTGCCTCACGACATTATCCTCGACCCACCTTTTATCCTTGACTACTTTGCTACCTTGTTCATGTTTTCCTTGTTCCCTGGTCCCTTGACTCCCACAAATCCTGCATGAATACTACCGTACTTGTACAATGAGAATAAGTAGAACAGTTCTGCACTTTCTCCCTCGTCGCTCCCGTTTCGTCTCGTCCTTGCCTCGCTTCGCACCTCCGTCTCGCTCGCTCATCGTCGTCCTTGCATCGACCTGCTCGTTGTAGTACCAACAACCTAACATCGTTGATTCACTCTCGCACACTATCTCCTTCCATCCCTTCTCGTGCTTGTTGAGTATGGCGTCCAGCGGTTTGGGTGAACATTTATTTCTTTCCTTAATTATTACCGATCGGATCCGCGCACCACATATATGGGGCGGATCCGTTGTGACGGCCCTCAGTCTTGACCATCCCACTGGTGCGACTGAGGGTATGTCTCCTACTTTATTATCCATTGTATATCTACTTACGATACCGTAGACTTTGTTTACTTACTGTAAACTCTACAGGTAATATATTGAGTCTTGACCATCCCACTGGTGCGACTGAGGGTATGTCTCCTACTTTATTATCCATTGTATATCTACTTACGATACCGTAGACTTTGTTTACTTACTGTAAACTCTACAGGTAATATATTGAGTCTTGACCATCCCACTGGTGCGACTGAGGACTTCGTTTACTTACTGTAAACTCTACAGTGCTTGCTCACGCCCCTTTTGATTCAGCTCGCGCCTGGCCGGGTGCTAGGCGTGTCATCATCCTCAACCCACCTTGCATCCTGGTTCCTCCTGTCTTGTTCCCTGTTCTCTTGACTCCCCCAAATCTTGTTTCACCTCGAAAATATTAACGGGGTGGGTAGTACTCGAACACATCCCTCTGTAATTCAGGCTCCCACATCAAGCTCCAAACATGTTCTCCAAGCTCCTTGCCGCATCACTTCGAATCACTGGAAATGTTAGATGAGAGGACATTTGCTCGGGGCTGGGAAGTTCAAGTAACCTTCGGCTGGAGATTGTTGCTCTCTAGCGGCTGAGCTCGTCCCGGGGGGGTCGGGCGGGTGGCGACGCTAAGTCTACCGTTTATGGAACATCAATTGCAGAATGCATGGTGATTCTGGGAGTGACCTACGCAGCAATCACCTCTGCACCCGGGAAATTGGTGGGTTCGAAGACCAAGGCGCAGAGACTCTTATATACCCGTTCGTCTGACTATTTTCAGGCGCAAGGATTAGCGATCCCGCCGGACCACCGAACACGCTGACTACCGTCATGTAAACTCTGGGCATGCATGACGGAGAAAGCCTGTAAGAGGCTGTAAGATCGCGGAATTCTGACAACCGGCGCACCTTCAAAGTGGAGCTGAACCCAGCTCTCGGGCGAGGTATTTCCTTCCTAGGGTGCTTCCTGTGGTAAGGCAGAGGTATTTAGAGCGACCCTGGGTAAACCTGCGCTCGGGTTTGACGTGCATAATTAAATTTACGCGATGTCTTCAAACGCCGCGAGCCGGGACGGCGGCGGAATCTGCAGATCCAACGGACTCTTGAGCGCAAGGTCGCCGTCGTTTCAGCTCTCGTCCTGCTCGACGCGTCCCTTGGATATGTACTGCATACTTCAACCTCAACCAACGCACATTTATTCAGCACTTGCTCCTCCTCTCGACGATGTCCGGAGATAGGCTCGCTGCATGACGTCTCAAGGATCCACATGAGCCCTCCTGTCTCCTCTGGCGGCGCGGGATAAAATATTACGTTGCGCTTGGGAGTCTCCACGACTGAAGCACGCCATTCAAGACCGCTGTCAAAGGTTTGTCAAAGGATATTGCGTCCTGCGGTCCGGGAGTCTGATCTATGAGTGGTCTTGGGAGTCATTTCGGAAGGCTAATTTTGGGGAAGACATACCTCGCTGGATTGCCGTCCGAGCAGCACGCAGAACCAAGAATGTACATATGTATGTTGGAGCGGCATCATAACACTGAGCAGGCTGATCCTTCATCGTGCGCAGATTTATTCAACATCGTCCAGTACCAGAGGTCAGGCTCGTATTATTTAGATTGCCACTGCGGATATAAATCATCGCCACTACGCTTCCTCTCGCGGAAGGTCTGGACCCACAGATAGAACTTTACCGTGTGCACAATGAATTTTGCATGTCAAAGATGAACGTCGATGACATCCAAACAACGCCGTTCGAAAAAGGTCTAAAAAGGTCCGTGTGCGGCAAATTCACCGGCAACAGCATATCTACCCAAGCAGGGAAAAGAATAGCCCGAGCATCGGGCTCAACTCCACTTGGAACTTGCCGCGCGTCCGGTAAGAATTTCGATTTCGCAATCTTACAGCACCCTTCCATCATGTATGTAGAGCGTGAATTGTGCTGCCAAGCAGCGTGTTGAGTTTGCCGACGGCATCGCAATGGCGCTCGATGTTCGGAATGGGGCCGCCTCAAATATAGGCCGCGAGGTCGTATATAAGGGGGATGGAGCCCGGTGCCAATTCACCCACTCCCTTTCGAGCAGCGCTCCAGGTCAGCGAACAGACATTGGTCTCACCGAACTCCTGCTTGACTTCTCTCATACAGGCCAGAGTGCGAGGCTCAGGCAGCCGCCCGTGGGGGCGACCCAGCTCAATGCGTGTTCGGAAACGGCGGGGTCAGTTCTCGTTCGCAGGTTCGATCTTCCCACACCGCCCTTGCCGCGCAATCGCCTCAACTTATTCAGCATTGGCAGCAACGGCAGAGAGCTTGGAGAACATGTTTGGAGAGGGGCTGGAGAGCTTGAGCTACAGAGGGATGTGTTCGAGTACTTACCCTGTACGCCGGTGTCCATCTCGCGAACCCGATCCCTTCAACACTGAACCCAACCGCCCATCCAATAAGGACCGGGGTCGGTTATGGAAGTAGTAGACCGACTCACACGTCCCATTCCCATGGTCTCAGGTTCAAAGCGAGCCAAAGCCGACGAACGAAACTTCATCAACATCATCACATTCATTTCCCATTCGTACTTCTCCTGTATGTACAGTTACATGAACAAGAAAAGACCTTCGCTTCGCTCCGGCAGGCCAGGCTGGGTGCCGCCTCGGAATCCCCAGCTCGAAACTCACGATCACGGACACAAACTTTTGAATTTACGCACAAAGTTGAAGAACTCGTCAACTCAACTACAGCGTCGAAGGCGCGGAGAGTGGAGAAATATATTTCCTGTGAGCCAGCCGCCTCTGAATCGGTTCTCAAGTGCCAACCGAAGGATTCAAGCATCCAAGGCTAAGTTGAAATAAGGGTAGGCTCAATGATTCGATAGATTGACGCACATTGGCCATGGTTTCGATGTCCGAGTGCACAGAAAATGACCAGCAGAGGTATCTAGCCTGCAGACTAAATTAAAGGCTGCAGTCGAGAAGTGTTCCCGCGCACACCTGCTCGGAGATTGGCTTGAAGATATTGAACGGAGGATTGTATTCGACCAAGCAGGCGGTCTGAAGATGCAGTGATGGCGCACGAGTGGGGACTGGGCGGCAGTCAGATATGATGAAGGAGGTTCGTAATGGGGCTACGCCGATCGAAGCATAGCCTACGGTGGGAAGAATACTGACATTCTTGCCCAGAACGAGGGCTTGAGTAGTGCAGACCAGGAGAATTCGTCGTAGCCACTTTGTAGCCACTAGCCACCGGGACACGGGGAGAGATTAGCGGAAGCGCATTTGTCCAATGGAAGGATTGCTATTAGTGTTGGAGTCGCGGTCAAATTCGACAGCCTTGAGATCGTCGTGGGGCCAGAGGTCCAGTTGCAATTTGCGCGCTACGACGAATGAATTGAGGGTCTTGGCACAGACGGCGGCCAAATTCTGGAGGGAGGAAGCGGAGAGAGATGGTGGGAAAGGATACGATGGGTCGGTAGGATGGGGAATTTTATACCGTGCAATTGCAGACCCTGGGCAGTGCGGTAAAGATCTCGCAGTTGAACAGCTGTGAACTGCGCGGGGCCCTTACCTTGAGAGTTCCCACTGGGGATTCAATTCAATCCAACAGCTGTTCAACAGCTTTTTCTGCCGAGGTGAACTGTCGAGGCTGCGCTGGAACTGCGGGGATTGCGTGAAGTTGACTAAATCGGGCGGGCTGTGGAGGATCATGAACTGCGTGCGATGGAAGAAAAATCAAGGATGGAGCCAGAGAGGAGAGGTAGAGAGAAGGGGATAAACACTTATGGGGATCTAGCCAAAGCAGACCAAACGAACGAGGGCCATTTCGTTAAAGAACGGTTAATTCTCTGATACATATGTGTTTCGCGCTTATGACGGGGTGAACGAAAGCCCATCGAGCTGCGCCGCAAACGCCGCCGCGCCTTGAACCGCTGGGTCCTGCAGGTTCCCCTGCACCACACCAGCGATGCAGTTCTTGAACCCAAGCAGCGTCGCGACGTCGCAGTTCGGCGAGGCGTTCCCGTGCCCGCACCCACCAGAGCCGTTCGTCTGCGCGACGTCAGGCCCAGCGCACTTGCCACTCGAGAAGCCGCAACAGCCCTGCTGGCACTCGGAGTCCGCCGCACAGGTCTCGAAGACGGTCTTCTTGCTCTGCTGGTTCCCGGCGGGAGCAGGCGCGGCGGCGGGCGGGGGCGCAGGAGCAGCAGCAGCGGGTGGAGCGGCGCCGCCAGACGCGGGGGTGAAGGGGAGGTTGTCAAGCTGCGCGACAAAGGCCGCGGCGCTCTGCACGCCCGGGTCGGCGAGGTTGCCGTTCACCGCGCCGGCGATGCAGTCGGTGAGCTTGAGCGCGGCGGCAACGTTACAGTTGGGCGCGCTGGTGCCGTGGCCGCAGCCGCCGGAGCCGTTGGACTGCGCGACGGCGGGGCCGGCGCATTTGCCGGTTGAGAAACCGCAGCAGCCCTGTTGGCAGTCCGAGTCAACCGAGCAGGCGCCTGTGACGAATTGTGTGCCGCGGCGCTGGTTGGCGTAGCGTGAGGGGAGCTCGTGCGCCTGGACGCTGATGGCGACTGTGCGGGATGAGGGTTAGGAGTGGAATGAGGCGGCAGGTCGAGCGTGCTCACCAACGGTGAAAGCGGCGAAGGTAGCGGAGAATTTCATGATCGTTAGTTGAAATGCAGAGTTGAGTGTAAGGGAGAAGTGGATTAGAAGGACAACACAGTTGTCTGAAAAGCGGTGAAGATGAAGATGAAAAAAGGGCGAGGGAGAAAGAGAAGAGAAGGATCGACCTGAGGGACGATGACCCTCCATGGGTGCTTAAATACTGCTCTGTGGCCGCTTGCATCATCAATGTTCCGCATTTCCCGTTCTGCGGGAGTGATATGAAACGCGCTAGCGGCGATGGCGCCGAGTTATTTTTGAGTTACGCGGGCCGCCTATAGAGTGGTTTCTAAGGTCTCGGATGTCGTTGATGTATGAGACCGCGCGACTCACAAGTAATCATCGATGAACGCCGAAGCGACGGGCACAGACGGCGAAAAAAGAAAAGAACCTTGATTGGAACGCCACCAAAGAGATTTTCGCGCTATTTGATCGAGCAGGGACCCATCCCGACCAAGGAGGACTATACCGCGTGGCTCGTGGAGAGGTCGACGAGCGTCTGAGTCCAAGCCCCGAGAAGGAAATATCGTGCTCGAAAGTTGGAAGGTGAGATTGGGAAACATCACGCGAGCAGAGTTTCGAGAAATCCCGGGTGGGGTTTGAATACGATGAATCATGATACATGATGTGGTTGGCTAGACCCGGGGACTGTCTAGACGATGGAGTGTAGATGTCCATGGGTCCAGGTCCGATGGACAACCGAGGGGGGATTGACCACCCGCGACAGGCCATCCGGGGAGCAAGCAGACCCAGGTGAAGGTATGCATCTGCATTCTGTTCTGGAAAAGCTGCCGATAGTACAGAGCTTCAAGGAGAATCGCCTGGAGCATCGGAAACGTCAGACCGAGACTCGGGCGGCGTGAATGTCAGGTAACAGGTGTCCCCTCGGTGGCGACCATGGGAATGATCCAAGGTGATGGTTGGTGGATCGAGAGCCCAGGGAGTAGGCCAAATTCAGGATGAAAGTCGGAGGAGAAACTGAAAGCGCCACGTCACCATCACGGATCACCCGGCGTTCAAGTTTCCGGCCTTCGCCGAGCGGAGCTTGAAATAATTCAACCTCACCAATATTCCATCGAGCAAATTGCAACCGTTACAGCCAGAGGACGAATACTCGTCGCCTGGAATAGAAGCGGGTCCCCATTGCTTTCCGTTGACCAGAGTGAGAAGAAGATGCGACGTTGAATTTTGCACCATTCAACATCGATCCGAACTTGCGTAAATTTGAACTATAAGGAGAAATCTTGCGAGAGTGGGCAGTTGCAACGACAAGTGCCATTCTTGGACCGCACACGCTCAGACCATGATCCCTCCCGGGCCATGCATGTTGCTCAATCTGGGCAGACGGCACATATACGTTCTGCTTGATGGGCGGCATGGTTCCGTGTCAGTAGGGTCCGGTTTAACGGCAACTTCACACCACAGTGGCTCTGAAGAGTGTCTGTTTCGCGAGATGGACAGGCGTACAGGGTCAGTACTCGAACACATCCCTCTGTAGCTCAAGCTCTCCAGCAAGTCTCCAAACATGTTCTCCAAGCTCCCCGCCGTAGTGACTCAGTTTGCTGCCACTGCTGAATGAGGTAAGGAGAGTGCGCGGCAAGAGCGGTCAATCAAGGTCGAACCTGCGGATGAGGAGTGCCCCCGCCGTTTCGGAAGACGCATTGAGCTGGGTGGCGGCTGCCTGCGGCCCACGCTCTCGCTTGGATGGAGGAAGTCAACCAGGAGCTCGGTGAGACCAGGGTCTGTTCGCTCACCTGGAGCGCGACTCGAAAGGGAATCGGTGAATTGGCAGCCCGTTCCATCCCCCTTATATACGGCTTCGGGGCCTATATTTGAGGCGGCCCCATCCCATAAACCGAGCGCCATTTCCATGCCGTCGGCAAACTCGACGCGCTACTTGGCAGCACAATTCACGCTCTACATACATGTACATGATGGAACGCTGCTGTAAGATTGCGAAATCGCAATCCTTAGCAACCCGGGCGCACGGCAAGCTCCAAGTGGAGTTCAACCCGGTGCTCGGGGTATTATTTCCCTGCTTGGGTACATAATGGTGTATATGGTGCTGCCGGTGGATTTAGTGCTCTCGGACCTTTTTAGAACGGCGGCGCTGAATGTGATGGACGTTCATCCTTGACATTCAAAATTAATTGTGCACACGGTACGGTTCTATCTGTGGGTCCAGACCACGAGAGCTTCTGCCACAGGAAACGTAGTCGCCTGGATTTATCTGCGCGGTGCATCAAATTTAAATTCCCGGGACCTCTGGCACTGGACGATGTTGAATAGACCTGGGCGAGACTCGAGAGGAAGGACCGGCCTTCGCGATACCATAATGTGGCTCAAACAAGGCTCAAAGCACCGCCGTTGATGTGCGTGCTTGCCGGACAATCCAGCGAGGTTGTTTTTCCCCAAGATAGCCTTTCGAAGTAACTCCCACAAAGATCGCTCATGGATCCACACGTCGGTCCGGGAGTCTCCCGGAATTCAGGACGCAATATCTGTTACCGAGGCACTTCGGTCGATGATAGTACTTCCGAATGTTACTTGCACAGGAAGGCACATTTTTCACGCGGGAGGTTCAAAAGTTGGGAAACAGCATATTTCATTCATTCAAGTCGTCACTACACGCTAGATATCTCATGGCTTTGAGGCGAGGTTCAATTAGAGGGTGACGGGGATGCAGTTAATCGCAATGAGGCCGCCTACAATATCTGCGGTCAGCGTAATATCGATGAATTTATGCTGAGGCCACTCACCCCACTCCTTGTCGGGGGCATCGCAGACGACGGTGGTGCTTCCGCTATTGTAAAAACATGAATTACGCGAGTCAAATTGAATTGAGGTGAGACTGAATACCAGTTATTGCCGACGGTGATGGGCGAGCAGCTCAACCCGACGGGGACGTCGAGGCCGGTGAGGTCAAGCCCAAAAAGGGCGGCAACCGCCGAGGCGGCAGCGCTGCTGGAGGGGACAACGCTGTTGCAGCACTGGTCGGAGGTCGGCGGGGTCACCGGGGGCGGAGGAGTTCCGGTCGGGGTGGCGGCAGCAAGGGTCTGAATTGTATGAACGGTTAGTCGCCTGGAAGTGCGACGATTGGGCTCAGCGTACAATGAGCACCGAAGTGACAATAATGGAGAGCTTGGAGAACATGTTGAAGGCTTGTTAGAGGGCTTGAACTGCGGGGAGGTGTTCGAGTGAGGAACTTCGCGAAACGCGCTGGCTTTTATCCCCCTCGCATGCATCTGTTCCGCGGTCGAGCAGGCTGGCGAGCCAGCGTTTAGGAAGACGGTGGGTCACGTAGAGTGGAGCGGTGGAGCTGCTGGACGTAGCGTGGAGGCCAAGGACCGCGATAGGGGAGGTGCTCATCGTTGGTGGCGGGCGGAACCGATAGCTCTGACGCTGTGTTCCCAACGATCTGTGGAAAGTCATTGTTTTGGCAGGAGAAAGCGGCTCAGTCCTCCCACTCCACCGCGGAATCTCGCTGAGGATTCGCTCGTCCAGAACGCAACAGGAATGCGCCACCTGAATGTTATGGCAGTGGGCGCGTAAAGGGTTACTGAAGGGCTTACGGTGAGCAGTATCAGAACGTCTTAAGCGCTGTAATGCCACCGAAATGGAATGGTCAACGTCATCCCACTATTTATTACCTGCATTCAACCTGTCCATCAGACCGCGGGAGAGCACAAGGCAAGATTTGCGGGGGTAAAGAGCAGGTAGACATGCTGCACGGGGAACAACGTCGTCATCGAAAGGCAGGAGGGGTCGAACTTGGACCCCGGTGCGATACATCGCGGGGAAGACAAGATACATGAAGAAAGAGCCCGAGAGGTTGGCACGGGAAACCGATGGGCGAAGGTGAAAGAATGGAGACATTCAGAGGTCGAGTGACCAGCGGAGCAATCGTAATGCCGCGATTCCCAGCGTAGACAGAGCCGTAAAGAGCGAAGCAAGCCCGCGAGAGGAAGCAAGGAACAAAAGTGCTGCGAGCCGGAAGCGAGTCGGGTTTGCGGTTGGTTTGCGGTCCAAGCCCAGCTGAAGCCGCAGTCAAAGCCAAGGGGGATCCATGGTGAGCTTTGGAAGGCTTTCCACCCGCTCGATCCCTCTTTCCCAGCGTTTTGGTGAGATTGCTGGTGGGAGTCGAGAAGAGGCGAAGAGTCACAGAATTGCCGGAACACGTTTCAGCCCGGGTCAAGCCGGGCTGGCCTCGGCTTTCGCCGCGCGTAAAATCGAGAAAATATTCACTGGAAAATATGCGGAAAACTTTGGGGACTCATGGACCGCAGATATAGGCGACGGGAAAATAAAAAAGGATGCATTCGCGACATTGAACACGAACGAGTGCCCGGACGGAGAATATAAGTACATCGGCATCAGAAACTGAACAACTGAAACTGAACAACTGCGACAATATCATCAAACTCCAGCACAACATAAACCAGGGCAGCAACTTTCTTCAGGCCGTGATGGGGATGCAGTTGATCGCGATGAGACCACCTGGAATATCTACTTAGCGGAGCAGGCAGAAAATGTCGGCTATACGCACCCCACTCCTTGTCAGGCGCGTCGCAAACGACGGTGGTGGACCCACTGCGACAAGATTAACAACCCGAGGGACATAGGGTGACCGGTGTGCTTACCAGTTGTTGCCGCCGACGGTGATAGGCGAGCAGCTCAAGCCGATGGGCACATCGAGACCGGTGAGGTCGAGGCCGAGGAGCGCGGCGACGGCGGAGGCGGCGGTGCTAGTCGAGGGGACGACGCTGCTGCAGCACTGGGGCGAGGTGGGGGGAGTGGGAGGCGGAGGGGGCGTGCCTCCGGGAATGGCGGCAGCAAGGGTCTGAGTAGGAAACAATAAATCAGGTGAAGGAGAGGGAAACAGGGCGGGACCTACAGTGAGGACGGAGAGGACAAAAAGCTTGGAGAACATATTTGTGTTGAGAGCTTGAACTACAGGGAGATGTGTTCGAGTGAGTTTCAGTGGGAGAGAGTCTGCGCTGCTTTTATATGGTTTGCATCGATGTTTTCCCGCGATTTTCCAGGAGTCTCGGATGTTTAATGGCGTCAAGAAGTGTGGAGCAATGGAGTCCTTGAGCGAAAGAAATGGGTTGTCCTGAGGCAATGTGTGAAGAGAAACACGAAGTTGACTGAATCTGTGGAGCGCTTCGACAGGATGAATGCTGGAATCAATCAACTTGAACAGCTAGTCAATCAGAACAAACGTACGGCCGAGAGGTATACGTACAGACAGGATATTCTTTTCTTTCAACCGCCCGCCAACTCAGGCTGCAGCTCACAGTCAGGGTGGGTCATCTTAATTTCAGTACAGTTAAACTTATGAAGCAACTCGAAGTGTCGAACCCGTACCTTCCCTCGTCAAGTCCGATGAATGTTGAAAAGACGGTCTTGCGGGGACAGAGCGCGGGTTAACGTTGCCAAAGCTGGACAGTTTCTCGACGTCATATGAGAGCACGCACCTTGCACACTCGCACAGGCGTCCAAGTATGCATCCTGCAACGATTTATGTCAGTCGCGTGTGTCGTCCTGAAACAATGAGTCTGACTCGTCGACGTCGGTGGCGTTCAGTCTGTTCGAGAACAATGCCAGCAACTCGCCGCAGGGCTATCCGTTAGCGCGATCATGGGGTTGAAACTCTCTCGCCAGCTATTCCACCCGAGCATTATTCAGGTAGTTACAGTTGACTTCACGCGCTGGAAATGACAATGGGAGAGCACCGGGGATAGCCCGTGGTCCAGGCAGCGTCGGATACAAGTCGGATATCCCCGTCAGAAGAAAGCTATGAACGGGATCAGTTTGTGTGTCGCCCAAGGACCAATCAATATTCACGTTTTGCCCAGCGGGTCGACGACTTACTGCAACGCGTGAAGCTCGTCGCTCGAAAACATGAAAGTCCACTCTCACGGGAGTAGACAACTATGAATTCAACCGTAATTTCCCGCTGCAAGGTGCGAGATCGCCGCGATCGACGTCGTTCTCCAACGACTTGAGGGGGCGCAGACTGAGGAGGTTTTGGATCCGTGCGAGGCTGCGAGCTCAAAGTTGAAAGACGTGGCGGGGTAGTAGTTGGGATGAAGAAGGTGTGGGGACATCATTTGGTGTTCCATTGCTCTGGGCTATTATCCTCAGTGTCGGGAATCCCATGCTAGCCTTGATGATAGCTTATGAGAGTTGGTGGCAAGCCTGTTGGGGCCATTGGCAAATAGATGCAAATAGGGTCTCTGCCGGGATGCCGAGGCGTGCTGTCACCGCTGCTTCGACTCGACCTCCACCCTCCAGCAAGACCCTGGCTTCATCCCACAGCCATGACCACACTTCTGGAGCTCCCCACGGAAATCCTGGCTCACATTCTCGAGGAGCCCTCAATTCCCTTCGACACGCTCTATCATCTCTCCCTCCTATCTCGACGCCTGCACTTCGTTGCACTTTCCGTTTACCTTTCACGGCAGGGCCTAAACTCGACAACCAAGTTACTTTACATCTCTATGACCTCTAGGGGCCGCGACACTCTGGCCGTCCTGGAAATGGCCTTGTTTATCCCTGAAGTCCAGAGCTTCATCTTCATCCTCCCGCACCCGAGCTGTGTATCGATTCTCCCTCTCCTCCGGCAGCTGGAACGGATTCAAACCTATATCTCGCGCCTCCATCGCGTCAACAGTGTTGTTCTCCAACTGGATCAACCGGCGAGTATCTGCCTGTCCGTCGGCGACGAACGCGCACTACGGGCGTGGTGCCTCGGCCTTGGAAGTCTGCTCAACTGCATCGTCGAAAGACAGTGCACATCTCTGACGGTTAAGTATGGTGCGCAGCTCACTAGAGCGTATGAGCGCCGCCGCCCACCTCGGCCCCATCGTAACCCGTTTCGAAGACTGCTGGCGGTGTTGCGACGAGATAGCACGACCCACACCGTCAGCGATGCCGACATGGGCGCCGCTGGAATGGCTGCTCCCCCGGAGTCGAATCATCTCCGCACTCTCTGGATCCATTCTGAAATTCTCCTCGTCCCCCCCGCTCTCGACTGGACGCTTGCCCTACTGCGTAAGTCGCGCATTACCTCCCTGACTTTGGGGAGCAGTGTTGCGGCGCCCCTTACCTGGCGGGCCGTCCTCCCCCTCATTGCATCGGCCACTGAGTACCTGACCTCTCTCGTCATCCTGGATGCCCACCTCATTCCCGCCGACGATATGCTCGACTTCGTTGCCCACCTCCCCGCCCTCGTGGACCTCACTATCTCGTCTCTCACGTACGGAGGTCGACTAGGACCAGCCGCTTCTCTCGTTCGGCTCCCAAATCTCACGACACTGAGGGCACCTCCCAACTTCGTGCTCCACTTCTTGCGTAACCCCCCGTTGCTCCCCCGTCTACGATCCGTCGCCATCCAGTGGCCGACGGTGTGCGAGCCCGGCGCGGTCGCCGCCTTGGGCACGCTCCTCGCCGACGTCGTCCCCGTGCTCTCCACGCGCACAATCTCGCCCACCATCTCCCTCACGTGCGGCACGCCGCCCGTCATGGCCTCTGGCCACCACCAGTTACTGCCGTACTACTCCGGCCGTGGGTTTCCAGAGTTCTTCGAGCTCGTGTCGGCCCTCAATATTGTGACTTTCCCGAACGTCGAGCATCTGGGCGCCTGGGTAGCGCTCTTTCGGCGTGCCCACCGCGTGGACATTACGCTCGCGGGTGCCGGGGTGCTGACTCTCGTGCGGAGTATCAGGCCGACACCTTTCCTCAGTGAGGTCACCGTGAATGGGCGGGTCTACCCGCTGGTAAATGTGAGTATTATCCTCGTTTCATGGCAGGACTTCGACTAATCGGATCTCAGGATGGCGAGGAGTGATTTAGAGAGATACAGTAATTCCAGCTATATTTCCTACGCGCAGGGAAAGGGCGCTTTGGAGTCGGGATAAATCCTACTCACGAATCGTGGATTCCTTTCGTCTAAATATCAATAGTTTAAAGCTAACGGTCTTAACGGTCTTCCCGCAGACTTAAAAGAGACGCAAGGAACGTGATATTCGTGACATTGAACACGAACGAGTAAAAACTTCAACTGAAGAACGACCAGTCACCACAACCAAACGAGATTCCCTACATTGCATCCTCCTCAAAGGGTGATGGGGATGCAGTTGATCGCAATGAGACCACCTGGTAATTGTTTAGTATGTGAGGCGTTCGATAATAATATAGAGGTACACACCCCACTCGTTCTGGGGAGCATCGCAGGTCACGGTGGTGCCGCCGCTGAATACCGACGGTGTCAGGAATTCCGACCGAAGTACGCGGGGTCATAATTACCAGTTGTTGCCGATGACGGTGATGGGCGAGCAGCTCAAACCAATGGGCACATCGAGGCCGGTGAGGTCCAGGCCGAGGAGCGCGGCGACGGCGGAGACGGCGGAGCTGCTCGATGACTCGACGCTGCTGCAGCACTGGGGCGAGGTGGGGGGTGTGACGGGGGGAGGCTTGCCTCCGGGGATGGCGGTAGCAAGGGTCTGCGTAGGACGGAGTGAAAATAAGCCACGGGAAGGGAAAGAGAGCGACGAGCGGAACGTACCGCAAGGACAGAGACGACGAAGAGCTTGGAGAACATGGTGGTGGGTTTTGTTGGGAGGCTTGAACTACAGGGAGATGTGTTCGAGTGATTTTTTGGCGAGAATGGGGCCGAGTTTTATAGGGTTTGCGGCGAGACTCTCCCGCGATCGCGCAGACGTCCGGAATGTTCGAACTAGCAAAGAGTTGTCGAACAGTGGAGCTGATCCAGAACGGGGGAGGGTGATATTCCGTACACGGTTGGACGGGGTGAAGTCTGGAGCTCCACCTCTCCCACGTCCGGAAACATACCGCGAATGTTAGGCGGCGTCCTTGTGTATGGTTGTCAACTTGCGGGGAATGTTCTGAAAGAAAGAACCTGGTATTTCCATGCCCCAATGCGAGGCGGAATTCAACTAGAACTTGGTCTTGGTCGTTTGGGTCTCAGAGCGCGTAGAGAAAATGTCGAGGCGGTTTCGTTTGACACAACGAAACCTGGAAGGTTGCTCCGTCCCCGTCAGTTCGGAACGCCGTGAAAGAAGCAGAAACTTGACAGTGACTGGATACATACCAGTTTCGCGAAGCCAGTGGACACGGCTGTGGGAGACTGCACGCCTGAAATGAATTCAGACATCGCGCCACCTACCACGAATAATTTCCCGAGCGCAGGAGAATAAGTTGGGGGGTCGATATTTGATCCGACCCCAAAGGTCGCCGCACTGTGGGGTAAAAAAAGAGTCAACGGGGCGTTGTGTGGGTTGAGAACGGCATACCGCTTACCGTCATTCCTGTGCCCCGTTTCAGGGTGTATTTGCGGCCCTGCACCATGATGCCCGTCAACGGGGTTTAACTTTAGGGTGCCATGAACTTCTGGGTGGGGTATTATCAAGTTCCCGACTCGACAACCAAGCAGAGACCCGAACGAGGCTCCGCGGCGCCTAGGCAGATAGAGAAGGGTCGGTCGGAGTAAGTATCAGCTTCGTAGGTAGGCCTGGACGGCGGCAAGTCTCGCAGCCTCCACGAAGCGGCTGCGAGCGAGTCGGGTAGGAGGCGCGCCAGTATGGTAGCGCTTCGTTATATATTGCCACGTAGATAGACTAGTAAAAACACAGTTTGGCGGCACACTTTGTCGGTGGTTGGTCCAGCTGGTTCGGTGGGGTCAGATGAAGCGAATCTACGCAGTTTTTGGAGCAGCCAGGGGGCCGGAGAGAAGAAATCTAAAGACTGTATGGATACATTCCCGAGTCAGAAATTCCGACATGGGAGTTGGTGGCAAAGAGAGGTATTGCGCCGAGATGCCGAGGATTGGCACGTGCAGAGGCGGTGCATCACGGCATCCTCCTCTTGCTGGCGCTACATACACCCTCGGTCCAGCCTTTGACCTCAACCGAAGTCGAACTTGTACTCTCGAGGAACCCTCAATTCTCTCCAAGAACTTCAAGTCGATTATGATTATCTCGCTCTCTGAGTCTTGCTCCGAGTCCTCCGTCCACCCGGGGCCCTCTGGCCCTCGTCGCGGCTTCCGTTTACTGATAGGGCGGGGACCCTGCTCACCGCACTCTGTGAGCCGTGATATCCTCGCCGCCCCGAAAATCGCCTCTTTGTCGTCTCCAGGCCTCAAAGCGACGTTTTTCGACACAAGCTGCCTGCCGATACTCGAGTGCTCTGTCCAAGACTATCTTGCTTTAGCCTCAACCGGTGTAACTATCCGTCTGCCCTACCCGGTGAAAATTGTGGCGAGTACCGAATCTTGGTGTGGCGGGTGCGGCCGTAAGACCGATTGCGCAGTCCTACGCCATACTTGTACTCGGGAACGCGGACCGCAAGTCATTCTGCGAAGGGACAAGCCTCGGCATTTAAGCGCGATCTTCTTCCATACTACACCCACTCCGTAGGTTACCGGGCGGGGTCGGCCGTCGCATCATAATTTTGTCTCAGCGTCCCGCCCCGCTTTCTCCATTGGATTGGCGCGCAGATCTATGAACCTCGGTTAAAAGAGGCTCGGGCACCGAACCATCTATGCTTCCCTTTGTTCTCCTACTACTGGTCTCTGTTGCTCTCGTGTCATCGCTCATCTGGAGGACTACCCGCGCGCTTCCCCCAGGACCACGAGGATCGCTTCTTAGCGGGGTCAAATCCCAACTCCCAAAATCCGAGCCGTGGAAGACATACGCTGCATGGGGTGCACGATATGGTGGTTCGCACTCGGCTTGATGAACCAGCCAAATCACGACTCAACGCATCCCGCCCGCAGGCCCACTCCTCTCCTTCCGCGTCTACAACCGCCTCACCGTCGTGCTCAACACTCACGCCGCCGTCCACGAGCTCCTCGAGCGGCGCGCGCGCCTCTACTCCGCCCGCCCGGTCTCGCAGATGTTTCACGTCCTCTGTGGACGCGGAGACGCCGTGTTCAACATCTCGGGACTCAGCCCCCGACACAAGATCTATCGCCGGTTGCTGCAGCAGGGGCTGAACGCGCAGGCGGTGAGGGAGTACTGGCCGACGCTTGAGGCGGAGGTGGACATGCTGGTTCGGGGGCTGAGGGAGACGCCGGAGCGGTTCGAGACTCATCTACGCAGGTGTGTGGTGTGTTTTTGGAATATTCCATTCCAGCTAGCTGAATACGGGTTAGGAATGCAACTGCGGTGATAATGAAGGTAAGACTGTGGGCCCTGTTAAACCCCGCCTGCGCCACATACACCTAAGACCTTGCCTTAGGTCGCCTTTGGATACCCGATCTCCGCTGGTGACGACCCGTTCATATCGTCAGCAGTCGTTCCGCCTGCTTTCCCCATACAAATAATAACTCGACCGTAGCATTGCCGAGGAGTCATCCAAAATCTCCGGGTGGGCCCTGGCGCCTGGTCGGTGGCTCGTGGATTACTTCCCTCTGCGTGCGTTGTCTCCCGATATACTTCCCTCCCACAGCTAAGGGGTACATAATACGAAGTGCGCTTCCTCCCCTCCTGGTTCCCGCTCGCAAACTTCAAGCGCCAGGGCGCCCTGTGGGCCGCCACACTGAATTCGATGTCGCAGGTCCCGCATGATTGGGTCAAAGCGGAAATGGTCGGTCGCGCTATCACTATCTGCTCACCGGCTTGTGTGGGATCATTCTCAATTTAATGTATAGGCGGCGGGACGGAATATCCCCTCCTTCACGTCTCGCCTTCTGCGACCTGGGATGAGCGAGGACGAGGAGGACGTCGTGAAATGGTGTGCCGGTGCGCTGCATTCGGGCGCCTCGGATACGGTTCGTCTAATCCTGCTCCGTTCAACACTTCATTACTTGACTTCCAGCACACCAGACCGTTTCCGCCATGATCTCCTTCATCATGCTCATGGCGCTTCATCCCAACATCCAGAAGCGTGCACAGGAGGAAATTGAGTCAATCATCGACCGAGTCCCGCGCATGGCAGACGTACACCGACTTCCTTACCTCCACGCTACATTGAAGGAAGTCATGCGCTACGCACCCGTCGCGAATCTCGGTATGTACGCCGGACTTCACATGCACTTGAACCCCATTCATTCGTTGTTTAACCAACCTCACAGCACTACCCCATCAGGCCACAGAAGACGACACCTACGCGGGCTACTGCATCCCCGCTGGCTGCACCGTGGTACCAAACGTCTGGGCGATCCTACACGACCCCGACCTGTATCCGGATCCATTCAGCTTCGATCCTGAACGATTCTTCACCGGTTCGCAGCCCGATCCCGGCGCTTACGTCTGGGGGTTTGGGCGTCGGAAGTGTCCTGGTATGTCCCGTCCTCTCTTCGATCTAGAATGAAAAAAAACCTACTGTGAGTGCGTAGGGATTCAATTCGCCGAACCGGCCCTGCTGTTGAACATGGCATCCGTTTTGTACAACTTCGACATCAGCGTCTTACAATCTCCGGCAACCATCGAGTTCACTACTGGGATAACGAGGTGTGTGGTGTTACCTACTATAGAATGGACAGCAATAACGGCAAGTCTAGTCATATCAAGCCATTCGAAGTGCAAATTCGGCCTCAACGTCAAGAGAGTTGAACCGGTTGAACCTCGGCATCGCGGCACCGGCAAATCCCGTGCGGCTGCCATTCCTGAACCCCGATCGCAGTGAGACTATGCTCCACGTATTGCTTCCATTTGTACAGTACCATAGTCACTCATAGTAGATATACCGAGTTAATTCCATGGCAAGATCGTAAGGAACCCGAAAAAACAAAAACAGTATCGCATAGGGAGAAATGCTTCATAGCACCTGTAACGCGGGCGCGGAGGATTGACTCGGGGCCCGGCTCCAAATGGTTTCGCCAACCAGGGGGTTCGAACCTCCGACACCCACCGCTCGTTCAGTTGACGAGGTGGGATGAGGTCCGGGAGTTAACCGCTAGACCAGATTGACTGATATTGAAATATTCATCCGGACGTTGAGGCGGCGATCGAGGAAGTATGCTCATCTCATACAAGAAAACGGAACTACACAACCAGTTACTAGTGAACTCATCAAGCTCGAGGCTTCAGAATTGAACGAGAATTGAACATCGCAGTACGGGATTCCTCAATGGGGAAACACAAATGATTGCGGCACCTGCCGTTGCATCTTGACCACCAACCACGACCTTGCCACCGTCTTGCTTCAAGGACTCCCCTGGAATTGACTTGTCCGTGCCGGCATTAACTCGAGTCTCTACTGTGCTGGCCTGGTCTTTCAACCACTGCGCGTCCGGAATCGTGAGACAGAAATCAATTCTTAAATGCCACCCTGAATACCTCCCTGCAGGGGTGCCCGAATCGCTAACCTAAAGAAACACGAAGAGGCAATTCAATCTCCGATGTCTTTACCGGGCACCCGGGCAGGTAATCTGTACCATTCATGCGCCAAAGCTGCTTTGGCCGACGCTAGACTCTTAGCTCGGATGGGTACGGCAGTATGCAAGACTCGGACGCACACGCATTTCATATATGTTCCCGGTGATGCTCGTCGCAGCTGAATTACAAGCCCTCGCGACGTCCGACTCGCGTGCAGCTCCCGCAATCTGCTTCAAAATCTCAATCCCTCTGGCGTTCTTTCGCGCGATTCTTGGATATCATCGCCCAAATAGGTCGGGAACTCTTCGTCTTGTAACGCCAACCTCTCCTGGTTCAGTCTCAAGCATCCCTCGCAAATAGAAAACGAATCAAAATGGTTAATTCGCGACATTTAACACGAAACAGCGCCAGAGGTAGAAGCAACAACGACAAACGGTAAAACAACTTCGCGGCCCGATCCTTCTCATTTCTCATTCCCGTCAATCAAAACTCAGAGGTTAACCTGGTTGCAGTTGATCGCAATTCCTAGAGGACAACGTGGGTGAGGATCGACGCGGAACGCTAGTAGGAGCGTGGCCATGGAAAACTCACCATTCCAACCTGAGCCTGGCGTCACGCAGGTGAACTTGTTTCCAACCGAGCTGGACGATTCATTAGACGCGGTTCAAATTGTTTGTGATGCGGCGGCGTACCAGGTGTTCCCAGCGATGTCGATGCAGCCGATGCCAATGAGGATGCCACTGAGGGTGGTGATGTCGAGGCCGACCAGAGCGCAGGCCTCTTGGGCTAGGAGGTTGGTGGACGGCAAGGCGCTGGTGCAGCACTGGATCGAGTTTTGGGGCGCAATCGGGGGGACGGTGCCTGTCGCCGCGACGAGGGCCTGTGTACATGGATTAGCGTGCGGTTGAGGGGAGGAACGCGGTGGCGAGCATACAACGAGAGTAGAGGTGATGACGATAGAGAGTTTGGAGAACATTGGTGAAGTAGTAGAAAGCTTGAACGACGATGTGTTCGAGTGAAGATTGAAGACTCGGCCTGTTGGCCTTTATAGGCTGCAGGTAGATGAGTTCGCACGATTGGGAAGGAGCGTGTGGACTTGCGGACACAGGAACGCCTGGTTTACAACAGTGGCGCTTTGCCAAGGAATTAAATACGCGACGAGCAGTACGTCGCGGTCGAGGCGGAGTTCGATGAAAATCAAATTCTAAATTATATGGAGGACCTGGAAGGAGGGGAGGCGCGGCGCAGTTGCGCGCCGTTTGCGCTGCGTGTCCTCGACCTCCCGTTTCCATGAAGAGAGAAATTCAGGGGGCAGTGGCAAGGGGGCAGAGTCCAATACACAACGGAGGAGGCCAGACTCACGCAATTGGTGTTACTAGTATCATGCCGCAAACGACGGCGGCGCCACCTTTTGTGTATGTACCTCGCCTAGAAACGAGGGGCGGCTGCACGCAACGTTTCCGCGGACAGCGGACGTTCTACTGGGAATCTACCAGCATTTCTGTGTTCATGAATGGTGCTCAGGGACGTTAGCCTTGCACCGCGGGGAGGAACACAGTCGGTATAATTCAGGGTCCAATTGAGCGTCGTTGTGGACAGGCATGAATCGAACCGCGCCTACAATTGCGGGCGCTGCCCTCGGGGACTTTGCCAGGGAATATAAAGCGGCCGAAGGTAACTCAACCTGACACCGTTCGGCTTGACAATTTGTAATGAATGTCAAAAACGCCGGGGCAAGGAATCTTCTCGATCGCAGGATATTACGCCTTGCTGTCTATGGGTGCCAGGTTTCGTCCTGCTGAGGGCCACAGACAGCGATTGCGGCCCAATCAGCTCGTGTCGTAAATGCGTGTCCGCCCAGAACGACCGATGTTCGGTCACGGTCATCCAGGTTGACCGAGAAACAGATACACTGTGCCTCATCGCTCGTAGGCTCAACACCGAGCAACTAAGCAAGTTGAACAGAATTCTCCCACGGTTGTAAAACCCAACTTGAACCAACTCGATTTTCTTTCTCGTTTTCGTGCCCCGAAGACGTGAACTCGCCCAACTACAAAACCATAATTTCCGCTGCCCAGAATATCAAAACCTGCACCCATACCACGACAAGCAAATTTCTGGCTGTACACGGCAGTCCGGGCCACGTTGAACCCGGGATTACGGGATGGCGGGGGGTCTGATTCCCACGGCGCCTTCTCACCCGCTAACGCCATGGCATCAACACCGAGCTGGACCACTTGACTCGTCGGGCCGTCGTTTGGTATTCGCTGGGCTTCGAACGGCTTCCGAAATCACCCCATGACTGCCTTCCGCCCCCACGGAGAACATCGCTTAAAGTCAGTCATAAGAACGCCTTGCCAGACTTTTCGCCGACATTCATCCCCACAATGATTCTGAAGCCCTTGTCGCTCTTGGTGGCTCTCGCCGCAGGAGTCCTGACGCGCGCACAGTCGTTCAACAACAACAGCGCACAGTATGTGTTGCCAGCGGGCTCGCGTTCGTTTCAATCCCATTCGCGTCTCTCTCGCTCAATGAAAGCTGACGACGAGTTGTGCTGGCAGCGGACTTTTATAACGGCCACTCGCATGCCTCAGTAACCCTGGACCAACATTCCATCCTTCTCGACGGAAAGGTGGGGCCCTTAGTTCTTCTCAGCGCTGTTTCTATTCACAGGAAGGCCTGCAGCGCGTGATGGTTTTCAGCGGAGAATTCCACCCCTTCCGCCTTCCCTCGCCCGAGCTTTGGTACGATGTGCTTGAGAAGTGAGTGAATTCCTGTTCCAGCTGTGCCATTCTGACGCTCGTAGGTTCAAAGCCGCAGGTTTCAACGGTGTCTCGGTTTATTGTGAGTTGCACCCCTGAATGGCCTTTGGTAGTGCTCATTGGTGCTCCAGGGCACTGGGGACTCTCGGCGCCGAACCCGAATGAGGTCCGGTTCACGCAGCACAACGATCTCGCGAAGTTCTATCAGGTCGCGAAGGAGGTTGGGATTTTGGTCATCGTGCGGCCTGGGTGCGTCGTACAATTATCACTTTTCGGCGTCATCCCTTACCCAGTCGTCTCAGGCCGTATGTGAACGCCGAAACCGCCGCCGGTACGAGGATTTACTGATGATTGACCGCATTCGACTCATAGAGGACAGGCGGAATTCCCGGATGGGCTACGAACATCCCCGGTTTGGCGCGGACGAACCAGACGGCGTACAGAGAGGCGTGGCTGCCCTAGTAGGCACTCTCCCCTCGCACTCCCGTCATTCAGCCTTTAACTCGTCTCCAGTATCAAGGGCTTTGCCGAAGCGACCGCCCCCTTCCAATACCCCGACGGGCCTGTCATCGGTGCGCGCCCGACTACCCAACTCAACCTCCTCGTTGTTATTCACTTGTGTATCTACTGACGGACGACGCAGCGGTCCAAAGCGAAAACGAATACGCCACAACGGCGCAGGCGCACATCCCGGGGCTCGACGAGCACATGCAGGACATCATCAACGTCCTGCGCGAGGGCGGGATCACGCGGGTGCCGACCATCCACAACGATAAAAACCCCGCGGGGCAGTATGCGATGCCTGGGCTGGGGAAGGTCGATTTGTGCGTGCCTTCCCTTCCTTCTCTTCTCCACTTAGCTTTGGGATCGCTGACGGTGTGGTAGATATGGCTGGGATGGGTGCGCGGTTTGCCTTGACTTCGTGCTGGAGTGGGGAGGCTGATGTCTTGGGGGTAGGTATCCGCTGGGCTTTGACTGCGACAAACCGACTGTGTGGACGGAGCTGTCTACTCGTGCGTTGTTCCGCATGTCTCTATAGTCCTGCGCAGGGCTGAGTCTTCGCGATTCCTTGCGGCAGAGAGCGACACGAGCCACCAGAGGTGGAATCCCGCCGAGCCGCTGGCTTTGTTCGAATGGCAGGGTGCGCATCGTTCTCCTCCCGCTTCGGGTTCAACTCATTAGTTACTCAAACGTTGGACCTCAGGCGGCGCCTTCTCTTACTGGAGCGGCCCCGGCTACGACCAGTGCTATCAACTCATCAACGAGCAGTTCGCTAACGTGCGTCCCCTACTATGCCCCTTCCTTGTCTATCTTAAGTGCTGATTGTGTCCTCGTCATCGCAGGTGTACTACAAGGTGCGAGTTTTCCTTTCGCCTCAGAGTTCAATTATGGTGCGATGAATGAATGGGCGCGGTGTACCAGAACAACTATGCGTCCGGCGCGGCGATCCAGAACCTTTATATGACCTATGGAGGAACGAATTGGGGGAATATGGTGCGTTTGTGGGCGATGTTCAATCATGGTTTACTAACGGAGGAGGATTGGCAGCACTGCAACAGTTCGTTCTGGTATCTAGTTGGAGTCGAACGGTTACTGACTGATGCTTGCTTTGTTCAGCCATTTACTCCAGCTACGAGTAAGTCTGCCCTCTATTCTCTCGGTCCGTACTGACACGGAACTCACAAGCTACGGCGCCGTGCGTAGTCCACTCTTTCATCCCCTGCCTAACATTATCAAACGACTCGCAGGCAATCGCAGAAGACCGCACCCCAACCCCCAAACTCGACGAAATCAAGCTCCAGGGCTACTTCCTCCACGCTTCGCCCTCCTACCTCCTCGTCGGCCGCGTCGGGAACGGCACCGTCGGCCTCGGCACGGCCTACAGCACCTCGCCCGACATCTACACCACCAACCTCGCGTCGTCGCCCGCTTTGGGCGCGACTAACTTTTACGTTGTGCGCCAGGTGACGAATACCAAGATCACGGATACGGTGTTTAAGCTGCGGGTTAATACGACGCTCGCGGGCGGCGAGGTTGTGGTGCCGAAGAACGGGAACTTGACGTTGGCGGGGAGGGAGTCGAAGGTGAGTAGTGAGTGCTCTCTCGTTGGCTGGAATTAATGCGCGGTCCAGATTATCGTTACCAACTATCCGTTTGGGGCTTCCATGCTTGAGTATGCTACGGCGGAGGTGCGTCCTATTAATCGCCATATCTTCATGGTTGGTTAATCGACGTGGTTGCTTAGGTTTTAACTTGGTCAACGTTCGATAAGGTCGGTCAACCCGTCGTACCCAAACTTTGCGATCTTAATCCCTTTAGATCGACACTATTGTCCTCTACGCCCTGGAAGGCCAATATGTCGAGATCAGCGTCCAAAGCGCGTCGAACGCGAAGATTTCCCACAGTGGGTCATTTACTATCACGGCCAAGGCGACAGGAAAGGTCGGTGTTATTATCTATACCACAACTCCTCCTCCTCATCCAGATTATCTGCAAGACCATCACCCTCTCCGGCTCGCCCAGCGGTCTTACGGTCGTGAGCTTCGACAACACACGCGTCATCGTCGGCGACAAAAAGATCGTCTCCGGCTTCTGGGCACCCCGACTCTCAACCACAAGCCTCACAGGGCACGTCCACTACGACCTCACCCCCGACATCCCCTCCGTGCTCGTCCTTGGGCCCTACCTCGTCCGCTCCGCCACCGCGCACGGCTCCGTCTTGCAGCTCACCGGCGACCTCAACGCCACCACCACCCTCGACGTCTTCGCCCCCAAGCGGTTCACGTCCGTCACCTGGAACGGCGCGGCCGTGCGCACCAGCGTGAGCGCGATTGGGAGTCTGCGCGGCGAGGTGGGGTTCCCGGCGGCGTTGGCGGCTGCCAAGATTCCTGTGTTGGCGAATTTGGAGTGGAGGTGCGCGGATTCGCTGCCCGAGCTCGGCGCTGCGTTCGACGATAGCACGTGGGTGCTTGCGAATAAGACGACGACGCAGCGGCCTCAGCAGCCGACCGCTGGAAAGGTGAGGCTTTTGAATTTCCTTCCTCTGTTCTTTGCTCATGAACGGCGTAGATCGTGCTCTACTCGAGCGAGTGAGTGTTGGTTACAATTTCTGCGCAAGGGTTCAAATTGAACATCTCAGATACGGGTTCCATGCGGGGCAATGGGTTTGGCGCGGCCACTTCACGGGGAATGCAACGGGTGTCAAGCTCTCGATTCAAGGGTACGTTCCTCAAGCTCCGCTCTTTCATCCATTCAAATGTTTGTGCCGCAGTGGATTCTCATTCGGCTACTCCGCCTTCCTGAACGGCCACTTCCTCGGCTCGGGTCAGGGTAGCTCGATCTCCCAGACCGGCGTCGACATCCTCTCCCCGACGTTCAACTTCACGCAAGCGCAACTTGTTGCCGGCGATAACGGTGCGCGGGCTCTATCGTTTTGGCGTCAAGTCCGTCTCTCACGGTTGGAATGCAGTTCTGACGATTATACACGATTCGACTGGTATGAACGAGGACTGTGAGTTGAACCATCTTTCTCCAAAGATGAAGGCTATAGTCATTTACATCCAGATAATATAAACGACGAGCACAAGACTCCGCGTGGCATTCGCGGTTATACCCTCCTTTCTGACAGTGATTTCACGGAATGGAGAGTTGCTGGAAGTGCGTAGATTCGTTCGTGAGCATGAACCGACCTGACCGCAGAACAGACATTGGTGGTGAAAACGCGCCAGATGACGTGCGCGGTCCCTACAACGAGGTGGGTTTTTCGGTTACCCGCAACGAATAGAGCTTATTCTAAGCAGGGCGGATGGTGGTTTGAGCGCGTCGGTATGTGTTAGCCAGTTCGTTCCCTCTCAGCGTTGATTCACCAGATGCTCTCAGGCGCGCATCTCCCCGGCTACGACGACTCGGCGTGGAACAAGTCCTGCAGTCCCTTGACCGGAATCACGAAGGCCGGGGTAACAGCGTACAGGACGACGTTTGAGCTTGACCTGCCCAAGGGTTCCGACATACCCCTGGCCTTTGACTTTGCGCTCGATTCGGTGGCTCCGTATCGAACGCTCATCTACGTCAATGGGTGGCAGTTCGGAAGGTATGAAAGATCCATCCCTACCAAGATATCTCTCTCTTACATCTAGAGTAGATTCCTCTCCTCTCTCGGCCCCCAAGTCAGCTACCCGATCCCCGAAGGAATCCTCAACCACCACGGAAAGAACGAGGTCCTCATCTCGTTGTGGGCGCTGAGTGCGTTCGCCTTCAATATATGCTCGTAGGCATCATCTGACTGAGGTGTATCTTGTAGATGCAACCGGCGCGAAAATGTCCAAGCTCGAGCTGAATAAACGTGCGACGATCGCGTCGAGCAAGCTGGCCACTGTTGCGATCGTGCCCGCCCCCGGGTGGCAGGAGCTCCGCGGAAACGTGACGACAAATTAACGCTTAACTGAAACCTAAAAGAATCTTCTTCCCTACTGTGTAAAATGCTCTGGAATCCGATTATTGCCTTTGGTCACTCGAACGCTCAATTCAACATTTTTCAACCTTCAGTGATCCCATCAGTGGAACTTCCCACGGTTCGAGCGCGCGGAGTTAACAGAGGTCGCGATGGATTTTGCACGCGGTGCAACAAGGCGACCTCTGAATCTGTCCCATGCTTCCGGAACACAGGCGTTACCGCACCCTCTAGTGATCAAAATCTCTTGTTCTTCCCTATTGTTCGGAGTAAGTTTCAATCACGAAAGTTACCGAGAACAACAAAACCATATAAGTAGGCGGGTGGCCACAGAGCTCTTCCACAACGATGTCAGTTCGCCCACCTCCGCAGAATTCTAAAACGCTAACATCCCTGAAGGAAACGACCTTTCGACGCCGAAGTTGCAGAATGTGCGCCGGAGAGAGCTAAGAAGGATGCGTGAGTTATTCCACCGTACCTGAACCTTGGGAGATTTACTGCGTCTGCAGTGGCGAATACATCCATCGGCACAGCACAAAGCGGCAACGACTCGAACCCCCGGAGCCACGGGCAGACCCATCGCCGGCCCCCGACTCCACCCCGGACCTCGACATCGAAATGGACGTCGATGGTCCCAATCAGCTTAAAGTCTCCGCGGCTTCTGTTGACCTCGTCCTGTCAAGCGATCAGCAAATGGAAGACGCCGGCGCAGGCGTCGATCCCGGCGCGGATGAGGCGCGCGAAACCGAACACCTCTTCCAGCTCGTCCCAAGGCTAAGATACCTCTTCGAACATCGCTATGAAGTTCGCAGGCAGCCTCGAGGATCCGGAAGGCGGTTGACAGAGTTCTACCGCGAGTTCAAGCGGCACTGCCAGCACCGTGACCCTGTGCGTGCTCCGTTGGCTATAATCGACGTGTATTGACAGAACAAGCCATGGGATGTCGCTGCACCGGTCCTCATGATGACTAGCGAGTGGGAGCGGGTGTACCAGGACGCGCAAGGTGAGTAAACCTCGTGAACGGACACCGGGCCCGCTGACTGAAAAGTATACGGTAGTATGTGCGTCGTCGTATTGGCAAGAATCCGAGTTCTGGCGTTATGACGAAACTCAGCAAGAAAGATACAGAATCAGGTGGAGGAGGGGAGAGAGAGATTGGGAGCGGTGAGAGAACAGGTGGTGACGTCCGGTTTTCTGCCCAATCTCTGATACAATAGAGCCCAACTACCGTCATAAATTTCTCAACCGTGTCCATGTAGTTATACAGTGCAAGGCATCATATCCTCATAGTTTCCTTTGCCATCGGAACGCACGGCAGAGCGGGGTTTCAATTTCCACACGGATTGTTATATATTAAACTTTATATTTCTGAGCGCAGATTGGATGGTATTCAACCGCAAAAGATGAAGAGCCTCCTCAGATTCAGAATGTTTCCGAAGGAATCAAAATCTTTTGTTCTTCATTATTGTTGTTCGGAATTTCAACAGGATCAACGAGAACAAGAAAAACGATGTGGAGTGTGGCCACAGCGCAAACGTACGCTCTTCCACAACCATGTGAGTTCCCCCGTTTTTCCTTGCTCCCCACACGCTCATATGTCCCTCAAGGAAACGACCTTTCGACGCCGAAGTTTCAGAAAGTGTGCCCGAGCCAGCGGCTTTGTGCGTAATTGCGCCGCACCTCAACTTCAGGAGATTGACTAGCTGAATATAGTCATACCCGCAACCCAAAGCGACAACGACTCGACCTCCAGCTATCTGAGCCACTGACAGACCTCCCTCGAGGCCCCGACCTAATGGACATCGAAATGGACGTCGATGTTCTGAGTTCGCTTGTGACCGCCGGCTCCGTCGACTTCTCGGTTTTAGCCTATCAGCGGATGGAAGACGCCGACCCACTGGCCGGCCTCGACGCGGATGAGCGGCGCGAAACCGAACACCTCTTCCAACTCGTTCCCAGCCTGAGGCGCGGCTTTGAGCTCCCTGATGGTGTATATAGAGGAGCGCGGTTGACGCGGCTCTACCGCGAGTTCAAGCTGATGCAAACCCGCGACCCCGCGTGGGATATCGCTCTAACATTCCTGTTAACGGAGAGGGATTGGGAGCGCGTGTACCAAGATCCTCAAGGTAAGCGAAATTTTGCGAGTCATCCTCTGCAGTAGTATTGATTGAAGGTCCAATGACAGTGTGTGCGTCCTCGTATTGGCAAGAATCCGAGTTTTACGATCTTGAGGACGAGGACCAGTGCGGGAGACACAGGATCAAGTGGAGGAAGAGAGAAAGAGAGTGGGAGGAGAGTTACAGGCGGTCGTGAAGTCAATTTGTTGCCCTGAAGATATCGATACAATTATACGGGATTAGCCTACAGTCAGTCCGTCCATGTGGGTTATACAGTAGATACCCGCGTTTTCATCACCACTAAAACAACGCAAAGTAAGCATCCTACTGAGGTCAAACGCACAGAAAAAACACGCACCGGCCCCGGATGACACTCCCCCCCATCCCACACCCAAATCTCCGCCGGGTCCCCCAACACAACCTTCGCCAAATGCACCCCATCCCCCCTTTCCACCTGCTCAATAAACCACTTCACCGCCCAGTGCCTAAGCACGTACTTGGCCCACACGTAGTGCTTCCACCGATACGCCGTCACCACGCGCGGGTTCACGAAGATGTCCTGAAGCGCGAATACGCGCCGCAGGTCGTACGCGGCGTTGAAGGCCTCGGAGGAGAAGCACTCGCCCGGGGCGGAGGCGCGGAAGCGCAGCGCGGGGGCGGCGGCGGGGGTGGCGTTGGCGCTGCGCAAAAGCGGGGAGACGGCGAGGGGGTGTGTGGGCGGGAGGGGCTGGGCGCGCGGGGCGGTGGAGAGGTGGCCGGAGCGCAGATGGGGCGGGAGGAAGGGCTCGGCGCGCATGCTTGCGATGCCGTTCCAGCATGCGAAGACGGGCGCGGGGGCGTCGGCCATGACGGCGCGGAAGCCGGCGTCTTCAAGGAAGTAGGGCCAGAGGGAGGAGGCGAGGCGCCCGAGGCGGTCGCGTAGGACCCAGAGGTCGTATAATCTGCGTGCGTGAATATTAGCCGAGAAGTCACGGTTAGTTAGAGGGAAGAGGACGCACCCCCGTTCCACAAAGTCCATCCCGCACGCCATGTCGTAGTCGCCGTTCTGGGTATGCAGCAGCTCCACCACCGACTCTGCCTGGATGAAAACGTCGTTGCTGAATAGCAGGCGGTCGTACCCGCCATTCGCCACCAAGGGCTCGAGGGCGAGGTTGCGCACGGCGGCGAGGAATTCAATACGGTTCATGTCCGTCTCGTCCGTGATGCGACGGGGGATAGAAGTCTCGTCCGTGAGAATCCGGTGCGGGACGCCCATTCCCTCCAGCGTCTTTTCGAACCCGCGTAGCAGCTCCGCACTGTCATCGTCGCTGTACGATTCGACGATGGAGACAAAGACATTCTCCTGCAAGTTATGTTCAGGCGGCGATCCGGGGAAGATATTTAGACACAGTGGAGCGTACTCACGGCACCGAGGTAGTTTATTACTTTCGCCATTTCGGTTGTCCAATGGGGAATAACAGCGGCGTTATTGTGAAACATCGTAGCGATGAAAATTTTCTCTGTCGCCGTCGGCATCAGCGGTCATCGCAGTGCGGTAAAATCAATGATAAGTAAACGCACCTCCAGTCCCATAGCCGCTCCGTCTCTGGACTCTGTTCGCCAGCTGCACCGCGGGCTTGAACCGATGATCGAGCTCGAGCTCGTAGGTTGAGAACAAATATAGTCCGCCGACGGCTAGCGCCAGGTACCCCAGCCACGCGATGAGTAGCAGGATATTCCCCACTGTTAGGCGGGGCGCCGTCTTCCACTCTGGGGAACTCGGCCGCCGGCTAACGAGCTCCGAGTCGTCCGCGTCAAATATGACGAGCGGCGTGTACCCGCCGCGGACACGCCGCCAGCGTGTCCACAACGAGGCGCCGAAGGGCCACAGCAGGTAGAAGAGGCACATCGAGAAAGCCCATATTGGCGTGGCCATTAGAGCGGCGATGAAGAGGGCGCGCGAGCTGGGGAACCCAGGGCCAGAGGGCCGTCCCAGAATAAGCCATGGGATGAGACGTGCGAGGCCCAGGGTAAGGCAGAAGCTCGCGAGGGGGAGGCTGAGGTGGATGTGGTGCAGCGCGAGGCGGAGGGTCGTTCGTAACGTCGTGTACGGCCAGTGTGCCCACCTGCTGGCGCGGCCAGCCGTGAAATCGAGCATCCAGCGGTCAGGGAAGGAGAAGGGAAAAGCGGGAAAGGAGGAAGGCTGCGCCGTGTAAGCGACGGTCCATTCGGAGGTGGATAATAATATAACAACAAAACTTTGGCGCTGCTGCGGAGGCGCCAGTCCGGCAAGAATCGCAATAAGATCGAGCAGTGCACGGCCCTCAGGAAGTTGATCGCCTTCCCGAATCATAGCCATCGCTGGCAAGACAACATCCAGCGGCATGCACATTCAACCAGATTGTATTGAGGCACTCAAGAGGTCGTATTGAGGCGCGCAAGAGCCGTTTCTCCGGTTTTTGGTGGCCGATGAGCGGTTCTATCTAGAACAGCCTTGTGCGACATCTCGGAGACGGCGTCCCCAGCGGAGTCGCCGGTAGTGTCCACGGCTTGAGGTCGCCAGTTGCTCGGGAAATGAACCCTTCGCCTTGGCCCAGAAGCACACCAGCAGCCACACCAGCGCACACGACACGCAGACCGGACACGAGGCGGAGACGTGGAGGGTTTCAGAGAGTTACGAAAGCCCCAAATGGGATTGCGATGTTTGATCCCCGGATGCAGACCTTTTTTTGAACCCGTTTTTCGCTTTTCTTCCGAAGGTTCGGATCTCTCAACCCGCAGTCGGTCAACAGTCGGTACTCACGACGTCCAGTGAGGCTCGGTGGGATGTGAACCGAGCGAGAATAATTCTGGAGCACCGCAGGAGAAATCACTGCGGAATTCAACATTCCGAAATTCCGACACAATCCCGAGTCGGTTCAACTCCGTTTAACCGTCGATCTGTAACACCCCGACGGTCTGGCGAGTTGCGACGGCGGGCCGCACATGGTCATTCAATGTTTCAAATTTTCATTTATGACTCCACAACCAGGTGGACAGTCATGATCACGGATTTGAGCGGAGGGCATTTAAGCTGAGGGTACTTGAATTAACGATCGAAAGGGAACGGATCGACGAACGAACCGCGCTTAAACTGGGGCGCGCTCGATTGAATTGGTTCGGGAGGATGTCTGAATGGTTCGGGAAGCTGAACAAATGCTTCGGGAAGATGGGCAAATGCGCTGCGGAACGGCCTCTGATGCCCTACCAAACACGCCATTCAATTAATTGCCGCGTGAATCCCGCATGTATCGGAAGCCTCCTTCAGTTGAAAGCACCCGCGGTCTACCGGAGAGGGATGTCCCCTGCTTCCAGGTGTTCCGACGCGACGCGACGCGACACGACGATCCGACACGTGATCGAGAAGTGTTTCGGCTTTTTCGGAGTTTGCAGTGCACACTTGAATTTTTGAACTTGTAACCACACAAACGTCGAAGAACTCATAATATTCAACAAACTACAGCCAGGAAATCGGCAACGCAGACTTAGAGAGTGATAGGGATGCAGTTGATAGCGATGAGGTTGCCTGAACCAATATAATAAGTCAACCAGAAACTCCCGGCCGAAAAAATATACACGCACCCCACACGATCTCGGGCGCGTCGCAGCGGGTGGTGATGCCTCCGCTTCACGGTAAACTCAGGTTAACACTGTCGTGACGAAGTCGAGGGAGGAAACCAGACTAACCAGTTCTCGCCGAGGATAGTGATGGGCGAGCAGCTAAGACCGACAGGGACGGTGATGTCCCCGAGGTCGATCCCGAGCTCGGCGAGGACGACGCCCGCGGCGGTGCTGCTCGAGTCGACGACGCTGCCGCAGCACTGGTCCGAGGTCGGGGGCGTGATCGGGACCGTGGTCGGGATGGCGGCAGCAAGGGTCTATACAATCAATCGCATTAGCACAACATGAACGAGGGGGCGAAAGGGACGCGGCGTACGACGAGCGCGGCGAAGACAGTGAGCTTGGAGAACATGTTTAGTACTAGTGTGGGTGGGCTTGAACGGTGGGTGGGTGTTCGAGTGAGGATTTGGGGGGAGACGGGGCGCCTTTTATTGAGCTCTGAGGGTCTGATATGATGGGTATGGAAGATGTCGATGACGTCGCACCAGGGCACTGGGCAGATACGAGCGCGATAAAGTGTGAAGAGTGGAGCGGGCCCGAATTCAATCGTAGACATTCCATTCCCATGTCAGATTCGTGCAGTCATTTGACGATGTTGGCGGTGATTTCAGGTCGGAGGTGGTGAGCTGCAGCTGAGGGTTTGAGCAACGACGCCCAGGATTAACGCTCCACTTCGAACCAGAGTCGACTGTTGGAAAGCAGGAGCTAGGGCGGAGAGAGAGAGAGACAGTGGTTCAATTGGGAAGGAGTGGTTTTGGGGACCGATCTTTCTCGGATGCCATCCAGCTGTCATCGCGGACAAAGAGGGTCGTTAGACTCTGCAGGCGACATATACGTCGAAATATCGTCACCGAGAAAGCGCAAGTGAGCGAACGTTCCTCCTGCACTTTGTGATACAGGTGATTCAGGTGATTGAAGGCGGAGTTGCTGCGTGCAGCAGCAGCAATCGTCATTGCTGCAAACCTCCGCTGAAGCCAAAACAAAGCGGTCAGTATTTATTGGATGTGACACACCAATTGGCCAAGGTGCTTTGGGCGTCTGGGTACTTGAGGAACATCCGGAGCAGGTCAAGAGCGCGGTGTACCTTGGTCAACGATGAATCAAGAAAGACGAAGAAACAGGGTTCAAAGTCTTCAGGCGGCATCGTCCACGCACGAAAATGGAGCTCAAGGAACAGCATATTGATTCGCAAGCTACAAAGGGAACACAAGTTGACGCGACGAGTTGGGGCGAGGAATATATCCTGGAGGAGAATTGATATGGGAGACACGGTGATGTAGGCGGAGGGATAAAACTCACAACGAGAATCAACGCAGGGCGTCCTCCTTCATCTTCCGTAGGTCAGCCCAGGCGGGAAGACCGAGTAAGCCCGGGAGGCTATCCCACAGCTTCACCATCGCTTCCCCGTGCGCGAGTTTCATGCTGGCCATGCACACATCGCATACTTCGAGTCGAACCCAATCATGAGAGTCCCAAAGCTCGAAGGGCAGGTGCGACTGAGCAGAGGGTGTACGTTGTCGCCAAACTTCGGCGTCACGTCGACTGGCAAACCGCGAATTTTCGCACTCCGCGGGAGAAATGCACTCGACGCTCGGGTTGGGCCATAGGAACTCGAGTATCGTGCTGATGGCGGCGCCCTCTAGGAACCGACATGCAGTGAGCAGCGTAACTTGATCGGATTTGGGCATGGAGTCGTCGAGGATGGCATGGTGAGATGTAAGCTCGCAGATTCGATAGAATGCTATAGGGAGTATCCATTCAATAGAGAGCTGACGGCCCAGAATGGCCATGGACGGGCAGGCCGAGTCCCTCTTCATTATCAGCTCGTTCATCCAAGCCGACCTCTTTTCGCTGAGGGCCAAATATTCGTCCAGAGTGCTGGGATGAAAGGCGGATATGTGCGCGAGTCCACGCTTGCGCAACACGTCCACTTCGTATTTGTGGCTCATCCGAAGCACGCCAGTGAGGACGGACAGCGTCGTGGGGGCCGGATAGGGTTCAAAAAAACTGCATCGCGGGGTTCAAATTGAGCCTAATAGAACAAGATGGTAAGCTTACCCATAGTGTAGGAGCGCCTTCAAGAATGCCGTTACATCCTCAGCGGTATCGGGAAGGAGCACGAATGGACATCCGTCCATCATGTCCGCGCTCGTTGGGGGAGGGAGTGATAGCATGTCCTTGAAAACGGGGGAATGAAACGCCAGCAAGTCGCGTGAGACGCGGAAAATCGTCGTCTCCGCCTGGATGATGAGCCCACAGTCTTCGAACCAGAGGCCCTCCGCTCGGGTTAAACCCATATTCCTGGCGCCGGAGGCGGCGGCAGCCTGCAAGTCGACGTCCATCTAGATCGATGGTGATGGTGAAAGGAGAGGCTGATGGAAGCGGTGGCGGTGGCATGGCTTTGGCCTTGTTAGCGCGGCAGCGCGGCAGCGTTCACCGAATGATGGCGGGTTGAAAATTTGGAATGCACAATTGTGCCAACACTGCCCCTTCGCGGCTTCGATTGAAGCCGACTTGAACGCCTGCCAATGGGTGATTCACTATTGGGCCGATGTCCCGCTCTCAAATGGGTGGCGGCTCAATATTCTTGTCATAACCTCAGCGCCGCCACACTTCAAGACGTGATCCTAGTGGTTCCGAGGAAGTTGTACCTTGCGATTCAGGTCAGCATTTGCGAGTGGACCCAGGATGAATATCCAGGACGAATATCGACGATGATCAGGTTGAAGTTCGGGAGGCAATCACCCTCACCAACGCACTCGCGGGTAAGGATAAGAACCAGGCGCTCGCTGGTTTTTACAGGTGGAAGATTTCCCAGACGAAAAGGTGCTAGCATTTAGCAGTTAAGACGGCCGTCGCATCAGTGTGGGGTAGGTGTGCGGGGGAAGAGCGATGCATCTGCAGCAAAGCGCGGGATTTGACAACGAGTACAAGTGAGAGTTTATTATTCTTGGACCACGGGAATCCAACAAATTAGAAGGAAGTGGGTACTTTATGCGGCACCGTTTCCATGCGCTATAGATATCTGTGATTTCCAGAATTCAGATCCCTGGAAGCTATCCCAGCCTAGATGCAGACCTTTAGACGAACCGATTAGGACAGTGATCAATGCCGAGCGGCTTGTGGTAACTCTTCATCGAGATTTACGGGTTCGAGAGCATAATTGATTCGAACTTGATTGCTTGAGTTCGTTTCTTGGATCTGAGGGTGGTGGTTATAAGCTATTGGAAACGGACTGAAGTTTGAGGCATACATAGAATTCAACGGCAACGATGTGCGTCAGGAGAGCAATCCAGAGGCCCATTCCTGTTCTGGGTCAGCCACCCAGCCCTGTTTGCCAATAGGCTGACGAACCGTGTGTTGCCCGGAGAGCAGAGGCGTAATGTAAGGCGCCATCGACCGTGGATGCGTGAACGGCGACCCAGGTACTAGCCGCATTGACTCCTGGTGCAACGCACCGCGGATATGATGTCTGCAGAACCGTCGAGTTTCCTAGCAGATTGATCACCTCGTCGCACCTCCAGATCTACAACTGGGATAAGGTTGGTTCAAGCTGAAGGACATAGAATCCTACCGAGTAGTACGTTCCAATTGTCGTGATTATCCTCGCGGCGGCAAACATGATTAACCGCCCAGAAATCGCCGAGCCGAAGTACGCGACCATCCCTGCCGCAATGAATCATTAGTCGTAGACCTTCAGGCGGTGAACATTGCGACGCACGCATCATCCATTTCCGGTGCCGCCGAGTGTCTCTCTTAACATAGTAATATCCAATGGATCCAGAACCGACGATAACCAATCCGAGGGTGTAATATGCTGCTTGAACATTGAGTTCTCCCCCGAACGATCGTCGAGCAACAACTGCGCCGCAGATGTTGCCCACAATGAGGCAACCCAGAACACCGTATCCTGTGAGATATTGTCAGCTTCATAATGTGGCCACAGAACTAACGACTGTACCATTTGAACGATGGAGGATCATCCTTCGCTAGGCAAGTGTTAGATGAACGTAATAATATATCCAACTCCAGTAGACTGACGCGGCGAATGGCGGGTAGGAACTGAAACATGGCGCCGAGGCCACCGACTACAATTGATATTTAGCATGCGCATCCGGACAATAATCACCCCAGTACTAACATGTTGCGAGGTATATGTGGAGGAACAGATTCACGCGATATCTCTGTTCCCTTCCGAGCCAAAACCATTCACCTGATGTATGGTCGCGCTGGAATTAGGTCCGTTCCATGAGTCAAACAGTCCATTGCGCACCTGGCGGTAGGAGCTCTGCGGTTCGGGCGGGGTTCATCGCTATGCTGCGCGCGAGGCAAAACCCCACGAGTGCGCCACCCCAGACGATAACTGCAGCGAGTCAGTGCTTTTGACTATCGGCTGTCGAACACACGATGCTCACAGTGAAAGAGGCTGTATTTCTCCTTGAACCCCAGAATCCAGCTGATGACGTGGTAGATGGATCCGCGAGGCAGCGCCCGCGGCTGCTGGTTTTCGGTCCTCAACCGAACCTCGACAGTCGACTCCTTGTCGTCGTCACAGAACATAAATGGACTCTGCGCCTTTGGTGAGGTCGGTGTGCGCGCCCCGAGTGCGTAGGACGCCATGCTGCAAAGTCACTTGATGGGGGCGGGAGACCGAAGCAGACCGAGAAAGTCCAGGGCCTTGCTAATCATCGCCATATTTAGTTCTCGAGCTTAGAACGGACTTGCGCGGCATCCCAAATAGTTCCCAGCATCTCCAAGGCGCCGGGCCTGAGTGCAATGTACCCATCTTGGTGCGGGCGCTGGCGCTTTCCTAGCCAAGGATGTCAGTTGATCACAAAATGCCGTATGATTATTGTACGCGCCACAACACCTACCTCAATCTTGCCCAAGTCTGGCACTGCCCTCTCACAAAGTCTCCGCAGATTACGGACGGAGGCGCTTTCACATCCCCGCCTCTTTGTTTCTCTCCTTTCATGTCGGAGCCCGAGCTTGGTGCGCCCCCCACTCCGGCCTGGATAATCCCCGCGCACGAACTTCACCTGGTGGACGACAACCAAATTGGTGGCCGGCAAATTGCAGAAGGCCGATGGAGGAATAGTCTAGTTATGGTCAAGGTCCTGTCGAAGCAGGCGGAGGCTAGCGTCAGTCGGGCTTAACAAATAAAGACCGTAGCGTGGAGCGCAACTCACCTGTAACTCCGATAGGTGCTGCACCGGCGCGCGGAGGTCTGGACACCGCTGCACCACCACAATGTCGTGCAGATTTTCGGCGTGTCAGCCCTGGATGCAGACCCACTCTACGTGGTAACCCAGCTCCAACCTGGGGGCAACGTTACTCGATTTCTGGAGCAACACTCGCAGGCGGATAGGGCGAAAATCGTTCGTGGTCCCACAAGGATACTAGCGCGGCCTAACCCGATTCCAGGTCTCCGACGTAGCGATGGGAATGCAATACCTACATGGCGTGCGTCCCAATTCATGTCCTGGGGCTGACTGGAATAACAATTTGTTCAGCGTGGTGTGATACATGGGAGCCTTAAACCTACGAATATATTAATCCGAGTTGACGGGCGAGCGTGCGTCTCGGATTATGGGATGATTGAGGTGCAGACGAGCGGGAGCCACGGGCACCGGTATTTCAGCCCCGAGGCATGGAAAGGCGTAGGTGGTTCTGATCTCTTCTCCGCGCCTGCATTGACCGGAGAGGCGTCCAGACTATCTCGCGTCCGTCGGACGTATTTGCCTGGGCAATGTGTGCTCTCGAGGTAGGCAATCGTGATTGTATTTTCGTTTCAGTGGCATCTGAAGTATTTTTGTTAGATATTCACCTCGAAAGCGCCCTGGGGTATCCTCTCCGAGAAACAAATCTTCCGGCTCTTGGTGCGCCAGGACAGCCGACCCGATCGACCGGACGAAGATTTTGGGCTGACGGACCACATTTGGTGCATAATGGAGAAATGCTGGGCGCGGGACGCCCGCCAACGCCCGAGCTTCGACACCCTAATCCAACTCCTCCAAAGCAATATCAGGATATCGACCGAATTTCGGGGGAAGGGGCGGCCTGAAGGTAGCGTGCACTCTGTTGAACTTTATGAGGGAGTTGAAACTGATGAGGAAATGTGTAGCTGCAGACGGCCGCGAATCGGTAAATTCCGACAGCTCGCGCGCAGTCTCGACGCAGAGTAGCGTCCCACCCGCATATGAGGTGTTTAGCCCTCCGCATCCTGCGTCGGCGCCAGCGGCAGTGTCGCGATTCCGAGCAGCTAACATCAGAATACCACCCGAGGGTCCTTCGCGGCCGTTGACAGGTAGTGGTCCTGCTTACCAGGATTACCACGAAGATCCCCCGTTCGCGGTCAACAGAATGGTCAGTCCACGCCCGGGCCTGACGCCCTCTGCGTCCGTCAGAACTGCCTCCTCAAGTAAGCCTTCGCAAACATACACAGTGACCCGTCGCTCACCGGAGTATAGGCGGTTCTTCGCGTTCCGACTCAAGCGCGGACTGGGCCTTCACATCGGCATCGGGCAGTCCTGCGCGCTCTGTACCCCGCCTGCGGAACATCAGCGAAGACGGAATACTGGAGGAGCCGCGCAGCCTGCCTACAACCCCGGTGCCGCTCCCGTACTCGAAGATGCACCCCGCCGTCGAGGCCGCGTATCAGAAACACAAGGCTCTCGCCAGTCCTTCTGAGTATACAGAGAGCACGGCGGTGACGACGCCTAGCGATTCGGCCGAGTCGCTCGACGCAAATGGGGCAGTCAAGAGCAGCAGCTCGGTGAGCACTGCGACGGGTGAGTGGCCCGGCTTCGTAGTACTGGCCTTTAACTCACAACAATCTCGTAGCCCCAAGCGCGAACCTGCTGGCGGGTGCGCTGATCAGCGAGGTCAAGGAGGGACGCAAGCGGGACGTGATCGACCCGCTGCTCTCGAAGATCCACAGGATGGGCTTGAAGTCGGAGAAGGACGCGCAGCGACTGGTCACTGCGGGGATTATACCGACCCTGAGCCTCCTTATCAAAACGCGGGCTGTGGATGGGGTGGGGTTAGCAAGTGTGCTCATGGCGCTCGGAATCCTAACGTACGTAGCCCATCTCGTCTCTCGAGCTCATTTGCTAAACTGACTCGTCAGCCATGACCCCATCACGGCGAACGCGATATACCGCACGGGCACCGCTGCGACACTCCTCGAGATTGTCGACGCCGCCCAGTCGGATAACATCGCGGCGCTCGCGATCTGGTGCCTCGCGCGTATCAGCCGCAACACCGAGATCGCCAGCGGGCTCTTGAAGCAGAAGATAGGGACGCTGCTGGTCACTAAGGGCCTGCGGTCAGGCCACCCGCGCACCGCTCGCATCGCCGCGTGGTGCCTCGGTGTCCTTATTCGCACAGACGCCATCGCAGAGAGCCTCGCAGAAACAGGGCTCGTGTCCGCCCTCTCCGAGCACATGCGCCGGTGCTGTTTCGATGCCCCGGATGCAGGCCCAGCGGACTTCCATGCTGCTATATTCGCCGTCGCGCGTCTCTCGCGGTCGACCAAGATCGCGAAGGCGCTGGCAAAGGGCGGATGCGCTGAGATGCTGGCGCGGTGTCTGAATACGATGGAGGATGCGCGTGTGCTGCTGTGGAGCGCGCGTGCGATTGGGTGCCTAATGCGCCCGAATTCGGGGGATATGGCGAAGCTCCTGCTGGAAGCTGGGGTGGCGCGGGGGTTGGCGCGGCTGCCGAGTGTCCTTCCCCCAGAGGAGGTCGAGCCGCTCGGGGCGTTTGCGTTTGCGATTCAGAGATTCTCGTGCGCCGAGTGGGGTGGTGGGACGCGCCGGGCGCTCGTTGACGCGGGTGTCGTGGATTCGCTCCTAGCTGCACTCCGAACAAGTGCGGAAGAGCCATACCCCCAAGTCCATATCGAGCTGGCATACGGGATTGCGCTATTGACTGATGTGGGGGGAGCTTCCGTACGGCGCGAAATCGTGAACGCCGGAGGGATTGAGATTTTGAAGCAGATTGCGGGAGCTGCACGGAAGTCGGACGTCGCCAAGGCTTGTAATTTGGCCGCGACGAGCATCACTGGGAATATATGGTCGCGAAATGCGGGTGCGTCTTGCATGCTGTCGTCCCCTTTCCGAGCTAAGAGTATTGCAGCGTCGGCCAAAGCAGCTTTGGCGCATGAATGGTCTGGCGGGTGTATGGATTATCTTCCTGACTGCCCAGTACCGATGTCGGAGATTTGATTATGCCTTCGTGTTTCTTTAGGAATTAGAGATTCGGGTATACTCTTGTAGGGTGGCATTCCGGGTGGCATTTGCGAATTGATTTTCTTGTGGAATCTGGAAGGCGGAGTGGCTTGAAGACCAAGCCAGCAGAGTAGAGAGTTAGGATAGTTTAACTCAAGACGAGACAATTCCAGGGAAGTGCCGGGAGCAAGAGATTGCGGGCAAGGTCGTGGTTGGTGGTCAAGATGCGACGGCAGTTGCCGCAATCATTTCTGTTTCCCCATCGAGGAATCCCGCCCTGCGATGTTCAATTCTCGTTCAATTCTGAAGCCTTCAGCTTGGTGAATCTACTAGGCTGCCTCCTTTCTCCTATATAAATCGTGAATGCCTCCTCAATCGAGGTCCATTTGGCGAACCGCGCACTGAAAGTTCTTCAGTCAATCTGGTCTAGCGGTTAACTCCCGGACCTCATCCCACCTCGTCAATTGCACGAGCGGTGGGTGTCGGAGGTTCGAACCCTCTGGTTGCCGAAACCGTTTGGAGCCGGGCCCCGAGTCAATCCTCCGCGCCCGCGTTACAGGTGCTATGAAGCATTTCTCCCTATGCGATACTGTTTTGTTACCGTGCCTTGCGATTTTGGGATGGAATTGACTCATGATAGCTACTATGCGGCAATGTACAAATTGAATGCGTGTTTGAGGTGCAACAGTCTCAGAACGATCGGGTTTGGTTCCAGTTTTGGCCGCACGGGATTTGCCGGTGCCGCGATGCCGAAGGTTCAACCTTGTTGACGGTGAGGGCGAAATTGAACTTCGAAGGGCTTGATATGACTAGTCTGCTGTTACTTTCTTCCAATTACAGCAAAGAACACCACACACCTCGTTATGCCAGTCGTGAACTCGATGGTTGCTGGGGTTTGCGAGCACTTGATGTCGAAGTTGTACAGGACAGATGCCATGCTCAACAGCAGCGCCGGTTCCGCAAATTGGATGCCTATCGCCGACTACGGTGAGCCAGCCGTGTCTTTGCTCGAAGAGGAAAAGGAAGGAACGGCACCTACCAGGACACTTCCGACGCCCGAACCCCCAGATGTAAGCACCGGGATCGGGCTGTGAACCGGTGAAGAATCGTTCAGGATCGAAAGTGAATGGATCCGGATAGAGTTCGGGGTCGTGCAGGATTGTCCAGACATTGGGTACTACCGTGGCTCCAGAGGGAATGTGGTAGCCCGCGTAGGTGTCGTCTTGCGTGGCCTGGTGCGGTAGGGCTGCGAGGTTGGTTAACCAAGGAATAAATCCAACTCAAGTCAGCGTCAAACTCAGCTGAATACATACCGAGGTTCGCGACGGGGGCGTAGCGCATGACTTCCTTCAAACTAGCGTGGAGGTAGGGAAGCCGGTGCACGTCTGGCATGCGAGGTGCTCGGTCGAGCGTCAAATCGACTTCGTCCTGTGCACGCTTCTGGACGCCGGGGTGGAGCACCATGAGCATGATGAAGGAGATCATGGTGGAGACGGTCTGATGGAGAGGTCGATTGATTAGTTATGTGGTTCATGGAGCAAAGGATTGGAAATGGAGGAAGTACGGACCGTATCCGAGGCGCCCGAATGCAACGCACCGGCACACCATTTCACGATGTCCTCCTCGTCCTCGCTCATCCCAGGTCGCAACAAGCGAGACGTGAAGGAGGGGATATTCCTCCTCGCCGCCTATGAAGCCAGTTCATTCAATCGTCTCACGTGAGGAGCCAGCGCCGACCTACTTGAGTACTTACCAGTTCCGATTTCACCCAATCATGGGGGACCTGTGACATCGAGTTTAGAGTGGCGGCCCACGCGGCGCCCTGGCGCTTGAAGTGTGCGAGGGGGAACCAGGCGGGGATGAAGCGCACTTCGCAGTACTTACGCCTCAGCTGCGGGAGGGAAATATATCGCGGGAAACGACGCACGCAGGGGAAAGTAATCCACGAGCCATCGGCCGGGTGTAAGAGCCCACCCGGAGATTTTGGATGACTCCTCGGCGATGCTACGGTCCAGTTATTATTTGTATGGGGAAAACGGGGTGTGAACGCGGAACGACTGCTGACGATATGAACGGGTCGTCACCAGCGGAGATCGGGTATCCAAACGCGACCTAAGGAAAGGCGTAAGTTATGTGGCGCAGGCGGGGTTTACCAGGGCCCACAGTCTTACCTTCATTATCACCGCGGTGGCATTCCTAAGCCGTATTCAGCTAGCTGGAATCAAACATTCCAAGACACACACCACACACCTGCGCAAGTGATTCTCGAACCTTTCCGGCGTCTCCCTTAGCCCCCGAACCAACACGTCCACCTCCGCCTCAAGCGTCGGCCAGTACTCCCTCACCGCCTGCGCGTTCAGGCCCTGCTGCAGCAACCGGCGATAGATCTTATGTCGGGGGCTGAGTCCCGAGATGTTGAACACGGCGTCTCCGCGTCCACAGACGACGTGAAACATCTGCGAGACCGGGCGGGCGGAGTAGAGGAGTGCGCGCCGCTCGAGGAGCTCGTGGACGGCGGCGTGCGTGTTGAGCACGATGGTGAGGCGGTTGTAGACGCGGAAAGAGAGGAGTGGGCCTGCGTGAGGGTGAGTCGAGTAATAATTTGGCCGGTTCATTCGTACCACCATATCGGGCGCCCCATGCAGCGTATGTTTTCCACGGCTCTGATTTTGGGAGTTGGGATTTGACACCGCTGAGAAGGGATCCTCGCGGTCCTGGGGGCAGCGCGCGGGTATTCCTCCAGACGAGCGATGAGACGAGGACAGCACACACGAGGACTAGGAGAATAAAGGGAAGCATAGATGGTTCGGTGCCCGAGGCTCTTTTAACGGAGGTTCACATGCGCGCCAATGGAGAAAGCGGGGCGGGACGCTGAGACAAAATTATGATGCGACGGCCGACCCCGCCCGGTAACCTACGGAGCGGCGGTATGGAGGCAGATCGTGCGTGAATGCCGGCCTTGGTAGAATGTCCGCGGTCCGCGTTCCCGAGTACAACTATGGCGGTAGGAGGACTTGGGGCCGGAACTCTGGTTTGCTTACCTCGAGTTCGGTGCAGGCGAGATATTTCCACTCTTTCTATCTGGGCCCGTCGGTCAATCGTCGGTACACAGCGGGGTGTGTGTGAGATCAGCGAGTGGAGAAAATTTTTCCCGACTTCCAGGACGGCCAACGTCGCGTCTTATTGAGACAGAGTCCAAACGGAGTCCATAAGGTACGAAAGCCAAGTCCAGGTCACGATAAATGAGAGCTTCCAAGGATGATAACGGACGTCGGAAAGTGTCGAGGGAAACCCAGAGGTACTCGAGAACGCGAACCGCAAGTTCCGTGGAGAGCCCCAAAGGGCCTGGCGGGAGAGCTGTCGGACGTTGCGATGAGAGTCGAGACCAAGTTGGGACGAGTCACGAGGCAGTGATCACATCACTTACCCTCGGCATCCCGGCACACCTCCTCTACCACCGACTCCCATGTCAGGATTTCGTACTCTCCAGGATAATGCCCTGAGGGCTGGAGCACCAAACGGGAGTTGGTGTATCCGCAGACTCCCCACTCTAGCGACCCCTGGAGTCGCCCTTTTGGCGTCTCGGCCTCGGGGTACAAAAGAAAGAATCAAACTTATTCTGCGTGGACAGCAGCTCATGGTACTCGCACAGGCTTGACTTCCCCATGGCCGTTCGCATCGACGGTCGGACCCGAGTCGTTCTGAAATGCTCGTCGGATCAGGCGAGACTCGCCTTCCCGATCATCAGAATTTTACGGACGAAGCTCCTCCTTGTGCGTTTGGCTTAGGCTGACCCTTCCGTCCTCGACTTGTCTGAGCTTTGCCGACCCACTGAGCATTCCAGTGGTTGTACGACGGTCTAGATACTTAATCTAGCGGCTTAGATGTTGGGCACACTGCTTGGTCGGTGGCCACTGTACATCGACTCGGGAACTTTTTAACACACCAACTACAGTTCGTGCTCTTAAACCCCGTCGGCGGACATCATGGTGCAGGGCCGCAAAAACAACCTGAAACACCGGCGCAGGGATGGACGTAAGTGGCATGCCGTTTTCAACCCACATAACGCCGCGTTGACTATTTTTTCTCGCTGTACTGACGCATCTGTCGAGGATATGTAGTTCTTCCTTCCAACCACCGTCCAATGAACCGTCTTTCAAGACCAGGTCCGCCTGGCACGCACAGTACTAACACTCCGCAGTGCGGCGACCTTTGTCGTGGGCCTCAAGTTAAATCGGATTTATATCGCCCACACGCTTATTCTCCTCCGCTCGGGAAAACTAAATCCGTCGTGGTACGATGTCCAAATTTATTCTTTCCGGATCTCCCACAACCGTGTCTCTTCACAGACTGATATGTATCGAGCCGAGCCTACTGTGCTTCTTCATGCCGTCGAAGAACTGACGAAGACCACCTTCCAGGTTTAAATTGGATGTGTCAAACAAAACCGCGCTCATCCGCCGCCTTAAATTTCTTTCTACGCCCTCTGGCCCGAACGACTAGTTCGAATGGGATAACTCCCCGCCTTGGGCCATGGAAGCGACCAGTTTCTTTCCAATATTCCCCCGCAAGTCTGCGACCCTACGCATGCTCTGACGCCTTACGGTCGTGTTATATTGCCTAACGTGGGAGAAGTGGAGCTCCAGCGTTCACCCCGTCCAACGTGCACGGAATATCACCTTCTCCCGTTTTGCATCGTATGTCGATCAGTTTCACTGCTCCCCAATTGTATGCTTGGTTAATTCAAGCTCTAAGGCCTAGACGCCTACACGATCGCGGGGAAGCCTCGCCGCACACACTATAAAGGCGGGTCCCATGCTCCCCAAAAGCTCATTCGAACACATCCCCCTGTAGTTCAAGCCCTCCCAACAAAACCCACCACCATGTTCTCCAAGCTCTTCGTCATCTCTGTCCTCGCGGTACGTTCCGCCCTGCTGCGCTCTCCTTCCCTTGCCGTGGCTTATTGTTTTCTAGACCCTTGCCGCCGCCATCCCCCAATACGGCCCCGCTCCCCCCGTCACGCCCCCTACCTCGCCCCAGTGCTGCAACAGCGTCGTCTCATCGACGAGCACCGCCGCCTCCGCCGTAGCTGCGCTCGTCGGGCTTGACCTCACCGGCCTCGACGTGCCCATTGGTTTGAGCTGCTCGCCCATTACCGTCATCGGCAACAACTGGTAAACCCCTCATGTTTTTGTCGAAATTCCTGCTGACACCGTTGATACTCAGCGGCGGCACCACCGTCACCTGCGATGCCCCCAAGAACGAGTGGGGTGTGTACCTCTATTCCCCTCGAACTCCTGGTATACTGACGAATTATCAGGCGGTCTCATTGCGATTAACTGCATCCCCATCACTCTCTGAGGACGCAAGTGAGACTCTCGTGTGCTAAAGCTTGATCGTGGTCGTTCATTAGTTGAATCTTTCCCATTTTCATACTCGTTCGTGTCCAATGTCGCGAATATCACCTTCCTTTGTCCAATTCAGCGGGTGCGCGAAGACTGTTATCCTCAAACTTAGTCTGCCTCCGTTTTCCCCCACCTTTTGTTGGCCTTTGGAGCCGATCTTGTGTAGTACTCGTGGCGAAGACCGGGATCGGCCTGGTTGACTCGGACACGCCAGAGTATCGGTTCGTTGTGAATACAACCAATCCCGCTTATATTCGTTCTGAAGGGAATATCCGACGCGCATCCCTTGAACAATGACCTCGTCGAGTTAATCAGTAATCGACTGCTTAGAAACTCTATCGCAGTGACGATTACCCCTGCGACGAGCTGCTGATATTATTCTCGAACAGACAGAACACCTCCGACGTCGACGACTGTTGTACGCGGCAAAGAAGCCTAGCGCAGTGGGTAAGAAGAAGCAATTCCCAACCTCCGAAGCGAAAATAAAGTGCTGAAATCACTCTCAAGCCGGGGACACCTCGTCGCCATCCTAAAATCCGATCAGTTGAAGTCCTGCAACGAAACGGTGATAATACACACATACACCAGCGGGTAGACCCGCCCATTTACGGACACCTCACTGAGGAAAGGCGTCCGCCTGATACTACGCACGAGAGTCAACAACCCGGCGCCCGCGAGCGTAATGTCCACGCGGTGAGCACGGCGAAATAGCGCTATCCAGGCGGCCAGATGCTCGACGTGCGGGAAAATCACCGCGTCAATATCGAGCGCCGACACGAGGTCAAAGAACTCTGGATACCCGCGGCCAGAGTAGGACGACAGGCCAAACGGCGTGCTGCACGCGAGGGACATGGTGGGTGAGAGTGTGTGCGTAGAGAGGGCGAAGACGATATCGGCGAGGAGCGTGCCCAAGGCGGCGACCGCGCTGGGCTCCCACTCGGGCCACTGGATGACGAGGGATTGTATGCTAGGCAGCGACGGGGGGTGGCGCAAGAAGTGGAGCACGAAATTGGCAGGCGCCCTCAGCGTTTTGAGATTGGGGAGCCGAACGGGCGAAGCGGTTAATTCTAGTCGACCTCCGTACGTGATGGGCGAGATGATGAGGTCCACGAGGGCGGGGAGGTGGGCGACGAAGTCGAGGATGTCGTCGGTGGGGATGAAGTCCGCGTCGAGAATGACCAAAGAGGTCAGGTGCTCGGTGGCGGATGCGAGGGGGGGGAGGACGGCGTGCCAGATGCTGGGCCCCGCGACGCCGCTGCCCAATATCAGCGACGTAATGTGCGAGTTACGCAGCAAGGCAAGCGTCCAGTCGAGAGTAGGAGGGACAAGGAGAATTTCAGAATGGATCCAGAGAGTGCGGAGATGAGTCGACGCCGGGGGAGCGGCCATTCCAGCGGCACCCATGTCGGCATTGCCGGCGGTGTGGGTCGTGCTATCTCGTCGCAACACCGCCAGCAGTCTTCGAAACGGGTTACGATGGGGCCGAGGTGGGCGGCGGCGCTCATACGCTTTAGTGAGCTGCGCACCATACCTAACCGTCAGAGATGTGCACTGTCTTTCGACGATGCAGTTGAGCAGACTTCCAAGGCCGAGGCACCACGCCCGTAGTGCGCGTTCGTCGCCGACGGACAGGCAGATACTCGCCGGTTGATCCAGTTGGAGAACAACACTGTTGACACGCTGGAGGCGCGAGATGTAGTTTTGAATCCGCTCCAGCTGCCGAAGGAGAGGGAAAATTGATACACAGCTCGGGTGCGGGAGGATGAAGATGAACTCCTCGACTTCAGGGATAAATAGGGCCCAATTCCAGGACGGCTAGAACGTCGCGACCCCCGGAGGTCATAGAAATACGAAGTGACTTGGTTGTCGAGCCCACGCTATGCCGTGAGAGGTAGACGGGAAGTGCGACGAAGTGCAGGCGTCGAGATAGGAGGGAGAGATGATAGAGCGTGTCGAAGGGAATTGAGGGCTCCTCGAGAATGTGAGCCAGGATTTCCGTGGGGAGCTCCAGAAGTGTGGTCATGGCTGTGGGATGAAGCCAGGGTCTTGCTGGAGGGTGGAGGTCGAGTCGAAGCAGCGGTGACAGCACGCCTCGGCATCCCGGCAGAGCCCCCGTTTGCATGTATTTGCCAATGGCCCCACCAGGCTTGCCACCAACTCTCATGGGTTTTTTTCCGACACTCGAGGACAATAGCGCAGAGGAATGGAACGCCAAATGGGAGGGGATGTACCCACAGCTTCTCCATCCCAACTGCCCCGCCACGTCTTTCAACTTTGAGCTCGCACGGATTCAAAACCTCCCCAGTCTGCGCGCCCTCAAGTCGCTGGAGAACGACATCGATCGCGGCGATCTCTGCGCCTTGCAGCGGGAAATCACGGTTGAATGCCTACTTGTCTACCCCCGCGAAGACCTCCAACGGAAATGGATGTCTGCCACCCCCGTTCTTCGCCAAAAGCACATCCTTGTCGGACTTGCGAAGGCCTGCTCTTTGGATCGCATGGCCAAGCTAAACGACGCGCGCATTTATTGTGCTCACGAACTTCGACTGGATTACCTCGGCGGCGATGGCGCCGTCCTGCTAGATCTCCTAAAGTCTGTGTCGCACGATGACCACACCGTGATTCCGGAGACGCCGCGATATATCTCCCACCCATTCTGGGATGACATGTTTGCTACTCGAGCTGTTTTGAATGCCACGGACGCAGAAAGACTAGCCACGCTCCGAATCCAGGTGTTGCGGACAAAGCTGATATGTGCGTGTGCGGCCCTGGATGTCAGTTTTGCCGCTGATTTCATCGCCTCCCCAGGCCATGTATTGCAGCGGACTGTTTACTCTTTCCTTTCCCTGACACCACCAGCGGGACCCGGCCTCACAAAAGCGGACAAGCTGGCACTCGAGCCCGCCTGGGCGGCGGCTGAGGCGATGATCAAACCGATCGTACAGCAAGCGTTTGGGCGCAAGGGGGCAAAACTGTTCCTACAGGAAGGGAAGCGCTTTGTAAAAGGAAACCTTGCTCGTCACGGCCGCCACTGCACCTCTCAAGACTGCGATCAGGTCGAGCCGTCTGACGGTTCGGTGAAATTCAATGTGTGCCAACCGTGCAGAACCGAGGCTCACCGAGTGATCTCATACTGTTCAGTGTGCGTCCTACCATTACTCACTCCACCCTCCGTCCCCGGCTGAACAGTGTGCGTCATACTTATAGGGAATGCCAGCGGAAAGACTGGAAACCGCGCCATAAGCGCATGTGCGGCAAACCACTAGAGCTCAAAACTCTGACCGACCTTCACTCTTCCTTCACCGACGTCGCCAACGCCCCCATTCATGCCACCGAATTCATTGGGGACCCCATCGGTGGCTTCGACCGGTCGGCCCGCCTCAACGTACAGGTGGCGTGGTTGAATCTCAACACGGACGTCGCGTTCAGGCTGGTCGATGCCGAAAGGGTCGAAGGCAGCTTACGAATCTCCGACCCCCTGGGCGCGCATCTATTCCACCTCTACCGCGAGCTGGCGATGACGAAGGGTGGAATACGCACCGTCGCTATCCTGGGGCACTACATGTCCTGGGCGACGGATGCGGTGACATCCGCGGAAATCGTAACACAGCTTGCACGGGATTTCGAACTGGGTGAAGGGGAGCTTGGCGGGCATGTTCTCGAGCTTCAGGCGCTGCAGGAAGTCGACCCGCTGGGCAAACCGTGAGTATCGGTCCCTTCGGTGAACACAACTCATCCCGCTTGTAGATTTCTTTTGAAGGGAATATGCGACGCTGCCTGGACCAGCGTAATGCGCCCACTGTCGCTTCCACCGCGGCCGAAACAGACGGGGAGTGAACTGTGGTTACCTAAATAATGAATGCCCTTCAAGTTGTCGAATATCAATCAGTGTGTGGCTGTTGTGCTTTCTCCACTTCAACTTGAACACGGGTCTTCACAAGCGTTTAGTCGTTGCGAGAGTTCAAGGTAGGTCAGCTGGCGAAAGATTTCAACTCTGATATCGCGCTGACGATTATCCCTGCGACGAGCTGCTGATATCGTTCTCGAACAGGCAGAACGCCACCGACGTCGACGAGTCAGACGGGACCGAGTGCACGCGACTGGCATAAATCGTTGCCAGATCCATACTTTGACGCCCGTGTGAGCGTGCAAAGGAAAACTACGGTGCGTGTTCTCATGACGTCGAGGACCCGTACAGCTTTGGCAACGTTAACCCGCGCTCTGTCCCCGCAAGACTGTCTTTTCAAGATCGGACTTGACGAGGGAAGGTACGGGTTCGAGTTGCTTCATAAGCTTAAGCTTATCCTGAACCGCACTTGAACTGCAATGCCCCATCCTCCTCGCCGAATCGAGGCGGGGATGGAGGTTGAAAGGAAAGAAGATTCCGTCTGTACGTATACCTCTTGGCCATACGTTTGACTCTGATTGACTAGCTGTTCGTTTTATGTTCAAGATGATTGATTCCAGCATTCATCCTGTCGATGCGCTCCACAAACTCAGTCGACTGTATGTATCTTGCCTCAGGACAACTCATTTCCTTCGCTCAAGGACTCCACCGCTCCACACTTCTTGGCGACGTTGAATCCTGGAAAATCGCGGGAAAGTGCCCATGCAAACCGTATAAAAGCAGGCCTGTGCCCTCTCAAACCTCACTCGAACACATCCCCAGTAGTTCAAGCTCTCAAACAACCAAATATGTGTTCTCCAAGCTCTCCGTCGTCGTCGCCTCTGTGCTCATCGTAGGTTCCATCGTCACTCGCGGTGTTCATCTGGCTTATTGGTCCATTCCAGACCCTTGCTGCCGCCACCGGGACTCCCCCGCCCCCGGTCACTCCCCCTACCTCCAACCAGTGCTGCAACAGTGTTGTGCCTTCCAGCAGCGCCGCCGCGTCCGCCGTTGCCGGCCTCCTGGGCCCCGACCTCAGCGGCCTCGACGTCCTCGTCGGGTTGAGCTGCTCGCCCATCACGGTCGGGAATAACTGGTATGAAACACTGCTCCGCAAGCTCTATCAACGAACTCATTGCCATCCAGCGGAAACACAACCGTCGTTTGCGACGCCCCCGAGAAGGAGTGGGGTACGTATAAACCACATTTTATGGCCACTCCGCTGAATGAATATTACAGGTGGTCTCATCGCCATCAACTGCATCCCCATCACGCTCTGAAGCGAGCTGCTGTTGCGGAAGACCCGTGGTTTATGTTGTGCTGGAGCTTGATATTGTCGTAGCTGTTCAATTTCCGCCGATGTTGTTGTTGTACCTATTTTCTCCGTCCGGGCACTCGTTCGTGTTCAATGTCGCGAATGTATCCTTTTTTAATCTTCCTGATGGCCCGTATCTGCGAGCCCCTAAGTTCTCAAATTATCTTCCGTATGTTTCAGTCGATATTTTGTCGGTGTTCGTGCGCGGCGAAAGCCGAGACCGGCTTGACCCGTGCTGAAACTTGTTCCGGCGTGTCACGGTGTGACTCTTCTTCTTCTTGACGCTCACCTTGCGTTCACCGAAACGCTGGGAAAGAGGGGTCGAACCCTGGAAAGCTTTCACAATTCTTGCATGGACTGCACCTCGCTCTGACTGAGGCCTGACTGAGCTTCAGCTGGACTCATACTCCAAAACCGATCGTTTGGCGATCTTTGCTTGAAATTGCTTCGCTTGGCCGGCTGCCTCGAGTTCCACTGCTCTGTGTACGCATCCGGACCGTTGTGTGACTTCGAATCGCGGACTTGCTTCGCTGGCCACTTGACCTCCCCCCCTCACCTCTTGACTTCGAGCGCTCATGCCACAATCTCGGGCTTTTTCTTTATGTGGAGTATCTTGTCGTCCCCGCGATGTATCGCAGCGGGGGTCCAAGTCCGACCTTTCGCTGACGACGTCCTTCTCCGTTCAGCATGTCTACCTGCGCCTTACCACCGCAAATCTTTCCTTGTGCTCTCCCGCGATGTCGTGATGGACAAGTTGAACGCAGATGATAACTAGAGCGGTGACGTTCACCACTCAGTTTCCGCGGCATTGCCGCGCTTGAGACGTTCTGATACCGATGCACTGTGAGCCCTTCGCTAACCCTTTACGCACTCACTGACATAACATTCAGGTGGCGCATTCCCGCTGTGTTATAAACAAGCCAATCCCCAACGAGATTCTGTGGAGTGGGGCAACTGCTGGCCATTCTCTCATGCCAAAACTATGACTTGCTCCACAGATTTCTGGGAACACAGCGTCAGAGATATCGGTTCCGCCCGCCACCAACGACGAGCACCTCCCGTATCGCGGTCCTTGGCCTCCACGCTACGTCCAGCAGCTCCACCACTCCACCCTACGTGACCCACCGTCCTCCTCGCCCCTGGATCGCCAGCCTGCTCGACCGCGGGAACAGATGCGGGCGAGGAGGATAAAAGCCAAAGCATTCGCTCACTCTCCTCACTCGAACACCTCCCCGTAGTTCAAGCCCTCTAACAAGCCTTCAACATGTTCTCCAAGCTCTCCGTCGTCGTCGCCTCTGTGCTCGTCGTAGGTTCCACCGTCACTCGCCGTGTTCATCTGGCTCATTGGTTCATGTCGTTAGACCCTTGCCGCCGCCACCGGGACCCCCCCTCCCCCCGTTACTCCCCCCACCTCCGACCAGTGCTGCAACAGCGTCGTCCCATCCAGCAGCGCTGCGGCCTCGGCGGTTGCTGCCCTCCTGGGCCTCGACCTCAGCGGCCTCGACGTCCTCGTCGGGTTGAGCTGCTCGCCCATCACCGTCGGGAATAACTGGTATTATTCAATCTCACCTGCATTCGACTTGACGCGTAACTCATGTTCTTCCAACAGCGGAAGCACCACCGTCGTCTGTGATGCCCCCGACAAGGAGTGGGGTGAGTGGCCTCGGCATACATTCATTCACATTGCACTCACCGCACATATCCTAGGCGGGCTCATCGCGATCAACTGCATTCCCGTCACGCTCTAAATGAACCCCGCATTGGACCCCATGTGATCTGTAGTGTGTAGTGTCGAGTTGAATGAACTGTGCTATTGTGTCCCGAACGTTGAGCCTTCCGCGTGAAAAAATGTCCCGTCCAGCACGATAACATTCGGAAGTCCTATGATAGACCAAGGCACCTCGGTAAGAGATATTGCGTCCTGCATTCCGGGAGACTCCCGGACCGACGTGTGGATCCATGAGCGATCTTCGTGGGAGTCATTTCAGAAAGCTAATTTTTGCGAAAAATAACCTCGCTGGAATGCGGTCCGGGGAGAACGGTGGTGCTTTGAGCCACATTATAGCGCACGGCAGGCGGCTTCTTCCTCGAACCGAGATCTATCCAACATTCTCCACCAGAGATTCGGTCGCATTATTATGATTCCTAGTGCCCAGATAAATCCGCGCGACTACGCTTCCTGTCGCATAAGGTCTGGACCCACAGTTAGAACTTTACCGTGTGCACAATTAATTTTGCATGTCAAAGGTGAACATCCATGACATTCAGCGACGCCGTTCCAAAAAGGTCCGTGAGCGGCAAATCCACCGGCAGCAGCAGCATATTTACCCAAGCAGGGTAAAAAATACCCCGAGCACCGGGTTCAACTCCACTTGGAACTTGCCGCGCGCCCGGGTTGCTAACGATTTCGATTTCGCAATCTTACAGCAGCCTTCCATCATGTATGTAGAGCGTGAATTGTGCCAAGCAGCGGGTTGAGTTTGCCGACGGCATGTATAATGGCGCTCGGTGTATGGAATGGGGCCGCCTCAAATATATCCCACAAAGTCGTATATAAGGGGGAGGGGGCCCGCTACTAATTCCCCCACTCCCTTTCGAGCCACGCTCCAGGTTTGTGCACAGGGATTGTTCTCGCTGAGCTTCTTGGTTTATTTCTTGCATCTAGGCGAGAGCGTGTGGCACAGGCAGCCGCCCGCGGCGACGGCCCAGCTCAATGTGTCTTCCGAAACGACGGGGTCACTCTTCATCCACAGGTTCGAGCTTACATGCTCGCTCTTACCGCGCAATCCTCTCACCTCCGTCATCAGTGCCAGCAATTCGAGTTACTGCGGCGGGGAGCTTGGAGAACATGTTTGGAGACTTGCTGGAGAGCTTGAGCTACAGAGGGATGTGTTCGAGTACTTACCCTGTACGCCGGTGTCCATCTCGCGAACAGATTCCCTCAACACTGCGTGAACCCTACTCCGCGATGGGAGAGTTGAATTCGTGGCTTGTATTTTTAACTGACTATTCCCTTCAATGGTACCCTGACACCTCCAATTCACGGAGGTTCAGATTCGACTTACAATCTCAACTTCGCATTTCTCTCTCGCTCGACTGACCGGGAAGCAATATATAGATTCCGGCAAGGGATAAATTCCGGTTGAATTCGGTGGCAATGGTGCCAGGTCGCAATTGATCCACGGACGGCCCGCCTTGGACTGGAAGATCCGTAACTAGTTCAATAATAAATCTGATTATATACTTCTATAGCAGCCTTCAGAGCAGGGTAAGAAGCTCCTCATGATACTGTTGACAGCGGTCTCAAATGGCGTGTTCCATTCGTGGAGACTCCGAGTGCGACTTAAGACTATTCCGCGCCGCCAGAGAAGACAGGAGGGCTCATGTGGATCCATGAGACCTCATGGCGCGGGCCTATCTCCGGACACCGTCGGGAGGGGGAGCAAGTGCCCAGTAATGTGCGTTGGTGGAGGTTGAATTACGCGCGTGTCAGGAGTTGACTTCCTCCGTGTACATATTCAAAGGTCGAGCAGGACGATGGCTGGCTTCCACTCAAACGGCGGCGCCACTGCATTCTGTGCTCTCAAAAGTCCATTGACGGCTCGCGGCGTTAAGACATCGTGTATAATTAATTAGGCACGTCAGACCCGAGCGCGGGCTTACAAGCTGACACTAAACCGGTTCTTACAGACATGGAACCATGCCGCCCATCAATTAGAAACAGAAACCGGCATATTTACGGTCTGCCTAGATCGAGCAATATGCGCGGCCCGGGATGGATCGTGATCTGAGCGTATAAATTCTAAGATAGGTGCTTGTGGTTGTAGCTGCCTAATCTCTTTCATTTTCTCCCAATACTTCAAATATATGCAAGTCTGGATCGATGTTGGCTGGTGCGAAATTGAACTTCGCATCTTCTTCGCACTCTGGTCAGCGGGGAGCAATGGATTTCGGTTTTATTCAAGGTTTTGAAGACTCCCATGCTCTGGCAGTAGTGGCTGCAAGTTCTCTGTGTCCGGTAGCACTCGCAGTCGGAAGGTTCAACTATTTCAAACCCCGCTCGGCGAAGGCCGAAAGCTTGAACGCCGAGTGATCCGTGACCGTGACGTGGCGCTTTCTCTTGCGCTTTCTCCTCCAACTCTCATCTGAGTTTCGCCTATAACCTATAACCTCCGGGCTCTCGATCCACCAACCATCGTCTTGCGTCGTTCCCATGGTCGGAAGCCATCTGTGTTAGCTGACGCCTCCCAATTCTCGGTCTGACGCTTCCGATGCTCCAAACGATTCTGCTTCAGGCTCTGAATCTGTCCTATCAGCAACTTCTCCATGATCCAGATGCATACATTCAACTGGGTTCCCTTACTCGTCAGATCTGTCGCGGGATTGCGCGCCGTGGGGAATCCCTCCTTCGTCTTCCTGGGACCTGGACCCATCTACACTCGATCGTCTAAAGGTCTAGCCCACCACATCATGTACATATCATCCCATTCAAATCCCACCCGGAATCACTCGTTCCGTGATGTTTCCCACTTTCACGGACCGTTCAAGCACGATATTTATTTCTGGAGGCTTGCACTCGAACGTTCGTCGACCTCTCCACAAGCCATGCGGTATAGTCTTCCTTCGTCGGTATGGGTCTCTGCTCGAAGAAATAGCGCGAAAATCTCTCTGGTGGCGTTCCAATCAAGATTTTTTTTTTTGTTCTCACTATCTGTGCCCGTCGCTTCGGCGGCGCTCGTCGATGATCACTTGTGAGTCGCGCAGTCTCACCCATCAACGACATCCGAGACCTTAGAAACCACTGTTTAGGTCGCTCGCTGCAAAAATAACTTGGTGGCATTGCCAAAAACGACCTCGCGCTTTTCCCAGAAATACGGAACATTGATGATGCAAGCAGCGACAGACCAGTATTTAAGTGGGCACGGAGTGCTATCCCCCCACAGGTCGATCCTTCCCTTCCCTTCCTCCCTCGCTCCTTTTCATCTTGCTCTTCACCCCTCTTCAGACAACTGTGTTGTCATTTACAGCTCTTTGCGGAACTTAGGGCGCGCATCATTTTTTTCTCCGTTTTGGGACGTTTTTGGGTTGGGCACGCAGAATCCCGATTGTGGGCTCAATTCTTGTCGTAGACACATAAAAACTATATGACCATGACCGCATTGTCGGGCCGGAGGGCATGGCGTCCTCAGAATTTGGGCAGGGCACCTATGTAATAAACATTTGTGAGGTTCGCTGTTTTCCGGTAGATCAGCTTCCATCGGAGCTGGAAGGTGCCTGGGACCTCGGGGCGCGTTTAGGAGATGTATCCCGGTGTAAGCGAGGGCATTGGCCACTCATAGTATTTTTATAACGCCCCCATCGAGCTCCTCGGCCAAGTAGGTGTGCCGTGTCGGAGTTTGGAGCAGACAGCCATTATTGGGCTGCTCTGGCCCCTGTTGGCTGACCAGCGTCTTCCGGGCCCTCCTTTCACGTCCCAGGGAGGGTTCACGCGGCTCAGTTTACGGTTCTGGGTTGTTGCGCTCGGACGCGACGCGTTCTAATTTCATCAGTCACACGCACGTGTGGGTTACAAGTGACAACTCTCCTCTTCCCACCACCACAATGCCACGCGTCAAACCAATCGAGGCCGCGCGCACGCATTACACGAAGGACCTCAAGCAGCGCGTCATATATCAGGCCTTCACCCTGGGCAAAAGAACCACGCAGATTGCGATAGATTTGAATATGCCACTCCGCGTTGTGCAACGTTGCATCACGACCTGGAGGGAGATTGGCGAAGTCGCTCGAGATAGAACATACATCGGGCGCGCTCCCATGCTCTCCCCGGAGCACACCAAGGTTTATCTGCTGTTATCGGGTCTCTTCGGCCACACTCATTGATCATTTAGTTCATGCTCGCTCTGCTGGAGCACACACCCGACATGTTCCTTGACGAAATTCAAGAACAGCTTTACAACTGTCATAATATAGATACCTCTCTGGCTACAATCTCCCGCACCTTGCACCGCCTAGGAATGTCTTCAAAAAAGGTCGGTCTGACTCTGTTACATTCCCGGACAACACATGTACTAAGAACCCTCTAGTTATCTCGCCACGCAGCAGAGCGCTGTGAGACTGCCCGCCGTGACTTCATCATGGAAATCGGGGATGAGCCGGCAGATCGTATCGTTTGTGCAGATGAATCTGCCGTGAACATACTGACATCTTATCGTCACAACGGATGGTCTTTGGTTGGCTTACGATCGCGCAAGCGCTGCTGCTTCGTTCGTGGGACTCGGTTAGTAGTTGAATTGACTGTATGTGCGTCTCCCTAACCTCCGGCTTGACAGCTACTCCCTCCTTCCTGCTTTGAGCATCGACGGCATCATCTACAGCCACATCAAGATCGGTGGCTACAACGGGGACCAGTTCCTGCTCTGGCTGGAAGGACTCCTCAAGGTGATGAACCCATATCCCGCAAAAAACAGTGTGCTGGTTCTGGACAACTGCCGCATCCATCACGTAGATGGCGTGGAGACCATGTGCGCCGATGCGTACGTCTTTCCCTTGCGTTCTTTCTTTTTACTCAACTGACAGTTTATCAAGTGGCATCAAGCTCGTATACCTTCCACCTTACTCCCCCGACCTCAACCCAATTGAGGAGTGTTTCTCTTTTGTCAAGGCGTATATTGCCCGCAATGGCCACACCTTTCGAGACATTGTCGAGCTTGGCGACGAAAGTGATCCGGTTTTATTTTTGTACGACGTACTGGAGCAAGTTACGACCGACTCGGCAAAGGGGTGGTTTGGGCACTCGGGATATATGTAGTTGTAAAATGTACATTAGGTTCTGTGATGTCAAGAAAGCAAATCTGTAGCAAGTTCGATAGCAAACGGAGGATCAGGTTCAACAAAAGCAAACGATATTCGTGGGCGGCAGTAAAACTAGGCTTTGGCGGCGCGGATGTTTCGGTCAACCCGCTTCATCTCCGCCTTGACTTGGTCCAACAGCAATGATGCGTTACCCGCAGAAATACCTATCAAACGGGTCAGTTCCTCGGGCGTCTTGAGTTTCTGAACCTCGTCGATATGGTAGAAATCGAGATCGTCGAACGCCGTAATATACCGCGTCAAGTTGCGTTGCGGATGATGGATTGCGAGTCGTGTGATGAAGTCCCCAATCCCCGGGTACGGGTTGGCCGCATCCATATCGGGAGGATCACTGGACGCGAGCGCCGGGCGAGTGGAGCTGGTGGAGGCAATATTTTGCCCGTTGCCGCCGAATTGAGGCTGCATTGGGAGGGTGAACAAAGGCGGCATCGGGCCGCCCATGTACGGATAGCCATAGGGGTGATTGGGCGGATTCCAGGGTCCACCGTTGTATCCGGGGGCACTCTGCATGACTTGGTTGGACGGCGGGGCTGGCGCAGCAGGGCCTGAACTTTTGAAAAACATCTGAAACAGCTTCGCGTGCGGCGGAGTCTGCAACGTTACGCCATGTGTCTCGGCAGCCTGAACTAGATCAGTAATCTGCGGACAGAGAGCGAGAAAAGGTGGGTCACCAAGCAATGAGCCCAAGCACGAAGCTGATTGTTGGAAAGCGGGTGATGCTCACCCGCGATCGTGATTTTGCATGCCTTCGTCGGTCCGCACATCTGACAGCGACCGTAGTGCTTCTGGAGCTGCTCGAGCTTCTCTGATTCCTTTTCCATGATCCCAAGGCCGCTATCAAAGTCATCCTCACCATCCTGTGCATGTTCGAGATCTAGGAGCGGCATTGTCTTCTTTCCGCCCTTCTTTCCGGCCTTTGAACTACCAGATCCCTTCCCTTTGCCGAGGAGAGCACGCAACGAGAGAAGATACTATGGAGTTCAGTCCCATGCTGAAAGAACACCGCTGACACGATACGCACCTGTTCACTAACTTGTATGCGAACGGAAACAAGGAGACCTTTCTTCTTGCGCTCGACCTCGGTGACTTCCTCAAGGCAGCCTTCCCAGTCGGCGGCAGAGGTGAGGTTGATTGTGTCAGATTTAGCTGTCGCGTTGGAGAGCTTATAGGAAAGCTTGGGTTTGATTTCGAGGTCAACGCAACCCAGCGTTTCGTAAATCCGCTCTAAAACACTCGCAAACGGGGTGGAATGTCTCAGGTTTTCGCGCTGAGTTCCCTCGCTGAGTGCTTGGGGAATATACAGCACGAGCTCTGGAATCGTCGGTGACGTGAGGATCAATTGGCAAGGAGGAAGAGCCTGCGACGCACTTCGACGGGGGTCTAATGTTTCTTTCTGCTTCTGCTTCTGCTTCGCTTTCTTCTTCTTGGGAACAGAGTCCTCGCTGCCTGCGTCTGAAGAGGCAGCTTTGCGCTTTCGGGCGGCCGGTTTCTTTCGGTTATGCGAGGGCGATGGGAGCTCGAGGTCACTATCAGATTTCGCGCGTAGCTCGGGGCTATAACTACGGCGAGACGGGGTCGTCGGGGACGGGGATTTGTCGGAGATGGAAATTACGGGAATGACTTCGGGGAAATCGGAGGTGGCGGTCAAAGGACTGGACGAGATGTCCACAGCTACCGGGGTGTCGGACCTCTGCTCCTCTATCCTCTTGGACTTCCGAGGGGCCTTTGAGGCATTTTTCTTATTCGCCATTGTCGTGGACAGCGAAAAAAAAATTGTCACTTGTAACCCACACGTGCGTGTGACTGATGAAATTAGAACGCGTCACGTCCGAGCGCAACAACCCAGAACCGTAAACTGAGCCGCGTGAACCCTCCCTGGGACGTGAAAGGAGGGCCCGGAAGACGCTGGTCAGCCAACAGGGGCCAGAGCAGCCCAATAATGGCTGTCTGCTCCAAACTCCGACACGGCACACCTACTTGGCCGAGGAGCTCGATGGGGGCGTCATAAAAATACTATGAGTGGCCAATGCCCTCGCTTACACCGGGATACATCTCCTAAACGCGCCCCGAGGTCCCAGGCACCTTCCAGCTCCGATGGAAGCTGATCTACCGGAAAACAGCGAACCTCACAAATGTTTATTACATAGGTGCCCTGCCCAAATTCTGAGGACGCCATGCCCTCCGGCCCGACAATGCGGTCATGGTCATATAGTTTTTATGTGTCTACGACAAGAATTGAGCCCACAATCGGGATTCTGCGTGCCCAACCCAAAAACGTCCCAAAACGGAGAAAAAAATGATGCGCGCCCTAAGTTCCGCAAAGAGCTGTAATCCACTTCTTACACAACTCCGCATTCCAACCAACGATCATGAAGTTTTCCACCACCTTCGCCGCTTTCACCGTTGGTGAGCACGCTTGACCTCCTCCCTACGTGGTTCTACCGCTAACCCGCCTCACGCGCAGTCGCCCTCAGCGTCCAGGCGCATGAGCTCCCCTCACGCTACGCCAACCAGCGCCGCGGCACGCAATTCGTCACCGGCGCCTGCTCAGTCGACTCGGACTGCCAACAAGGCTGCTGCGGCTTCTCTACCGGCAAATGTGCAGGCCCCGCCATCGCACAGTCCAACGGCTCCGGCGGCTGCGGCCACGGCACCAGCGCGCCAAACTGCAACGTCGCCGCCGCCCTCAAGCTCACCGACTGCATCGCCGGCGCGGTGAACGGCAACCTCGCCGACCCGGGCGTGCAGAGCGCCGCGGCCTTTGTCGCGCAGCTTGACAACCTCCCCTTCACCCCCGCGTCTGGCGGCGCCGCTCCACCCGCCGCTGCTGCTGCTGCGCCCCCGCCCGCCGCCGCCCCCGCCGCAAACCAGCAGAGCAAAAAGACCGTCTTCGAGACCTGCGCAGCGGACTCTGAGTGCCAGCAGGGCTGCTGCGGCTTCTCGAGTGGCAAGTGCGCTGGGCCCGATGTCGCGCAAACCAATGGCTCTGGTGGTTGCGGGCACGGGAACACCTCGCCGAACTGCGATGTCGCGACGCTGCTGGGGTTCAAGAACTGCATCGCTGGTGTGGCGCAGGGGAACCTGCAGGACCCTGCGGTACAGAGTGCTGCGGCCTTCGTCGCGCAGCTCGACAACCTCCCCTTCACCCCCGCGTCTGGCGGCGCTCCCCCGGCGGCTGCTGCTCCTGCGCCCCCGCCCGCCGCCGCGCCTGCCCCCGCTGTGAACCAGCAGAGCAAGAAGACCGTCTTCGAGACCTGCGCAGCGGACGCCGAGTGCCAGCAGGGCTGCTGCGGCTTTGTGAGCGGCAAGTGCGCGGGGCCCGACGTCGCGCAAACGAACGGTTCTGGTGGGTGCGGGCACGGGAACGCCTCGCCGAACTGCGACGTTGCGACGCTGCTTGGGTTCAAGAATTGCATAGCCGGTGTGGTGCAGGGGAACCTGCAGGACCCCGCGGTTCAGGGCGCGGCGGCGTTTGCGGCACAGCTTGATGGGCTGTCGTTCACCCCGTCATAAACGCGGCGCACGTATGTACGTGGCATTCATCGATATCTAATTGTAGAGGAGACGTACGAATGAGAAATGAATATGATGATGATTATGAAGTTTCGTTCGTCGGCTTGAGCTTTCTTTGAACTTGGGACCAGACGATGCGAGCGGACCATGGAAATGGAGTGTGTGAATCAATTTACTGCGTCCAAGCAACTTGATTTGCACTCGGTGCGATTACCATGTCAATCCGGTGGCGGGATACCCGTGCTAAAGACAGGCCAGCCGCACGTACGAATCTGTAATGAAGTATCCCCCGTGCAAGTGAGCTCTTTCTGCATCAGTTTGAGGACGATTGGTTGAGTTCGGCATTTCCCGATATATGATGCGCCATCACGATGCGCCTCTCCGCATACTTCCCGCACCTCCTGTTCTGGTTCCGGCGAGGAGTCCTTAATTGGGCTAAAATAAAATGAAGGTAAATGTGACGTCCACTTAGCAGTTTGCTAAGAAAACCCTTCATCCGTTGAGGAACTGGTACGAGGAGTCATAACGGGAGCAAGTCGATCAGATGGTTCAAATTCAATCAACTTCCAAGTTCCAATACGTGCGGTGACCCCAGAACGATACTCATTGGTTGAATGACGCGTGAGGGACCTTCCGGATCATGGTTTAAGTTTGCTTCACCTGTCTCGCGGGACACCGGCTCGCCAGCAGGTGAGAATTTAGAACCAGCGTCACTTTTAGAGGACCTATCCCACCTGCTGCCTTGATCAGGCACTATTCTCGGCAGTACGCAATCGACTTTCGGTTTGTCCGTCCGTGGATTACCCGCGCCGACTCCTGGTTGAAGTCAAGTTGAACCTGCTACCAAGGTGGTCAAAAGAAAACGATGTCGAGCGAATCCGATAGCATCTCTGAGCCTCAATGAATATTATTCCTTCACATGCCCACGTTTTTACGGGCAGCTCGAACGGACGCCATAGAAGCTTCCCTTCATCATCGAACACGTGGATAACGTTCTCCCGACTGCGTCCGGTGAGCGAACCGGAACACGCGATCGATCGTCCTGGGCGTTCCCACCCAGCCTGCGGGGAGCTTACTCACTCGCCTCTCTGCGCAGCACGGTGGGCGCACCACCCTTGGAGCAGCAAGCTCTTTCCTGGTTTACACTTCTTGCTTTCCGCGCCCGTGATCATCTTGCTTGGAGCGCGATGGATAGCTCAGTCTCTGGGACGCCCACGGCGACGACGAGCGACGGTGCTGCCAGTTCCACGTCCACATGCTTGAGCACCGGCTCGCTCTGCGGCGTCACTTCGCCTGGGACGCTTTACCGTACGTCCACCACCCCTCGCCCGAGTCGTTCAACTGCCGAAGCTGACCGAATGGCATCGCGAGCAGTATTCACCTTCCTCTGCACGCTCTTCCTCCTCATCATGGTCGCAGGCGGGGTCGTCTCCCGTTCGATGTACCTCCGGCGCCGCGAACGCCGATTAATGGCCACGGGCGAGTGGGTCCCGCCCAGCCGTCGGGCAGCGATTGCGCTCGAGGCAAACATAAAGATGCTGAAGAAGAAACCGATCATGTATGAGGTCGAGTTTGGACTCGAGGACTCGGAGGTCATTGGGGAGTCCCCGTTGAGAAATTGGGATGCGATGATGGTGCGTGGCTGCGGTGGTTGCATTTTTCGTTCGCGTGTTCGAATTTAATGGGGGTGATGATATAGCCGTTGGCGGCAAGGTATCAGGCTCCTCCCCCGGTGCCACCTCCAATCCCAGCACCGCCCGCGATGGCGATGGCTTCCCCCGCACCACCGCGACTCCGGGGAATACTCTCGCGCCCAGGAATCTTCAAGCCTCATCCCCCTCTTGCAGTCGAACTCCCTGCTATAATTCCGGTAATTGCGCGACCGCATGTTGACCATACCTTCGCACTCATCTCACTCTCTTCCAGAGAGTCATGGTTCCGAGCTCCCGCCCCCTTCAAGCGACCTACGTTATCGCGATGCCCATTGAGTGGCGGGGAGACGACGCGGTGGGGAGGTTGCCGTATTTCGAGGTGGGCACCACGAGCGTTGAGGTGGTTGGGAGTCCTGCGGATGAGATGGTTGTAGATGGAGATGGCCGGGGGCTCGAGAAAGGTAAGGTGGAATCAAGCTCGCCGGCGTAAGTTGGGAGAGGTTGACGTTGTGTATGAATTCAAAACTGTACGATCTAGATTGCTGACAGGGAATGAAATGCCCCAAGGCGCTCACTGAGTAGAGGTCAGAAAACGCTTTGTTTCCTGTCGAGTGAACGGGAACCGTCGGGACGGGAGCAAGGCGTCGATGGAATGGTGTCGGCGTGTATATCTCGGGCTTTCCCAGGCAAAACGAAGCAACTCAATATTTCCGTCTCCGCCCACTCGGAACAAGATCAACGGCTCCGCATGACTTCGGCATAGGTTATGGGGCCGGCATGTTCAATGTGCATTTTCGATTCTTCAACCGAACTTATTCGGGAACTATGATTTTTGCGACCGCTGTAGTTGAGCTCAGGGATAGCCACCATGGCTGAAGCTGCTCTTAAACTTTTCCTGAGCGGAGATTTTGTGGAAAATTTGTGTCCCTCCAGGGAGGGTGGGCGGATTTTTGAACCGTGGGAAGATCGTGTGGAAATGCCGAAATCGCAGGTGTTCACCGTTAACAGTCCTTTGGGTCGCTTACCATCGATTAATGATACGGGTCGGGGTTTTGCGGGGTTTATTAATCTTCTATCCGAGCTTGCGTTGTAGACAGATGCTACAACGGAGATCTTGTACCTCGATCGTTATACATTGATCCCCGTGTGATATCAGCATACATATTGCAACTATATGCTCAGAGTTCAGAAGAGTTTTGGTTTGGAAGCAGAAGGCAGAGCAGAGCAGAAGTGAACTGTACGTATTATTCCCACGATTCAATTGTAACTCAATCTGAGGTAGGCGCACTTGAATCCATAGTGAATTGGAGGCCCACGAGTTTCTGCATTGACTTGAAGCCTCTACTTCACGCGGTGTTTGGTTTAGGATAGGATGTACCGCTGTCCATGGGGCGTGGGGCAAGCGTGGGGTACAAGCTTTGTACAAGCTCATGAGGAAATCCCACTCTACATATATACTCATTCACTGAGTTATCGCGAGTCACAAATAATAGTTCCGCATGATGTACTTGAGCATTCTCCTGCATTCTGGCTGACTAGCACCGCTTCGTCGAGATGCCCGGGTGCTCCCACGCCAATAATAGTTGTGCACATGATCACTGTGGTATCCTGGGCTGGAGAGGCACTCCCGGCCCATGGGGTCCTCTGTCGGGCGGTTCAGGCTGGCATATACTTCATCAGCCGAAACCATTCCTCAAGTGAAGTGGGGCCCACCGATTCTTGAGTTGTGGTTGCAGGTGGCGGGGGTGGCGGAGGCGGGGTCGGAGACGGTGGCTCAGGTGTTATGACAACAGGAGCTGTTGTCGACGGTTCTGTGGTGGGAGGATGTCAGCACTGGCCCTAGGTTGGCCCGGCGATTGTACTGATGTCGAGATCCCAGCTGGGACGAGCGCTCGAATAACCCGGTTCAGAGTCCCGTGCGGTTCACGAGGCGGATACGTTCAAAAGACCGTACCAACGAGTGATGGCCGCCGTGCGTAGTCGATACGGGGGGTAGGGTAAAGGTCCCAAAGACGGAGTGGTAGCAACCGAGGCACCAGACGCGCGGAGGTGCCGAGGTGCAGAGATGAAGAATATAAGCGAAGGCCAGGGCGGAATTGAGAAGACGCTTCGTTGTTGCCAGGCCAAAGTAGAGCTGGTATTAGACGAGGTAGAATCTACTGTACAGGTAGATTCTACTTGGTTTTTATACTACTTGCTAGCTAGGAGTATGATCGAATTAGTTACCGCAGTAATTACCCATCCGTCAATCGGCAGGGGTAATTAGGCGTTTAGGCAATTAGGGTGTTGGTTGCCTGGCTTGGGAGCGTAAAGGAGCGTGTTTCGGGATATCCATCCCCTTAGTCGTGATAGGGCGTGCCTCCGGGTTATTCCCAGTCTCCGGGTTATTCCTGGAATAACCCGGTTAATAACCCGGTTCGTCTTCTGTGTTTCGTTCGTCCAGTGGATTGATCCGTGGCTCGCCTGTCTCTTCTGGATTGATCGAGGTCGGGGGGTTCGTGGGTAAAGTGAATGATAGGGTTAAGAAAACCCGAATCATGACAGAGGAGATGCCACAGTACTGCCGGTAGCCGTTGTCCCCGCCATCGGACTGTTGGCCATAGGTTCCAATAGCGGCCAATTTGCTAGTATAGCGTCCACCGTGGTATTATCCGCCGCAGTTAACCAAAAGTCATCTTTCCCGTCAAAGAAGACCTCAGAGTCATCGGGACTAGTGACGTTTGGAGTTGGGACACCAATAACGGGTAGGAAGTGTGCAAGGAAAGAAAGGAGAAGGAGCGAGTTAAAGTAGCGACAAAGCATGGGGTATGAAGTGAGGGTGTGGTACCAGACGAAGGACCATCACACTCCGGTTGGAATTTATAGAGAAGGCAACAATAGACAGATATATCTCTACCGTTTCCTGGAAACACAAACTGGTTGAGGATATTTGATCTCCGCTAGTTCCAAACCGCGGTGTTCACATGGTAATGCAGATCCGTCGAAAAGTAGTGTTCTGCCTTGTAACTCTGATCCCCGCCGGTTTTGAATCCCGGGGTGCAGTTAGTAACCACCCGGTGTCGCTGTGACCAGATAGTCCTGTTTTTATCGCGGGGCTCTGATGGGGTCAGAAAGTTGTTACATAATCATCGGAGTTTGAAATCTCACCTGTGTCAGGCTTGTTCAAACGCGCGTCTTTCTACATCATTTAACTTGGAGATGTGAGCAGGACATGTGAACTGACGCTCTGGGTTTTCAAAATCCAAAATTGACAATGGAGTCCTCAGTTCTCAACCGTGCGACTTTGCATCAAATTCGTCAGCAATGCCCGAGAAAACACGCTGGAGCCTTCGTTTTGGCTGCGAATATTCCCAAATTCACAAATTATGGATTTCAACCATAGGCAACCACTTCTAGAGGACTCCTGAATGAAATTGCAAGGTCTCAATTTCGACGCACATTTTTTAGCGGCGCGTGATTACCTAACAACTTCCTGACCCGATCAGACCCCCGCGCTTAATAACAGACTACAATACAACGAGGTACGAGTGTCCCGTATTGTAGCGTCTGTCTAGGAGAGACTAGTGACCAGAGGGATTGAACGTTGATTTCTGAACCATGGAAACTTCACGATGTCGGAATTGGGTTGTCCTGCAGGCTGCAGTTGTCCGACAAAAAAGGTAATGTATCGAAGTGCCGTCAGAAATGTTCGAATGTCCGCTGATTCAATCACATTTATTTACTCGATCTGCACGGTCATGGGATTAGGGGTCATAGGAGTTCAAGGTCTGATGTGAGTCCAAGCCAAAGGCTTCGCTATTGAAATAAATACAACTGAAAAGTAATGATAAAGTTTGTGTGCCCTCCGGTGACACATCAGGCCTTCGGTCATATATAGTCTGGTGCTACTTAGTGCTACAGCCTGCCGTGAAGTTCCTCTAGAATATCCTGGCCGAGTTTCACAAACCATTGTCGGCGCACCTCCGGTGTGATCGAACTATCACGATAGGTGACACAAACTGTGTTGCCCCCATCCCAGAACACTGCACATCGCGAGAGTGTTACTTCGTCGTATTCACTATTTGATTTGCCTGGCAGAGGGGCAAGGTCTCCCGGCAACAGTTTCGCCAACGGGACATCCACAAGGGTGTGGGGAAAGGCAAAGAATCGCACAGTTGGTACCCCAGCCAATGAGTATGGCTCGTCGACCTCCGGGAACACTGTCTGCATGCCGAAGAATGTCGGACCAGAACCCTTGAAGGTGCCCATCACGTCCCTTTCGACAATGTTCATGTCCGAAAATGTGGGGCCGAGCCCCTTCAAAATAGAGTGGACGAGACCGTCACGTACTTCCTTCTCGGCCAAGTCCATTTCTGGGTCGGATGTGGTGAGACTGGATACCGTCCAAAATGTTTCTATTATACCCTCGCTAGACACCTTATGAGTAGATGGTAGCGATTGATGAAGTTCACGTACGAGCAAATAACGATGACGGAAATGCAGTCCTTGTCGGAAAAGGTTGTCGGAGCACTGATAGACCCTCTTGGCATCCCAACGTAAATGTCCGTGTGGTGAACAATTGTTTGGCTCAACACCGGGGCCACGGTCCACCCGACGGCGGCCGTAGTCATTCCAGAGAGATCGAGGACCTCAAGCTGGAAGATACCACTACCGTCGTCCACTCCCGTGTCACGTAGACGCACAGCCTGGGAGTCCGAAATGAAGACATAGTCCATCAACGCGGTATCCTCGCAATATCTCCGCCACCCAAGTTTCTGGGTGGTGGCATCCCCGGGAGCACGGTCATCATCAGTGGTCTCTATATGTGCAAGCTCCTCCTGGTGGTTCGAGAACCCCAGTTGTTTCGCAATTACGTCGGGATCCTGGGGACTAAATCAATGTGCATGCCAGAAAATCAACTCCGTGTAGACACACCCATGTAAGTTCTCTGTGGAAGCAGTGCCAGGTGTTGTCAGGTGGATGGGGCATCCGCCAGAACGAAGCATAACAGGTCGGCCCAGTGATCATCACAATTACTGCATTGGGTCCTGCGCGAATGGAGGCGTCGACGCCAACATCCGGTAACCACATTGCTGGGCCAATTTGCAAACGGCTTTGAAGCGAAAATAAGCGCACTCCGTATGAGCGGAGTGGGTGATCTGTTGTCCATAGATCCTCGTGTCGGTCTTCGCGACGCCGCAGGCGTCTGGGATCGATGAGCGGCCAGTGTTACATCAATGAGAGTTTGCGCACCTCCGCCATTGACCTCCAGTCAATATACCGGTGAGGATGGCGAGGTTGTTGTCATGCACGGCGACGTCCAGGACCTCTTCACCTTCAAAACTGAGGTGCTGTAAAATCTTTGGCTCGCAAGGCCCACTGTTATCGGGGCACTCGGATTCAGCCAGATGTACCCTGTTCGCCTCCCAGAAGATACCCAGTCCACGCTGAGCGAAAACGAAGTGTGGGGACCGCCAGTGCATGACTCAGTGAGTGTGTGAGATGAAAGAAAAGTGAGTGTGTGAGATGCAAGAAAAGTCAATGTCAACTGGGCCAAGTCGTCGGGTGACTTATATGCAGATTTGATGTTGAACGATACACCGATCTGAGTAGCCTTGTTGCCATGTTTCAAATCCGGCCACGTCGACGGCATTCAACCCGTATCAAACACTACTCCCCGTTGATGACTGAATACAGTCCAGGTAGGATACATTACTACGCTCTTGCATTCCCGATCACTGCCATGACAATGCTCAGCTTTCTTGTTCCCAAGGCGCCACTGCAACGATGGTCGTAAACTGCTCATCTATTGGCCGTAGTGGACTCTACCTATCATTTCAATCACTTGGTTGAACATCAGGTTAATCAGTATGTTCGAGTCACTGTAACTGTCGGGTAAGGCTGGTATGTACATGATGTGAAGCCCACTGGGCCCTAGGGTAATGACCCGGTTCAAATGATGTGTCGGTAGTGGTACAAAGTTGACAGGGCTGGTACGTCAAGAAGCTGTCCACAGGAATGGAAGCCAGAACACCGCTCTATTCAATCACCCGACAATCATACCCGGCCTTTTGCGGGAACGATCACCAAGGGGACTCGGGTGTCTTGCCTCATCATTGGAATCTGGGGTGCCAAGACCCCTCTTCTTTGCCTTGGGGACAATCTCGGGCTTTTTCACAGTGTCCCGCTGAAATGAGCGAGTCTTCATTTTGAACCGTGGGAATTATCTGATAAGTATTGATGATTCACTCAACTGGGGCGCAAGTCATTGGTGGCTTGACTTGAGGAAGTTGGGAATGCAGCCTAGGTCTGCTTCCACTGAGTGAGACCTTGAACTTGAGGGCTGCCTGTAGTCCTCCAAGGCATAGTGTTCCCAGAGTGGAAGCAAACATAAGCTAAGTAAGTATTGCTGGGCCAGCGACCGACCTTTGAAACTCCGAACAGATGGTCTCCAGAACATTCAAGGTCGAATCTCCGTGTCTCCCAGCCAACCCGGCTCAATGTTTGATCTCCGACGTCCGTGTATGATTTGATCACCCAACGGACAACCTCAAGAGTATATTACACTTGCATTGCACTTACATGGTCAGAGTGCCTGAGTTACGAGTTACAAGGAAGACAAGCTTGTGTCACGGTGTACCATATATGTTCGTGGCATAAATTCCACCAACACAGCTGCCAACTAGGCAATGCCCGCAAACGGTGTTGGTCTGTCTGTTGATGTTTCCTTGGCGTCCAGTTGCCCGACTTCCCCGGAATGGCACGCAGGTTAACCATAAAGGGTGCCCGATCACTGTCCCCAAAATCATATAAATTGCTGTACTGCTGAGCGCTATAGGCAGGCCCTCCTCACCATGTTGCTGCTGGCAGCAACATTCATGACCTTCATTTTTTATGCTCAATGCTCTCCGCTGGTCGGAAGACCCAGCAAAACCGCGACAACAACTCCTCGCTCTCTCACGGCTCCCAAAACATCTATCCACCCAGTCTCCATCCACGCTCCCAGTTCGGTCATCCACACTCAGCACTCTGGGAAGACTTCGGTACTATCCCATTCCAGTGTGCATGTAAAGTCTCCCTCTGGGAAGGTTTCAACAATACCCTCCACCGGGCGCAAGCACTCCACATCAGTCAGCCCCGCAGCAAGACTTCCAGTGCTTCATTCAGTCCAACGAAGTCAATATCTCCGAGGCCCGCCTCGGTTACATCTGTTGTATTCAGTGAGTCATTATTGCGGAAGGTCCAACCATAGCTCATTCTTTTTCAGATACCAACCCTGTGGCGCCCAGTGGGGCCAGTATGGAGACACTCGTTCTGGGAGGGTCGACAACAGTGATTGAGATACCTTCTGCCACAACAATCATCCCGCTCGGTCACCCAGTGGTCTCAATTGTAACTGGCTCCTCGCTTGATGCCGGTCCAAGTACTATACTTCATCCTGAGGCATCAACAATCACGCAGGGCGTTGGTTTGACTCTTGGCCCTGGTGGTGGAATCATTGGGGCCGTTCCAACGTCTGTATCACAGCCCGGCTTTGTTCCGCCAGTGTTCAGTATGTCCAGTCCATATGCCAAGGAGGAGGGTTCAACAGCATCTTTACACAGATACCAACCCGATCCCCCCGGCAGGAGCTACACAATTGTTGAGGTCCCTTGTGCCTTTTTTATGTGTATTGACATAGTTGGCAGGACATTTGTTGGACCCGCGGTTTTCCACAGCTGTTCCTATCCCCACATCTTCAAGTTCCACAGTTTTGATCGGAGCCCTCTTCGGTGGCGGCTCAATCATACTCGGCCCGGGGGGGACAATTGTTGGATCTCTGCCTGCAGGGATAAGCGAGGCTGGAGGTGTTCACCCGGTTCCAATCCCGGTCGGGGATGCCCCTCCGGAACACCCAACTCCAACACACTCGAGACCCACTGTTTCACACACCTCCACGAGTGCATCCGCGTCGGCCTCGTCATCGGCGACCTGCTCCCGACGGAATGTTACAACATGTGGTTCCACCTGCTACCCGGAGGACTCCGCCCAATACTTCTATGCAAGTGACGGTGACGAAGACGATGATACCGACCCACTGTCTCGCTGGTGGCCAACATTCTTCCTGCGCGCTCTCAGCAAACGGGGCAATCCTAGACGTGTGTTTAACATTTGGCTACATTAGATACCACAGGACTGATAACTGCTGTACCAGATATCGCCTCACGCAGAGCCAGTGGCGGCCAAAAGTACCCTACCCTGGCATCTACCTCCTCCGCCGTCAGCCAGTTTGAAGGGTCCGGTCCCCGGCCTCACTTTGACTTTGCCTCGAAAGATGGAAGTGATTTTGACGTGAAAGAGACAACAGTCACAGGGTCAAAACCTACAAGTGAGGGCTATATCAGTATGTCCATGGCCTAACTTGATTCATGAGCTCGTTCAAACACATCCTACAGCCGAGCACCTCTTCGAGTTCCAAATCTTCACCCAGTTCATAAACAAGATTCTGGTGAATAATGGGCTGAGCTGTAAAGGAGAATGGAAAGTGATTACACTGTTACAATGGCCCTCCGCTGATTTCAGAAAAACTCTAGGTTGCGGGATTTCTACGACCCTCAAAAGACCCCAGAGGCCCAAGCCATTGTCAACCGTATTGACTCTGTCAAGAATCTAGGTAAATCGCGGTTGCCTTTCGGGGAGTTTCCCAACGGTTAACATGCCCTAGTGTATACAAATGACTGGATCAACACTGCAAAACTGAACACGTACGATGTTCGATTTTTTCCTGTTGCCTAGACTGACCCCAACCACTGGATGTATAGAATAGCAAATGCAGCCCAGGTGGGTAAGGCTGGCCTAGACAAGTAAGTCCAAGGGCTCGAGTATGGCCCGGCATTGATATTCGGTTGCTAACTTAATACTTTTAGCTGGGTCGACCCCAAGGCACGTGAAAAGTTGGAATCATTAATGATTGCGCTCGGTGTGCTGCCCAACTGTATGTGGAGAGTTTTGGTTGCCTTCATTCAGTCAGAACTAAAGCATGCCAGACCTCAACGAAAATGCAGCAGCCATGAGAAAGACAGCAGTGGCCATAATTGCCCAGTTGCAGAAATACGAGCTTCGGACGGGAACAAATTTCAATCCGCCCCTCGCTGTTCAGTTCTACAACTTCTACACGGCTGAGATCAGCGAATACGCCAGTCGGGCCCAAAAGCTGGCTCTCAATCTCATGGAGAGATATAATCAAACGATGAAAGCAAATCCAGTTGCATGCGCGCTTATCGATCCGGCGAAGCACTGTGAAAAGGATTCGTCATGAACTTCATGATGCCCCGTCATGAAGTTCAAGTTTCATGGTGGTTTGTCATGAACACAATGCTGAATTTCATGACGGGATTCATGATGGTGAACTTGGCAAATTTTGGCTATTTTCTGAACATCGTGAATTCCTGATGTTTCGACATGAATTCATCGTCCTCCCAGATTTCCCAGGCTGTGGAGCTGGGTGGAGCCTGAACCCGGTGTCTCGAACAAGGTGCAAAACTCAGGTGATGACCTCCCAATATTTTCTCCTGTGTATATGCGCGACTTCAACTTTGAGTTCCTACTAAGTTTGCCTCTACCAATCTATTATAGTCCACTTAGATACTTACGCTTACTTGTCGTCTGTCTATGTACCCCTTCCCCGTTCAAGTCCCTCCGTGGGTGTGAGTGGTACCAGTGGCATGTAGGATGCCGCTGGTACCATTCCTATTGTCTTTTTTTTCAGTTTTAGACCAGCCATTATTCATGATGAATCGTGTTGAATTCACGACAAAACATCATGAAATACCCATCATGAATGTTCCCATATTCGTCATGAAGTTCAACACCCTCGTTCATGATGTTTCGTCATGAAATCAAGTCGAAAGGTAAGGAATTTCCTGGTAAAACATCATGAATTTCATTGTGAAAAATCATGAACAACATCATGAAGTTCATGACACTTCCTCTTCACAGTGAAGGTGATGATATTTCTGGTTACCATGCTTAACTTATGATTCTCAGCTCGAAGCCATGTTGACAAACCACTACCCTTCCCTTGACACTACTGCTCTTTCCCCTGCGCAACCACCAATCTGCTATCCAAGCGGGTCCACCGGTAGAATTGCTCTCAAAGCACTCAATGCCTCACCTCAGTTAGACCCTTTGAAGCTCAACGCACGATTGGTGATGGTTCAGTCCGCAGGCACTGGTCCTACCATGCAGGTGAAACTGAGACTTGGAGACACCCAGTGGGCCTATGTTCCCAAGCAGCTGAAAGGGGTGTGCCAGGGGGTTTACGTGCGCAATGTTACTAGAACCACCGCCCGCAGTACCACTGACTGGGCAATGAACAGGAGATGCAGGCGAGGGCGCTGGACCACGATAGTACAAAGTTTGGGTCGCCTCCTCCAGCCTGGGACTTTGACTGCACCACTAGGCGGCTGAGTGTGCCGGGGACTTCCTTCTGTGCCTTCTTCAAAGTCCCAAAACCTTCGCCTCTCGAGCCGCGCAATGCCGAATTGTACTGTGGAGCATCCCAGAGTCAAGTTATGGGCTGTTTGAAGGCAAAAGGCTCGGATACTATCAGCCGGCAGACATATTTTACGTGGACTCCCCAGCCGATGCGGTAGTCAGGAGATCTAGTTATCACTTGTGTAGACTTGTGTAGGAGCAACGGGTGCAACGACTTGGTTTAAGGTTAACCATGTATGAAGCCCCCCTAGGCCACAGCTCAGTAAATTTTGAGGTCCAGCCTATATCCCACCGCGGATGCGCCCCTCCACGCGAGTTTCCAGCGAAGCATGAATCTTTGAACCATGGGGATCCCGCAAGAGAAGTGCATCGAGAAGCATACATAGTGTTCTAGACTTGGGGCCAAATTCGTGTGGAGTCGAGGATGATCGGACCGAGTTCCAAATGTTCATGTCCGAACGTACGTGTGTGTAGCCAGAAATTTCCTCAAGTGAGCAACGAAAGCCTGGAACTTTGTTGAAATCCAGCCAATTAAATTCGGAATGAAGCAATGTGATTCACAGACACAGAGGAAATGTAGAGTTAATGGATTGCAGACATATATGTGCTGCTCAATTATTCACAGTCGCCTGACGAGTGCTATCAGTATCCGCAGGTTCGAATCATTATTATTCCACGTACTTTCTGGAGCGCCACGAAGGTCTGAGCCAGGAGCCTACTATTCGCCGTCGCGCCGGTAAGAAGGCTGATCGACGTTTGGCCGAGAATGACGCCCTCCAGATGCGCGCCAGCGGCGGCGGAGACTGATCCGCTGACGACCCAGACAATGTTCTTCGCGAGTGCACCACCGACGAGAACCATTTTTTTACCCGCCGCGACGGTCAGCGTGCCGCTGACCTGGAAGATCCAAGCTGTAAGATTGATTCAACCACTCGTTAGTGGGGGTCGCCAGAGATGGGTGTGGACGCACTGTCTGTGGAGGTACCACTGATAGTCACATCGCTCAAGACGGTGACCGCACTGGACCATTTGTAGAGTCCGGGAACGAGAACGAGCCCGCCGACAGCACCTTGGGGGATTACATTAACTGCGAGTTAGATGATTCATTATAGGCGGAACTAACCGCTAGCAAGGTTACTGAAATTGGGGTTCACGCGCCCCGTCGCATCGGTGAACGCTGTCATCATGTCGCCAATAGCGACGGTGAGAGTGGCGGGGGTAGGGGCGGAGTAGGACGCGGCGGTCAGGTGGCCGACGACTTGAACTGAGGTGGAGAATTGCCCGGTCGAGTCGACGGTGAGGGAGAACCCGGTGAGGCCCGTCGCAGCGATGGGACTAGTTCCAATTGCGCCGGCTACGAAGTGTGTTCGTCAGATATATATACCCACCAGAGCTTGAGAGACTTACTGATCACAGAGGGGGGCACTGTGGACACTCCGCTCTTCGTCAAAATTGCGTAGTTGGCGGCAGTGCGGAGGTTGACAGCGGCAGGTCCGAGAGCAACGACGCCGTTGAGCGCAAGCTAGAGGATATTCAGCGAGGTTGATTTTCATCGATGGTACGATGTACTGACCAGTTGGACGACGCAGAGGGTTAAGGCGGAAAGCATACTTGTGGTAGATGAGGTGAGTCGACTGTCTGGGAGGTTGTGAGGTGGAAGGCGAGAGTCTGAAGAAAGTAGCCTCGCAGACGAACCTTTATACCTTGTCTGGACGATGACGCGTCGGTTCAATCGCAATGGGAAGCTCTTAGGGGATCCGCGAGCCCTTGACAAGCGGGAACGTTCTGTGAGAGGAGGAGGGCCCGGGCCAGACGCGAAACAGCACTGCTTACCTCGAATTTTCCGGTAGGTAGCGCAGTTCTGGTCCAATAAATACCGTGATTATAACGTGTTGAAGCGGACGGTGAAATGGCGAACAATGACGGGGAGGGGCAAGCACAAATTACCGTCAACGACCGCCGAGCAGAGGAGGAGACCATGGCATCGGCGAGCAGGCTGTCTGATTCTAAATCTGGAACCCTGCAAAATCCCTTCAAGCTTATTAAACTTCCATTCGAGCTGTCCGTAGTCTTCTGGGTCGGCCCAAAAACTCACAGTCTGTCGTGCCACTGATTGATCTATGAGTGATGTACACGAGCATTCCGAGGTCACTCCACACATACCTGTATTCTGCAGGTCACCACGGCAATGACGAGCCTCTGTCGCGCCTCCGCTTCCTTCCCGCACGTTCCAGCGCTGCGCTCGCAGCCGGCATATCACGGCCGTATTCCACGTCCTGGTGTGCTGACGCCGGCCGCAGTGGACACGCGAGGTTGGATTCCGAGAGGGGATAGGCGAGCGGCGGGCCGCGGCGCGGGAGGCACACTCGCTGCACCCTATGACGCCTGAATCCCAGAGTAAGGAGTGCAACGCGGCGCGGTATGTATGCAAGGAAGCCTGGGCGTGCGGAGATCCCAGCCCAAGTCTAACACAGGAAGGAGCATATATTGGACTTGCGCAGATTGAGCGTCGGGAGAAAAACCTAAAATCCGAGCGTGGAAGCCTTAGAGAGTCTACATATCTGACACAGTAAGCAACATGTGAGATTGCGCAGACGGGTCGAAATTCGGGGGTGGAAGCGATGGAGTTGCGATATAGTGGCACAGTGTTATATCAGGCCTGAAACGCAAGACTGGGTTCAAATATATCTGCTTTCGATCGAGGACGACAATTATGAGAAGTAAATCACGTACCCGTTAAAATTTACATGCGCCAAGACGGTCGGAGAGTGCTCCTTCATCGGTGGGAGGTAAAGTATCGTACGTTTGTGGATACAGCTAAACGAGTCAATGGTGAAAGCGAACGTAATATATGGACAACTCAACTCACGAGGCAGACTCAGTGCGAGGATTGGCGATCCACGGGAGGGATTGGTGTGCGGTAAGGTGCCAGTGTTGCCTCCGGAGATGAACGCCGGTTGAGAATGCGCGTTAAGAACGCGAGTTGCGCGGTCGGATTATTGTTATGGATACCGCCGATAGCGAGGCACAGGAGATCGTGGGGGTTTGCTTTCGCGATGGGGCTGCCTGGACCGTTCAAGAGGCGAAGGGTCATGCTGGTGGTTCAGTGGAGGGTTGACGCCGTCGATATTGACGTGGCGGTCAAAGCTTCGGAGAGGTCTCTTGGGCCCGGCGAGCCGATTTCGTAGGTCGGATATCGTCGTATTACCAGGGCAGTGGGTTTACGCACCAGCTCAAACTAGATGGTTCCCATACCGTGTTTTCTCCCGGATTTTGTATTGTTCTATTGAGACCCGCGTAGCACTGTTCGTCGGAGATGAAAGTCGTTCAGATGAGGGGGACAAGAGCACGACGCACCTGTTATTCAGCAATATCTCCCTGCACCTCTCGAGTCTCGGGGGCGAGCGTCCAGCCATCAGCCCGACTGGGCGCGGAGTGGCTTGAATACACAGGGAAGCGTGGGCGAGTCAGACGGGTGGGGGTGTCGTGCTAGGTGGTGTGCGGAGGCAAAGGTGGAAGTGATTGGCGGTGTGTTCGAATGATGAACCACAGCCTCCGGGCGGAGTTTGAACCGCGGCCACGTGGATTTGACGTGTATCGACGTGGATTCAACGCGACCGCGTTCGTGTCGTGCTTGACGGAGCGAAAAAAATCCCAGGATCTCCGGAGACCCTCAGATATATATTCCGTGCGGGCAACCGAGTCCAAAGAACGAGATGAAAGAATTCTCCTGTTGGACCTGCCTGTACGGTGGAGGAGAGTTAGTGTGAGTTGAGGCCGGAATCTCGCAGGTGATGCCTCAAATGGGAAGTATATATATCACACGAGCACGCTCCCGTTTTCACCAAGTACAAAGCTTGACCAAAGGAGTCTTGTCAGAATTGCTCCAACAGCGGGGTTGGCTGCGAGTCAGGAACCTCTGACAGTACTTCTTCACCCTTTTGAATAAGAATGAGTAGACCCAGTGGCGAATGGTTTCGTCCCTGCCGCAGTTGATCCTGGCGATACACGATGTCTTGCGGGTTCGCTGGTTCAATTCCAGGCTGGGTCAAGACAGTCTTTCTGTTTTTGTTTTTGCTGATCGCGCGCTCGTTACTTCAGTCGATATCCAGTGAGCCTGTCAGGGACGCTGAGTGGGTACTTGCCTCTCACTATACCAGGAGTGGACCTGCTACCATACAATCCCGACCGACGGTGCAAGAGCGTTTTCCTTGACGTTGGTTGTCGGAGTACTGGTCCGAAATTTCGAACCATACTCCGTCCGTATGTAAACATTTAGCATGAAGGCTGAGTCGTGCGTGTTGAGGAATCACGGGCGCATTTTGCTTCGCTATTCAATCTCGTGCAGAAGGGGCAGCGGAGAGAGTAAACCCAGTAGCGAATGGATTCACCCCGGCCGCCAATGGCTGCGAGAAGAAAGGGATACTGGTTCGATTCCAGGTTGGGTTATAACGGGACTCTACTACGGGCTTTTGTTTGACGCTTCGACCTCCACGAATCGTGCACTTCATGTTTGGTGCTACTGAAGAAGCAGGGAGAGTACACCCGCTAGCGAATGAATTCGCCTCCGCCGCGAATAGCCGCGAGATCCTGGTCTTACTTAACCAGTTTTTTGTTTCGATGTAACGGCGTTCGCGATTCCGGCCACAGGGAGACGGACGACTCAGGAGCGAATGGTTTCGCACCCGGTTCCAGTGTGGACTTGTCCGTGTCGCCTTGCGGGTTTCCTGGTTCGAATCCAGGCTGGGTCATGTTGGGCCCCGAGGGTATTTTTGCTTCGCGGTTCACGGTTCGGTAATGGAGCACTGTTCGAGCCGTCATCGTCAATGACGCTGAGGATTAGGAAGTAGACTCAGTAGCGAACAGTTTCGCACCCACTCCCAGTACTTGGGGTGCGCCTGTGTTGCCTTGAAAGTCCCCTGGTTCGAGTCCAGGCTGGGTCTTGTTGGGCTTCTGGAGCATTTTGCTTGACAAATTGGTTTGCGGTTCGTTAATTCAATCGTTTCCTGTTTGATCATGTTTGCCGTCAAAGATAGCGACGCTGAAGAGGCAGTAAACCCCGTGGCGAATGGGTTCGTACCCGCTCCCGATGTTTTGGACTTACCTGCGTCGTCTTGCGGGTTTCCTAGTTCCAGTCCAGGCTGCGTCATGCTGGGTTGTGTTCGGTAATCGAGCACTGTTCGAAACGTTATGGTCGGCGGCACTGAAGAAGGGAGAAGAGACTCACTAGCGCAGGGATTCGCACCCGTCCCCAGTGTCTCGGATCTGGCCCCGTTGTCTTGCGGTGTCCCTGGTTCGAGTCCAGGCTGGGCTTGTATTCGCTTTTGACGGAAGTATCTTGCTTGAGAAATTGCCTCGTGGTTCTTGATTTGTTCCTGTACTATTTGAGCCGTCATATTGTAAAGATTGGGGAGTGGACTCAGCAGCGAATGGTTTCTTATCCGCTTTGAAAGGAAAATCTTGTAGAGCTTCCCTCGCGCGGTCCTGGTTTGATTCCAGATTGGGCCGTAACGCGCTCGGTTTCTTCACCTCATGCACAAGGATAAATTCGGAGGCGGATGCCTGCAAGACATCTAGTTCAAGTAGGCGAATTGCTGGGGTCTTGCTCCGAGTGGGGTTGGACATTGGCCAGGAGTATGGAACGACCAACCCCGGACTCTCGGCGGTGTGTATTTTTCCTGCAAAACCAAGTTTTGGACGTGGAAGGAGCGGCATAAGGACAGTTTGTTGCTTGGTTCAGATCAAATCAGGTTGAAGGACAGTATCGAGCGCGTGAGGGTAGCCGTTTGGTACTAGCCGTTGGAACTTGAAACTTAAGTGAAGTTGGAGTGAAGTTGATGATTTTACGCCGATGATATGGGTTTGGTGCATCTTTGCGACTTCCAGGTACTACAGTGGATGTACATCCGGCAAACCACAACTGGAAGACGAAGCTGCTCGAGCCTTGAGGGAACGGCGATGGAAGTTCGGAACAAGGACTGTGTTTGGCAGCAACCCGTGTGACAAACACGGTATTGTCACGCATTTGATGGTGTTGATCCCGTGTCCTTCTTTGACCTCGACGTCGTGCTCCTTGTTCCCCGCGACAACCCTCCTGGGACGGACGTCTTGTCCTTGATTCAGGTCTCTCTTCACAAGCTCAACTGACCGTGCGGAAGCTTACCAGACCTTCCCAGCCTTGCTCCGCCAAACACCGCACCACTGGTAACCTCCAGACGACGCGACGATGAGCGCCAAAAAGACCGCAAGCAGTGCGAAGAAAACAGAGCCCGAGACGTTCGAGGACCGCGATGTTGTCCTCGCAAAGATCCGCGGCTTCCCCCCGTGGCCTGGCATGGTTAGTCTCGCCCCCCTCGTTTTTCCTGGACTTTTTCGGACATATTTGGGGCCTTCTCTGTGGCTATGGCGCGGGCTCTGGCGTTTCGTCGCTCCCTAGGGCCGCAGGCGCGACCTCGTCCGCTCGGACGATTGCCTGGGATGGCCCGACTACTCGGTGACGACACGGCGCAGACAATGGCGGTATGACTCGCCCGAGTCATCTTGGCTCGGAATACCCGTCGCGATGCCTTCTGCGACTTCAAAGGCACCAGCCCCGCGCCCCCCGTCTCCGGTCCGGGTCGCCGCGGGCCTTGGATGACTTGCTCGCGTCACTAGCACCCTTGCCATCGTTATCCTCCTCCCCGCCCTGCTGTCATCACTCCCCATCCCCTCATCCTCCATTGCCCCACTCCCCCCACGCATACCCCTCTTTCTTTCCTTCCCATCTCCCGCTTTGGATTCATTCGGATCCACCCTTTCGCGACGTGGCGGCTCCGACGCGTTTTATCGTCACCCTTCCCGAGCCACACTCGCCCCTCCCACCATATTTCCCCACCCCCCGCCTTCTCCCGCTGTTCCCTACTCCTCCCTTGGTCGGCACCACTTTTTCTGGCCCATTTCGCCCTTTTCGATTTTCCTTCCCCCATTTCATCCCCAGAAACGTCTTTCTACCGCATTCCCGGCTGTCACCCGGTACCTCCCGCACCCTCTCCCCCCTCATTCTTCACTCCCACCTCCCCCTTCGTCGGTGTATATTTTTACCTTGCCTTTATTCCTTTTCTTTTTTATTCCCCCCATTATCCCCCTTTTACCATCCTCCCGACCGCCCCACACCTCTTCCGGTATACCTCCCCCACGCCCCCCTCCCTCGTTTGGCCGGTGACATGCGTTCATCGTCGCCATATATTTTTCAGACCCATGTTATGCTTTTATTTTATACTTCGTCCACTATACTCGTTATACGCTCGTTCCTCCATTCCCCTACCTCTTCCACTACCCATCCCCCACGGCCCCCTTTGCCTTTTGGTCGATGACATGCCTTCTCCGTCGCCATATATTTTTCACATCGCTCCCTTGCTTTTATTTTCTCTTTCGGTCATTGGATGCCTTTTGTCATCCTTCCACCCTTCCCCAACCTCTTCTAGTATACCTCCCCCACGCCCCCCTTCATCGTTTGGTCCGTGACGAGCCCCCGTCGTCGGCCTATATTTTTCAGTCCCACTTATTGCTTTTATTTTATATTCCGCCCATTCCCCCTCTTTTGTCATCCTCCCGCCCATTCTCCACCTCTTCTAGTATGTCTTCCCCACGCCCCCCTTCATCTTCTGGTCCGTGACGACTCCCCATCGTCGGGCTATATTTTTCAGACGCATTTATTGCATTTATTTTCTATTTCGTCTACTATAGTCGTTTCACCATCGCCCCACCCATCCTCTACCTCTTTCCATACCCCTCCCCCACCCCAACCCTGATCGTTGGGCCGATGACATGCCTTGGTCGTCACGCCATATTTTTCCGATCTCTTTTCTGCTTTTATTCTATATATCGCCCACTATACTCGTTTTGCCATCCTTCTACCTTTCCCCCACCTTTTCCCCTACTCATCGCCCACGTTCTCCTTCATTTTCTGGTCGATGACATGCCTTGGTCTTCGCGACATATTTTTTGGCTCCGTTTATTGCTTTTATTTTGTATCTCGCCTACTATACCTCTTTCACCATCACGCCACCCCTCCCCCACCTCCTCCGGGACGCCTCCCCCACGCCCCTCTCTCCTCCCCATTCGGTGACATGCATTGGTCGTCGCACTATATTTTTCCGCCGCATTTATTGCTTTGATTTTCTATTCGGCCCATTTCCTGCCCCTTGTCGTCCTTCCAAAGGCCCCCCCTCCCCCACTACATCCTCCCCCGCGTTTGCCGCATCCTCTTTCTTGTCTTCTTGCTGCTCCTCCACTTGCCGATCGCTGACATCCATACCACAGGTCGTCGATCCCTCCTCGGTCCCCAAAGCCGTAGCCAAAGAACGCCCGCAGACAAAGACCACCCGCGCGGTGTACGCCGTCCGATTCTTCCCCGCTGGGGACTAGTACGTCTCCCTTTCGCCTGCCTGTTCCCTCTAGACCTCCCCTACTCTCCGTCTCCCATCATCCTCACACTTCGCTTGCTTGCTTAACGGAAGACGAATACTGACGCCCATTACAGCGCCTGGCTCCCCCCGCGCGAGCTCACGCGCCTGTCCACGAGCGCGATCAACGGCTTCCTCAAGGCGAACGGGAGCGAGAACGGCAAGGGGCGGAAGGGGGGCGAGTTGGCGGAGGGGTATCGGAATGTGCGTCTCGTCCTCTTTTCATTTTCCTTTTCGGTGGCGTTGTTGGTGTGCGGACGAAGGGGGAGACGATGCTTGTGGGGGTACTGTGGACGTGCGGGAGGACGAGAGGCTGGTGCAAGCGTGGTCCGGCGAGACAGTCTCGACGAGATGTCTCTGCATGGGGGGCTGGCGTTCCTCGACCATGACATAGCGCGGCGTTGGTGTCGCGCTGCGGGATGGGCGGTATGCACGGGGCCGTTGCGCTGGTGGCGTTCATCGCATGACTCCGATGCGGCAAGTGGGGGGAGGTGCACCTGTTTGTGGACGACGTTCGCGAGTGCGATCTCTGCGATCTTGGCGCGGAGCTTGTGGGTAGGCGCCGGATGCTTGATGAGGGATGAGGCGCGTGCATTCGTGCCTGTGGAGGCCCTCTTTGCCTACGGGGTGTCGGGGCGCGGCGAGTGCGCGAAATCGTGTACTGTGGTCGGGCCTCCGACCTGAGACAGCGACGCGGTGGAGCGCGCTCGCTGAATGCCGCGGGTGCTGAGTACCGCGGGTCGCTCGCGCTTCAGCAAGTGCTTGGGGTACACCGAGGCGCCTTGGAAACCCATCACTTCTCGATCCTCCACTTCTACTACTAACACGCCCATCCAGGCGCTCGATCCCAGCGCATGGGAGGGTGAGCACGCCGCCAACCCGCCTGCGGCAAAGAAGCGCAAGACGAAGAGCAAGTCGTCCAAGAAGCGCGACGACGATGAGGAGGATGAGGATGAGCTTGCCGATGGTATGCTCCTTCCGCTTCCCGAGCACGAGCCAGGCGCTAACCGTTTGCAGAGGGTGGTGAAGAGGAGGCCGAAGACGAAGAGGAGGAGAAGGCCGGGCGCAAGCGAAAGCGCGCGTCGTCGCCCGCGGCGGCCAAGGTGAAGGCGAAGCCGAAAGCGAAGGCGGCGGCAGCGGGTGCGAAGGCCAAGAAGGGCGGGAAGGCGAAGAAGAGCAAGGCGGCGGTGGAGAGCGAGGAGGACGAGGCTGGGGAGCAGGCCGAGGCGGAGGCGGAGGATGACGGCGAGGGGCGGGCGAGCAAGAAGTCGAAGGCGGCGCCGGCAGATGACGCGACGGGTAAGTACGCCCCGCTGGCTGGCACGGCCGGCGACTGACGGTGTACGCAGCCCAGTATGAGTCGGATCCCGAGGCGGTCAAGGTCCGCGAGTGGCGTCACAAGCTGCAAAAGACGTTCCTCAGCAGCAAGACGCTGCCCAAGGAGGATGTGCGTGCCGGTGCTGAGTGGATGCTGTCATTACTAACGTCACCGCAGGAGATGCCCGCTGTGGATGCGCTGTTCACCACGGTCGAGAGCTACGAGGGCATGAATATCGGCTACCTGACCGTACGTCCTCCGCCGTTCCTTCCACCACTATATGGCATACTCACTGCGGCTGTAGTTCTCCAAGATCGGCAAGGTGATGCGACACATCCACCTCCTCGAGGCACCCAAGGTCCCGCGCGACGAGGAATTTAACTTCCGCGACCGCGCCAAGGCGCTCGTGGACAAATGGCACACTATCCTGAACAGCAGCAAGACCGCGCCAGAGGGCAGCGAGGCCCCCGCGGGCGCTGACGCTGAGGCTGGTGATGTCAATGGGGCCGACGTTAACGGTGCGGGCGACCTTACGGTGCTGGACGTCACGATGGATGAGGCCTGATAATGAGTGAGTTTTTATTATTTCCTCTTTTGGACACACGCTGACGGAGGTCGACAGGCCGGTAATGTTCGCGTCCGCTATGCTGCTGGTCGCGTCCCTGTGTATAGTGCTCTCGCCTCCCCGAAAAAGCCATATGTTTCTCTCTCCTCACTCGCAGTTCTACCCTCGTCTTGTCCGGCCGCCGAACCTGTGTACCTACTTACACTGTATATAGCACGACTCGAACGAAAAGAAAAACGAATGATTCTCGTCAACATTGTTCTTGTTCTATGTCGCCCACAAATATTTTCCTTTCTACCATTATCCGATGCGCCTGCAGCCGGCCTGCTCTTTAGGCAGCGAGCGATCAACTTCTCACACAGCCTCATCGCTCGTTCATCCGAACTACCAGGTGCATCTATCGCTGCTTGGCTGTTCCAATCCGCTGAAACTGTGTCTCCAGATGACTCCGAGCGCGCGTTACAACACCGATGGCCTCTCAGAGGAGCAACTTGCTATCCTCTCGGTGGTGGAGACCTTCCTCTCCGGTATCCGTCTCCGTGACAAAGCGCTCATGCTCAGTCACGTCCTGCCCGCGGGCGGCGCGACGCTCGTCCGCAACGGCACGCCCTTACACATGACCCTCGCCGACGTCGTCGAGCGCCTCCCGTTCGATTGGCCGCAGAAGATGTCGGAACCGATCGTCGGCACCCCCGTCGTCCTGATCGACCGCGATATCGCCATGGCGTGGACGCCGTACGAGTTTTACATGGACGAGACGCTGGATCACGTCGGGACGGACATTTGGAGTCTTGCGAAGCAGGATGGGAAGTGGATCATCAGCGGTTTGGCCGATAATAATCGGAAGCCCGACGCGTGAGGCGAGTACTACCTTTCCTGGAACATCTGCATTTTTTTGACCATTCTAGGTCTGTTGCAATAATAGTACCCTTCTTGACGCCAAAATCATCAGCCCCTCTGTTCGATTGTTCAACTGCTGTCTACTGACATTTCAACGCCTGCTATCAGGAAGAAATACTTACACCATCTCTTCTGTTCAATTGTTCAACTTCTGTCTATCCGATACAATGACATTCCAATGCCTGCTATCAAGAACAAATACATATCATGGATCCCATTCGCCCAGCGTTCCTCTACGCCGTCTCCCCGGTCTCCTCAACACCAGTAGGTTCCTCGGCATTCGCCCAAATGATGCCTTTCCCCCGCTTGACCGGCAACTCAGCGTCAGCGCTAGTAGGCTCATCGGCGTTCGCCCAGATAATCCCCGTCCCCCGCTTGGTGTTCGCCCCCTCGGCACTAGTAGGCTCCTCCTCATTCGCCCAAATGGCGCCCGTCCCCCGTTTGATGTTTTCGACACCAGTGGGCTCCTCCTCGTTCGCCCAAATGGCCCCGGTCCCTCGCTTGACAATGTGAAGGTCTATTCGCAGACGTTAGCTTCTCGGCGGCGGACGTTCATTCACTTTTGCCTCACCACGTGCAGCGACATCGACCCCGCCTGAAGACGAGCAAAAGCAACGTGAGCGGAAACGGCTCGTCCTTGATCATTTGCACTTACTGAGAGGGACAGCGGCGGCCAGGCCCAGCAGATTGAGACACGCGAGAGTGAAGAGATTGACGTTGAGCAGCATCTCGCTTCGAGTTTCGAGTGGTTTGGGGAGACTAAACTACTAAAGGAGTCGATCCCCATGCACTCTTTATAGAAGTCTACAGCCTCTGCTGTGCTGGCGGCATTCTCACTCGAAATGCATCAAGCTTAGCTTATCTGGCGAGAATCCGACTACACACGATCTCCGTGCCACGGTAAACTGGCATTAATCTCATCATTCAAGATCCGTTCACACAGGCAGGCCGATGCAATGCAACTTGGATGAGACTTGGAAATGGAAGCACGCACGGAGGAAGCCCCGTGGCTGGGCGTGGGTACGGTGGTGGTTTACCCGTGGCCGGGCTGTGCACAGCACTAGAACAATAGCTTGCACCGCGAGGTGCACAGCGCTCACAATGACCCCACTGCAGACAGCGATATCGGTTCTGCTCCTCGCCAGCTTCGCGCTCAACGCATTCACCCTCCTGCATATCCTCTCCGCCTCGGGCTCTCGTACGTGGATTTCCTTGTGTGCTTCAAGCTCATGGAGACGACGCTCAGCAACTTGCATTTATACCCAGCTCCGCTAACCCACGCCGACAAGCCCCTCGCCTTCGAGCTTCCTCTCGCCGTGAAACACGCGGTGCTGGAGTTCAAAGCCGCCGACGGGCAGTACGACCTGTTCAACGACCTCTCCTGGGCTTCACTCGTCCCGCCCAACCAAGGACGCGTCACCCTCGGTTCACCGCCCCAGGAATACGAAGTCGCCCTCTTCAGCGACCTCGCGTGCTTGGACACCGCCCGCCGCGCGCTGACCGCCATGCGCGATGGAAGCCGCACTGCCTCGCCCGAGGCCGAGCGCTGCTTCGGCCAGCTGCGCCAGGTCATCCAATGCATGACCGATGTCGCGCTGGAACCAGCCATAATCGGCTGCGATTTATCGGGCGCGTGCGGGCCCGGTGCGAGTGGTGACAAGGTCGATCACCGGTGTCGCGATTGGGTTCAGGTCCGCGAGTTTGTGGAGGGTAATCGGGTGCAGTTTCAACGCGAGCAATAACTTAATTACTGGCTTATCCAGTGGAGTTGAGCTCAGGCCGCTCGAAATGAATTGCACAGTTGATGTTGTATCCCCATTTGTCAGGTCGCGTCCATCAGAAATATCGAGCCCAAAGAGGAAGTGGGCGTTGAAAGTCCCCGAGTTGATCATCATTCTGCGCTCCGTATCGTGCAGCACAGGTGCCTCCGGAGTGCGTAGCCCCGACCATTATGAAGCTGGGAAAGGACGGGAGATGACAAGACAAAGAAGATAAGCTGTGAAGATACTTAGCCTCGTGCTACAGATGCAATACAATGGATTCCATGGTTCGTGGGGCTATGCATCAGAAGACAAGAGAATTCATTAAACGTTGATAGATGCGCCAGTAATGAAGCCTTTCTCATCACTCAGCATCTTTGCGGGGATCACCGGAGAAGTACTGTAGAAGCACGGTGAGACCCAGGGAAAGCCAATTAAAGGAACAGATGGTTATAACAGCTCACTCCATCTCCTCGCACAATTAATTTGGATTCCTTTACCGAAAACAATGACCTCGCTACTCTCTGTGGCCACCGCTGTATCCTGCTTCGTCAACCTGCTTCTCTTCATTGCGATACCGCGGATGGGGGGCATCTCTCGAGAGCTCTTCAACCCGCAAAAGCCCAACTTCGGTCAGTGATTTCTTGTGCCCAAGCGACACGACGGAACTCATGAGCTAGGAGGAACGCACAGAATATTCGAACCTGCCGCAGGAACTCCCGCGTCACCTCACTCCCACCACGCAAGTCTTCCACGACCCCGACAGCGCATTCGCCATCGACGACGACGCAAAGTGGGCCACCATCGTGCCCCACCGCCGCGGCTTCATCCGACTCGGCGCAGACGGCACGCCATTCTCCATCGCGACCTACCACCAGCTGCACTGCCTGAACACCGTGCGCTTCGCGTACCGCGTCGCGCGCGACGGACTGTTCAAGACGCCGCACGATCGCGATATTGCGTTTGTCCATGCGAACCATTGCTTCGACGTGCTGCGGCAGACGCTGCTGTGCAAGGCGGATACGACGGTGTGGCCGGTGGGTTCTTCCAACGAGACGGCTGTTGAGCGCCGGTGCGGGAATCCTGGCCAGGTAATGGATTTCGTGCGTGGAAATCAGGCATTTTGGGAGGGGGTTCCGTACAAGACCGAGGACGCCGTATCGATGTAGGGAATAGTAGCGCGCCCCATGAGCCTTTGATCAGCAATGTGGTTCAAATCGATCTCGGATGTTGAAACCCGATGGCAATCAGCACCTTCTCCCCGCCCGACTCCGCTGTGCAAAATGGAAGCGATTTGATAGGCCGATAAGTGCCTAATAGGCGCTCAGCGCCCGCGGTCACAGGAACGCAATGCATCGCCATGCTCCTTCCGGTTGACCAAGTGAATGAATGGGTGCGGCGGTAAGCGGTTGGATAAATACCTAACTACCCAGCTGAACAAAGTTGAATTCCCCGGCACTGCTATGCCTCCCTTCTACTCCTCTTCGCGCTACCAACCACTCCAGCAGGAGCCTGAGGAATTGGAGCCCTCCCAGAGCGGCTCGGATGTTGAATCCTTCCTCCCACTCTCGAAGTCGCAGGAGAAATTTAAACCTCAGCCCTGGTGGTGCAATACCAAAATGCTCCTCCTACTCAGCATCGCCTTTGCGAATTTACTCCTCGCCGCTCACACGATGGTCACCGCGCGGCGTTGGTACGAGCCTTACCTCCACTTGGCATCTTTGCCAAAGCAAAATCCATACCCTGGGCTTCGCTGTAAGCTCTCTATTGATACTCCACTCAATTGCGCTGAACAGCTGGAAGAAATCAACGATTAAGCTGGGCAGATCTCTTGAGGATGAGATGTAACTAAATTGACGTGGTACAAAATGATATGTACTCTATTGCTTAATCGAAGGTCCTCAAAGCCGGTTTTTCGCGGTAACAGTTCGGTTCCATTTGCCCCCGAGATCCGTGGGGAAGTCGGACGGAAAATCCTTTGAATCGCATTCCCGCGCTCGGGGCGGTAAGTATCTGACTTGCCCGTTATCATGCCTAGATCTGGACACCACACGCACGCGCGCGCATCGGCCGCACCTAACTCCGTCCTCGGTTATCCTATCCTCATGCCTCCCTCCTACTCTCACACCGTGAACCCAGACCAAGCTACGTTCCTCGGGTTTGGGCTGGAAGGCGTCGCATACGGTGCGCCCACCCACCTACTCGCATTTAACACCCAGCGCCAGCAACTGAGTCGGCCTTAGGCGTCAATGTGGTGTTATTCGGGATAGCGACGCACGTCCTGGTTCGCAAATCCCGGCGGAATCGACGCTCGAACCTCCCCTTCCTCGTGTTCACTTTCCTCATGTTTGCGCTCTGCACGGTCCACTATGCGCTGAACTTTAACAATGTCTACGACGGCACGGTATAATAATAAGATCTGCTTCCTGTGGCTTCGACTTACGCTGTACTTCGTAGATGGTGCATGTGCGCCCACATATTGCAGAGGAGACGCACCTGCTAGTCGGTACGTGGATCTCTTCTCTCGCAGCGCTCCAGCGACTGACTAGACATCCTCAGGAGCGGACACGATATGGTTGCTCACCGACTTCTTCAGTCAATTGCTCCTGGTAAGGAATCACAAGTGTATCTTTGGGGTTGAATTCATTCAACCCTAGATATACCGCTGCTATCTCGTGTGGGGGCGCTCGCTCTGGGTCGTCGTACTCCCCTTACTCATCGCCCTAGCATCCGCAGGTAAACAACCTCCGCCACCCGTTCTGCCAGACGCTGAATCCCCCCTGCAGCCTGCGGCTTCGCCGTAACCGGCCTAGTTAACGCCATAAACCCCACCGCACCCCAAGTGCCCCCCGCCCTCGTCCCCATCGGTGACGCCGACTTCGCCTTATCCATCATCCTCAACTTCATGGTCTCCTCCCTCATCGTCGGCCGCATCTGGTGGATGAGCCGCGGCGGCGTCGTCCCACACTCGAGCAACGCGATCCAGCAGGCGACCGGGCTGATAATCGAGTCGGGCCTGCTCTTCCTTGCGGTCCAATTCGTGTTCGTCATCCTCTTCGCCATCGCGCACCCCGCGCAGGCGGTCGTGGAGCCCATCGCGACTCAGGTCTACGTACGTGCGCCGTTCCCTGAGCCTCGCTTCCCTTCCCTTCCTCCCGCCCTTCTCAATCTTGGTTGAACTGCATCTCACGTCATTTTCTACATATATATATACTTACCCCAGGTAATCTCCCCGATGCTCATCGTGGTTCGAATCGGCATGGGCGCGGCGTACGAGCCGACGAACGCGACGGCGGTGACGGGGACGTCTGTCCGCTTTGCGAACAGTGAGACGGACGGGACGCGCACGACGCAGATCATGTCGCAGGGACCAGGTTTGGAGTTGAATGCGTTCGCTGGCAGTGGCAAGGCGGAGAGCGCGAAAGGTACTCTGGGTGATCATGAACACGAACACGTCTAGCTGGGTTATTACTTATACTTACGTGGATTTGTCCTGTATGTTTATTGTAATGCTATGTAGCATGAGCAAGTCCAGCGTCGTGGAACTTTCCGCTTGGTCGACGAGAGCACCGTCCGCCGAGATGGCGCTCGGCGGGAAACCTTCCGCGTACAGCTTGAGATTTTTGCGGTGGATGTGGAACAGGACGCCATCTGAGGACTTGAATGTAACGTTGACGTCGGCGAAGGTGACTGGCTGGTCCGAGTGGGCATTGCGGAACGGAGGACGTCACTGACATTTAGCGGAGACCGCGGCAGGAGAGTTGTGGGCCAGGGAGTTCATGGTAGTGGGGATGAGGTGCGCCTCGTTGATTATGCCTGGTACGAACCCTCCGTTTGAACCTTCGCTGGGGATGGGGGCGGCGTATTATTGAGGTATATTATATTGACTTGGCAGATTGACTTGCGCACCAAGCGGAGTTTGAATTTGGCAGGGTTGACTTGTGTGACTTGTGCGGGCGCTGACTTGTGCTTGTGCTCGCTTAGGCCCAAACTTCCGACCATAATTCAACACCTCACAAGTGATACTGAGGGCCCTCTGTTCCTCTACACCTACCCACAGCTTGTAGTTACTCATCTCGGCCAGAGGCTCGGCGGTCCGACACTGGTTGATTTCATCACAAAGTCGTGATCACTGTCGTGATCGCGTTAATTCATGGCGAGGTAGGCAAGTAAAATTTCCACCAGGACTCCAGGAGGTAAGGAAACAGGTGAGAGTGAGATAGACCTATGTACTAACTGACTTGCACATAGCAAAATGACTTGTGCAGTGCCAAGGGGTAACTCAGGGTCTTTATCTGCTGTTTGGTGCCCTCCCACCTTCATCAGTTATTCGTCTACTCCCCATGCGTCGCGTCCCACTGTGATCGTTGAAACTAACACCGGCACGCCGCCAACGATGCGGTTGCTAAAAGACGCGAACCGCATATTGATACGCCATCACGTGAGCGCGGTTCGACGCGACTCGAACGCTATCGACTCTCGAGGGCATTTCAAGTTTGGAGGGGGGGAAGTCAGTAGCAGGGTAGAGATCGATATACAGGTAGGCTGAGTGATGGACGAGCCAAGTGGGACAACACCCCGTCACTACGTACGAGACCTCGCGCGGCGCCCCAATTGATATTGTTGAACCACACTGAGTTTTCAGTTATGTGAGACATCATTTGAGCTGGTTACTTTCCCTCCTAGGAGGGGTAGTTCTCCTGGAATAGTCGAATTCCCTCAGCCAGTTTCAAATTTCCTCTTACATGTTGAGCAAAAAATGCTAGCTGGGTGGGAATGCTGGACAGGGAACTTCAAAGACATACTGAGTGGATTGGGCAACAGGATATCTGCCTTGGACATTGAGGATGGGGTCAAAAGTTCACCCCGGACATCCGTGCGGGGCAAGTCGGCAAGTTGACGTGCACGTCAACATGTTGACTTGTGCGGGCGACAAATTGACTTGTGCACCAAAATCCCCGCACAAGTCAACACAAGTCAATCCGCGCGGGCGCAAGTCAACTTGGCAAGCTCAAAAGTGAATCGTCCGTATTATTAGGTGCACGACGATATGAGTAGCAAGATCTAATAAATATTTTCATCTACGACTGGAATCCGCATTAGCATTGTTTCGGCGGGGCGGATGATGAGACGTACTCATATCCCACACGAGACGCGCGGAGCCTGAGACCGACATGTCAAAGTCCATCGTCGTCGCTGTCCTCAGATCCCTCATTCGCTTCTTCATTTCCATCGCTCTCCTCTTCCTCCTCCTCAGCTTCCTGCTCGCTCTCCGAATCCTTCGGATTATACCCCGGTGCACCTTCCACTTGAATATGGCCAACCCCCGGCCACGCATCGCGGTACTCTCCCATCTTATATACCGCATCGGTGATGGTGATGCACATCTCTTCCACCGGGGACCGCGATCGCTCCAGCAGCGCCCGTACCGTCGCCTGGACGCCACAGAAGAACGGCAGCTCGCTGAGGGTCAGGGTTCGCAGCGCGGGCAGCGTCAGCTGTTGGAGCACGCCGATGTATCTGGCGTCGCGGGTGCAGATAAAGCGCAGTGCGGCGAGGTGGGTGAGAGGCGGAACCGCCGTGAGCCGCCGTGCGTCCTCGTCGTCCTCTTCGTCGTAGTGGCCAACCGTCGACGTGAAGGTCGACACAGTACTTGCGGAGCGAAGGATTTCGAGGACGGTGTTGGGGGCCTGGGGGTTGAGTAGGATTATGGTGGTGAGCTGCGCCCAGGGGGGGAGCAGTGTTTTTGGCGCGAAGCCCGTTACGGTCCTGAATTCCCGCAGCGCCGGTGCAGCATGGAAGATTTCCTTCGGCCAGGAGGGACTCGGTGGGAACGCGCTTAAGATACCGGTGAACATATCCATATCGGTGATGCCCAGCGTCAGAGTTTGCAGCAGGGGCATCTCGTCGTTGAAGGGGACCCGCATGAAGTCGGATATCGGGATGAAGAGTTCGAGGTGCTTCCAGCGCTTTGAGTGTAGCGCGATTGCCTCGATGAACGGTTCAATCATGGTACCCAAACGAATCACGACGCCGGGGTCAGGGAGTTTGTTGTGAAAGATGGAGATGGAGAGGGGAGAGTCGCGCGACCGAGCAATCCAGGTGTCCAGGAGGTCAAGCTGTGCCGCCTCCCCTGCGTCGGTAAGCTCCAGGGCGATCCCACTCCACAGCCGCGGGGTCGACAGCGCGATATCGCGCCATTTCCGACAGATTTGAGCCACCAGCAAGGGACCGTGGGTCGGGTCGGGGACTCGGTCGCCCAGGTCGGATGGGACGGTGTGGAGGAAGATTTCAGAAACGATTTCGTTCGGCAGGGTAAGGACAGGATAGATGTAAGCGTCGAGATGTGCCTTCAATGTGTTCCGCCTGACATTGAGTTGACAGAGATAGTGATACACAGAGTTCATCCGCGCGGTCATTGCCTCGATGTGGGCACGAGTCACCGCGGGGGTCCAGACCTCTGGTGATAGAACGGCTGGAGAGGTCAAAGACATGTTGAAGAATGTGTCAGTAAGCGAAAAAGACGCGCGAGTTTGGCTCTGACATGGTGGGCGGAGCAAAGAGAGGTTTGCGGTCACAATCGCGTCGCGTCACAGTCACCGACGCAGCGGCATCTCGGCTCAAGTGTTCGGTGTTCGGTCCCGGCAGGTGGTCTTTTTCAACTTCTAACTCGAGGGTCACCACAAAATTCAGCCCGCAAATCACTATATGAACTACCTATCTCGCGTTCATAAGTACAAAAGAAGAGGGTCCCCCCAGCTCTGCGTCCCTCAACCGTTCCGCGAAGTTCGAACTAGTCAGTCCGGCCAGTTGAAGCTTCCCGTAAGAGAAACTCGTCCACAGATGCTGCCTCGGTGACGAGGCTGACACGGAGTTGCTCCAAAATATCCTGGGTGAGCTTGATAAACCATTGTCGCGGCGGTTCTTGCACTTCCGGCGGAGACCTTTCATTGCGATAAGTTATACAAACTGTATCACTGCCATTCCAGAAGACCGCATATCGTCCAAGCAGGATCGAGAGGTATTGGGCCGGTTCGCTTGACAAAAGTGCGAACTCCGCTGGCAACAGTTGCATGAGTAGAATATCCACATGCGCGTCGGGGAAGGTGAAGAATCGAACAGTTGGTATTCCCGCCGACGAGGAGTGCGGGACGAGATCGATGTCGGGGAAGACTGTCTGCCTGCCGAAGAATGTGGGACCAAGGCCGTGGACCCTCTGGACATTGAACTCGTCTTGGTCCTCCCTGTCGACAAACGGGATCTTTGTGCCGGGTTTGCAGAGGTCGGATACCCTCCAGAACGTTTCGGATACGCCGTTACTGAACGCGATGAGTTCCTTGATCGTAATGGAGTGAGACGGGCAACGTTCCACGTACAGAAAAACCAGGAAGGTGGAAATATAGTCATCGTCGGAGAAGATGGTGGGAGCACTGATGTACCCTTGCGGTACTAGAAGACCGCCGTGCAGATCTGTGTAGAGGGGAACCTCGCGCAACACGGGGGCCACTGTCCACCCGACGGCTTCCGTATTCATCCCAGAGAGATCGATGGCCTCCAGCGTGAAGGCACCGTCGGTATCACGTAGCCGGACAGCCCGTGTATCCGAAGTGAAGGCGTAGTCCGTCAACTCAGTGTCCTCGACGTCTGTCCGCCACCGACTCCCATCAGGCTCATCAGGATCATAATTGGGAGCAGGATCATCAGTCGACTCGCTGTGCGCAAGCTCCTCCTCGTGGTTCGAGAATCCTAGATACTTCGCGATCTCGTCGGGATCCTATGCATTCAACTCAACGTGCGGCACAAAAAAAAGGATACAGCGCAGACAGACCCAAGTAAGCTCCCTGTGGAAGCAGTGCCAGATGTCGTCAGACCTACGGGGAATCCGCCAGAACGAAGCATAACAGGTCGGCCCCGTCATCAGCACAATTACTGCGTCGGTTCCAGCGCGGATGGAGGCGTCGACACCGACATCGGGCAGCCACATAGGTGAGCCAATTTGTGAGCGACTTTGAAGTGAAAATACGCGCACTCCGTAGGAGTAGAGCGGGTGATCTTCCGTCCATGGGTCGTCGTGCAGGTCTTCCCGACGCTGCAGGCGTCTAGGATTGATGAGCAGTCAGCACTATATCAGGGAAAATGCGCACCTCCGCCATTGACCCCCAGCCGCTATACCGGTAAGGATGGCGAGGTTGTCGTCATGCACCGCGACGTCCAGGACCTCTTCGCCTTCGAAACTTATTTCCTGTATGATCTTTGGCTCGCAAACAACACTGTCATCGGCGAACTCGGATTCAGCCAGATGCACCCCGTTCACGTCCCAGAAGATACCGAGTCCATGTGGGGCGAAGACGAAGCGAGGCGAGCGGCGCATGGAGGCGGGGAAGGGACGAAACTGAGGATGAAGAGGGACGAAGATAACTGAGCAGTCAGTCCCCGTTGTGGGCGAATCACCGATCGGCCATCGAGTAACCAAGTTCCAATGTCCGAAACCATCACCATCTCAAATGTCGAAGTCCGCCGTTAGACCTCTGAGTAACCCTGCCCCGCCATATGTGCCTCAGCAGTCCTCAGAGGATACCTAACGAGCCTCTCGCGGAGATTGGTGACTGGGACGAGGAAAATTCATGAATAAAAAAACTACATCCACCTTCTTTAACGAGCATCCAGCTCATTTTGAGGCGCTTGTGTCCATTCAACCGACCATAGGACCAATTTGGTCCTTGCTTCCCTCTAGTCAAGTGCCAATTTCGCCTTCCCTCCCGTGTCGCCGTCCGTCGTCGCTGGCCGCGCGCCTCCTTCACATTTGCTTAGTAAGGATTGTCGTCGGCCGATTTAGGCCGACTCGGACTTCCTTAATTCATCCGTGGCCGCGATTCTTCACCGGACTTCACCAGACGTCACCGGACTTTCCTGGGCATTCGTGAACAGGTGTGACAGTGAACATCTCTAGGTACTGACCCATACACTGTGAGAGCTTGCATCACAATCTTTGTCTGCCTTTCGCGATGTTCGCTACCGACTCGGATGTCCGCGACTTGACGCCGGGAATATGGACAAGATCCAACCACGTCGACCTGGAGCCCAACTGCAACTGGAATGTCCTGTACTGAGCCTGACCGACGTTATTACCGCGGGTTCTCAAGGCGTTCTCGGTCCGCGGAACTTCAGTTCAACTCCTGTTACACCAAGATATTGTCCAATTCTCCGTGGATAATTCTGGGATAACAGAGAAGGAGAATGATTTCCTGTGGCCTCCTTCGCTCCAAGTCGAATAACCCACACCTGATCATGATTCATTAATCTCATTGAAATCCATGCAATGCCTCGAGAAAAGCAAGCTGGCATTGTATGGTCATACAGAACAGGCTTTGGTTGCATCGGACGTTATTGAGTACTGGGGACAATGTATCCACCTTCCAATCTAGCTGCACTAGAATGGAGCTGCTTGTTCCACCCGGAGAATCAGTCACCCAAAAAGTTCAACCACAGCACCAAAATTTGTCCTGTATGGACTTACCGAAGCCTCAATAGTCCCTCCCCGAGTCTAAAACTCCATCGACGATGCTGTTCCACTTTACCCCCATGCCCATAGTGCGAGAACACTGATTACCTCGCGAGAAGCAAGAATTCATGGCGGCAACTTGAAGTTGAACAACATCGTCTGAACTTTTGAACCAACGCCCGAGAGAACCTTACCAGACAGGTTTCAACTTCCTATTGTTGGTTTTCAAAAGATGTGAGTGTTTGTTGGCTCGTCCAGCAAAGCTATCATTCCGCGAGTATCACTCAAAGAAGCCGAAAATGCGGGACCGATCCTTTCGCAGCGCACAGCTTGATTCACCGATAGAGGCTTTCATCCAAATTAAGATGGGAGCTCCTCTATCCATACCTTCAGCTGTTTGTTACATGACTGCGCAATGCCGACTTCCAATTTTCCGTCGACTTGGAGCACTCACGGTCAGATACTTGCCTGGTTGAAGAGGGGTCGTTCTGGTGAAGTGGTATAATTGAGTGAATTTCTGCTGCTTTCTTTTTGTCTAGGTTCTACGGCGGGGCACGGGGAAACCTGTGGGATCTGCTCACTGGGGCTTGGATGGGGGAGAGTGGTCCAGGGGCGAAGGTGTAATTACTTGCTTATACACTGGGATAACTCCTGGAAACCGGCGTTCGTTATTCGGACCGTGCCGTGTAATGCTACCTACCTACCTACCTACCAAGGACATCAGTTCCGTGCGGAGGCTAGAATGGAGGAAGTTAGTATCCGGCAATTTGAGATTCTTAACATTGGCACATGGGAACGCATGGATGCATGGCCCCGGCATGGGCACTGGCACCGTCCTCGAGTATTGACGATCCGCCTCACCGACTTCAAGTACAAGGATGTATCTTCCGGGTCACCGCAGCAGTTTGAGGCATTTTTTGCGACGACACAGAGCTGCCGCAGAGAATTCCACCCAGAACAGAAGCCTGCGAGGAGTCGACGGTGCACTGGTTAATAGTTATTAGTGGTTATGGATGTGTCAAAATTGCAGTGACCAAATAATGCGGACGAGGGGCTTGATTAGCGGCGATTCACGACACGAGCGAAGGGGGGTATTCGACAAATATTCGAGAAGCCGCGTTGAGACCGTTCTGTGTCTGGCTCTTTGCCTTCGCATCGTCGTCGGGAGCAAGAGGGATTCGGATCGAGATGCCGCTGCCAAACACGCCGCAGCCAAACAACCTCCTGCTTCCTCCCATCACCCACAGCGATGGGAAAGCTCAATATCGCTCACCACAAGTCCTACCACCCATACCGGAGGGATAATATCGAGAAGGTCCGCCGCGATGAGGAAGAGGCTCGCGAGAAGGAGGCCAAGGAGGAGGGACGCATGATGCTTGCTGTACGCCGTCTTTGCGAGTGACTCCGAGTTTCTAATGAACCCTCTAGGATTCAGAAGCTCGTATAGACCGCTTGCGGGAACGTGCAGGGTCTAAGACTACTTCCTCGTCCAAGCGCCGGAAGGACGACGACGCGGATCTCGCTGGGCTCATCGCAAGCGGATCTATACAGCCCGCGGTTTTACCGACGACGGACGGGCACATCAACTTTTTCGAGGATCTCGAGCATGTACGTGCCACCCCGTAGCCTCCTCCTCGTCTCTTGATGTGCCACCAGAATGTAATCGCGACAGCCATCCGAGCTAGTACCGCGAAGAAGGGCGATGCTGTGGAGACAGAACGCGGATTCCCGCTAGCGCCGTCCGCGAAGGACCTCAAACCGTGGTACACCGAACGTGCTGCGAATCCAGAGGACGAAGTCATCGACGAGAAACGGTAAGCCTCATCGAGTTCCTTCGCTGCATCCAGTTTACACACGCCCATAGGAAACGAGACACCGCGCGTAAATCCGTACACGACCCTCTAACCTCGATCACGCATCAGCTGGCGTCGCGCCATGGCAGTCAATCCAGCACCAAATCCACCTATCGTCCCCGCCCGCCTGTAATCCCAGCAAATAGCTCTCGGCCTCCGGAGGTACAAGCACGACTCACGCGAGAGTCCTCCGAGCGAGAGCGCGCGCTCGAGCTTATTCGCCGCAAACAGCGTGAGCAGCGCGGGAGCGAGACACCCAGCACCGTTTACGGCGGAAGCGGGTACGGCGACGTCTTTAACCGCCGCGAGGTCGAGGAGGCTGCTCGTGGGCGACGCGGCAGGGAGCGTGACTACACACGGACCCGATGGTAGTAGTGCTGTTTCATTCTCATTTCTGTGTAAAATTGTAACTTTTAGAGAAGCTGTCGTCGAATGGACCTTGAATTACAGCCCTCCTTCCACGAGCTGCCAACGCTCCATGCTAGACAGGTCTTGTGGACGAACGCAAATAGCGCTCTCGGTAGATCGCGAGATTTCCGGCGCGGCTGTACGAACTCTAATTCCCCGCGCGAAGGTTGGAAAGTACGGGGAAATTCCTATTCCGGTTCAAGTTTGTGTTCAATGACAATACCCGGCCCATCACACCGTTCTTCAGGTCGAGAGGAGCATATGCGTCGGCATCCTGGCCCCACCAAAAGCGCCATTCCACGCACTATTGATAGTACTCGGTTTTCGGGTATCCTCCACCTGACCGATTCGCCAAGGTCGAGAGAAGATCCAGCCTTTTTTGAAAGGTGTGTCGTTGAGCTCGCCACTGCAATTATTCGAATGTTCAATCAATCACTTACGCGTCGTCGGGAGGGTGTACATGGGTTGGCACCTCGTCCCTGCCGCAGCAGCAGCTTCGTCGAGACGCCCATATTAGGCAAACGGAGCTGTGTTCAGCTGTTGTCGTTAGACGCACAGTTTACGGTGCGTCCGGTCCTCACCAGGGAGTCGAAAAATCATAATATTACACTTCCTCCAGATACAAACGCTGCGGCGGATCGAGATGCTACATTATTCAAACAGACTCTCACGCGGAAGATCCTTAATGAATCGTTTCCGGGACGCGGCCGACCACCTATCGGTCGCCGATATCTCGAAGATAACATCCACGAGAAGTGGTACGCTGACGGCACCGTTCACGCCAAGGCGCTGGGGAATGGAAGAGCACTCAACAACAGCTTACAACCGGTATGTAACACTCACAACGCGCGATCCATTGGGTACGTGATAATATTCCGAGTAGGGGCCGATAAACCTCGGCTGAACCAGCGTCGGGTCAAGGATGGCTCCATCCCGTTCCTTCATAGCAATGAACACCTGCGCGCCAGGTGACGTGAGCTCCCGCGTTCCGGAACAGGAGATAAAGAAACCACTACAGAGAACTCACCGAATCGTTGCGAAGGCACAGGAGCGCGTGATCGCGGCCGAGAGCTGTCTGGCCAGTGGGAACTTTGAGGTACCCAGTATCTGGGTCGTTCGCCCGACGACTGCCGCGCTGTGTGCTCGCGCGTCCCAGAGTTACGGCGTCGGCGCCTTCGACGAGATACACGGTCTTTGGCTCAAACTGCGCGAATGGCTTCCCGTGGTGAAGCTCCGTCGGTGGTGGTGCTGTGAGATGTACGTATTGACCATTCATGGTACGCGCGGGATGCTGCAGGGAATCCACGGCAACAGACAGACGGACAGACGCTAACACAGCAGTGGCAGCGACTTGGTTCTAATTGGGCGTCGTGGTTGCGAGGTCGCGCCTGGACAGGATGGTTCAGCGGTGACCTTGGGGGGTTCGGGACAAAGGTCCGTGGGTACACTGCCTTGTCATTATACTCGTTTTGGACGGAATATCACAGGTTAGACGCGCGCTTATTCGACGGCTCACTAACTCTGCAGCATCGCAGCAGCGATGCGATGGCATCTATGTTGTAACGATGCTCGGGTGAACTCCGGAAAGTCGTTATGTTTCAAGTCCTACTCCTCATAAAATCTTCTTCGTCCAGTGAGTCCCAGACAACAGCTTTTCCCGAATGCGCTCAGCGGTAGCTAAATAGACGCCACGACTTGGCGACCGCAGAATGTTTCCGGGGTATTTTGATACGTCTACGACCGTGGCTCACCCGGCCTGTGCCCTCCGGATTTACGTTCTCTGCAGAATCCATTCCAGGGAAGTCCATTCGCCTTGATTTGAACGTTCTTTTACTGACCTTCCCATTCAAGTTTTAGGGCTGTCAACCAAAAATACAACGGCCGTTGTACCCCCGCACAACGCGCAAATTCCGGGGGCATCGCTCGGCTTTCTGTGCTGTCCGACTCGGCCTGTGGCCGAGTTTCCTTATTCGCTGGAGGGATATCACTCTTTGAGGTTACCCTGTGCTGTTGCGTGGCCACGTACAAGGTTCTACCGCACGATCCTCCCGTACCATTGACCCCACGCACCTGCTGTATAGCGCTGGACCTCATATAAAAACCCTCGACTGGCAATCCTCGTCCTCTCACAAGTAATGACTAGCCGCGGCAGAAAAGTACTTCATTTCCTCGGTCTCGGCACTCCCAGAGTTGATTCGCAGCCGGGTCCGTTCTTGCGCAGTCCTCCTCCGGTACATTCCACGGTATTCTCAACGATCCCAACTGACCCGATTTTCCAGAGTGCCTCTGTCTACTACACAGCGCCGTCCACACCAGTACCGCCCACTGAACTGTCTCCCCCTACGACATCTCCTACAACCTCATCCCTTGGCACGCCGTCTCCCGTTACCTCTCTGCTCGGCACGCCATCTCCCGCATGGTCTTCTCCGAACACCTCTCCCGCTGGAACGTCGCCGTCCACTTCACTATCCTACGTCGGCGGCGGCGTTGCACTGTATTCTCCTGTGACTGCCCCGGGGATTCCGACCCCAAGTTCACCGCAGGTTCGTTCTTCAACCTCTCGGGCCTTTGGCGCATTAACAGTAACCTGTAGACTCGCGCCGCACCTTCCGAGCTCCACCTCCACCACGAGTCGGATCCGCGGCCACCGTCCTACCACACAGTTATTAACGCCGACCATCGTCCGCAAGGCAGTTTTAACCTGCAGCACGCCACGGCTGACGAAATCGTACCCCAGCAACTGCGAAATGGCCCGCGTCGTCGGGTTCAGTCCACGCCTCTCACTAATCTCCACCGCCCACTACCACCTGTACCAAGCTCATCACGGGCACCCGCCATCCACATTACAGCGCCACCCGCGCCCATCCACAGTAATGCAATTCCGGAGGGCTCGTCTCCACTGCTGTCAGCACACCCAGGCTATATTGTGCAGCAGCCATTACGACCGCCTTCCCTCACCCCAGTCCGGCGGTCAAGGGCGCAGAGCGCGCTGGGGTCATTGCCTCCCAGGCCACTCGGAGCACGAGATCCAGATTCGCCGCCCAGGAGAGAAACGGAGGGGATATACTCGGTATTTACTCAAATCTAATTCCATCCCAGCGCCCTCATTCCGTTCTTAGAACACGCTTGTCTATCTTAAGGGCGTCGCGTCACGTCTCAATCACACCCGGTATTTCCAGAGTCAAGCCAAATTACGAATTGCGGAACTGACCCCTGAATGTAGAGCAATATCTGGTTTGAACGATTTCAGAGCCGCGAGCAGAAATTTAACCACCGTGGAGTATTTGGTTTACGCTTTTCGCCACCGAAAGACTCTGGATGAGGTAATCTCGTATCCTTCTTACCCCGAGAAACTTTGCTGAAATGTGGCAGATCGCAGCGGACCTGGAAGTACTGGATCATCCTCGACTCCAGGCGGAGTTGGAAAAGGACCAGGTCGCCATCACCACCACACTTCTACACGTCCTATATTCGCCGTCTCACGAAGAAGTAGTCCTCTCTCTGCAGGAGGAGGCCGCCCAATCCTTTCTCGACCTCCTTCAGCACAGCGTGAGTATTTAGACGTACTCTGGGCTTGGATCTGACTGCTCGCATCAGAAATTCGCCAGTCGCGACGCGACGCGGAGAGTGCAGCGACTCATGGCAAAGCTCGCCGAGAAGTGCAGCATGTTCCCCAAGTCGCTAGAAATCTCCGTCACAGATCGGGACGAACATATCTCGATCCCAGGTGGCTACGCCAATGTCGTCCGCGCCTCATACCAAGGCAAGCTCGTCGCCGTCAAGTGCATGCGAATGTTCCAGGATACAGACCAACGGGATATCCGTCGGGTGCGTGGTTTTATTAGTATACCTCCAGGAAAGCACTTTAATGATTCATATAGAGATTCTGTCGCGAGGCGCTTACATGGCAGCGTCTGCGTAACGTCTACATCGTACCCCTGATTGGAATCGACATCGAGAGCTTTCCACCTTTCCTGTGTTTGGTGTCTCCGTGGATGAAGAACGGCACCGTGAATGCATACCTTTCCAACTTCGGCGAACCGGACAGAAAGCGCACCATCAACCGCCTGGTTCGTATCCTTCCTGCTCCGTGAACCGATGTCAACTGAACGGCTCTGTGCAGATTCGCGAAATTGCACAAGGTCTCGCCTTCCTGCACGACGAGCGCGTGGTACACGGTGATTTGCGTGGCGTGAGTCCACCCCGATCTCCATCATCGCAAATTAGTTGATACCTGCATACCATCGCAGGCGAATATTCTGGTGGATGACGGCGGCCATGCATGCTTGACGGATTTTGGGCTGACCATCGTCAGCGATGCCAGCACGGCGCAAACGAAGACCAGCGGGGGATGCGTGCGCTGGATGGCACCCGAGGCGCTAGTCCCTGAGGCATTCGGGCTGCAAAACCGTCCTCGCACGCCGGCGAGCGATATCTATTCCTTCGGGGCTGTATGCCTTGAGGTGTGTTTTCCAAAGCATGCTTCCAGGCGATTCTCTAACAACACTCCACACAGTTGTTCACGGGCCGCCCACCGTTTTACGATGCGCACCTTCGCGAACCGGCGGTAATTTACCAGGTCGTGCAGGGGGTGCGGCCGGATCGTCCGCCAGGAAACATTATCCCAGACAATATTTGGAGCATCATGGAGAAATGCTGGGCGCACAACTTTGCTGACCGCCCAAGCATCATTGGGATCCTACTGGAACTCGGCCTGCAGGACCGAGCATCAGGTATTCATGTCTCGTCCCCATGTGATCGCGGTGCCCAACTCAAAGAGTCGTTAGATGAACCACTCGGGGTCGATATCGATGTCATCTCTCCGCGCCGAATGGACCCCGGGAGTCCTCCCCCGCGGGTGCTCACTGCCCTAACTCCCTTCAGCGAATTCATCGACCCCAGCAACCCCCACGACTACTACATTGACCGTGAGGAAATTGCCACCCACTCGGACGGCACCCGCCTTTGTGTGGCGCGTCTGGCAGACGTCTCAACCGCATCTTTAATGTTACCCCAGGATATTAAAGATCAGGATCGTCACGCCCGACTTGCAGGACCCAGAACGTTCGTCGCGATAACGACCGTTCCCATCCCGGCCTCAGGGAGTGCGACGCTCACCGAGGTGCTTCGTGAACTATGCATTATGCGCGGTCTTCGATGCGACCACATCTTGACTATGGATGGGCTCTATGTTGACCCCGCCGAGGACACCCTGTGGATTCGAATGGAACTCATGATTAGACCACTCTCAAGCATCATCGACCTCCGTCGTGTGGGCTTGACGCTGTCCGATCGAGTTATCGCTGGGTGCACCAAAGACGTATGTCGACTTTTCAACTGGCATGCCAGTCTTCTCACCGTGGAACAGATCCTCACTGCGCTTGAATATTTGCGAATGAACGATATTGCCCCGAGGAATATACGATCGAACAACATTCTGATCAATAACCAAGGCGTCTTGAAACTCGGTATGCGTCGGCCCGTGAGGGATAACTATTTACCGAGAAAATTCAACAGCGAACCTCTCGACAGCGATTCGCTTGTCAACATCCTCGTCCGCACAGGCTTACCAGGTTGCGATTCCACCATCCACGAACATCGCGAGGTAAATACAATGAACCTGACTCAACAGTTTGCCTACTTATTCCCCGTAGCAATGCTTGCGCACTCGGAGCACTCGTCTGGGAAATGGCCACCGGCGAACGCCGCGCAGTCAATGCAGAGGAAGATCTGGAAGAGCGACCCCTCTCGATTCCCACTTTCCACCAATTTATTGAAACGTGCTTTGATCTCGAGGACTGGTCCCCGCTAGCCTCCATCGCGCCGCGGACATCAGTCCTGCGCCAGTTTATCAAGATGGCGTTCGAGCCTACGATTACGAGTCTGGGCTACGAGCATCTCACCGAGGTGTGTTTATTCGTCTCCCTATTCGCCGTACTCGTTCTTTAACACGCGTCGTTCAGAGTTCTTTCATCCGAGACGCTTGCGACCGTGCAACACTCGCCCAACTGTTGGTGCAGTGCGCGGCCTGGGACGGTCGTATGCGGGAGCACTAAACACAGTTCAGCGATAACTATGACAATTCAGTCAGCCTTAGGCTGGCCTCTAATTGTGTTTCCTGATATCACTTTTGGAGAATTCGGTAATTTTGGGCCCGAGTTCGAACTCCGACCAAACTCCGATTGGAGTCGCAGCATCAACACCCGCAATCAAATCACGTTCTACCAATGCCACGTCGGAGTCCCCGCCTCTCTGCCAACAAAACGGGCCTGAGTCCAGAACATATCGAAATCCATCTTGGCACCCCCAAACTAGCCGCTTCTGCCCCATTCACCCAGCGTTCTACGACTCTACGAGGTTTTTCGCAAGCTAGGAATTTATTCAGTATCCGGCATTACTTACCAACTGCGGCTGAAAGGGTACCTTCTGATAACTTTCTTGACGATCTCCTTGAATCGAAACTGGGAGCGTGATGGCACTGTATTCTCCTGCCGCTGGTGCGCCTGCGCCTATTAGATTCTTTCCAATCCTCAGCAAGGATCGCACTCACAAACATTTCCTCAAATTCTAACCAGAGGGCGTCGACGTCCGTGTCCAAGTCGGTGGTGCCATATCCACCCGCCATCATTACGGTCAGGGGCGGGAGTGCTCTGACAGCAGCGAACGGGGTGAAGTCAAAACCATTTCGCCCAGGAAGAATCACGGTGAACAACCGCAGCATGTTCCGCCCCGGTATCCTCTCGCACCGAAAACGCAGCATTTCGATTATGGCGTCCAAGTTGACCTCGTACTGCGGGGGATCTCCGATTTCCAGGCTCTCGAGCTCTGGCAGCAGCGAGGACTGGAGGACGCCAACGAGCGCTCTGACTTCACAGGGCAGGTCGTCTCCCATTACAAGTGTTAGGTGCGTGACGCATGGAGTATGGGTGAGCACCTGGCGCAGCGCTAATGGAGTCTTCAGCGCCATCTTCGCCGATATCAAGGCGGAGCCGGAATGCGAAGCGAGCGCTGCGATCTGCTGCTCATCGTCCGCGTCTTTTGAGAGTTGTACAGTGAGCCGGCGCAAATGTGGGAAGCTGGCATTATTGAGGACGTCGCAGACCGAACCATTGAGAGACTCCGTGGAGGACATGAGGGCGAGCGCTGTGGGGTGACTCGATGGTGGGAGGCAGGAAGCGGAATAAGCGCCGGTGAGGTTGCGGCATGTTGCTGTGTGCGTCCACCTTGATTAACTCGGGCGCTAGCTTTTATTATCTCATCTTCATATGGCCCTTTCTTTTGGGAACCCGGTCCTCTCGATCCGGTCCTCACTTCTTGACTGGTGCGTAATCCAACCAAACTGACCCCGAACTCTATTTCGACACCGGGTTCGAAACTCGCCCAGCTGACCCCGGGTCCATTCCCTGCGCCTCGAGTCCGTCCGCCTTTGCTCCACGGGACGACCATTCTCCCGTTGTCTACTTAATCCGTCGACCCTTCTCCCTTGTGCCAGTTCCCTGCGACAAGTTACAATGGCAGACCCCACGAAACCCGCCGTCATTGGTGCCAACGCGTACACCGACCTCATCGACCCGAAACGAAGATGGTATAACAATAAACGGTGAGTGCCCCTTCGCGCACCATCCAGCCCTTAACAAAGCTCGCACATAGACTCATTGCACTCAACGGGTGGATCGTTTTGCTGTACGTTCCGATATCAAAAAAGAAAACTTGAACTGACTCCGTGTGCCACAGGTTGTTCACCTCATCCGCAAGCGGGTACGACGGGAGCATGGTGAACGGATTGCAGTCGCTCCCTCAGTGGGAGACCTACTTCAACTTCCCGACGAAGGGGAAGCTGGGACTGTTGAGTGCCATCCAGGTGAGAGCGCGTATACTCGTAATTTGCTCGTGGCTCACGCTGGGTTCAGAATATCGGAGCGCTGGCGGGATATCCATTTGCGCCGTACCTCTGCGACGGCATTGGGCGTCGCCCGACGGCGTTTATCGGCGCGTTGATGATGGTGATCGCCACTGCTATCCAGACGGCGTCGCAGTCGGTGGGGATCTTCATTGGTGCACGGTAAGGCTCCTTAATTCACCATCCTCCAGTCTGAACCCCGCTCAATGCAGGTTTCTGATTGGATTCGGACTCACCTTCGCCGGTGACTACCTTTATCTGTCTTGCGTAGAATTCAGTTGACTGGAACGGTCCAGCGAGTGCTGCACCAATGCTTGTCGCTGAATTATCCTATCCGCAATACCGCGCACCATTGACATCGACGTATAACTCTCTCTGGCATTCGGGATCCATTGTGTGCGCACCGTTCCGTCCTTCAAATTCTTCTGGGCTGAAATGGGTCCGTCAGTGCTGCGTGGGCCACCTTCGGGTCATTCAAGATTCAAAGTACCTGGGCGTGGCGCTTGCCGTCCGTTCTGCAGGCCGTCCCTTCGCTGGTTCAGGTTCTGCTTGTTTGGTTCGTTCCAGAATCCCCTCGGTACCTGTTCAAGAAAGGGAAAGAGGCCCAAGCCCTGGCGACGTTGGCGTATTATCATGCAGACGGTGACGAGTGAGTTTTACTTGACCATCTCTCTGAGAGATAAGTCTAAAACAGCAACTAGAAACGATCCCCTCGTCCGCTATGAATTCGAGGAAATCAAGGCGGCCATGGAGTTTGAGCGCACAGGTAAGACTCTCTCAATACTTGGGGTGTTCTAATTCACTTCCGCAGTCGCTGCCAACGTTGGATGGAAGTCCTTCCTGGCAAGCGCCGGCAATCTCAAACGCGTCCGCATTATCATCGCCATCGCCTTCTTCTCGCAGTGGTCCGGAAACGGGCTCGCATCCTACTACCTCAACAAGGTTCTCTCCGACATCGGCATAACGAACCCGACGACGCAGGTACCCACACACTACGCCACAAGCGAGCTGACCTTATCTCCCCGCAGCTGCTTCTGAACGGTATTCTGAGCATCTGGAGTCTCGTGTGTGCCCTCATCACGTCTTCTATCGTGGAGCGCTTTGGGCGGCGCGTACTATTCTTGAGCTCGGCGTGCCTCATGACGCTCTTCTTTACGATGCAGACTATCTGCTTCGCGCGGTTCACGATTAATGGCGATAACAACGCCGCGCGGGGGATGATTGCATTTATATTCCTCTACTCGGCAGCATACAAGTCGGTTTTGTCGAGTCTTCCCTTTTGACCTCGGCTTAATTCAGCTCCCACAGTCTGGCCTTTTCTCCTCTCATCGTGACATATGCGCTTGAGATCCTTCCGTACAATATCCGCGCAAAGGGCTTCAACATTTTCAACATTACCATCTCGATCGCGCTCATTTTCAACCAATATGTCAATCCCATCGCTTTGGGTAGGGGTTCCATCCACTGTTGATCGAGAACGAGACACTGAACAGCGTCACAGCTGCGCTCAACTGGAAATATTACGTCGTGTACTGCGTTTGGCTGGTGTGCGAGTGCATCTTCCTGTACTTCTGTGGGTCTATCTTCCTTCAAGTCCCGCTCCCAACTCACTCAAATCATAATGTAGACCTCGTGGAGACTAAAAATCACACTCTTGAAGAGACGGCGGCGATATTCGATGGACTTGGCGCGACGGAGAAAATTGTGGGCTCTGCTGCAGGGGCTGTGAAGGATGGGGCCGCTCACAACAACGACGAAAAGGCATCAACCGAATTTGTGGAGAAGGCGTGACCCGCTGGTGTCTGTGTACAATTTACGAGTTCGGATTTGGTGGGATCATGCACGAAGAAATAGTTGGGAAATAAGATAGCCTTTTGACCTCCAGTTTCCACCTGACTTGAGTGAGATTGAACTCGTAAGTCCCAGCTTTTGTGCAGATTTGCTCCGATCACTGTGTTCCCTGGGTCCGTCGACCCAGCCTGCGTCGAGCCCCCTCCACCCAGCTCGACACACCTTCTGTTAAACGGACACTTCTGCACCAGTTCAACACTTCAAACTGCACTTTGGCATGCCCGGAGGACGTAATGGGTGTGCTCTAAGGCCCACTGAATTTTGTTTCGATTTCTCTGGCGGATTTTGCGGCGCGGGAGAGGTCCAGGACCTATTTCCATTACAACTCATTCTGATGGTCAAATTTCCGTCGTAATATGGAGCCAAAAGGGTGAAATGTCTTTGCAAATGTGAATTACTTATGCAGCTTGGGTGTGTCCACAAGGAAAGCAGAAGACCTTCAGAAACACGCGAAAGTACAGAAATTTCAGGCCGTGGGAAGACTCTCGGAGTTATCGGACGAGGTCCCGATGCACATTGACAGTCAACTTTGAATGAGAAACCCGGCGCGTCGAGCTGCGGCCCGCGGGGGCGCGCACGTTCGCGCATCTGCACGTCGTGGATGCGCTGCGGCGCGAATTGTCGTGGCTGGGGCGCGATGCGGTGTCGTGCGCGAGGGGGGAGGGGGCGTGGACGCAGCGCGTGCCGGCGCGGGGGAGAGGGTGATGAAGAGCGAGTTGAAGTATGATGATTGAGTCATTAGGGTGGCGCGCTGAGGTCCTAAAGAGGAGCGGGTGGAGCGCTGTTCAATACATATCTGATGCTCAATCTACCGAGTACTCGGGGTGAGAGGCCTCCGTGTCACCCGGGGGCACATCTACGGCGACCCTTCGCCGGTATACCGTTGTATAAAAGGGAAAGCCAAAGCTCTTCCGCCCCCATTCCCCAATTAATCCCAATGAAATTCTCCCTCCCGCTCACGCTCCTCGCCTCTCTGGCTGCGGTGACCACCGCATACGCGCAAGGCGTCGTAATCACCGCGCCGTCTGCCGGGTCAAACGTCCACGCGGGCGCGAACATCACGGTGGAAATTGACCGTCCAGTGAGCGCTTCCCTTAGATATAACACTCAGAAGTCCCTCACCTTGCACATTAGAACTCGCTCACGCCCTCCACCGAAGTCTCTGTCGCCATCGGGCTCATGGCCTGCGGCAGCGGCATCTGCCCGCCCCCCGCCGACGTAATGGGCACCATCCTCTTCCAGGGGCCCTACACCCCCCAGCTCGTCGGGGGGCACTTGACGCAGAATTTCACCGTCGCGATCCCGTCGTCCTTCTCCATCGGGCCCGCACAGCTGAATGTCGCGCATTTTGCTCTGGTTGGGGTGAGTGGTGTTCCCGTCGCCAGGTGTCAGGCACTAAGCATATTGTGCAGGCGGGGCCGTTCCCGTTCTTGCAGACGTTGAACATCACGCTCGAGGTGGCGTAAATTTGAAGACTGGGCCCGTAATTTATTGGAGAACTTGGCAGTGGTGTTCGCAGGAGGGTGCGCACGTTTTGGTTCGGTAGACCAGATGATTCAAGTCAGTGTATGTACTCGTTGGAAGGAATCGGAGAAGGGAACGATGTCAATTATTTTCCACCTGACTTGAGAGCAAGTCCCATTTGCTCTTAGGCGCTGTTTTTGCAAGTCTTTTCACTCCGACTCGTGTTCACTCGAACCAATTAGTATTGGGAAGCTTGTATAGTGTAGGTAAAGCATCGATCAGGTAGCACGGGACTAGCGAATACTGAGTCAATAGAACATGAAGGACGTATATAAAATCAGATAGAATTAGGGGGTCGAACCGTGGGAATCAAATCCCAACACATCCGTTTCACGCTTGATTTGGTCATTGATCATGACTCCCATCCTACTCGCACTGCAAAGCCCGTCAGTTCAAATCGTAATCAGTCAAGCAACAACGGCGAGGCGACGTACACAAACGGCGATATCCTGCGGTCCAGCACACCAGCCCGCAGACGGTTCCACACGGCAGGTATACCTTGACACAGAATCAGCCTCCGGATTGGCTAAACAAAAGTTACGAAAGGACGCACTGCTGCCCGTTGAGGACGAGTTTATTGATGATGATCGGGGCGGGGGAGCATCCGTATTCGGGCTCTGTGCAGACATTGCTCGTCACTGTGGAGAGGACTTCGTTGCAGCTGTTGTCCACCACGGCGTCTAATCAGGGTCGTCAATAAGTGTAGGAACTCGAGAGAGGATGGATGAGACGTACATCCTTGTTGTATGCCCTGTCCGTTTCCGGTGTTGTCGACGTCGCCGATGTGGATGATTCCGTAGCTAGGAAACCCGTCAGCGACACAATTATTGATTGGAGCCGCGCGGGAAGACCCGAGGCGTACGAGTATCCAGCGCAGATTCCCTGCACAAGATTCAGTATCAAGCCATGGGAGAAGGTATACAAAACTCACAGCGAATCCAACATCAGGCTCGTACTCGGCCTCGTTGTAGAGCTGGTACATCTGGGTCGCTGACACACGGATGATATCCTCTCCGTCATTCTGCCGGCGGCGGAAGGCAACTAGGTCTGCCCCAATTTCGGCAATCCTCAGCTGAGGAAGCATTTCGGGGTTGAGTAGGGTGTGTTGCATGCCCCAGGAGGGTTCGGCCAGATATTCTTTGTACAGGCAGCCAGTTAATAACCACGTGAAGTAGAAATGAGGTGGACGCACGGCCATTTAAGCGGATCGACAAGGGACCCTCGATCCAGTCGTTGATACGCTGAGTGTCGCTCTGTAGTACAAAAGTCGCAAATCAGCCTCATGGAAAGTGGGCAGTTGATCGATCTATGCGTACGATAGCGGTATTCGCCCAGTTCCAGGTGACATACTGCAAACGATCAGAGGAGGGGCTCAAGGGGAAAACTGAGGCTTACATCGCGCCATTGCTGTGTATCCCTTTCGTACCGCTGCACTTTGACGCCAGCCGGCGGGTTCCAGTTGTACGTCGCAATCGCGAATTTGCTGTCCGTGTCTAAATCCTTGACCCCTGCGCACCAGTCTCCCGCGTCGTCTTCATCTAAGGAGATGGACTGTAAGCGTTCAGTGAAATAGACGGTACGGTATCGGTACGCACTGTCCCAAAAGTAGAGATTGTGTGTTCCTTCGACGTTGAAGTCGCCTCTGGAGCGGCCCATTCCGTATGGGTAGTTCCCAACACCAACTTTACGGGTGTCATCGAGCTCGTTGTTCTTGAGGCAGCGGTAGAGCGTCAGCGTCTTAGCGACGGTGGGCGACCCGCTGAGGTCTACTGCTCGCTTGACGGTGTGATTACCAGGCTGCGGGATCGCATGCACAAGGAGTGCCGCCCAGGCAAGTAGAACCGCTGTTGAGAACATTTCGAACTGGGAGTAGTGGAGTTGGGAGGCTCGGGGGGTTGAATGGTGGACAGAGAAAGACGCGACACCTTTTATACGCGCACCGGCGTGTTTGAGTCGCAGCACAGCAATGGTGGTGTGAACTAGCTTACTCACGGCCCTCTGCCCAGGAGAAAATCAGAGCTCCGGGTAAGATGTCAGTTAGGTGCGACAAGACACTGCCCCGCGAACACGATGAATTAGGTCCGACAGCGACGGGGACGGGTCCCGGCCCAACGCAGGCTCCCATCGGTCAGCCGCTGGCGCCCTCATCGGACGGTCGAACACTGAACGGGTGGGACCAGTCGACGCGTTGCCCGTCCCCCAACCGGTCCTCGACGGGTTGACGGGTTGACGGGTCTGTTGCCCAGGAATTCACGAAGATAGTAAAGAGGGGTTTTTGTGCATTGAGGGATTCCCTTATATGACACTGAGCTTCCAGCTGAATTTTTTACTGGTGTGAATCTTCAGCGACCCATTACAGCTGTTTGCAGAATTGATGACAGTCACCAAAAATAAAATGAAAAGAAAACTTTCAATGCACTCACTTGCGGCGTGCATTTCTCGATTGTTTCTCTCTCGATCTTGTTGATTGTTTTTGCACTACCAAGAACGTAAACCAGGCTGTCAAACTGTATACTATTGTTGAGCTAATTCAAATCACTTACTGAGGCCAAAAATCACACCAGGTGGTTCACCCTACGCATTCTTTCATTCACAGCTCACTCAATTTTCAACCAATCCCCGCGATTTTGGACAGTTGTGACGCTAGCATGGTGGCAATCACGTAGGACATCTCAAATTCCGTCGGCACAATTCGGCATTGGCGGCAACCCCTGATTGAGAAGATATTCTGAGAACAAGGTTGCGCACGGTTGCCTCATGCGAGAAGCATTATGTCTGCACATATCTGCATTCTCCCATTCTCCACCTTCTGGATGCATCTGGACTCATCACAATCGGATCAGAATTGAGTGATTATTGATCAATTCAACATCGAGGGAGTAACACGGGGAGCAATTTTTAGCTTCCTTGAAACTCTCAATTAGAAAACCAGAGCTACACTAAATTGTAGGCGTGCTTCTGCTGTTTCTAGCACAAGTCGAATGACAGAAATCGGTTGAGATTTGGGTTCGAAACAAGCACGGCAAAGCGACGGATCAACGACCTTTGATTTGTTTGTTTTCGGCCGACTGTCATCCATTTTGCAAACAGCTGTAAGCTTGCATGGCAATGCATGCAATTGAGCTCCGCAAAATACGGAAACTCGGGAGGCCGAGATGCCCGAGTACGATCAAACCATGTTGAAATCCTCAGGCAGAGCTAAAATCATGCATATTACTTGAACGAAGGTATCTCAGGGCAAATGTGAGCAACACTGCAGTCATCCTTCCCTGCCAGTTCCGATTTAACCCACCCGTAATTGAAGTTTCGCTTGAGCAAAGACTAATAAGTTTTACTTCCACCTGGAGTCTCGCCGCTGCGGTATAGTTTTTTCAATCTACGGCATCGTGTACGGCTTGGGAAACATGGTGCGCTTAGTAGAATTGAAGTGAGACAGCAGCGAAATGGCGATGATCACGTTGACCGCCGAATCCGATCAACCTCCGATCCAAGCACAAGCATATGTACGCGCCAGTACGCACCACGCTTATTGATTAACACGCGAAATTCACGCGATGTTCACGAATTCCGTCTTTCTCCGACGCGTCTTGCCATCTTGTTCATCGGTTCACGGCGTTTTCAGCCCGGAGACAAATTTCAGCGCATTGTTTCAATTTATGTTGCACCGCAGTTCTCGGATTGCGCGTACACGGCTTGTACACGGCATGTATTTCCAACGCCGTCGTGTGTACTGAGTAAGACTCGCATAGCCTCTAGGGAAAATCTTCTTCTTTCTCTCCTGAAAATTACCACCACAGCCCACCTGGATCTCGAGTGTGTCGGTTCACTTTGCCACAACAGGAATAAAACGGCAAACTCAAACTTGTTGGGGAGAGGTTCGCGGTGTCGATCGCATGAGGTTGTGCAGGGACCGTGATTTTGATCTCAATTATGTATATTGCGCAACATCTACCCATACGCGGAGTCTGAGTTTCGAGCAACTAAACACACACCAACCCCGCGTTCCTCTCCGCGTCCTTTCGAGCGAATCCGAACCGCCCAACAACCGCCCGACGCACGCGCTTCCAAACCCCTTCCCCCCCTCTTGCTGCCCCTACCGATTCACATCGTTGTGGGCAGCGCGCGAGCGCCGGCATGACGGTCAACAGCGCCGCCGTGCGCGCATACGATCCCGAAGCCTGGAGAACATGGGAGACGGCGCGGCAGGACGTGATGGTCAGGCCCGAGATCGCCCGCAGCGCGTCCGCTGCGGCGTATCTGTTGCTGCCGCGCATGTGGCTCGGGAGCCCGTGTCCGAGGCCGGCGTAGCGCGAGTCTGGCTTGGGCTTCGCTGCCGGGGCTGGTGCCACGGGCGGGGATCGTGGTGAGAGTTGCGGTTGCTCAGGCTGACGCTGCTGCACGACGCCAGCGCCGGTGACGCGAACCATGAGCGTGGCGGAGAGGAGGAGCTTGGTTGGGGGAATGCGGTAGAAGGGGACGCCGTGGGTGGGGGAGGGGCGGCGGCACGCGAGGGGCGAGAGGAGGGTGCGCAGGGTGGTGGTGCCGCGCGGGCTGGGGGAGCGCAGGATGAGGCCGAGGCCGAGTTCGGAGGAGGAGGCAGAGGTGAAGAAGGTGTCGCTCGGAGAGGGAGGGAGGCCTTCGAAGATTGCCTGCGGAGGAATGTGAGTATGGGGCCAAAAGGAGGAGTGAAGGCGAGGCTTACCTGATTTGAGACATCGCGGGGTCTCATAGGTAGACTGTGCGAGGAGGGTGGGTTCGCTGTGCTCGAGGGGGCTTCCAGAGCCTTGTTCTCCGTCGAGGAGAGAGTAGTAGTTGGATGGGTGGGGATAGCGAGCTTTGTGAGAGACCTTGTGCTCCTGTCGGGCACGTCTGCGGCGAGGTGACCACCAGGGACCGTCGCAAAGGGTACGGAGGTGGGGGTGGGCGAGTTTGTGGGTCCACAGGACTGAGCGGTCGGGCCAGCCGAGGGCGAGGTAGAAGTGAATGCAGACATGATTTAGAATCAAATATGGTGGTGGTAGGAGGAGAGAAGTGTTTTGACGCTGTTTGTCGCCGCGGAAGCAAGATGTCTGAGACAGTGAGACAAGATCGAGAACTTGAATGCGCGGTGCAGTTTCTTTCAGAGGAGACCCCAAGCTTGAGCAGTACTCTCAGGACCGATGGAAACAAGGTAAGGCGTGAAATTGCGCCCTGCGGAGACCCAAGGGACACCTGGAGTGCTCTTGCGCCTTGGACTTCAGTCTTCATCGATGCATGGATTTTGTGGGCAATTTTGCGGTAAATGTTTGAGGAATTGTTCGCTCTGAGGCGGGGATATTTCCAGAGAGACTGCCCTCGTGCGACGAGACTGCTCGAGCTAGGCACAGTAAGAACTCGGCGGGAAGCCATTTTGCTGGTTGTTGTGGCGGGAGGCAAGGGGCAAACACAGTTCGTAATGGCCACGTGGTGGTCGGAGTTTCAAATCCTTTCTGCTCCTCACCCTCATCACGGCGCCGCGCCATTGCTGTTTCATTTTCGTCCCGTCTGCGTGCTCGCTTGTTCTGATTCTCCCATGGCTCTTGGTCAATAGTTAAACCTTGAACTCTGTTGTCTTCAACTCGAATTTCTGCGTCAAGATTCAAGAATTCTTGCGAGTCGGAGTCGGATTTGGACAACTTCAAGGCAACTCACTGAAATGCCCGTCTTTTTGCCGGTCTTTGTTCCTCATGGCGGCACAAATCCAATGTAAATCTTCAAGACGTCTCCTCAGCCACAAAAATACTTACGACAGCTTTGCCTTCCTCCTCGGAACTCAGTCTTGCCTACACGAGGACCTTCGTGCCTGTGACGACGAATCCTACCGTCGACGGTCGATATAGATCGCTCGACATGAGGCGTCTGACAGTCGGTGAGTGTCCAACTGAATAGCGGTGACGTCGAGGCCATGTTTAGACTCGTTAATCCGCGCTCTTCCTCCGCTCGAGCATCTCCTCGGGCACGGTCGCCCCTTGTACTCGCGGTCCTCCTTGCCCCGGTCTACGATGACTCCTGCAGGACAAGCAAGTCCCATTGGTTCCCGACTGTTGCAGGAAACGACGCCCCGCTCGCGCTCGCGGATGGATGCAAATATCAACTGAGAAGTTCCCGCACTCGTCTAACTGTCGTAACGAAAGTCAGCCGCGAGGATGTCATTATTCTTCCTGTCAACGGGCTCCACAAATCGTGTTGGCTGGATGTCCGTCCCCCGCGCATTATCAAGGTCCGCGACTCACTCGGATTCAGTTCTCTCCCTGACGCTCGACAGTTCTCTGTTCTGCTCTGTCGAACGACTCCACCGCTCCATGATTTCACTGCGACCCCACTTCGACCGTATGTTGTACAACCGCGGGAAAGCCTCCTCCAAACACCTATAAAACACCGCTCAACTCTCTCCCAATCCTCACTCGAACATCCCCCGAAGTTCAAGCTCTCTCTACAAACAAACAAACATGTTCTCCAAGATCTCCATCGTCGTAGCCACCGTGCTCATCGTAAGCCTCCCTCCTTCCCTTCCTTGCAACCAGTGTCTGACCTCTCGCACAGACCCTTGCTGCCGCCATCCCGAACGGGACCCCCCCTCCCCCGCCCACGCCCCCCTCCTCGCCCCAGTGCTGCAACAGCGTCGTGCCCTCGAGCAGCACCGCCGCCAGCGCCGTCGCCGCCCTCCTCGGGCTCGACCTCACCGGCCTCGACGTCCTCGTCGGGCTCAGCTGCTCCCCCATCACCGTCCTCGGAAACAACTGGTAAGCTGTCGTCGCGATGTTGCTTCCTGTGTGTATTCATTCATGCTGACACTGTGCTTCAGCGGTTCGACCACCGTCACCTGCGACGCGCCCGAGAAGGAGTGGGGTGCGTTCTTTCATTCGAGTTTCCTTCCTTCCTTGTCCGTCGTGCTAACACTGATACTTAGGTGGTCTCATCGCCATCAACTGCATCCCCATCACCCTCTGAGTTTAGGCTCCTAAACTCCACGTCGTTCGGCAGTGGCACTCGTATCTGTACCTGTTCTAAATTTCTGCAAGCATGCCATACCACCTTAGTTTCTACCCCGGGCACTGATTCGTGTTCAATCTCGCGAATACATCCTTTTTGTGTTGGTTTTTCTTTACCGGAACTTGGCTAAGCTGGGCTCGTGGCTACCGAGATGGTACAGTGATCGATTCCTGTTCTCGCTCAATCAGTGGTCCCCTTGACCATGAATTGCTCTATGTATGACGGCGAAAATTTAAACCCAACTAGTAAACGTCTTGTGTATCTTTGAACCTCCATTCCGATTGAGCGCGGACTGTACTGTTACCGAAGGTAGTTGCCTTGAAAACGACGAAGTACTCAAGTACTCAAGCTACGCAAGTACTCAAGCTACTCAAGCTACACGACGGGCCAAAACAAAACCACGATTGAGTTGAAAACTTGAACCAAGGCTGTTGAACTTGACGCGTGACGACCATCGCTCTGGCGACCATACCGGAGCTTTCGATTCGCGCCCAGCTCTTTACATAGAGACTACTCTGAGAGTGCTTGCCCATTGCGCAACAAGAACTCGAGGGGAAGCCGTTTCGGCCATTATTTGGCGCCAGACGAGAGGCAAACACGCCAATGCCACGCAAAGGCAACAAGGACAAACACCAGGAGAATGGCTTCCTTCCCAAACTACGACGACCTCTCCGACGTCAAATCCACACCGCTCAAGAAACCTGGCCACACCGCGGCGCGAGTAGTTGTCCTGACGACCGTCGAGGACTTAATTTTCCCGGAATGGCCTTGGAACGCGCCTCGCTGCTGGCAATGGAATCGGTCGGTGATACTTGACCAGAGGACGCCCAGAGCGTACAAAACTGCTCGGGTGTGTGGGCTCTCCGCCCAGAGTCTCAATATGCGAAGTGGACGATGCCGTGTACGTGAGTGTTCTTTGTCCCCACGAATATATCTAACCTTCCACTCAACAGGCGCATCTTGCCTCCCATACGCTGGTTCGTCGTCCAACACCCCAATATCATTGGAAGCTAACCAACCTCCCTCCAGGTGACGTGCTTGTCAAGTGCACGCAGTTGCCCAAAAGAGACTGACTTCGAGTGGCTCAAGAGGGAGAACAATGCGACGCGTCACGACCATTTAAGCTTTACCTAAGGTGGCACCGACGCGTCTCTCCTCCCTCTCTCCTACCCCCATGTTCCCCCCACTCAAACCCATAACCAACGCTCCGCCCCCTCCCGGGATGTCAGTCCCGCACCACCTCCGCGACGTGGACCTCGGGTACGCGGAAGAGGCGGCCCTTTTCGCGGAGATGAAGACGCTGCGCGCGCGCGTCGCGTCGCACTGTCTCAATGCGGAGATGAAGAAGCTCAGGATGACGCGGACGACGGCGTTCCTGCGCGACGTCGTGCAGCACCTGCCGGAGACGCCGATGGAGGTTCCAGGCGCCAGGTGCGTCGCCCTCTACAAGCATCCCCTCTCCACCCTAACTTCTTACTTCTAGAGCGCAGATCCTCTGGAATCTGGGCGGGCAGGTCCGCCCGATGGCGGGTAGTACACGCATCCCCGTCCAAGCACCGAATCGCGCGCCACCGCCGGCGCCAGCGCCCATCGTGGTTACCCCAGGACTCGCACCGGTCGAGTCGCCGTCCCTCCCTCCGAATGCCCCCTGGGCCCTCGCCTCGCCTCCGCCCCCGCGCCCCCCACCGGGCTTCCCTTCGCATCAATGGGGCCAGGGCGCATTGAGCCCTTCGCCCGCGCGCCCCCCGCAGGGCCAAAAACGCGCGCGCCCCAACGACTGGGGCGAGGGCGAATCGGCCCCCGCGTCGACGCCTGCGTACCAAGGGCCCACCTGGAACGACCTGCTCGTGCGCGCGCCGCCGCCGCCACGCCTTGGATACGCGCCGCCCGCGCCCACGCCGCGGATGATCCCGATTGATCTCCTCCTCCACCGGCGCGCGTCGGTCTCGGCGGCGCGGTCACCGCAGTATACATCTTCTTCACGCGCGGAGGGCTCCCCGTCCCGCAGCGCGCCCTCGCCTTCGACCTCGTACGCCAGCACGCCCCGCCAATCCTTCCAGCGCCCGTCGCCCTCGGCGGTGTGGACGAGTCCGCAGTCGCCGCGGGATATCGTGTCCCCGTACCCGTACCCGTACCCGTACCCAGCAATCGCGCGTGCGCCGCCCGACACGCCCTCCCCGCGCTCCACTACCACTACCGCGCCAACGGCAAACGAGTATCTGGCCGATAGCTTCCGCGCGCGAAGGACGCGGCAGTTGTCTTCTGCGACGCGCGCTGAGACGTCGATCCAGCCGGCGGGCCCGCTGGGGCTCGGGGGCGAGGATGAGGTTTTGAGGTTCTTGGCCCGGGTGTGAGGTTCTTGGCCCGGGTGTAACTTGTGAGCGCGTGAAATCCTGCTGGGCGAGGACGGGTTGAAGGAAGGAAGGAAGCAGTGGACGCTCGTATGTACCCCGTCGAGTGGGGTTGTACTATGCATAGCTGTAATGTATGTAAATTCCCGTTTCGACTGCGCTGCGCGCCTTTTGACTGTTAAATTTATTTATTTATGATGAGAGGGTATCCACACCGTTGGCTGGAATCATCGATCAACATGCGAGCTTTCATGAAGACTGAGCTAACTGGCCGGCTAAGTATCTAACTATGATATTCGTTTCGACAGACGGATCCCGTCAGAATGGAATGTTAGCATTTAACGTCGGGCTGTAGGATCAAGGTTTGATTCGCAGTTGCGCGTCGCGTCGCGTGAAAGGAATACTGTTCACTTACTGCCTCGGGTTGAAGCACGCAGGGAGGCAGGCGGTCGTACGTCGAGCGGGGTTATATATAAGAGCTATCCGAGTGGGGTGGGCATTTAGTATGTATGTGAATTCCCTTTCGACCGTGCTGCCCGCGTTTTGACCACCTATCTATTTTGTATTCATTGCTGACAGTATCGTTCGCTGGCCGAATCCTTCAGGAACCCTGGGCAAGCCACTGTCTAACTAACTTATGATACAAGGACCCGGTTCGCCAGACAGACAGACCCCGTCAGAATGGAACGCGAGCGCTAACATAATTGAGATCGGGCTGTAGTGGATCAAGATCGGGCGCGTCGCGTTGAAAGAAATCCTGTTCGCTTACTGCCTCAAAGTGAATCAAGCAAGTGAGCAGGCGGGTGGGCGGTGCTCGTACGCCGTCGAGCACTGATATATCCAGTTATGTGAACTCCATTTCGACCGCTCTGCGTCCTATTTATTTATGAGATGTCGACAGTATCGTTCGCTCACCGAATCAACATACCGGCTTTCACGGAGACTGAGCAAGCCATTAACTAACTAACTATGATACGGGGAGCCCAGACAGACAGACAGGCGGATCCCGTCAAGATGGAACTTCATGGGCCCACAGGATCAAGATCCGACTTGGTTGTAACCGTCATTGGTTGAAAGCACTACCGTGGATTCAAAACCGATCATGCAGAGCACTGGCATCCGCTACTGCCGATCTTTCTTCGAACCTGGAATAGCCTTGACGATTTCTGTGCGTGCTGAATCTGCAGGTCTAGGTTTAGGGTGCTGAGAGAACTGTGTGCGTCAACGGACTTGCCATGGTCAGGACCCCGTTCCTCTCAAACCTCTCGTCGGTGAACTAAGCCCACTGCGCTCCCGCCGAACAGTTCTAAAAAAGGCCAACACCCCATCCATCATCTCTGTTCCAATCCCGAACAGTTCAACATTCCTCATCGCCCCGGAACACTGCAATGAGCGCCCAATCCCCGTTGGATATCACACTCTGTAACGATACAGCTCTGTTCGTCGCTTAGCTTCTGCGGGTGCGTGTATATAAGTACCCGTACCCCTGGGGCCCACAACAGATGAGCTCAGCTCAGCTGCGCCATTCAATCAGCTGCTGTGGCTACAAGTGCAGCAGCCGGGGGAGACGCCGATGGCTGGCCCTTCCCCCTTCTTCTTCTTGCCGCCCGTCTTTTGTTTGCTTTTTGCTCGTTTCACCCTTCGTGAGCGCCGCTATTCTGTCACAAATCGCAACGTGCTGACACGGGGGCATTCAATTGAAATAGTACCTACCCTATCTTCTTCTTTCGCAGTCTGGTCGGGAATTGAGTTATGGAGTTTAGTACCACCATGTGCGCCCGCTTACTCTGGCGTTCCACTGTCGCTCTGCTGATGAATGCGCTCATACATAGTACAGGATCCTTCAGTATTGTATACTATCCAACTGATACGACGTAGGTCTCTTTCATATCCGGGGAAATTCTAATTCCTGATGTGTCCGCTAGCGCATGGACGATGAGCGAGGCATCAAGTTCAGCAAGCTCTTCAACCTATTCCGCGGGACACAAATATTCCAGTCGACAAACCATGCCCCCGGTTGCGTCAGCCGATACTGCGAGCCCTCACTCGGAATTCCGGTACGTCCCTCCATCTGCGATAACGCAGAGAGAAGTCGGAGAGGCTTACCCACCATTGTTCAATTCAGCGTGCTAATAACCAACCCCCTCATCCTCACGGGTATCATCCTCTTCATCATCCTGCTCACCGTCCTTATCGGGCTCCTCTGCCACCTCCGGAGTACGCGCTACCGCGCACGTCTACAATGGCAACTCGCCCTACCGCCACAGCGCGCGCCTCCTCAGCCCGACGTGTACATGATCGGCCCCCGGGCCTCGCTCTCGATCAAGAACGTCGCACTTTCATCCCTGGGCTCCCTGACTCCGAATCCGAGTCTGCGCGCCCCGAGTCCCGTCCTGGCGCGCTCGCCCTCCGGGCGCTCCCGGCGCTCTCACTACGCGGCATCGGAAGTCTCGCCATGGGACGCGGACCTCCAGGACATTCACGCGGTGCAGCGCGAAGTGCGGGGGCTAAGCTTTGTCCCGAGTGCGCGCGGCGGGGCGGGCTCGCGCCCCGCGTCGCGCTCGTCGCTCGGGACGACGAAGACGCGGCCCCTATCGCGGTCGACGTCGTATGGGACGACCAAGAGCCGGACGCGCCCGACGTCCGATTTGGTGCAGACGCCGCAGACACCGCAACCGCCGACGCCGACGCGCACGCGCAGGCACGGGGTGTTGTGGGATGTCGAGGCGCGCGGGTGGGAGAGGAGTTTGCGGGATGGGGTGCTTGTGCATCAGCAGAGAACGCCTTGGCTGTATCGCGCTCCTGTCGCCTCCCCACCCGGGTTAGACTCTTAGTCTTGTCCCCGTGTATGAAGCGCTCCGTGGCCGCACGCCAGGAGTGGATGCTGGATCTCGGACTTGAGTTCTCTTGTATTTAGAGGGTGGTGTAGAATACTGCGGTTGCGAGAAGGAATAACATTGATATGATTCATGCAAGAGAGTGAAGGAGGCCCGAGGATATTCAAGGACAATTCAAGCGGCCAAGTAGTCTCGGTGATTTTTTTTTTTTTTTTGCCACACAGGTTGGGCTTCCAGAGAACCAATGATTGAACGAGGAAAGGAATTGCGAACTGTACCATCTCGGTAGCCATGGGATTAACTTAAGGAACTTCCGTTGAAAACCAACACAAAAAGGATGTATTCGCGACATTGAACACGAATCAGTGCCCGGGTAGAAAGTAAGGTGGTACATGCTTGCAGAAGTTCAGAACAGGTACAGATACCGAGTGCTGAACGACGTTGTGCCTAAACTCAGGCGGTGATGGGGATGCAGTTGATGGCGATGAGACCACCTGGAAATTAATTAGCATGACGAACTAGATGGAAAACCCGAAGGCACGCACCCCACTCATTCTCGGGCGCATCGCAGGTGACGGTGGTGTCACCGCTGGAACGCATCGTCAGCATAAGTACACACAAGAAGCAAGATCGTGACTACTTACCAGTTGTTGCCGAGGACGGTGATGGGGGAGCAGCTCAAACCGACGAGGACGTTGAGACCGGTGAGGTCGAGGCCGAGCAGAGCGGCGACGGTGCTGGCGGCGGTGCTGCTGGAGGGTACGACGCTGCTGCAGCACTGGGGCGAGGTGGGGGGAGTGACCGGGGGAGGGGGGGTGCCCCAGGGGCTGGCGGCAGCAAGGGTCTGCACAAAAGGTTATCATTTGCAAGGGAGGTTGGTCGGTGAGGCTCACAACGAGCACGGAGGCGACGACGACAGAGAGTTTGGAAAACATGTTTGTTGGTTTGTAGAGAGCTTGAACTTCGGGGATGTTCGAGTGAGGGTATGAAAGAGAACTGAGCGTTGTTTTATAGGTTTTCGGACGACGCTTCTCGGCAGTCACAGCAGACGGGCGAGGCGGGCCTACAGTGAAATCATGGAGCAGCGGCGTCGGTCGACAGGCCAGAACAGATAACTGTTGAGCGTCAGAGAGAACTGCATGGGAGTGAGTTGCGAACTTCGGTAATGCGTTGAAATTTGTGGAGCACGTTGACGGGAGGAATAATGACATGCTACGCTTCTGTGTTCCGTCATGACAGTCAGACGAGGGAGAGAACTTTTCGGATTTTATTGGCATCCCTCTGGCGGCGTCGTGTCCTACAGCAGTTGGGCGGCGACGAGATTCGATGCAATCCTACAGGTGTCGTCGCCGACCGAGGCGAAGAGGACCGCGAGTACGAGAGGATGAGGTGCCCGTGCCCAAAGGGGTGCTCGAGCGGAGGAAGAGCGGTTAACTAGATCTAAAACTGGCTTCGACGTCACTGATATATTCGCAGCTAAACACTCACCGACTGTCAGAGACCTCATGTCGACCGTCGAGACAGTAAGGGTAGCATCGTGAGCGTCATGGTTATATGCGAATAGTGTACATTGCGCTCCGAGGAGGAAGCCAAAGCTGCCGCAAGTCTTTTCATTGCATTAACTGAGGAGTTAAGGGGCCTCAGGTTTTCCAAATTCCTCGGGTCTTGAGTCTTTAACACCATGAAGACAAAGACGGGTAAAAAGAGGGATTTTTCAGTGAGCTGACTTGAGTCTGGTTGTCCATCCGAGTTTCAGGCTTTCAGCCTGCTATGTCGTTTTCGACGCAGAGATCTGACTTGAAGACGACCAGCCAGGACGCCCGCAGCACGAGAGAACGAAACAGTACCGCCGTGGTGAGGGTAGGAAGCAACGAGGGTTTGAAACTCCGACCATCACGTTGCCATCAAAAGAAGCCGTCGTGCCGGTGCTTGTTCGTGATGCCTTTGGCTGTCGTCGCTGTGTCTTGCCTCCCGCCACAACAATCAGCAAAACGCCTTCACGTCGAGTTCTTACTGTGCCTAGCCCAAGCAGTCTCGCCGCACGAAGGCAGTCTCTCTGGATGTGCTTGGGTCTCGGAGCGAACAACTCCCCCAAGTCAACACTCACCGCAAAATTACGCGCAAAACCGAAGCAAAATCGATGACACCGTGAAGCCGCAACAATGCAGCAGGTGTCTCTCGGGGCTTAAGCGCAGGCGGAAATCCTCCAAGCACACTTCTCGCTCCACCGAAACGCGGATACACGACCTCCTGGCAACCTCCTCGCTAATCCATGCACTCCTAGGCCCAAGTCTGGACGGTGGCGGGCGCACTGGCAGCGATCGCTACGCCTTCAAGTGCGTATGCGGTGCTATGCCACAGTGGCGTGAGTGCGAGCGCGAGTTGGATCTCTATTGCGGAGTCAGTTTGTGCCGTAGAGTCTGGACCAGCCCAATATATCCCGCCGCGAGACGCGGACGCCGTTCCCCCCGAGTATTCAGTCCTCCGTTCGTTCCACGACAGACTCGTTAGGTGCCCGACGGAGGCGGTATGTACGTGTGTCCTCCTTTGCCGTCATCAATATATCTAACCCTTCGAATTTTACAGGCCATCTTCCTTCCATGCTCTGTCGTGGTTCAGGATGTGAATATATCCATACCGGTCGACACCAATCACTAATTGAGTGCTACTCCTGGCGACCGCCGGCAGGTCAAATCCTCGAGGTTCCCTGATAGTAGTAAGATCAACCCAAAACGCGCTTCAAGTGGCTTGACTTGGATGCGGCACTACCTGAGGCGGCACACCGACGCGTATCTCCTCGTTCTTCCTTCCATGTTCTTCCCACTTACAACTATTCCCACCGCTCCGCCCCCTCCCCGTCAGCGATGTGGATCTCGGGTACGCGGAGGAGGTGGCACTGTTAGCGGAGATGAAGCAGGAGCCGTTCCGCCCCCAAAATAGCCTGACTTCCTATGGTAGCGTCGTGTACGTTTCAAGTCCAATTCATCGTTCTGGACAGTGATCTCATCCGCTCGCTAGGGCTGGACCCTCGCATCAGCTACGCCACACTGGAAGAGTTATATATTGAAGCATGAGTTGGTTTGTGAAAGCGTCCAAGGAGTTATTGGCCCTACCACCATGTCTCCCCAACCCCGCAAATGTCAATGGGCCTGGCAATCACAGTCCCCATCCTTAGAATTCTCGCAAAGTCCGGTCGATCATCGGGAACACCGAGTGATTATAGCCAGGAATCGACCCAGAGGATGAGTACCATTCTGTCTAGTTCATGTCTAGGGGAGTACACCGGGCCACTAGAGAGCCGGGCTGACCCAGACACAGCTGAAGATATTCACTCTAGGTCAGGATCTGTCTAGCTTTATGGCCCCGCCAAAGTCACCGAACGCTGTTCAACCGAAATCCTAGCCGGGAGCTGTGACTTTAACTCTCCTGGGCATCGAGCCCCCGACGCCATCGTAGACTCGCCTCAGCACCACTGCCGTGCTGTGAGTCTAACACGGAGCTGCGCGTATAAAAGGTGTCAAAAGGTGTCGCGTCTGTTCACCATTGTACCCCCTGCATTTTCCCCACTCCACTAGCCCATTCTAAATGATTTCAACAGCGGTCGTACTCGCATGTGCGGTGCTGCTCGTGCATGCGATCCCGCAGCCTGGCAATCACACTGTCAAGCGAGCAGTAGACCTCAGCGACTCGCCCACCGTCGCTAACAAGCTGACACTCTACCGCTGCCTCAAGAACGACGAGCTCAACGCCACCCGGAAAGTCGGTGTTGGAAACTACCCATACGGAATGGGCCGCTCCAGAGGCGATTTCAACGTCGAAGGAACACACAATCTCTACTTCTGGGACAGTGCGTACCGTGGCGTCTTCTTCGCTGAACATTTACGATACATCTCCTCAGATGAAGACGACGCGGGGGACTGGTGCGCAGGGGTCAAGGATATGGGAGTGATACTGTCTCATAATTAGTGCGCAATTGAAAGAAAAATACACACCTCTGCAAAAGAAGTGCACAGGCTGAAACACTCACAAAAATGTTCACAGCCTATAGGAACAAGCAAAATTTCACAGGTCCAGCAGACCTTATGTGAAGTCCTGGTATCCGTACTGCAGAAAGACCCAATGGTGAAATATTTCACGACCTCTCACCTCGGGGAAGCAGTTGATCGGATTCCCACGGCTGTGAGCCCGCATTCGGCCAGTTGAGGATATTATTTTACATCCATTCTGGGTGTTGTCATCCCAGTACATGTACAATACGTGACCTACGGGTCCCACAATACTCCATTTGACCTGTACACAAGCCCCACCTGGCAACAGTCCTAAGTGAACATTTTGTGGCTGTCTGGCACTCAGTTTCCCTTTGAGGATGCTCTGGTTCAAGTCAAGAGCAGGATGAGCGTTGAAGTTTCTGTCCCCGCTCAAGGCTCATCCAATCATGATGGTTCACCCAGAAATGCGGGTTGCAGCTCCGTGCGGCAATATAAGTGGATGGGATTCCCGTCCTGGTGAGTAATACAACCAGTGAATATATGTGTGCCGCCGTGAGGGCAGTGAAAATAAAACTCAGCCGCCACAGGTGTGAGTTTTGTCGATTAGGGGATGCTAACCTGGGCGGTGACAAAATTCTTCAACCATCGAGACTGTGAACTTTTAACCAACATTTATCAAAGCAGTGAATCTTTTTGCGAAAAGGTGTGAAAATATGCTAGGGGGTGTACCAAAATAATTATGAGACAGTATTACAGCCATACAAGGATCTTGACCCGGATAGCACATTTGCGATTGCGACGTACAACTGGAACCCGCCGGCTGGCGTCAAAGTGCAGCGATATGAACGGGATACGCAGCAATGGCGTGATGTAAGCCTCACTTTTCCCCCAGAGCCTCTGCTCTCATTGTTTGCAGTATGTCGCCTGGAACTGGGAAAATGCCGCTCTCGTAAACTTTCTACGCTGATTTGCGGCTTTCGTCGCTTACTTGCTACAGAGCACCACTCAACGCATCAACGACTGGATCGAGGGTCCCTTGTCCTACCGCGCACTCGGCAGTGTGTCCGCCTCATTTCTACTTCAAACAGTTACTGACTGGCTGCCTACACAAAGAATATACGGCCGATGGCGCCTGGGGCATGCAACACACCCTAATCAACCCCCAAATGCTTCCCCTGCTGAGGATCGCTGACATCGGGGGGGACTTGAGCGCTATCACCTGGCTCCACCGGCGGCAAAATGGCCTGAAGGATATGATCGATGTATTCGCGACGCAGATGTACCAGAAGTACAACGAAGGCGAGTACGACCCTGGATTTGGATTTGCCGTGAGTGTTGTGTACCTCATCCTATGGTTTAATATTCAATCTTCTTCAGGGAATCTGCGCTGGATACTCGTACGCCTCGGGCCTTACCTCGTGATAATATATTTGCTGACGGGCTTCCAAGCTACGGGATCATTCACATCGGCGACGTCGACAACACCGCAAACGGGCAAGGCATTCAACAAGGCTGTACGGCCTCATCCGTCCTTTCTCTAACCCCGAGATTTATTGAACACACCGATTAGACGCTGTGGTGGACGACAGCTGCAACGAAGTTCTCTCGACAGTGACGAGCAACGTTTGCAACGAGCCCGAATACGGCTGCTCCCCCGCCCCGATCATCATCAATAAACTTGTCCTCGACGGGCAGGAGTGCGTCTTTTCATCAATTTCCTGTGGCCAGTTCCTAGGCTGATTGTGGGTCGAGGTATACGTGCCATGTGGAACCGTCTGCGGGTTGGTGTCTCGGGCCGTTGGATATTGCTGTTTGTGTACGTCCCCTCGCCGTTGTTGCTTGGGCGATTGCCTTTCAAACTGACGGGGTTTGCAGTGCGAGTAGGATGGGAGTCAACGGGTAACGACCCGAGCAAGCGTGTGTTGTGATTTAATTCTCACGGTTCGACCCCTAATTCTATCTGATTTTATGATTTTATATGCGTCCTTCATGTTCTATTGGCTCAGTATTCGCTAGTCCCGTACTAACTTATCGATCCTTACATGCACTATACAAGCTCCCCAATACTAATTGGTTCGAGTGATCATGAGTCGGAGTGTTGCGAAAACCGCGCCTAAGAGCAAATGGGACTTATGTACTCTCACTCAAGCCAGGTGGAAAATGATAGGTCGAAACGTGTCATCGTTCCCTCCTCCGATCCCTTCCAACGAGTACATACACTGACTTGAATCATCTGGTCTAGTACTGAACCCAACCGCGCACAACCTCCTGCGACCACCGCCGCCAACTTCTCTTCTCCGACAAATAAATTATGGACCCCGGTGTTCAAAATTACGCCACCTCAACCGTAATATTCAGTGTGTGCAAATCCGGGAACGGCCCCGCCTGCGCAATAATAATCTCGCTCAGTACCTAACCACAAATCGGGATGATACCACTCACCCCAATCAGAGCGAAACGTGCGACATTCAGCTGTGCGGGCCCAGTGGAGAAAGATGACGGAATCGTGAGGGTGAAATTCTGCGTCACATGCCGGTTGGCGTCGAGCTGGGGGGTGTAGGGCCCGTGGTAGAGAATGGTGCCCATTGCGTCCGGGTCGCCGGGCGGGCAGAATTTGCCGCAGGGAAGAAGCCCGATGGCGACGGAGATGTCGATGGTGGGGGTGAGCCCGTTCTAAGATGGATGTGCAAGGTGAGCCTGGATGCGTGGCTCGTGGGGGAAAGGGAATGAAGGCAAGTAAACGCTCACTGGAGTCTCGATCTCCACGGTGAAGTTGGAGCCGGGGTGGAGGGTTGCCCCGGGGAGCGGCGCGTTGAGTACGACGCCCGCGTATGCGGTGGTTGCCGCAGCCAGAGAGGTGAGGAGCGCGAGAGGGAGGGAGAATTTCATTGCGATTCAAGTTGGCGAATGAGGGCCGAAAAGCCTTCCCTTTATACGGCGGTATAGCGGCGAAGGCTCACCGTCGCGAGACACGGAGGCCACTCACCCCGGTACTCGGTAGATTGTATCAGGTCTGTATTGAACACCGCTCCACCCGCTCCTATTTATGAACTTAGCGCGCCACCCTGATGACTCAATCATCATACTTCAACCCGCTCTTCAGCACGCGCTCCCCTCGCGCTGGCACCCTTTGGGTCCACGCGCCGTCCCCCCGCGCGCACGACACCGCATCGTGCCCGAGCCAAGGCAACTCGCGCCGCAGCGCATCCACGACACTCAGATGCGCGAACGTGCGCGCGCCGGCGGGCCGCAGCTCGACGCGCCGCAGACCGGGGTTGAACGCGGCGAGAAAGGCCGCGAGCGTGGCTGTGGGGGTTTCAAGAAGTGAAGTGGGGGCGGTCTCGTAGAGGAGAAGGGCGAAGACGCGGGTGACGTGGAGGGAGGGAGGCGGGAGCGTGATCCACGCGCTGGGCAGACGGAGCCGGAGGATGGGGGTCGGGATCGGCGTCGGGGTCGGGGCGTCGGAGTCGGAGTTGGAGTCAGAGCCAGAGGCAGAGGCGGACGGGGAACGCGTCGTGGCCATCAGGTGTAGAACTGCGGTAAAGTCTTCGGTGGCTTGCGTCAATGGGGTTGAGGCGGGCGCGAAGAAGATGAGCTCTGTGAGGGTGGGGAAGGCATTCGGCGGGGCGTGGAGGCGGAGAAAGTGCGCGGGGGTGGTGGTCAGGGAGGTTAGGGCGGGAAATACGGCGAGGGAGAGTGCTCGTTTGGGAACCGATAAAGTGGCGGGTGCCTTGAGCGACGGGTATTGAGGGAAGTATTCGAGGGCTTGGATGCGCGGGTGGCGCAGGAGGAACGGATCCAGGTCCTCGCACGCGATATCGTGCAGATCGGTCGCAGTGTACACGGGCCGCCGCCCGACCCTGAAGTTCACCAGATTGGGGAGAGTGAGCAGCGGGAGTACTTGCTCCCAGTCCTCTGCGCTGAGCGAACCGACGAGGTTCAGGTGCATCACGGACGCAGGGTCGATGACCATCGTCGCCCATGCCCCGGGCGAGGGTGCGTACGCGACGTGCAGGCAGCGCAGCGCGTCGAGCACGAGCGACTCGCGCCGCACGGCCCCGCGCACTTCGCCGACTGTGGTAAGAGTTAAATCGAAGTCGGTGGCAGCCCTGCGCGCCTTGAGCTTGAGGCGTAAAGCGGCTGTGCGGATCTTGGCGCGCCGACCCCGTGCGGGGGCGACCATGGGGCGGACGACGCGCCACAATTTGCCCGGCGGGGCAACCCCAGAGACGAGTAGCCTGTCCCCGGCGATAACGAGCGTCTTCCCCCGTGGGGTGGCGCAGTTGAGCAGCCGACAGACTTCACGCTGGACGACGTGACGCGGGATGAACTTACCCTTGCGGTCGAACGCCTTGAAGGTCTCCTCGTACAACGTGAGGTGCACGTCCGCGAGCGCCTTCTGCTGTGCGATAAGGCGCGTGAGGTTGCGGATGACGGCGAGTCTGCGGGGACCGCCGAGAATTATGCAGCTCAGCTCGTGGATTGGGGGGAGCGTAAAGGCCGTCTGTAGAGCGGGGAGGACGTCGGAGCCCAGGCGCGATTCCGGGATGGTAAGTTTCCCTGCGCGCAGGTCGGCTGAGGGGATTCCGTGCCGTGAAAGATAGATGGGGAGGGCGTGGGCGTTGAAGTCGAGGCAGACACGCGAGACGACCACGAGAGAGGCGTTGTCTAGGACTTCGAAGATCTCTGCCCAGAGTTCGATGGGCAATACCGGGAATTGGGGTTTCTTGCGGAGGGAGCGAAGAATTCCACGCAGGGGGAGGTGGGCGCCCAGGCAGAGAAAGGTCCTGCTCGAGCAAGAGGTCCACAGCAGTTTAAGTACTGACTGCTTGTGGCTGTCGCTGTCAGTGTCGACGCACAGCCTATATCGTGGGCAAATCACGGACCTATTCCGGCATTCTGTTACTCCCTGGGCCCGGCGTTCCTAAGGGGACCGTGCCGTGTAATTCTACCTACCTACCTACCGGTAAGCGGATAATAGGTCCGAGCGCGTGTGGTTGCACGTAGGATAACAGTCCGCTTTGCGGGCTCAGTGCAATGAAGGACTGGTATAAGCGCAAATGCGAGAGATACTAAAGCTTTGAGATTCACCAAAGATTCATCACGAAAAAAATTACGCCTTTACTGTGTCAGTGATCTAAGTTTTGCGACTTGAGCGTCTCCTCACCTAGGGAGAGTGCGCGCATTGGCATGATTATTGGCCTGCGCAGGCTTTTAAACCCACGTGGGTCCGTAGACGCGAAAATCATTAGATGTCAAGATGGCTTTGAGGGTAGGGACAAGGTAGGGATGAATGACCTGAGTTTGTTTCAGACTGTGTTTGTGGTCGAAACCGAGCGATTTGGACGTTCGTTGCCGCTCAGCCAGATCTACAGAGGCAATTCCAAGGCAATTCGCTTCGGGGTTGAAGAAAGTGTAGGCCAGAGAAGTCCGTCCAAATTCGATCCGGGATTGAGGAAGGGTCCTTTTGTTACAGAGGAGATATTATCGGCAGCAAGTCGGAAGCCTTTAGCAAGGCGAGGAGAAAGGCAATGTGGTGGCAGAAAGCAAGAGGCAAACGACACCGTCACACATTGGTCACACCTACCGGATTTGGCTCCAAAGTGATGTCGGGTTTAGCCGAAACACGGCTTGCCTCTTGCGTTCATGCCACCCGACTCGTCTCGCGCACACTGGGGCCATCTTGAACTTCCACTACTGGAAAAACCATAGCTATGCTGTGTGAGTCCAAATCAGCCGCTTCGTTCCACCCTTTCACAGCGATTCTCTATCCTGCGCCGACTCAGAGAAAAATCACTCGAGCGAGAGGACAATGTACCTGAACAAGGCAAGTAACGTATAGTCCAAAATCGGACACCACCGCGGCTCTGGTGTGCGGCGGAGGACGCGGAGGGCTGGCCTCAAGCTTCCACGGCAAGTACGGGAATGAGCCGCCGGATCATTGACGGCCCACTGCCTCGTGATCTGGCGGATGGTACCCGAGCGCTGACGTTTCACCCTCTTTCTTCCTACTTCCACGTTGAACCTAAGCCCGACATGTCGTCCAACGAGGAGGAGTCCGATCTGCGGGGGAAGCGCCGCCGCATCCAGCGCGCCTGTGACAAATGCAGAAAGAAAAAGATTCGGTGCGATGGGCCAGAATTGCCCGGCGGCAAGTGTACTACCTGCATGGAGGCGAGCGCCGACTGCACCTACCTCGAGGCTGCAGTGAAGCGCGCTCCTCCAAAGAGCTATGTGGATTCGCTCGAGGAGCAGCTCGATCGGGCACTGGCGCTCATACGCCAGCTTCGCGCTGAGCTCGCAGCAGCGCGCTTCAAGAACGGCGACCTTGAAGTGACCCCTGTGGCGACTAGTGGCGCGGAGGACAACCAAACTTCGACCCTCAACATCATCCGCGCCAGGCTGCGCGCCTTTTCCTTACCACCACCCGCGCCGCACGGAGACGATCTCGTGCATCTGGATCTCGCGCGACATGTGGGTCATCTCCCTTCATTTTCGTGGTGTTTGTTAATTCCGTCTTCAGCTTGAACAACTCTCCCTCGGTCGCCCACTCTCGGAGACCTTCTACGGTAAGAGCTCCAGCGTCACGCTCATCAACGCCGCCCTCGACCTCAAGGCCGACGTCCAGCGCGGGGAGGCGTGGGGCCGCGGTTACGCGCCCGAGCCCTCCCTCGGCCCGTGGCGCCATGGCTGGACCTCGCGGCGCATGAAATACTGGGATTGTAAACCGGTGCGTGCTCGTCATACTCGGCACCCGTCAAGTTCTGACTCGTATCAGTGGGAATGCGCCTATCCCCGCGCAGAACGCGTCTTACACTTCCCGCCGTTCGCAATGATGACCGAGCTCATCGCGTTGTATTTTCAACACCAGAACATGTACATCCCGCTGCTGCACCGGCCGACGTTCGAGCGCTGCGTTGCGGAGGGCCTTCATCTACGGTACGTGTTCTCACCTCGATAGATGACTGACTAGCTGACGACGACCACACAGGAACAATATGTTCGGCGCCACCCTCCTCCTTGTCTGCGCCATCGCGTCCCGCTGGAGTACAGACCCCGAGGTGGGCCGCCTCAGCTCCGACCCGTCGATTGCGGCGGACGGCCTGGCGTTCGGATGGCACTGGTTCAACCAGGCAAGTCGTTGTTGTCGTTGTTTCCTTGTTCTTGCTCATGCTAAGCCCCAGGTTCGGGACATGGGGACCCATATGCTCGGGATGGCGACGCTGTATGATTTACAATATTACTGTGTATGTTCCTCGCCATTGCGGGATTCACGATACCGATGACTTTTTTTTTTTGCGCAGCTGGCCGCGCAGTTCCTCGAGGGCTCAGGGGCGCCGCAGTTGTGCTGGACCCTCATCGGGTTTGGCCTCCGGCTCGCGCAAGTATGTGTTCTTTCTACCAACGGTTCCATCTCATGCGGACGCAACGTAGGACATCGGAGCGCACCGCCGAAAGACTCCACACGACGTGCCCTCCGTCGAGGGCGAGCTGCGCAAGCGCGCGTTCTGGGTCTTGGTCTATCTAGACCGACTCATGAGTGCTGGGACAGGGAGAACATGTGCGATGGACGAGAGCGAGTGAGTTTCGTTTCCTGCTGTCGGTTTGAGCTACATTGAACAAATCGACACAGTATTGATGTGCAGCCGCCGATTGAGGTGCGTGTCACTGCTTTGCGCGTCCAAGTTGAGGTTGCTGAAGTGCGCTTATAGTGCGACGACGAATTCTGGGAACATCCGACGCGGCCGTTCGAGCAGCCGCCCGGCGTTCCCTCGCGCGTCACGTTCTTCAACACAATCCTAAAACTGAACCACCTCCTTGCCTTCAGTCTCAAGCTTCTGGTGCGCCTCCCCTACCCCGTTCTTCCCCCCTATTCCACTGACTAAACTCAGTACCCCCTAAACAAAACCCGCGCAGTCTTCTCGCTGGACCCCGCGTTTGAGGAGACGCTTGTCGCGGAGCTCGACTCGGCGTTGAACAGCTGGCACGAGCGCATCCCCGCGCACCTGCGCTGGGACCCCGACCGCGCCGACATGGTGTTCTTTCACCAGTCTGCGGTGGTGTATTGCCAGTATTACCACCTGCAGATTTATGTGCATAAGCGGTTTATACCAGTTTTGCGGAATGCGCCGTCGGTTGGTCTACCTAGCTGCCTTGGTGTTCTCGCGGTCGCTGATGCGGGTTTTATTCTTTGACGCCAGGGCCTGCCGTCATTGGCGATATGCACGAATGCGGCGCGCGCGTGTGCGAATGTCGTGGATGCGCAGCGAAGGAGGACGGGGAAGGTGCCCAACATCATCAACGTGGTGCGTTACCTCTCTTTCCATTCGCGTATGTAGGACTCAGACTTTACTCTGTGGCGCAGAAGTCGGCCGCCACGGCGGCGATCGTGCTGTTGCTGAACGTATGGAGCGCTAAACGCACAGGCGTGGTCTCGGACCCGAGCCGCGAGATGGCGAATGTGCGGAAGTGTATGGAGGTTGTGAGGCTTTGTGAAGACCGGTGAGTGATCTCCACATCGGTTTCCATTTGCCGAGGCTGATTCGATTATAGGTGGCAGACCGCAGGTTTGCTATGGTGGGTGTTGAGTTTTTTTCTGCGTCAGCTATGCCAACTGATTGGGTAGGGATATCCTGGCGGAATTGGCCTCCGTTGGCCAGCTTCCGCTATCAGCGAACTCGGACTCGCCGTGCTCGCCAGGGACCAATGGGACAGTGCCCTCACCTCCTGCGTGGCGCGATGAGCAGGTGCCGGTGTTCCAGGCCTTCAACAACAACCCCATTCCGATGGAGCCGAGTGTCTTCGCCCCTTCTCCAGCCCCCTCGATTCCGCTGGGGCCCCAGCAAGGCTGGATACCAGACCCAACGGAAGTGAGCCGCGAACTGGGCGAGATGATGACCCTCATCGACAGTCAAACCCTCGCGATGTGGACGGAGGCGCCCGACGGCATTAGGTGCGTAAATCGTCCCGAGTGCGCTGCGTTCATGCTGATTAGTCTTGGCGTAGGATGGACGAGTGGGGGAATTATTTCGATAACTTTACGGAGGTCGCGCATCATGGGTAGGGGCGCTGTGGTTTTGTACTTATAGAGATTGCTTAGAGACGTGGAAAGCCTAGTGTACAGTCTGCGCCAATGTCATGATATCATGTTCTTGGCTTACACTTCTGGGCCAGTCCCAGAGTGATCAGGAAGTTGAACATTGTGCATCACAACAATTTAGACCCGACCTGTTAGAGTCTCATTCAGATGCAGAACTGCCGTTAAAACCAACACAAAAAGGATGTATTCGCGACATTGAACACGCGCCTAGGGTAGAAATGGGTACAAGGACAAATTGAGAACAGGTAGGTACGCGGAAACATTGACAACGAATTCCAGACGGGTGTAGGAAGCAGAGCCATGCTCAGGCGGTGATGGGGATGCAGTTGATGGCGATGAGACCACCTGGATATTCATTAGCACGGGGCGACGAGGGACAAGGAGAGAATTCAGAGGCACGCACCCCACTCGTTGTCGGGCGCATCACAGTTGACGGTGGTGGAGCCGCTGGAAAGTACGGTCAGCAGGAATGAATACACACAGAATGCGAGAGCGCGACGACTTACCAGTTGTTGCCGAGGACGGTGATCGGGGAGCAGCTCAAACCAACGAGGACGTTGAGACCAGTGAGGTCAAGCCCGAGGAGGGCAGCAACGGCGCTGGCAGCGGTGCTGTCCGAGGGGACGACGCTGTTGCAGCACTGGGGGGAGGTGGGGGGAGTGACCGGAGGAGGGGGCGTCCCCCAGGGGCTGGCGGCAGCAAGGGTCTGCATGAGAGGTTAGTAGTAGCAAAGGGAGGGAAGTGAGGGAGGCGTACGATGAGCACAGAGACGACGATGATAGAGAGTTTGGTGAACATGTTTGTTTGTAGAGAGCTTGAACTTCGGGGGGATGTTCGAGTGAGGTTTGAGAGAGACTTGGGGCGTGGTTTATAGCTTTTTGGACGAGGCTGGCCCGCGATTACAGGAGACGGGCGAGGCGGGCCTACAGTGAGATCATGGAGCAGCGGCGTCGGTCTACAGGGAAGAACAGATAACTGCTGAGCATCAGGGAGAGAACTGAATGCGATTGAATCGCGAACTTTGGTAATACGGAGGGAAGTAAACCCAGCCAACACGATTTGTGGAGCACGTTGACAGGGAAAATGCTGACCATTCTACGCTGCTGCGCTCCGTCATAGCAGTCAGAAGGGCCATAACTTGCCGGAGTACGTTGCATCCCTCGAGCGGCGTCGTTTCCTCCAGCAGTCCGGGAGCCACGAGATTCGATTCATTCGTGCTGGCAGCAGCCGTGGCCCCAGAAGAGGAGGAGGACCGTGAATAAGATGGGTAGTCGTGGCCACAGAGACGCTCAAGCGGAGGAAGAGCGGTTAACGATTCTAAAACTGGCCGCGACGTCACTGAGATTCGCTGTTGAACACTCACCGACTGCCCGAGACCGATCTAATAATATTGACCGCCGACGGCAAGACTCGCCGTCATAGGCACGGTGGCCTTTATGTCGGCAAGACTCAGAGGAGAAGCTAAAGCTGTCCTGAGTATTGTTATAGCTGAGGAGTTAGGTCGCCTCACTCTGCGGGAGTCAAAAGCCATCACCTCGGTGATTCCCGCCATCAGATCTCGGTGATTTGCGCGTTTGTTCAGAGTTGTGGTTGAAAATCATTGCGAAATTCTGAGAGCCGTGAAAGAGCCGCCACTGGCAGTTCCACCCTAGACTCTCAAACCACGAGAAGAATCATGAATGCTACGATTGCAGTGTTCCATGGAAAGGATAACATTCTTCCGGTTCCAGCCGACTCTCGTAGCCAGATTCAGTGGTCTGGAGGGTAGATCCTGGGATTGTGAGTGGAATAGTACTTATCCCTCAAGTTCAAACCTCAGCCGGGACGGAAACAAATTTTCAGTCAATCATACTACGTTCAGAACATAAGGGAGGTGGTTGAACCCAACCAAATCCTGTGTAACACCAGATTAAACACAGTGCCAAAAGGTCGTGACACCGCACGCATCCCCTTCCGAGAATGAGGTGCACTCGGCGAACACTCCGCCCTTGGAGACCTGGGTGATCCAGAGCGGACCGCCACACCCCCCGGCGACGAAGGTGATTCCGTTTCCTGTGGCGGGATTCTTGAGGACAAAGTTGCGTCCACAGAAGTTTGCTCCGATCTGGCAAGGCGCACCGCTCGGTCAGTCTATCCCTCAGTGTAAGGGCGGTAGGTGAGTACTCACAGGGCCGATGACCACAGCGCTGCATTTGCTTTGGCCGGAGACCCACGCGACCATGTTACCCTGGCTAGGGTCTTCCCCAATGTTGATCGCAAACGGGGCAGCGAGCGGGGTGAGGCCGCCCGCTTCGACGGTCGCATTCCCCGCGTCCACCTTGTCGATGACCGCGCCCGACACGAGGGCAGCGAATGCAATGGCAGCAGAGATAGCAGCGGCGAATTTCATTGTTGGGTTTGTCGAGGTCTGGATAGTAAAGAGGGAGAATCAAACACCAGGAATTACTGAGGGTGGTTTGGAACTTACCCGATTGTACAATGGTTGCACGGTGGGTGACTGAGCTCTCAGTTCCACCCAGAGCCCTTTATACACAGTGTTTGATTTATTGGTGTTGTTGTTCACCCGACGGAGTCGCTACCGAGTATCCGCCAGGCGATCTTGTTTACAAGTACAGTCAACCGCAAGAGGACTTTCGGGAATCGGAGCCGGTCTTACCAACGCCAGCACGAAGGACCTATTCAAGGAGAACCCAGGTAGGCAGCTTAATTCAAATATCGACACCGTACTTGGCCGCCCGTGGTCGGACTCGGAAAAATGCTTGTTCGGGTCGGCGGTCCGCAGATTCTGGAAAGAGCTAGAGCTCAATTTCGGCCGCCAAAGGCCTCCGCCGTATATCCTGTCGACACACCCTCCTCATCGACCATAGAATGTTCTGAGTGACTCGAGCTTGAGCTCGGGCATATTATTTTTGAACCAGCTTCTTATCAGTCCGGCCCAACAAAGGTCCTCCCCGGGTGCGATGAACGCGCCCTTGCCGTACGGCGGGGAAATAACAATTATTCTTCTGGTTTGACCGGATTCAGAGGCAAAGCAGACTTGATAAAACATCGTACCTCTAATATATATTCTCAACTGCGGTAAGATGTCATTGAGATTGACTCGAGCGATTCTACAATAACTTCTTGACCCAAGCCTTATGAGCGTCGAAGGAGACCAATGTTGAACACGGGCTACCATCTGGATATTTTGCCTGCTTCCGGGGAGGACTTGGTTCAATTTTCGATGATTAATTCCTACATGTTCAATGAGCGCGCTTCGGCAATGAGGCAAAGGTGTGACCAGTAAGTGACGCCCAAACGAAAAAGACGACCCGCTACTTTACCGCGCGGTAAAAGGAGAAAACAGACGAAGCCAAAACCAAGCACTGATCGGAGTTCAAGCGGAGCCTGAATGATTTGATCGCCGACATCACGCGTGACGTGGCAAACTCTCTCAGAGTCTTTCTTCTGCCCCCAATCTGCCCCTCCGCTTCTCGTTCAGACAAGCTGGTCTCGAGCTGGACTCGCTCTTAGGGACTACTTTGAATCCTTCGCTTGAAGCGCCACTCGGGCGGTGATGCTATGGGCATCTAATCAGTCCCAGTGCGGCACGGTAGCTTGGCACACGATCCCGCGGAAGGAGAACTCCCGCGGGGTTGAGACAATGTTTTAGCAGGAAACGACTCCCCGAGGGGAGCCTAGTTGTATTTGGGTCGAGTTGGTAACGAGAGGACGTGAAGCGGCATGGAGTGGGCGCGAGGGAGAAATGCGACGAGGGAAGGAAGAGGGGGAGGAGTGATGAACCGGTAATCCCTAGAATGTTGCGCCGAGAGGTGCTTGTTGATTTTTTTTTTTTTTTTTTTTTTTTTTTAAAGCAGTGGAGAAGGATGCCAAGGAGTGGGGGAGGGAAGTGGAGGAATGTGTGGAGGAGATGGATGATTTGGAGGTAAGGGGGAACCGTCGGCACGGCGGATATGAACGATGAGTGGGTGTGGGCACGGGCGCACCGGTTGCAAGACTGGGTCGACCAGCCTTACTTTTTCGCAGGTCCAAGAGCATCGTCGGGCGCCGTGAACGGGTGGATTGTTAGGCCAGGGACGAGCGCAATTGCCGCGCTGTTCTTCCACCTCGAGATCGCGTCGGCGACGGCGTTGAACTTTCCGGGAACGTGAAGGACACGCAGTTCGATGTTGTGTGCCAATTGAACGTCGACGGCTGACTTGAGAATATCGTTGTAGGCCGGTAAGGCCTTGAGAGAGCTGAATATGTCGACAGTATTCGAGCTGTCGGTGTATACGGTGAGACGAGAACCGTGGGGGAGGATAGCTGCCGCGCGATGGATTGCGGCGCAGACACAGAGTGCCTCGTAGAAGAAGATTTTGAGCGCCTCGGAGATGCCGGAGGGAAGCTCAGACTGATAACCAACGGTGAGAGCGGGGATGTAGAAACCCATGCCGCCACGACCGTCGCCGTGAGTCGAGGCGTCACAGTAAATGACGAGATTGGCGTCGTCGGGGTCGAAATCAACGGATTTGATCAAGAAAATACCGTCCGCGCGCTCGACGTGGTCGGCGAGCCAGTCCAGGTCGCGGCGTACTGATTCGTTGACGAAGATCGGAGCGTTGGGGTGCGACTTATTTTCCATCTTCCCGTACACATTGCAAAGTGCCGGTTTAAGGAGAGGGAAAACATTGAAGACCCAGTTTGCATAGCCAGCGAGGGCCTGCCATTCTCGCAGTGTACGTCGGACACCGCGCTTGGGTCTGAGCGTCCAGCGGCGGAGCTCGGCGACGAACTCGGCGCGGGCACTATCGGGGATTGTAACCCTCATCAACCGTGTGTCGACGAGAAACCCGATAACAACGAGCTGCCACCCAAAAATCTGCTTATCCTCTGAGTGGGGGATGCCCAACCAGTCCCAAAGACGAAGGAGTCTGGTTTTATTTGTGGGGAACGACCGCTTATAAGGTTTATAGTATAGCATGTCGGTGGCGAGCTGAGCAGAGTGGAAGTCGTCCATGTATGCAAAGAGGTTGGGGATGAGGAAGATGACCATCGCAATCCACAGGACGAGGCCAGCGAAGGTAGTCCAGATGGGTGGAGACGCTGAGGAGCCGAAAGTGGCGGCGCGGTCGACGTGGAAGAGGGTGCCTATGCGGTAGACTTGCCAGGGCTGCCACATGACGTTCATAGGCAGGACCTTGAAGGCACCTTTGACATCGGATTTAAACACGGTGAGCTCGACGTCCGGTCCGTGCTCGCGACGAAGTGCGCGGAGGTGGTCCGTGAGCTCACGAATGCCGTCGTAGTGTGTTTGGTTTGTGTCGGCGCGAGAAATAATTGAGTTCCGCGAGAACTCGCCGGCACTGAAGTTGGTAACGAGGCGGAGTTTCTCGGAATGTGGTTTCGGAACACCGTGGATGGGTGCGGCATGCATGCCAGGTAGGAGCTCGGGGAACCCTTCGGAGAAGCGGCCAGCGGCAATCTCCTCGTCCCTGGTTTGCTCTAGAAAGGCCTGCTCGTCGACGGAGCGAACAGACATCGAACCATCCAACGTGACGGGGTGGGATTCAACCGGGCGAGCCCAAGGCCAGAAGCCATTCTTCAGGCCCTTGCAGAAGGATGTTACGAGGGGGCGGTTCGGGTGCGTCTCCAGAAGTTTTTCGAGGCGCGCAACTCGAATCGGCGTGGAGGTTTTGAACAGATGGGGATTGTGCACGACAGTGTGCACAAGTTCGCGATTGTCGAACGCCTCCGCGGGGACGTCGGGAAGTGGCGGATCGATTTCAGTGGCCAGCGCCGTAGGGCTAATGCGGCGCTTGCCGGTGGACCAGATGAAGTCGCGGAGATACCGCGGTCGCAGAGACCGCAGTGCGCCTAGTGGAGCTGACGGCAGCGGAATCTCGGCGGGAACAGCCTGGCCTGCCGCGGCCAACGGACCACAGCCCGTAAGGCTAGGAAGTGGAGAGGCATCAGAGATGGGAGTAGTGATGCTCAGGGCCCGGCTTCAAGCCCGAAGCCCGCCAAGCCAGGCCCGATGAAGCCCGAGCCAGGCCAGGCCCGACGGCGGGCTTGAGCGGGCCTCGGGCTTGGGCTTCGAGAATTTCAGGCCCAAGCCCAGGGCTCAAGCCCGGGCCTGGGTACCGCCTACAAAGGTGAGATTTAGACTCAACTGAGACAGTTAAAAAGGTCAAATCACAACTCAAAATCACCCTAGTCAATTCAGAAATGTCCTCAGCACCCAACATTGCAATTACGGACATATGAAATGGGTTGAAATTCAACCACAATGTCCAAAAGCGGAAGTCGGCGGTTGAATTGCTTCAAAATATTGACGGTGAGTGTGGAGGTAGGACCAAAATCACTTTTAAAGCTTACCCATCAATTTTGTTGCGTTGCAACATTGTTCTGGTGCATGCAAATATTTCCGTGACGCTACCCTGCCAGGCCCGGGCTCAGGCCCGGGCTTCGGGCTTGGCTTGGGCTTCGGCGGGCTTGGGCTCGGGCCTGGAGAATCTCAAACCCAAGCCCACTCAAGCCAGGCCCAAGCCCGGGTATCCAGGCCAGGCCGGGCCCTGTACATCACTAGATGGGAGTGATGGGAGCGGCGCCAGTGTCGATTCCCAGAGAGGTCAGGAAGGCAGGGAAGGCTAAGGAGGTCACGGAGACGTCCATGACGCCAGCTGAAGGCAAAGTAGTTCGCTTCGCCGGTGGTTCGTCGAGGTCCACAGCATCGGTGTGGCTCCGAGGTCGACGCAGAAAGGACACAGAGGTTGGGGTGACAGGCGTCGACTCCATGGAAAGAAATGAGCAGGATGCGATGGGAGACAGTTGGGCACCAAGTGTTGACAAGGTTGCACGAAAACTAGCGACGCGATGTAACTAGTGAGGCGAGAGACGCATTAGCCGAAGCTCAATGCAAGCGGAGCGAGGAAGCTACCTAGTGAGGCGAGAGACACCGAATACGAGAGCGACGGCTCAAGTACGATCACTAGGGTAGCGCGGCTGAAACCAGACAAGTCTCGGTTAAAGCAGGTGAAGGCATGCTCTCACGGAGAACACACCTGAGTGATGTACAGCGAGTTCGACGGAACCGCAAGCTGTGGATCACGGCACAGTCGGGTTCAACGGGGGAATACTGAGCCAGACAAAGTCTCGACGTCAGTATTTGAACCACGACAGGCAAACGAACGACATACATTTGAGAGCGCGAAGGAGGACGGAAAGCCACGGGCCTTTCCTCGCAGCGCGTCTCAATATGTATGGGGCCGGCGGGTCCGTGCAAGACGTTGCGTAGCGACATGAACAATAAGGGCAAGGCCCAGACTGCTCCTGCTTGACGAAGAACAATAGGAGCACGGCTCTTATTGTCTCGCTTGGACCTCCGGTGGCTGCGAGCCGCCCACGACCCGCCGGGGCTGGGCCAAGCGCGACGGCGCTTGTGATCCGCGCAATTATCCCCGCTCGGATGACACCGATACGGTCGGAGCCTCCAGCACCAGAGGGATAAGTGGCGGTCGAATTCAACCAAGCCTGGGAGACGTCCCTGCACGACTGATTAGATTCGAGTAAACCAACTTTAAACACAATAATATTCCTGTGATGGTGCCGTTTTGGTTTTCCTTAGAAGACTGGGTTTAGATCGCTTTCCCCACGGGAGGGTTTTCCATGGAACTCGCGACCAAGCCACCCCGCCGCACGACTCACGGCCACATATCAGGCCCCGAATCTCTGACCCCCTGGCTTCCTTGCGAGATCTACGGGCCACGCTCGGCATCTAGAGAATTTCCTGTCTTTTGCGCCTTCGTACATGGGCATCATTTCACCCGGACTAATCGGTATCTGGGCAGTACTAATAAAGCACCGTTGGGCGCTAACGCGAGGCTTTGTCCTCATCACGGTCAAGAGTCAAGGCGCAGGAACTTCGACCCACTTGGACTTGGTACGGACACGATCATCGCGGAAACTGGGCTGATCATGGCACGACGTTGGGAGAAAGTATACGATTTCGCTCCAGAGATACAGTGGTACGGCTCAACTCCAACTAAACTTTCCTCGAGCAATCCCCGTGCTGCGCCATACATATCGGCTAGACCCCTGGGCAGTGTGCGGATCGGGATACGGCGTGGCGCGGAAAGCCGTCCAGACCGCCGGCAGGGCCGCGCGGGCGGCTATGAGCATGCGGGGGGTTGGCCCGCCGGCTTTCGACCTACTAGCGACGCCAGCGAGCGATTGCGCTCCCGCGGGGCCAGCGGGCAACTGCGCTTGGGCGCACGAAGCAAGCACCTGCAACCGGTCCTCGTCCAGCGGTCTCGAAGCAACCACCTGCAACGGGTCCTTGTCCAGCGGTCGTGCGGGGAGGAGGTTGCCGACGCGCGCGGCAGCGTGTTGCACGCGCAGGACGCGCGCCGAGCGCACCACGCCCCTCTGCCGCTTCGGGACCTGCGTCGCGCGCGGCGTTGGCAGCGACGCCGACGCGTCGCTTGCCAGCGCGTACTTGAGGTCTGTGATCCGCGCGTGTGCTTTCGTGTTCCTCATGAGTTCAAGGGCCAAACAAAGAGTGGAGAGGCACACACCTGCCTCGAGCGTCTCGGCCGCGGTGAACGTCGGGATATTTGCGACGTCCAAGATGTGCTGGAGGCGCAGGATGATCTGCGCATACTGGTCCCTCCGCTTTTCGTAGAGTTTGAACACAGAAGGCGGAACCGCGAGGGGGTGGGCATCGTCAAGCGCGTTTGTAAGGGAGATGATGTACTCGAACACTAGTGCGTGAGTCGTCAGCGGTGTGCACGGTATACGGGATATATTCATGGATGAGCGCACCTGTCTCGATCAACACAATCCGCCGCGTGAGCGTGTTGTGGTCCGGGAACGTACGCGGCGCGCGCTCGGTCGGGAGGATGGTGTTCAGCGCTGTCAACCATTGTGCGAGCTTGTCGCTGTATTTCAGAAGCCCTTCCGACTGTTTTCCCAGTGGGCGCGTAGAGTTTGCGGGTGGAGATGGCATGGGTGATGTTTTGTTTCGTGTTGTTCTTGCGAACGTGCTTTTTATATGGAGGTGCTTTGACCGGTGCCCTACTCTTTGTTAATTGTTGTTTATTTTGGACCTGCGCTTTGACCTTTGACCATGCTGGGAATACTTGTTCCCTTGAGTCCATCTCTGGCCGTTATTCAACCAGAGGTCTTTCATCACAAGATTATGCCTAAGTCGGTACATACGAGGAGGCAATTAGAGGCAATCCTGCATGTAAAGATGGGCAGGGCACAGGTAATGCTCTCCCAATCCCTCATCGCGCGTAGTCATGACGAGACAAAGCCGACAGACAATAAGCACGCTTGGTGCGCTTGGACTTGGGCCACACATTGGTGATGCCACGGTCTTATTGTCCATCATCTCAGCAAGTGCGCCGGATGGACATCACCGTTCTCGCAGGGAGCTTTTGTGGGGCTTCAGCATTTGAGACTTGAGTTGAAGGTTCAAAAAGTGAGGAACGAGATTAATGTTGAAGCGTCTGGCTACGAGAGACTAAGTTGAAGGTGCAGTTGCACAATCATCAATGGAGGAAATGGTCGTACTATCCTACGGCGGCGAACGAGAGAAGCCGATGAAGACCTCGTGAAGACCCTCATGAGGCGTCACAATCTTGTCAGGAAATTCGCGACGTCGAAATCATACACGCGACCACAGGTCCAGCTTGCACGGTCCACCCGCCAAATGAAAGGAATGCTCCTGGCAGGATTCGAACCGCGAACTGGTCGGGGATCGGCACAGTGATTGCCGAGAACAGTTACGGATTTGTAAACGACTCTCGTGTCCTACCCTCATCTCGCCTCTGTGCCCTTCGCCAGCAAGAGATTCATTTGGGCCTAGTTTTGTCATGTCGGCGGAAGGAGTTGATTTCGATATCCGCCCACCTGCGCCGTAAGTTACCCGCTGCATGGTTGAGGCGAAAGGACTGACTGCTGTATTTTCAATCCTGGTGGACAGCGGACCCGAATCCCAGCGAAGTTTTACTCAAGAAATGGAGTCAATCGACGCTCAAATTGCCTGGCACTACAGGCAAATTGCCATACTGAAAGCCAAACGCAATTCGATCGCCCCGATCTGCAGGCTACCCAATGAACTGCTCGTGAAAATCATCACGATATACGCCGTCGAGTCCGAAACTCTTTTCGACTTGGGATGGGCCAAGGTGGTGACCCTCGTATGTCAGCGCTGGTACGCCGTTGGACGAGCAGAGCAGTCACTGTGGTCGTTCATCGATATCGGCTATGGTCACTGCTGGAACCGTTTCTACGGACAGTTGAAGCGTTCTGGCGTCGCGCCACTCACAATCAAGCTCGCCCACTCTGAAACCCGCTACTATATCGATGTCATTCTGGACCATTCTGCCCGCATCGCCGCGCTCGACCTGTCTGGGGAGGCTCAGCACATTCATCACTTCCTCGAGGAGCTTCCGAACCGCGACTTCTCCATGCTCGCCTCTCTCGGCCTGAATGCGGAGTATCACCGCGACGGGGTTCCTGCGGGATTCGTCGCGGACCTGCCGGCGGTCGTCCTCAACGGTGGCATGCCAAAGCTCAAGGAGTTGAAGCTCGCGCTCATCAATCTCCCGTGGCGTTCGGTTCGCGGCCTCGAATCCTTGTCACTAACAAGGTCCAACGACTCGGGCGCGCCCGTTTTGCAGACATTCGACATGCTCTTCTCGATGCTCGAGCTCTGCCGTCAGCTCAAGACGTTGAAGCTCGACGGAGTCATTCCGAGCGAGTTCGACTGGGATGGTGGACAGATCAGCCTCCCAAATCTGACGTCGATCTCTCTTCGAGACCGCGTCTACCTCTGCTGGATCGTCTTGAAATATCTGCAATTTCCCCTCGACGCTCAGGTGGAAGTGTATGCACTCGGCCTCCGAGCTGGGGCGGACGCCAGGGACATCCTCGTGCCAATTACCCGTCGCCTCCGAGCACCCGGCGCGCCCCGCCCTCCCCTCCTCATGATTCAATGCTCCAGCTCAACCTCCTCCCCTTCCGCCCCCACATACTGCACATTCACCGCGCATTTGAGCACCACTCCCTGGGACATGCTCTCAGCCAACGCTCCGTTCTTCACGCTTAATACCCACCCGAACAGCGAACACGCGCTGCGCCAGATCATGTCCAAGGTCGTCAAGGCCACCCCCCTGGCGCACATCACGCACCTGGACGTCCGCATGGCGCCGTTCCTCACCGGGGGGTCCTACCGCACACTCTTGCAGTTCTTACCCGCGCTCGAAACCGTGTTCATCATGGGGAACGCCGGCGCGCTCCACATCTTCCACGCACTCGCCGAGCTCGAGCTGTTCGATCCGGAACGGCGCAAGTACCGTCGCCCAAGGCACCTCCATGTCCTCGCGGTGTATGTGGACGCGAAGCGGGACGTCCTCCCCGCCGTGCTCGACGCGCTCGACGCATATCTGCGCCTCTGCCACGCTCTGGGGACCCCGCTGCCGATTCTGGAGATCGAGGAGAGGCATCGTTGTTTGGTGCGTTATGAGCAGCGGTTGGAGGCGCTGTTCCCGCTGGTGGGGGAGAAGATGGTGCGTGATGGGGTGGTGTATGACCCAGTGGAACGGGAGAGGAAATTGAAGGCGTGGAAAGCGGCGCGGCGGCTACGGCTGCAGGCACGCGGAATTGAGGTTGAAGATTCGGATAACGAGTAGGGTGTAACTTCGTGGTTTAATAATTTCACAATGAAGCAAGATGGAATGGTACGAGTACCAGCGATTGAAAAGGGAATGGAGTTAGGAACTGTCATATGAATCAAGCTTGAGCTCATTGGATGTCTTTCCGACTTTCGATGAAAACCAACACAAAAAGGATGTATTCGCGACATTTAACACGAATCAGTGCCTAGGTAGAAAATGGTCCAGGAACAAAGTTCAGACGAGGTACAGATAGATACAAGCGCAGAACGAGTGCCGAATGACGGTGAGCGTTAACTCAGGCGGTGATGGGGATGCAGTTGATGGCGATGAGGCCACCTGAGAATCGGTGTTAGCACGACGGACAAGAGAGGAAACTCGACGCCACGCACCCCACTCCTTGTCGGGGGCATCGCAGGTGACGCTGGTGGAGCCGCTGCAGTATAGCGTTAGCGGGGGTGCAAACACAGGCAAGAGCGTCCAATTACCAATTGTTCCCGCCGACGGTGATGGGGGAGCAGCTCAAACCGACGGGGACGTCGAGGCCGGTGAGGTCGAGCCCGAGGAGGGCAGCGACGGCGCTGGCGGCGGTGCTGGTCGAGGGCACGACGCTGCTGCAGCACTGCGGCGAGGTGGGGGGAGTAACCGGGGGAGGAGGGGTCCCGTTGGGGATGGCGGCAGCAAGGGTCTGGAAGAACTAGGTTAATAGTTGCAAGGGATGGTAGTCAGTAAGGCCTACGATGAGCACGGAGGCGACGACAACAGAGAGCTTAGAGAACATGTTTGTTTGTAGAGAGCTTGAACTACGGGGGGATGTGTTCGAGTGAGGATCAGGAGCGACTGGAGGGGTCTTTTATAGGGCTTTGGACGAGGATTTCCCGCGATTCTCCAGGATGTGGTTTCAGAGGCATCATGGAGCGGTGGAGCTATTCGACGCGGTGGAAAACGGACTGTCGAACGCCAGTGAGAGAATTGACTGCGAGTGAATTGCGAAGCTTGACAACAATGCGCAGGGGAAGTTCATCCAGGTGGAGTGGCTTGACAGGGAGAATAATGACATCGTACGCTTCTGAGTTCCGTTATGACATTAAGACGAGCGTGAGGACTTCCCCATGTTGTGATTGTATTTTCACCTGGACCGAGGCGGCCGCGGCGTCGTACCCAATAGCAGTCGGGAGCGGCGAGAGTTTCAATCCCAGAGGTAGCATCGTCGAGCGAGTCGAGGATAGGCAACGGTGTCGAAAGTACCGCTCTTCCTCCGCTCGAGCGGTTGATAAGTCTAAAACTGGCCCGCGACGTCACTGATATTCGCGGTTGAACGTTAACGTTGAACACTCACCGAATGTCAGAGGCCTTATGTCGAACGATCTATATTGACCGTCGACGTTAACAGTCGCATAGGCGTCATGGGCATAAATATGTACCTTGTCCCTTGAGCTCCAAGGGGAAGCCTAAGCTGCCGTGAATCTTTCAATAGCTGAGGAGTGAAGTGGCCCCGTGTTGTACAGCACTCGAATTCGAAATCTGTGACGCCATAAAGAACCAAGACGGGCAGAAAGACGGGCTTTTCAGTGAGTTGGTTTGAGATTGTCGAAATTCGAGTCGTGACTCGTGAGCAGCGAGCTCAAGCCTCAGAGTTCTTGCGGCAACAGCAAGGGAACTGCCTGATTTCCAAACAAACAGCCGAAGAGTAGACGAGTTATCATGGATGGCTATGGCAGTAGTCAGTACGCAGACGGGACGAGAAGGAAACAGCGCCGTCATGAGGGTGAGAAGCAAGCCAGGGTTTGAAACTCCGCTGGGCACGTGGCCATTAGGAACTCCGATTGTGCGGCATGCTCGGCAGATTCCGGAAATGCGAACTGGGTTTACTCCTGGGTCCCTGTTGTGTGCATCGACTGTTCAAGCTCGATTTCTGCCCAACTTCTAAGTCAACCTCACTCATTTCGCCTCTAAACGCGGCCTGGCCTCAACTGGAGACTCCAGTTGAGCCTGGAGTTCCTCACATCAATAAGTTGAACCCATTGAACCTTTTCTCGCCTCGCATGCATGAGTACTTGCCCTCTCAAGGGGAAGTACAACGGGGGGTAACATGGAAGGGGTCGGATCTTTGCCTGACCTTGCAATTCATGTTGCCCTGATCGCAAATTTTCCATTTTCACTCCTAACATTCAACTCCTCATTCACCGATCCTCCTATGGGCTCTTTAAAACGTCGGCGTCGGTCCTTCCAGCGTCCATTAACTTCCCCTCATTATTCCCCCCCGCCCCCGTACCTATGTCGCCAACCTCCACCCTCAAACTTGTGCGCGAATTCGCATTCTGCGTCGTCCTCTCTTTCGCAGTCGTCATCGGCGTGATCCACACCGCCCTCCACCTCCTGCAGAACTACTGCGTCTCGCAGTGGCTCCTCCAATCCCGTGTCGCCGAGGTCCTGACGGAGCCCGCGGTGCGCATCGCGCAGATCACGCAGGCGCGCGAATACCTCCTCGTCGTGCTGAAGGTCACCGTCGCGTGCACGATCCTCGTCTTTGCCGCGCGCGAGGTGGGGCAGGGGCTCGCCTCCTGGATGGGGTCGGCCGCCGGTGGGGAGACGAGTGGGGATTTGGAGGCTGGGGATACGAAGGTTGCTGGGGAGTGGAAATCGGACGAGAAACGCCCGTGAGTACTCACTCGCGTTTGCCTTGTATTCGAGCGTATACTCATCCGGAATACCAGGTACATGTTGACGGTACCCGCGCCGCAGGAAGCCCTTGTCGCGATGTAGTCGGATAATGTATTTGGTGCTTAGCGTTGTTTGCGTTTTTGGCTGGCGGAATGTTGGAAACACGGTGCGCCTGCGACGGCTTGGCTCGGCCCAGGCGTATGATTACCCAGCCCATTCCCCAATAAACACACAGGTTCCTTGTCCGTTTGTATTGGAGAGAGTACTGCAGGGAGCGGCGCCGCATTTATTCTAAATCCACTGACGCGCTGCGCGGAAAGTAAGCCGCACCTGGAGTCTGGACCAACAAGGCACGCGTCGAGCCGAGCTGAATTTATCACGGCGCGAGGGGTGAAGCGTATTGGAATCGGTCGGTCATAGGTTCAATGGAAGACTCGTCCCAAAGGACACCTGGAGTACTGTTGCGCCTCAAGTCTCATCGATTTTGCTTGAATTCTGCGGGCAATTTTGTTGTACTTGTTCAAGGAATCGTTCGCTCCGAGACGTAGGTATTTCGGGGGAGACTCTACCGTTTGCGGTGGAACTGCTTGAGCTAGACACAGTAAGAACTCGTCGTGAAGGCGTTTTGCTGGTTGTTGGTGGGAAGCAAGAGGCAAACCTTCGGCAACATGCACAACCACCGGCACAAACGGCTGATGGCCACGTGGCGGTCGGAGTTTCAAACCACGTTGCTTCCCACCCTCATCACGGCGCCGTCGCTGTTTCCTCGTCCCGTCTACATTGTGGCTTGTCCTAATCCCACCGCGGCTGCGATCAGCCTATCGTCATTGCACTCTGTCGTTTTCAAATCGATATTTGCGTCAAGAACTCTAAAGCTTGGGCTCGCGACTCGGATTTGGATTGAATTTGGCGAACTCACTGAAAATTCCGTTGTTCTTGCCGGTCTTTGTTCCTCATGGTCTCGCAAATTTCCGGTCAACCTGAAACGTGAAGCCACTTATCTCCACATCCAGAAACATTCTAAATACTTGCGACAGCTTTACTTGGCTAGGCAAAGAAACAGAGACTAAGTTTACTTCCTTCCTTCCCAGAAATAATGCGGGAATCTCGCCAGTCGGCCTTCTCGATGTTCGGTGCCTTGGGCGCTCGTCGTGGCGCTTGACGTTTCAACGGACTGCAACCGCGTATGGTCGGATCACCGGCGGTTTCCCTTTTGCTTCCTACCACCACCTTCAAAAAACAAAATGGACGTTCAACGGGGGGAATCCCGCGATGAACGGCGTGCGGCCGTCAAGCCCACCCCCCTACCCAAACTACAGGTCTTCATCCTCATTTTCATCCAATTTTCAGAGCCCGTCACGGGTAAATCTCCCCCTCCTCCCATTGGCAAATTGCAGGGTTGACGCCGAATACTTAGCTCTGGTCATCTACCCGTTCATCATCCAATTCGTGCGCGACACTGGCATTACTGGGGGCGACGAAAGCAGGACTGGGTACTTCGCTGGTATCATCGTGCGTCTGACTCATCTTCCGTCTCCGGGCAGTAAAAAAATCTCCGTTCTGTAGGAATCGATTTTCTTCCTCGCCGAGTGTCTCACTGTCGTCTGGTTCGGCCGTGCTTCCGATCGGTATGGGCGTCGTCCGATTCTCCTGATTGGCCCCGTTGGACTTGCGCTCTCGATGCTTGGCTTTGGGTTATCGAAACGATTTTGGTCCCTCGTCGTGTTTCGGTGCTTTCAGGGCGCCTTCAACGGGAATATCGGCAAGTGTCTCGTCCTCTACGCGCTGGAATGGACGCTAACCTCGCGCAGGCGTCTCCAAAAGTGTGATGGCGGAGGTAAGCAGCACGGTCCGTGAGGCGGCAAGTTTATAAACTTCTCCATAGATCTCGGACTCTACGAACGCGGCGGAAATCTACTCGTTCATGCCGTTTATGTGGACGGTGGGCGCGACCCTTGGGTTCGATTCTTCTCCCCCTTTCAACCTTCCCAAACGGTAGCTGATTCCGATTCTAGGCCCTTCATCGGCGGCAGCCTCGCGAATCCAGCGGTCACATTTCCCGATTCCTGGGGCCGAATTCCCCTCCTCAGAGAATTCCCCTACCTCCTCCCCTGCGCGACCGCAGCAGCCCTAGCCTTTGGCGCCTTCGTGTTCGGTTTCCTCGGCCTCAAGGAGGTGCGTGTGGTGTCCGCCTCGTCATTCACCCGTGGAAGCCTCATTCGACCTCATACATAATGTAGACTCTACCCTCAGCGATCGCGCGTCGCAAACGCGCGGTGACAGGGACCGAGACCGAGCCTCTCATCCCCGATTCTACTGCTGCCTCGCTGGACCACGCCAGTGACGACCCCCCACCCCCGCTGCGCGCCCTCTTTGTCCGCCCCGTCCTAATCTCGCTCATGAGCCACGGCTTCCTCTGCTTCTGCCAAATGTCGTACGATGTGCGTCGATATCCACCCGTGTGCCGACTGACTCACCACTGAATAACCAACCAACCAACCACCCAGGTCCTGGTCCCGCTGGTCTACGCGACGCCCATCGCCCTCGGCGGTCTCGGGTTGACGTGCGCCTGCTTTCTTCCTCTCTTCCCCTCGCTCGGAACTTCACTTACGACCACTTATTTCATTCCAGCCCGCTCCACATCGGGCGCATCATGGCCACGCTGGGCCTCCTCAACACCATCACGCAAATCTTTTTCTCCGCGCGCCTCATCCGCCACTTCGGCCCCCGCGCCATCTTCATCACCGCCTTCTGCGCCCTCGCCGGCGCCTTTGCCCTCTACCCGCTCCTACGACACTTTGCCAGAGAGGCGGGCGGGGTGGATTGGCGCGTTATTGCGGTGATGGTAGTGCAGATGAGCTCGAGTTTTGTTGTGTTCCCGACGTTCGGTGCGTTGGGCCATACTATTAGTATTACGCGCAAACGATACTGACGAAACGAAACGAACCACACTTGGCAGCCTGCACCCAAATCTTCATCGTCGACGCCGCACCGACGCCTAACAGCCTCGGCACCGTCAACGGCCTGGCACAGATGGTCGCCTCCACCCTACGCAGCCTCGCGCCTGTCGCCACCGCGTCGCTCTTCGCCACCTCCGTCTCGCACAACCTCCTCGGCGGTAACATGGTGTTTTTGGTACTCAGTGCGGTTGCGCTGGCGGGGGTGAGGGCCGCGGTGGCGTTGCCGAGGAGGCTCAAGGGCGAGATGTAGAGGGGGGAGTGTGGCATAGGTATCATCTTCCTCGGAGCAGCCTCTCAACAGGCTGGGTTAGCCAACAAACTCTCTCCATGCGTGCCATCCCATCGAATTCAAACTATCTGGTTGAAATCGCCAAACCGCTACACATGTAGAGGAGACGCGGACAAGTATCAGGAGTAGGACGACCGTGATCTCTTTTCCTTCCGACCTGACAAAAATTCGAACTCGACTTCAGCTTTACAGAGTCTGCCGCACGGCATCGGAATACGTAATGACCACGTGTCGGTCGGAGTTTCAAACCCTGCTTGCTTCCTGCCACCACAACACAACCTCGCTGTTTGCTTCTGGTCTCCTCTCCGTCCCTCCTGGTCTAAGACTGTTTCTCTGCTCAAACGTTAATCTTGGGCCTCTGTCCTCTGAGGCTTGAGCTCACAACTGGATTTGGTCGAAGTCGAGTATTGCACGCTGGAAGCCACTTTGCAGCGTCAAATTCGCTTGATATCTGCGGCAGCTGCGTGGTTTATTGGCCAGTTGAACCACATCGAGGACGCGGCTGAGTCGGCTCCTTCCTCACCAATTTCCGTTCATCCCAAAGCACGTAAAGATCCCGCTGTGCCAGAAAAAAACCCTCTATGGCGTCACGGATTCGAGATTCGAGTGCTGTAAATTTGGAAAACATGAGGCCACCTCGCTCCTCAGCTATGAAAAGACTCACGGCAGTGTTGGCTTCCTCCTCGGAGCCGTATAAGGTATGTATGTACGCCCATGACGCTCACGATGCGACTCTAACCGCCCACGGTCGATATAGATTGTTCTACATGAGGCCTCTGACATTCGGTGAGTATTCAACCGCGAATATCAGTGACGTCGAGGCCAGGTTTAGAACCGTCAACCGCTCTGCTCGATCACCCCTATGGCGGCGGGTACGCATTATATTCGTGATCCTGCTCGACGACGCTCCTGCCAGCATCGACTCAAGCATGTCCCGTCGGTTCCCGGCTGTTACAGGAAACGACGCCCGCTCGCGGATGCATGCAAAGATCAACGGGGAAGTCCTCACGCTCATCTGACTGTCATGACGAAACACGGAAAGCGTATAATGTCGTTATTCTCCCTGTCAAGGCACTCCACCTGGATGGATGTACTTCCCCCGCGCATTAACCAGCTCCGCGATTCACTTCATTCGCTTCTCTCGCTCCCGCTCGACCTGGTGCTGTTCAACCTTGTCGACTCGCTCCACCGCTCCATGATTCCCCTTCAAGCCACATCCTGTAAAATCGCGGGAAACCTCGTCCAAAACGCTATAAAAGGCCGCTCAACTCTCTCCAAATCCTCACTCGAACATCCCCCGAAGTTCAAGCTCTCTACAAACAAACAAACATGTTCTCCAAACTCTCTGTTGTCGTCGCCTCTGTGCTCATCGTAAGCCTCACTGAATACCCTCCGTTGCAACTACTAACCTTGTGTGCAGACCCTTGCTGCCGCCATCCCCAACGGGACCCCCCCGCCCCCGGTCACTCCCCCCTCCTCCCCCCAGTGCTGCACCAGCGTCGTGCCCTCAACCAGCACCGCTGCCAGCGCCGTCGCCGCCCTCCTCGGCCTCGACCTCACCGGCATCGACGTCCCCGTCGGCTTAAGCTGCTCCCCCATCACCGTCGCCGGGAACAACTGGTAAGCCACTCCTTTTCTCATGTTTGCACTCCCGCTAACGCGGTGTTCTAGCGGCTCCACCACCGTGACTTGCGATGCCCCCGACCAGGAGTGGGGTGCGTACCACCGAGTTTTCTCTCGTCCGTCGTGCTAATACGGGTTCTTAGGTGGCCTCATCGCCATCAACTGCATCCCCATCACCGCCTAAGTTAAGGCTCGACGTCATTCGGCACTCGTTCTGGGCTCGTATCTATCTGTACCTCGTCTGAACTTTGTCCCCGTACCTTTTTCTACCCTAGGCACTGATTCGTGTTAAATGTCGCGAATACATCCTTTTTGTGTTGGTTTTACATAACGAAAGTCGGACATGCATCCAATGAGCTCAAGCCCAAATAATACGGTACGGGACAATCCCAAGTCCATTTCATTTGCCAGCGCTGGTACTCTTGAAACATCGAACCGATGCTGCTTAGCCACCTTGACCGTCATCTGAGTCTTCAACCTCAATACCGTGCGCCCGCAGGTGCAACCGGTGCACCGCCCTGTCCGCCTTCAACTCCCTCGCTCGCTTGACTGGATCATACACCACTCCATCCCGCACCATTTTCTTCCCCACCAGCGGGAAAAGCGCCTCCAAACGCTTCTCATAGCGCGCCCAAGGATACAGCCTCTCCTCGATCTCCAGAATCGGCAGCGGGGTCCCCAGACCGTGGCAGAGGCGCAGGTACGCGTCGAGCGCGTCGAGCAGAGCGGGGAGGACGTCGGGCGTCTCGTCCAGATACGTCGCGAGGAAGTGGAGGTGCGCGGGGCGACGGTACCTGCGCCGTTCGGGATCAAGGCGCTCGACCTCGACGAGCGCGTGTAAGATATTCGACGCGCTGGCATCGCCCATGATGAACACGGTTTCGAGCGCGGGAAGGAGCTGGAAGAGTGCGCGGTAGGAGCCTTCCGTGAGGTACGACGCCATGCGGACGTCCAGGTGCGTGATGTGGGCCAGGGGCATGGCCTTAACGACTTTGGTCATAATTTGGCGTAGCGCGTGTCCACCGCTCGGGTGAGTGTTGAGCGAGAACACCGCCGGATTAGTCTTCGAGAAGAAGTCCCAGGGAGTGGGTTCCAGATGCGCGCTGAAGGTGCAGTATGAGGGGGCGGAATTGGGGGAGCCGTGGCATCGGACCATGAGGAGCGGAGGACGGGGGGCGCTGGGCGCCCGGAGGCGACGGGACATTGGGACGAGTATCTCCCTGGCGTCCGCTCCGGTTCGGAGGGCGAGTGCATACAGCTGCACGTGAGCGTCGAGGGGAAATGTGAGGTGTCTAAGGACCATCCAGCAGAGGAGGACGTGGTCCCGTAGGTAGATCGAGGTCAGATTTGGGAGACTGATCTGGGGGCCATGGTAGTCGAGCTCGTTCGGGAAGACTTCTTCGAGCTTCAGCGTCTTCAGCTGAGGGCAGAGTTCGAGCATCGAGAAGAGCATGTCGAAGGTCTGCAACGCGGATCCACCGGAGTCGTTGCACTTTGTTAGTGACAAGGATTCGAGGCCGCGAACCGAACGCCACGGGAGATTGATGAGCGCGAGCTTCAACTCCTTGAGCTTCGGCATACTGCCGTCGAGGACGATCGCAGGCAAGTCCGCGACGAGTCCCGGGGGATCCGTGACACCTTGCTGCTTCGCATCCAGACCAAGAGAGACCAGCATGGGGAACCTGTGGTTAGGAAGCTCAGCGAGGAAGTGATGAATGTGCTGAGTCTCCCCGGACAGGTCGAGCGCGGCGATGCGGGCAGAATGGTCGAGGACTATATCGATGTAATACGGCGAGTTGCAGTGGGGTATCTTGATTGTGAGCGGAGCGACGCCAGAACGATCCAGCTGTCTGTAGAAACGCCCCCAGCGGCCACCATAGCCAATGTCGATGAACGACCACAGTGACTGCTCCGCTCGGGCCACGGCGTACCAGCGTTGACAGACGTGCGTCACCACTTTGGCCCATCCCAAGTCGAAGAGAGTTTCGGACTCGACAGCGTATATTGTTATAATTCGGGCGAGCAGTTCATTCGGTAGCCTGGAGATCGGCGCGATCGAATTGCGTTGGGCTTTGAGTAGCGCGATTTGCGCAAGGTGCCAGGCTATTTTGGAGTCAATGGATTCTATTTCCTCCGTGAAGCTTGGCTTGAGGTCTGGTAGGCCGTCCAGTGGCAGCAACCTGGGAATTTGAAAACACGATTCAAGGTCATGTTTTTCGTCTTTCAGAAGCCAAAACTTACGGTGCAAGTGGACGAACATTGCTAACAACTTCTTCCGATAACATAGTGAATACACTCCTGCGAATCTCCTGTTGGCCAGAAAGTTACAGAAACGGGATGAAGGTAACAGCGAGGAGACGAGTTTACAAATCAGTCGGCAATCACCCGCTGATTCCCGTGTGACTATTGGTGTGACTCAGAGCTTTCCGCGGTTCGAACCTTACGAGGAGCATTTTTCTGTTCGAAGAACCTCGATTGCAGAACAACAAAGCCACAAAAGAATGACCGCTCGTCAATTGAAAGAGACGAGAATGACCTGGGTCGCAGGTATGTCAATCCCGGAAGAAACCGTCCCACTTTCGATAACAAGAGTCCCTCCAACACGCCCATCCTCCGTCTCGTACGTTTGACCACCAAACGTGAGCCCAGCGTCATCAGTCGCATGCCTGCAAAATATATATCCATCATCGGTACAGTCCTGGGCGTGATGAATTAAGCCCCACCCGATAACCAGTCGTTTCAGCGAGAAGGACGTGGGCTCAGTTCCACTTCCACTAAAGCTCAAATCCAAGTGCGTACTCGGCCGGGTCGTCGTGCCGGGGAGGAAAGCAAGGGAGTTGATGAACACCGCTCTCTTCAGGGAACCACCCTCGTAACAACCGTACCCAGAAATACGGGGATCATCGATGTTGAGTTCGAGTACCTGGGTATCGCCGCTCTTGCCAGTGGCCTCCGCGACAATGATTGCTGCGTAATATTGCGGCTGAACATGGGGTTGGAGGGGCGGATCGAGTGCGTGCCCATCCAGCGTCGAGCGTGTCAGAACCGCTGGTTGAATCTGATTCGCGGTATGAATATATTTATGGGGACGGGGAGCAGGCACTGGAAGATACTTGCAAGGTTGTATTTATATCCAATCCCTTGGTGGAAATAAACGCGCGAGACACCGATTTGCGACCTGGCTGAGAGTGAGAAGGAATTAAGAGGAGTGATTGTGGTTCGCGTACGCGAATAATGCATAATCAAGCTAGCGTTGATCGTTGGGGAAGAAGATACAACAGACGAAGTTCACTCACAGTCCACAGCGCAGCACCTGCGAAAGGGTCCTCAGCCTCGGTCAATGAATGAATGAATAACTTAATTAACCTGCGGTGTTTGACACACCCGGGGCTCCCTGTGGATGGATAAATAAGTCGGACTGAGGGAAGAAGGCAAGGATACTTGTGCGTACATGACCTGAAATCAGCTTTGAGTGACTAGCAACACACCCGAATCGGTACGCCGACATGCTTACACGAGTAACTGTTCGTTTCACCGAAAACGAAGTCCAAGCCGTGAGCCCGTGTTGCTGTGATGTCTGGGATAAAAGAGGACAGATTCGAACGGATGGTGGCCTTGGTCATCAGATCCTGGAGGAGAACGAGGTAGTAGTAGTATCGATACTGCACAGGTCTCAAAGCAGGCACCAAACCTACCTGGAGAAGCCCATCATTTCCCGAACAAAAAGATCCACTGTCGAGGCGTTATTTAATTTCTGCGCCCACAGGTAGGAGCCACGTACGAATAATGGTGCTGCGATATCGTCGTTATCAACTTGCCCGGCTCCGAGTTGAGAATATTATTGGCGAAGATCCCCAGTGGGGAAAACCCCGTAGTCGCACTGTGAGACGACTCCGCAAATGAGGCTCCCCAAATTCTGGTATCAGACCCAGCAAGGTTGGCAGCCCTAGTCATATTCGTAGCGAACGTGATCCACCTTGGAGGATGGAAGACATGTTCCACTGAGAAGCCTGGAACAAGTAGGAGGATGCATACGTACTCTGCCGTATATTCCGCGATATCGTACGTCGGTGGGCGCAATCCGTTGAACGTGTAGACATCGGCCTCGTTTCCGCACCTGGCGAGGGGGGTTGAATACTTTCATTGAGGCGAAAGGACGGGGAATATTAGATACATACTCCAAAAAATTGAGGGTGATGCCAGCGTTCTTCACAGCCGGAGTCTCGAATGCGTCGATGATGGCTTTGGTCTCGAGGAAGACTGCCTGAAGGGACGTCGAGGATTGACGGAGAAATTATTCAACAGGGATGTTCTCACGGTCAAGTTCTTTCCTCCCAGATTAACACCCCAAGTGACGCCGGTACCTGTGAATAGAAATCAACAATGCTCAGGGTAATGATACACTTGCTTACTTACCAGGTGGAAGGAATTTGGCAGCCTAATGCCAGTGATGAGCTGAATACTCCAGATGCACGCACTCCCCACTTACCTCATAAAACCCAGGACCTACGACGACGGTTGTAGCCTCCGGGTAAGGTACCACTTCCGTCGGCGGAGGAAAGGCCTGCTGCACGAACTCTACCCCGGGATTGAAATTCGTATGATCCTCTGAGTCCGCTCCTAATTATATACACCCTTCCGTCTCAGCGCGCAATATCATCGTAGCGAAGGACACGGAAATTCAAACCTACCTATCCTGATCTTCGGACTATCCCCAGTCAGAGCGACCAGATTGTCGAGCGTGTTGAAAAAGAAGGCGTTAAGCGTGGTGTTGCCGCTCCAATCGAGCCAACCTAGTTCAGTCAGCCAAGGTAAGAGTCGATTCCAGCGGGAAGGGGGAGTATAAATCACGCACGATCTTGCTCGATAGAGAGCGAAACGAGATTTCCGTTGACTGAAGGAGCACTGTCTCCAACGGAGAGGGGAATGGGTACTGTCACCGCGGAAGCGAGAGGTAGAATGAGCAGGACCCAGAAAGCGAGCATGGTGGAACAAGTAGACACTGGAGGAAAGCGACGCCTTTAAATACCGGGCATGTCCGCCGAATGTGGGCGGTCGTCACGTCGACACCTTGACCCGTCGTAAAACAGCGAGGTGGCGGAATGGGTTAAAATAACATTACTTGCACCGCGTAAATCGAGCCACACCGAATGCCCGTCCTAGGATACACCGAATGGGACACGGTAGTCTGACGGTGATTTTAACCCGGCGCGAGGTGAATTTGGCGGTGGTCGGAGGAGCACACTGCGCGCAAGACGTGTCCTGTAAGCCACGCCCGAATATCGAACGATGTCAACGCAACGGGAATGTCAACTGGAGGGATTTTTTTTTTTGAATTCAGGAAAATCATGTTGCTGTAAGGCCTTCCTCTGAATCGCAGGCGCAAGTTTGCCCCAGGGCTGTGGGGTTTCCCTGTATTTCGCAGGTGAATCACGCAGGCCATCAGGACCAGTTGTGGTATGTAAGCCTTGCGAAATGCGTACATATGGGAAAATATCTATATTCATCAACGCGAACACACCGAGGCAGAGCTAGCGTCTAGGCGGAAGCAGCCCGGCGTTTCACAAGTTTCTGCTGAAAAACCCTATCAGTGGAACTCGGTCAAAACAAATAAGCGGTTGGCGTACGGTTCATCAGACTGGGGGCCAGAGCTGCCCAAGTCGTCAATCTCGTATATCTGCTCCGTAGTTGACGCATACAGATTGTCGCTGTCTAACGACTCCTTGATGCGCCAGCCATCGAGAGTCAACTTGGGAATCAGGGGGAAGCCTGTGCGATAAATGGCGATGGTTGAATTTTTTATTTCGCCCGTGATGCACAATTCCTGGAGTTTGCAGGCAGACTTGTGGGTAAAGCGGTGTAACGCATCAATGGGGGGTGTTCTCCTAGGAGTGGCTCGGGTATTGAGAGTTTTTGCAACGCAGGGAGCACCAAGCTATCCAGATATTCGACGGCGGCGTATTGGATGACGGTGTCGGCCTCGTGTAATACCAGTGATTTCAGCAAAGGAAGGCTGAGCTCCGTTAAAGCGTTGTCGTGATCCATTAGCCACAATTCACAATGAAGCAGGTTGCGTGTCTGCCTGAGAAGGCGTTGGGATTCCGACGGCGACACACCGGTTATCGACACCGAGGTAAATTGCGCCCAGGGAAGCTGAATGTACTCTGTCGCGAGGTCATCAAGGACTACGCTACGCAGCTGAGGTGCGTCACAGAAGAGGATAGGACGGTGGGATGGTTCCAGGGGCTCGACGTCCGCATCCCAGATTTGCAGCTCGAGTCGTCGAAGAAGGGGCATATAGCAAGAGGTGGCGGGTAGACATGCCGCGAAAGCGTGGAGCTCGGAAGCGGTGATGTGTAGTTTTAGATTCTCCAAACGCACCGCTTCTTCGAGGATCCGGGGAGGCAGCGTCACTTCCTCAACATCCGTGTAATCGATCTCGATCGAGAGCGGGCAGCAGCACGACCGGGTAAACCAGACGTCGGCGATTTCCGCTCCCAAGGTGAAAGAAGTGTCGTCCGCGGTCAATGATATGGCCCTCCAGAGTGTCGGGGTATTGAGGGCAATCGCTCGCCACGCTCGACAAATGTGGGTCAGGAGGGTAGGCGATGCAGTTCCGGTGAGTGGTGGGCAAAGAGGGAAGGTTGGGAGGAACTGGGTGAATATTTCGGAGGTTATTTCGTTCGGCAGCGATAGAACCGGATAGCAGTAGCGGTCGAGCCGTTCTTCTGCGACACCTTTTTCTGCATCGAGTTCACGGATGCGATCCTGGAGCTGCAAGATTTGCGCTTCGAGCTCTGCGACACGAGCACGATCCGCGGAAAGGTGTGCGAGCATGAGGGACAACGGGCGAAATGGAGGGACGCTGCGTGGCAAATATTAAATTTTGTTACCCAGCACGACTGGATAGCGCACCTCAGCAAGCTGTGGGAGTTGTCGACACCTTGTTTCTGGCTTTCTTTCGGCCTGGCTCAGCAAGGGGCGGATTCGAGGACGCGCAGCGCGGAAACGAGATGGTGGCAAGAGATAAAGGCCGTGAGCGCGCACCATCACTCGTGTCACGATCAGTCACGGTCACGATCACGGGCTTGTTTCCTGCTCTCTCCCACCATCTCAGTCCCCTGGAGGTTCCTGAGGGCTCTGGCCATCGCATACTGGCATGAAACTGAGGCTCCAGAATCCTCGTGGAATCATCTTCGAAATTCCTAAAGAGTGAATCCGCCTGCGACAGCCTACAGGAACTTGAGGCAAGCAATGGAGGCAAGCTGCACCGCACCCGGGACTGCTTGATTTCTCTAGGTAGGCCTTCATTTCTCTAGGTAGGCCTTCTCGCTACAGTGTATTTTCCTGCTCCCTAGCCTCGACGAAGACGTCCTCGGCCACGAATCGCTCAATCCTTGGAATCCAATCGGAATCCCATTTCGAGGCCGCTGACATTTACTTATTCTATCCTGCGGAGTCACTCGCAGAACGGAAATCTTGCAAGATACAGTACGCCTTGTTCCTTTCAACTTTTCATTTCACCATTGTGGGTGTCCCAGGCAACAATGTCCCTCAGCCTCAGACCCAAGTCCACGCGTCCGAAACAAGACGACAATTCTTGAGTATGTACTGATTATTCGTTCTAGTCTACGGATACAAGGGTGGTGAGATATACAGTGGTATGTACTCAAGTACGATAAAGGAGGGAGGATTCAATAGGCTAAAATAATTTTAGGTATCGTCAATTAATGAGCGCTGAGCGCGTGAAGGATATGTCTGGATCCGCGCAGATCCCACGCTCCCGGCGTCCCGCACAATCAATCATGTCTGCTGCTCGCGAGTGGGCGTTCCGAACCCGAGACGGTAGACCCGACTCGTCACGGAATCGGCGTGCTCCGCGCACGCAGCGGGACTAAGGGCACGCTCGCGGGTATCGGGGGCACGGGCTGCATCGGCGGCGGCGCGCTCGACTCGGGGATCGCACCTGCGCGCCGCGCCGGGGCACGTCTCTGGCCATGAGCATTGGCATTGGGGCCGGGCGTGCTCGGCGGTGGCGGCGTCGTCGTAGCGCGAACGGGGAGCGGGAGGCTCTTCGCGGAGGCGCTCGAGTCTTTCGAGGGCGCGGGCGAGGGCGGACGCGTGCTACTGCCGGTGCCGGCGCCGAGGAATCTGGCCTGCGCGGGCATAGGGGTGGGTGCAGGGGACGGGGGGAGGGCGGGGAGGGCGCGGATAAAGGCCTCGTCTGGAGGGAGGCGAGCGCATCGTTGGATGGGGGGTAAGTCGATCATTTGCGCTGCGTCCATTGGCGTGGAGTTTACCGGGCCCGGTGCTAGCGGCGGCGTGGCGCGAGAAGTAGGGGCGCCATAAGGCGGGGGCGGCCCTGTCGGTGTCGCAGGCGGAGTCGGCGGTGTTGTATGCTCGGACGGCCGCATGCCCAACAGGGCATCAAGACGCAGCAGCAGCGTTTGCTGGAACGCGGCTTGCGAGCGCTCGAGGCGGTCGATACGCGCGTTTACGGTGCGGAACGCCGCAATAGTCTGGTTGTGGCCGGCGGCGAGCTTCTGCATGAGGGGAGCACTCGCAACCGCAGGGTCGCTGGCGAGACCGTCCACTACAAGCTCGGATACTTGGAGCCGCAGGGCTGGGGGAGGAGAAGAAGGTGAGTGGATGCGTCAAGCAGGGGAGGGAACAGGTACGCACCTTGGATGATGTCCGCGGTGCCTTGCGCGTGCTCCGACATGTAGCGCGTGATGGCGTCGAGGCGCTCTTGCATACCCTGGGGTTCCTCGTCGGTGGGCGGATTCGCGCTGGGGGTCATCGGAGTGGGACTGGGAGACGGTGCCCTTCTGTCGTCGGAGGGCCGAAATGGGAGTGGTTTTCGGCGCGTCTCGTGCGCACCCATAGGCTGCCCATTGCACGTCGACATTGCGGTTGAGGTTGGGGTCGCAGGTTTGGCAAACGAGTGGGGGTGGTCGTGGTAGGAGGAGAAAGAGAAAGGCGCCAAAGGCACGGGCTGGCGCGGGAAGGACATGTCTGTACGGGGTTGTCAGGTACGGAAAATCACTGCACATCATTTCCCATGTCTCTGATCTCCATGCATATAGCGGGCCGCAAAGCTTACTGGAGTCGCCGCTCTGGTTCTGATTCTGGTGCCTGAACCTCAAACCCGACACATGAGGAAATTGCTGAAGACCGCGTCCTACAAGTCAGAATATTCCAACAATGAACAGAAAAAATCCTTCACACTAGCCGGAGGTTGAAACTGTTCCCGGAGAATGTTCGGCCCCCTTGACCGAACGGCTGTGTAATAACGTATTGATAAAAGGCGGTAGGGAAGGCAGCAGGCGAAATGCTCCAGAGAAAGGGCAGTGTCGTCAGGGATGTGGCTCCGGCAGGTATTCACTGTCGGGCTTTTTGACGCCGAGAACGGGGAACTGTGGAGAAGCGGGGGGACAAAGCCCGGGCGTTTCGTGGGAAGTTGAAACTGCGCTACTGCGCAGCGCAACCCGACTAACTCGACTAACGGCTGATCCGACGGAGGACTACCGTTCAGGAGTACCGCTCAACACCTCAAACGTCCGAACTGGGTGTGCCGTGAAATGGAAATGAGCCCCCGCTTTTCGAGGAAGGATTGGGAACTTGGAAAAAGGTCAGACCGGTGAGACCTGGTGAGACCTTGCTTCCGCGTCAATTCCGTATTCGGCGCCTATCTGCTCAACGTGGAAGGCAATCATTTCGTTGAAAATAGGACCCGGTCCAACTGTCACTTGCCAAATACGTCGACGGCCTGAGGTCTAATCTCAGTTTGCCATATCTCCGAAAACCCACTTAGGCGCCTATCCGCTCTGTTTACGCGCCGTCGATGTCGATCTGAAGTTAAACGCTGTTCAAATACGGGACGCTCAGAGCGCAAGACAACGGAAGAAGTTCAACCTTGACGTCGGCAGAAACTAGGCGGCGGTAAGTCGGAGTCGGAGGTACGAACTGAGGTGGGCGAGCGCCTCGCCGGCGCTCTCTCAGCCGTTGTTCTAAGCGAGGACAAGCAAGCGAGGAAGAGTCCAGATTCGGTCGAGGCTCTCCGAGTCCATATCGCTCAATTTTACACCCGAGCCCGTACCTGAGTGCTCCTACACAATAAACACATACATCAAGGCGGTCAAGAGGACTACTTGTATAGGTGGGCGGCTCGTCGCAAGAACGCGTAGGTAAAACCGTCGAATATCTCACACATAAGCGCCGCGGCCATCTTCCGCAAGGTGAATTTTACTGTTTTGCGTCCATTCATTCATTCATTCATTCCGGGACGCAAAGGAGGTTGGAACCCGCAGAACTCTTTATCTGAGTCGTACCCAACCGCTCCCACCGCTGGAAGCCGTTCTTTCTTTAGCCGTTAATTCAACACCTGATCAATGTTCGCACGGAACTTGCCGGTGCCGGCGTCGGCAAGTTCAACCTCGCGCCGTTTTAACTTTTTAGCGCCGTTCTCCTTCCTTCCATTCCGTGAACGTCGTCTCAGGTGGTATTGGACTGACTGACTGACTGATTGGACTCTGTCCTCAGGACTGGGGAGCGGTTCCATCCCGAACATCTTCATTTTTGGCGCTCGTCGCGGGCGGGGAAGGGAGCAGTTTCTCAAACCAAAGCCACGGAAGTGGAACTCAAAAGATCCAAAACTCTGCGCGAGTAGGAAGGGGTCCTGTCGATGTGTGATGGTTTGCGTTGCTTCGCATGTGCTCGGGAGGGATTTTCCTTTGTTGATTCGTGAACATTTTGGATTCGACCGCACTGGCACCATCTGTTCCGCGAAATCCATCGCTCACGGATGATGGGTGTGTTGGAGGGACTGTTGTCACCGAAACTGGGAGGGTTTCCGCCGGAATTGACATACCTGCGACTGTAAGGTGTACGCGTGGCTGCACGGCTGGGTAATTCGGTCGCGCTGCGATCACTACGGATCGCTGCGGCCGCGCCACGCATCGGCTTGGCTTGCTGCGACAACCGCGGCCGTTGTTCAACTTACAGGTTTTCCCTTGTACAATACAGTAGGCACAGTAATTAGATGGGGTTAGTACAGTAGTATTTAAGTAGACAGTGAGTAGGTAGTTCTTTAGTTCTTCTGGAATCCAACACCTCACCCACTCAGCTTTTGTGTGACTACTTGGCTTCTTGACGACTACGCGGGGTCCCTAACCTCTAGAATTATCGGGACCTCACAGCGACCCAGATCATTCTGTTTTTTATAGATGACGGATCGTCAATTCTTTTGTCGCTTTGTTGTTCTGCAATCGAGGTTCTTCGAACAGAAAAATGCCCCTCGTAAGGTTCGAACCGCGGAAAGCTCTGAGTCACACGGGGATCACCAGGGTGATTGCCGACTGACTTATAATTTGTAAACTCGTCTCTTCTCGTACCCTCATCTCGTTTCTGTACCTCTCACCAGCGAGGGGTTTGCAGGAGCGTACTCCCCACTATGTTATCGGGAGAGGTTGGTAGCAATGTTGGCTCACTTGCGCCGTAAGTCTTGACTTCTGCACGGCGAAAACATGACCTTGAGGTATATTCTGAAATTTCCAGGCTGCTGCCAGGGGACGGACAACCAGAGTTACAGCCAAGCTTCAAGGAGGAAATGGAATCCATCGACTCCAAAATTGCGTGGCACCTTGCCCAAATTGCGCTACTCAAAGCAAGACGCAATTCGATCGCGCCGATCTGTAGGCTACCGAATGAACTGCTCGCCCGAATCATCACAATATACGCTATCGAGTCCGAAACTCTCTTCGACTTGGGATGGGCCAAGGTGGTGACGATCGTCTGCCAGCGCTGGTATGCCGTTGCACGGGCGGAACAGTCACTGTGGTCGTTCATCGACATTGGCTACGGCGGCCGCTGGGGGCGTTTCTACCGACAGTTGGAGCGTTCTGGCGTCGCGCCGCTCACAATCAAAATCCCCCACTGCAACTCGCGGTATTACATCGATATAGTCCTCGACCATTCCCCCCGCATCGCCGCGCTTGACCTGTCTGGGGAGACTCAGCACATTCTTCACTTCCTCGCTGAGCTTCCGAACCACAACTTCCCCATGCTGGCCTCTCTTGGCCTGGAGGCGAAGCAGCAAGGTGTCAGGGATCCCCCGGGACTCGTCGCGGACCTGCCCGCGATCGTCCTCGACGGCAGTATGCCAAAGCTCAAGGAGTTGAAGCTCACGCTCATCAATCTCCCCTGGCGGTCGGTTCGCGGCCTCGAATCCTTGTCACTCACAAAGTCCAACGACTCGGGCGCGCCCGTTTTACAGACGCTCGACATGCTCTTCTCGATGCTCGAACTCTGCCCTCAGCTCCAGACGTTGAAGCTCGAAGAAGTCATCCCGAACGAGCTTGACTACGATGGGCCTCAGATCAGTCTCCCAAATCTGACCTCGATCTACCTACGGGACCACGTCCTCCTCTGCTGGGTGGTCCTTAAACACCTCACATTCCCCCTCGACGCTCAGGTGAGGCTGTATGCACTCGGCCTCCGAACCGGGGCGGACGCCAGGGAGATACTCGTCCCAATGTCCCGTCGCCTCAGGGCGCCCAGCGCCCCCCGTCCTCCCCTCCTCATGGTCCGATGCCACGGCTCCCCCAATTCCGCCCCTTCATACTGCACATTCAGCGCGCATCTCGAACCCACTCCCTGGGACTTCTTCTCGAAGACTAACCCGGCGGTGTTCTCGCTCAACACTCACCCGAGCGGTGAACACGCGCTACGCCAAATTATGACCAAAGTCATCAAGGCCACGTCCCTGGCCCACATCACGCACCTGGACGTCCGCATGGCGTCGTACCTCACGGAAGGCTCCTACCGCGCACTCTTCCAGCTCCTTCCCGCGCTCGAAACCGTGTTCATCATGGGCGATACCGTCGCATTGAACATCCTGCGCGCGCTCGTCGAGGTCGAGCGCCTCGATCCCGAACGGCGCAAGTACCGTCGCCCCACGCACCTCCACATTCTCGCAGTGTATCTGGACGAGAAAACGGATGTCCTCCCCGCCGTGATCGACGCGCTCGACGCGTACCTGCGCCTTTGCCACGGTCTGGGGACCCCGCTGCCGATTCTGGAGATCGAGGAGAGGCGGTTCTGTTTGGCGCGCTATGAGAAGCGGTTGGAGGCTCTTTTCCCCCTGGTGGGGAGAAGATGGTACGGGATGGGATGGTGTATGACCCGATTGAACGGGCGAGGAAATGGAAGGCTGGGAAAGCGGCGCGGCGATTACAGCGGCAGGCACTCGGAATTGAGGTTGAAGACTCAGATGACGATCAAGGTGCCTAAGCGGCGCTGGTTCGACGCTTAACGGTACCCATGGAATGGACTGCTATTATTTAGGCTTGCGCTTATTGAATGCATCCCACTTCCGTTGAAATCAACACAAGGATGTATTCGCGACATTTACCCCGAATGAATGCCTGGGGTAGAAAGTGTTACAGGGAGACGGTACAGATACGAGTGCCGGACGGGACGACGTTGAGTCCAAACTCAGGCGGTAATGGAGATGCAGTTCATTGCGATGAGACCACCCGAGCCTTGATGTTAGCACGACGGACACGAGGGGGAAAACTCGAAGGCACGCACCCCACTCATTAATATTCTCGGGCGCATCGCAGGTGACTCCCTTCTTTTCAATACCTATCGTTGCAACCGTTGACCCTCCCTGCGCTCCGCCACAGGAGGCTGGGAGTTGTACGAGAGTCGGCAAATAATTGGCGTCCCAACTTGAAATTGATGCCGAAGCTGCCGAGTTGAGTTTGCGGAGTCTGAACTCCTGTGACAGTCACAATATCACCCTTGTCTTCTGCCACCACGTCCTTGCGTCCTCTTTGAATTCCGCACTTCGAGCCAGGTATAACACCCCAACTATCCCAAAAGATCAAGTATTCACCCAAAGTTGGCAGGAGATTGCGCTGGGAGTCCTGGGACGCGAACTTGAAGCGGACGGACGCTTGAGATGCAGTCTTAGGCGGCGCTGAGTCCAATTCGAAAAACTCTCCCAGTTCAGGTGAGCGATATGTTGGGTCACGCATTCAAAGGAAAGATCTAATTGAGCTTGGTTCACAGTGTTCTGAGCATGCTTGGCCATCTTGCCGCCGACCGCACCCGAGTCGCAGAGCTCCAACTTCAGATACTCCATCTCGAGCAGTCGCTCCACGCTCTGAAGGGCGAGAGGGATCTCGCGCAATGGCGGCTCGACTCGTACCACTACCCAGTCTTGGACCTGCCCACCGAAATCATTGGTGAAATCTTCCCTCAGTTCCTCCCCGTCTATCCCCTCCGCCCACCTCTTATCGGAGATGAATCACCTACCATTCTAACTCAAGTCTGCCGAGCATGGCGAGCGATAGCCCTCAGCACCCCAACACTCTGGAGGGCGATATCCGCAGACTACTGGGCCCCTCTCGCGTCACAACTGGAAATCGCCGACCGCTGGCTCAGCCGGTCGCGCTCCTGCCCTCTCTCAATCGAGATGGTCTTCCTGATGGGTCATCCATCACCCTTCCTTTCCCGAATTCTTGAAGAAGCCGCGCGCGTGGAGGATCTTAAACTTGCGATCTCAGCCTCAGGGGTCTATACTTTCGCAGCGGATCTGCCCGCAACTCCCATGCCTCTCCTTCGACACCTCGACCTGCACCTTTTGGCTCCGGCCACCCCGCTGGCGTCCACCGGTCTTTTGCTTTTCCGCGACACACCGCAGCTACGGACCGTCGTCCTCAACGACGCTGCCTTAGATATTCGGCTTCCGTGGGCGCAGTTATCGTCAGTGTCACTACACACCGCGTGTCCGCGCAAATGCGCACCCCTGTTGAAGCGGACGACCAACTTGGTCCATTGTAAGCTCCTGATGTTCGATGAAGCTGGCGGCGGTATACCAGAACTCACCCTCCCTTCTTTGCAATCGCTGATATTGAAACCCATCGGCAACGACCCTGTCATCGGATATCTGGATTCATTTACCCTCCCTGCACTCCGTAACCTCTCGATAGCCAATCGGTTCCTCGGTGAAACCCCCATTGATGCGTTGAATCGCTTCATTAACAAATCGGGCTGCAACCTCCAAGAATTGTGCATCTCGGGCGAAGTAAACGATCCAGCCCTTTATCGCGCGGAGTTCCCGCTGATTCCTCGGTTGACTTTCGGAGCTGGCTGGTGACTCGCCGGTGCCTCCGCGGCGAGCACACTTGAGGTCATCTGCCCGTTGTTCGTCGATTCGTTGTGTCCTTCGTCGAGCCCCCAATAATTGCGTGTAACAGGGAGAATGCTAGGTTACCTCAGTGTATTCGCGTCAATGTATATATGTTTCCCATCCAGCCTTTGTGCGGAGCGCCCTCCGACCTCCATACCGCAGCCTGTGTCTTCTTCAATTGCCCTCAATTCGCCAGATGATATCGCTCCGAGATTAACGAGCCGGCAAGTGCCCGTTCTCGGTATTTAGGTTGCCACTGATGTTGTACAGCCCTAACTGGCCTGGGAATTGGCTCTCCTTGTCCGCTTGGTGCGAAGCGTTCGAATTCGACCACTGTTGAAGTTGAACGGTTAGTACGGCTATGAGTGAATGCCGGAGCTGAGTAACTCTAGTATTTCCCTCATTGCCGCAGGAGAACTCCGCCTTCACGCTTTCCAGGACTTTCCTGCGCAAGCCAAAACCGGTGGTTGCTTCTGTCGCGGAGTCACGCCGCCAGCGCTCTGCTTCTGGCTTCTCCTCTTCAACTTCAACCATCCTTATCCCTAGGACCAACATAGATACTTTCCTTGGTAATCTGCTTGACTTTTGGTCTCCTGGAAGAGCGCCGGCCGCAAGGAACCGAATCCCCGGCCGAATCTGGATTCTGCAGTCACTGAGGGGGCGCCACCAATATCTTGAGCATCCCACCCGGGAGCTTCGACTTGGAGCCAGGGTGTGGATGCTTTCCTGATCTTGAACCTCAACAGACCGCCTCGCACAAATGCTCGGTGCTTCAGTGGGTCTCTGCCTTTGCTTGCAAAAGAATTCACACCAGAATGGGGGACGAATCCTCAAGGTACGCCACTGTTGGGTCTCCTCGGACTCTCACCGCTCTCATGGCGTTGAATACAATGCTCCAGTTCATTTATCTGCAAACGGAGCCACGTTAGATACCGATCTGAAGTTCTGACATTCGATGAATGTGTGCGTGTTCAACGACATAAATACCAATGACGTTGAGGTTTTAGGCTTGTTAAACTCCGCTCTATGCCCGCGCTACCATCCCCCGGGGGACCTTACTCGCAATTCTGCGTGACTCGACCACCGATATCTGCTAACCAATCCCATTTTTCCCAGGTCGCCTGATGGAACGAGACCCAAGCACATAGCATTCGTCCTCGTCTTGGCGTCATGACGGAACACAACGCGTAGGCGGCGTAGAATGTCATTATTCTTCCTGTCAAGGGACTCCACAAATCGTGTGTTGGGTGCATGTCCGTCCCTGGTGTATTGCCAAGGTGCGCAATTCACTCGCATTCAGTTCTCTCACTGACGCTCGACATATCCCTGTTCCACCATGTTGGATGGGCTCCACTGCTCCATGATTCGCTGGAGCCTCGCGTCCACCGAGTCCTGTACAATCGCGGGAATACCTCGTTCAAAAAACCTATAAAAGACTGCTCAGGTCTCTATCAATCCTCACTCGAACATCTCCCGAAGTTCAAGCTTTCTACAAACAAACATGTTCTCCAAGCTCTCTGTCGTCGTCGCCTCTGTGCTCATTGTACGCGGCGTCCACTACTTTACCTGCAACTACTGACTTTTCATGCAGACCCTTGCTGCCGCCATCCCCACCGGGACGCCCCCTCCCCCGGTCACTCCCCCCTCCTCCCCCCAGTGCTGCAACAGCGTCGTGCCCTCCAGCAGCAGCGCCGCCAGCGCTGTCGCCGGCCTCCTCGGGCTCGACCTCACCGGCCTCGACGTCCTCGTCGGGCTCAGCTGCTCCCCCATCACCGTCCTCGGCAACAACTGGTAAACCGCGCTCTTGTTTTCCGCGTGCACTCATGTTGACCATGTCCTTTAGCGGCTCAACTACCGTCACCTGCGATGCCCCCGAGAAGGAGTGGGGTGTGTGCTTTCGAATTTTCTTTCTTCTCCGTCGTCCTAACACCGATTTAGGTGGCCTCATCGCCATCAACTGCATCCCCATCACCCTCTGAGTTTAGGCTCAACGTCCTCCGGCACTCGTATTTGTACCTCGTCTGAATGTCTCCCTGTATCACTTTCTACCTAGGCACTGATTCGTGTTCAATCTCGCGAATAAATCCTTTTTGTGTTGGTTTTCAACGAGAGTTCGACCCGTTCTTTTTCTTCACTCCAGTCAAATTTGGGAGCAAACCGTGGCTCTCATGATCTGTTTCCCGCGAGCTTCACATGACCGTGTGTTGACATCAATGATGAGCATCGATGAGCACTTGCTTGTCTCTTGCCACCATCTCGTTTCGCACACTTAGCGAATTTCCCGTTGGCAATCTTGAATTCAGGTAAACTTAGCACCCTCAAGGCAGCGCAAAAGCGCCTCACCTACTCTAAATCTGCTTCCAGTCCCCGAACAGCTAACAGAAAAAAGTCGCTCACCAGCGCGAAAACTTGGATTCACTCAGGTATGTTTTCAACCGCTACTGAATAATAACCCTTGACGAAACGGTTTGGTCGCAATTAAGTTCCCCAGCCTCCATTTCAATGCTTGAGCACCTTGCCGCCGATCGCGTTCGTGTCGCAGAGCTCGAAGCTCAGATACTCCATCTGGAGCAGTCGCTCCACGTTTTGAAGGGCGAGAGGGATCTCGTGCAACATCGGCTCGACGCGCATCACTACCCAGTCCTGGACCTGCCAACCGAAATCATTTGCGAAATCTTCCTTCCGTTCCTTCCCGTCTATCCCCTCCGCCCACCTATTACCGGGGATGATTCACCTACCATTCTAACTCAAGTCTGCCGAGCGTGGCGAGCGATAGCGCTGGGCACTCCGACCCTCTGGAGCCATATCCCTCGCCATACGTAGAGGGTATTCCACCGAACGCCAATTACAGATATTCGATCTCTGGGTCAACCGATCCAGTTCGTCCATGCTCTCCATCGCCATTGACGCCAATGCAGTAGTTAACCTATCTCCGGTTCTCGTACGCGTGTTCGACCATGCTCCCCGTGTGGAGGCGCTGACAGTGAACGCCCGGGTTCATTCGATGCCCAAAGCTCCTCGTCCCCTGCCCATGCTCCGGCGGTTAGATCTGGTGCTCCATCATTGGCAGGCCCCGCCAAAGTTTGTATTGTTTTCAGACGTGCCCCAACTACGGACTGCGACTTTCAACGACAACGCCGCCCTCGGCGTTTCACTGCCATGGTCCCAATTAACCTCCGTCACGTTGAAGCAGTTCTACCCGGATGAATGTGCGCCAGTCTTGCAACAGACATTCAATTTGCAGCATTGCGAGCTTTCGCTAGTCGACGGCGGGAATTCTGGTTTGCCCGAGACCAGTCTGCCGCACCTGACAGTCTTGACTCTCGCCGGCTACGACCGATGTGGACCCGTTACCGAATACCTTGATACTCTGGTAGTCCCTGCCCTCCGCACTCTACAAGTCCCTGAGTTATTCCTCGGCGCCGACCCCATCGACACACTGACGTCTTTCATCGACAAGTCCGGTTGCAAACTGCAGGAACTGTGCATTACCGGCAAGATCTACGCGAAGGATCTGAATCGCTATCGCCCCGCATTTCCTCTGATTCAGACGTTGTCCGTCCGGGGGTGGTGTCCTTCAGGAATCCCGGGTGCGCAAGAGTGGAAATTACCGAAGTCGATGAGTTGTACGATCTCCGACCATTCCCCTTCCACCGTCCACTCACGATAACATAGGAAAGATCTCTGAAATGTCACCATACCCCGGCGTCCGATACTCGCCTGCATATTCGAATATATTTATCTTGGTTCAATACACACGCTTCACGGTGTGCATTTGAGGTGAAGACGGAGGGAAGCTTGACGATGGCGGAGTCTGATCCCGCTAAGCGTTTAACTCAAGTTCAAGAATTGCCGTGTTGATGTCTCTACTTCATCCCGGGGCTCTCACCAGTGGCGAGTACTCCAGGATAATCTCCGTCGAATTGCCAGCCATAACTTTAAGTACTCCCGTTCCGCCGGCAGCCGGCACGTCACGTGTGAGATCAACAATTTCGAACTCCGCAAGTCTTGCCACTCGCGTTTTGCCACCAACCATCCTCCTCCTCCTCTGGTCCTCGACGTCTTGCCCCCACTTCTGCAGGATGAAAGTCGAAGACGCCGTCGACTTCAAGACTCAGCCACACGACGTCCGACCGAAGGGCATGAAATCGGAATCCAGTGATGAAAAAATGAATCAGGTATCGGTATCCCTTCCCATGACCAGTTCCGTCATTCAGTCTCCCACCAGATAGTCTTTGGTGTGCAAGAGGTATCCTTGGACTCAAACTAGTGTCTTACAGCGGCATTCACCCTCGCTAGCAGAACGACTTCAAGGCAATGGAGGGAGTCGAAAACGCACCCAAATCAGAATATCCCTCCATCGTATGTGTGCCTGCATCTACGATTTTCCGCTCCCTATTCATCGTCATACAGACTCCGAAGGTCGAACTGAAAGTACTCTTGCCTGCAGATGAATCTGGTTTCGAAGACACACAAGGGCGTCAGGTACGGAACGTCGCCGCATCACATTTATGCCCCGATCTTACCCTTGCTCACCAGCCCCACGGGGGTCGCTCGAACGCGACTGAGGTATATATTGCGCAACACAGTCCTCGGCGTTGCGACGCTCACAGACCGATCTCACACAGACCAAAGCACAGAAGATCGAGCTGAAATCTGAAAGGGTACCGGTAAGAGAACAATCTCCAATGTCTCTGTCCTTACTCCACGTTCGCCTAGTCACCACCGGTCAAGGTTGAGGATGACATAAAGCTCCCTTTCCGATTTGCGCTACCCGCTGTTTTACAACCGGTGTGTTTCTCTCGCAACGGCTTCCGACCTCGATGCTGATCTCACTGTCATACAGCCGGAGCACCATGCCGTCGATGATGTTCCTCGAACGGATGCGGACCATATAGTTGATGTAAGAATGCTAGGCACCGGATTCTCAAGATTTACCTGCCTCTTTTAGAACGGGGAGTCGAGCCGCGTTGAAGCTACAAATTCAGAAGAGGTTAATCTTCATTCCCCCGACGTATACCGCGACGCTGATCCCATGCGTTATGTTACAGAGCGCTCCGAATCCTCTGAACTCCGCGGCGGCAACTCTCGCAGACGACCGAATGCCAACTGATGCTCCGGGATCTAGTTCGTCGATTGCGGGTGGTGTTCGTACGCGAGCTGCAGCTCGTCGAGCGCGCGGTTTGCCTGCACCCGAATGTCAACCCAACGCTTCTGCTCTAGCTCCGGGCGGTCTACCCCGACGTCCTAAGGTAAGGCCTGATTTAACAGTGTCGCTCAAACGAAGCTCATTCCCGGCACCCACAGTCATCGGTCACCGCTCAAGGTCCGACACCAGCGCCGGTGAGGGTGAAGCGCGAAGTTGAAGAGGTCGATGGAGACATATTGAACCCGTCGCCGCCACGGAAGCGCGCTAGACCCACGGCGTCGACATCTGATCGCGCTCAACCCTTGACGCCGGCTCTCCTGGCCCAGCTGAGCAAGCTTTCAAATGTAGGCGATGTTTAATTTAATATCGTCCACTCCTACTGATCCATTCAATGTCGTCCGCACACACTTAGCCCGATATCAAGATCAAAAAGGAGAAGGAGCTATCGCTCGAGAGCGTCGTGTACCGCCTGAACGCGATCGGATTGGACTCGTATCTCATCTCACTGCCGGACGCCATCAAGCGGAAGACCATCTCCCGCAACTGGATCTCCAAGCAGTACGGCGGCCCGCCTCAGGGTGGTTGTCCCACCATCGACCGCACGCACTTCACACACGGCATGACGCTCCGCTTCTTCGACCCGATCTACAGCCCGCACCTCCCAAAAAATCCAGGCGACCCGGGTCTCGTTTTCTACGGCGTTTGCGACCCGTATGAATGGAACCCAGAGCCCGAGGACGTGTTCATCAAGATTGCGACGAACAAGTGGCTTTATCTGGGTGTGTATCGTACTTACACCGCCAAGTCGCTCACTCCGGAGGAGTACACCCAACAATCCACTGCGGTAATACCTTCCTGCGCATTACGATGCAAAATTGAACGTACTGAAAACCATCTTTAGTTCAAACACACGTGGTGCACAACTGTTCAGAGAGGAGGCGGGGGCGCTGGGGCTGGGGCCCTCTGCATCCTTCTTGATCTGCGGCGGCGCCTTAAACACGAACTTGGACGCGAACCAACTGCGGCGGAGAAGAAAAAGGCCCTCCGCAGCACCGATGCCAAGAATGTCGAGGTCAGCGTCGCCGAGATCGACGCCGGCCTCAGCAGGGGCGATGGGGTCAGTTTATCTGCTTCTCAGTCGGCAAAACTAGAGCTGACTGCGTCATGTAGACACTTGCGGTCTGGGCCATGAAGTGCGTGGGCTATAGGGAGGAATTGCAGCGGGATCTTGCCGGTCAAGTCCCGAGTGGCTTCGCGCGGTAGTAGCGGGGAAACAAGGTACATTCTTCTTGGAAAATTGAGGCAGTATAACCTGGGCGGGCTGGTTCTCGACGTCGACGTAGACCAATTCATTTGAGATTTCCTCAATAATAGCAATAAACTACTGAACCTCGAAAGACCCCCGCGCCATCCTCATTGCGCACAAATCGAGCCATCGCCCATGCCGACTACTCCGTCCCATAAAACCGCACGAGCTCCATCTGGTACCGCGCAAGCGCCTGACGAATCACAGACACGCTCTCCGCATCCGCAAAACCGCCCCCAGAAACGATCTTGTCCCGCACGCGATCCGCGATCGCCTGCACCACGAGCCCCGCGCCTTCGCTCCCGGGTGTGGCGCGCTTCACCAGCCGCGCGAGCACCTCGGCGAATTCGCGCTGTCGTGCGGGGCTCGTGGCCTGGATCATCCAGGGGCGCCAGTTGAGCGCGAGGTACTCCGCCGTGGGGGCCGCTTTGTGGGGTGGTGCGGCGTCGGGGGCGCAGCATGCGGCGAGGAGTTGCGTAAGGAGTGAGGCGTATCGGTCCGCAATGGGCAAGGCTTCACTGGAGTTGTGGTGGTGGGAAAGTGCGAGGTCGTCGGATGCCGTCTGCAACTTTGGCTCCAGCTTTGATAGAGCAGCTGCGGATAGGATTGTCGTTACAGTGTAGTGGGCGGCTACGTCAGTTGATTGGAGGGTCGCCAGCACGGTCAGTGCGCGCTCACAGTCCAAGACGCGCACAAAGTCCTCCCGCCATAGACACAGCGTTGCGAGTCCATGGAGCGTCGCGTCGGGTAGCGTAGGTCTCGCAACGAGATCGTCCAGAATCGCCTTCCCCAACGAAGGCCAGTCACACTCCGCAAATGCGTACCCGAGCGCGGTGGGACAGCGCGCGCGGTTCGCGGCGTACCAGTGGATCGTCTGCACCAGATCCCCCGACGTGACCATCAAGGGGAGCAAGCGCACCGCGCAGTGTATGATGGTATCGAGGTCATTCAGAGTGGGCACTTTGATGAACGCGCGAAGGGGTCCGAGGTGGATGTGCGGCGGGATGTGAAACTTGGGTACCACCCCCTCCCCGCGTGCCCGCCGCGCCAATCCCACCGGGTCCGGCACGATCTCCTCGCACGTCGCGAGCAGTTTGTACGGCGCCACTCCCTCCTCGAACGCCACCCGCAAAAGCCGCGCCGCGACCCCAAAATGCTGTACCGCCCAGTCAAACACCGGCGCCTCGTCAAGCTGCCGCACCACGCCCCGTGCCAGCGTGCGCGCGGCGTGTTCGCCCGGCTCGTCCTCGGCGAGCTGGCGCAGCAGCGCAAACGCCTCTGGCGCCGCGAGCCGCCGCTGGCCGCAGTCGCGCAGTAGGCCCGGGAGCACCCCGCGCAGCACCCGCGCGACGCGCCGCCGCTCCCGGGGCGCGGACAGGAAATGGTCGCCGCCTAGCGAGAGCAGCGCGCCGATGTCCGCGAAGCGCGCCTCGATGCCCTTGAGCTGCACGTACGCGGTAACCGCGCGCAGGGAGAGGCGGTACGGCGTCGGGAGCGCGAGTGCATCCATACTCTCGAGGTCGATCGCGTAGACGGCGCTGGCGGGTGCGCGCGTGACGCGCGCCGCCACGATGCCGAGAGCCCAGAGGGCGCGCAGGCCTGCGAGCGTGCGGCGTTCGCGCAGAGGGTCGGTAGGGGGAAGGGTGTCGGTGCTCCAGAGGAGCGAGACGATGCGCTGCGGGAGGGAGGTATGCGGGTCGGCAGTCTTGAGGACGAGGCGGAAGAGATGGTCGTCGACGCGGCGGAAGCCCGTTGGGCCGTGGATGATGTCGTGTGCGGCTTCGACGAAGGGGAGGAGCTCGGTGTTGTCGGTGAGGGCTTCGAGTGTCCAGAGGACGGCGCGCTCGTCGCGGATGTCGCGGCGCTGCATGGCGGCGTTGAGGACTGCCTCTGTGAGGCTGCGAGAGGTCGAGGGGAGGTGGAGGAGGGCGGCGAGGTGTTGGACGGCGCGCCAGAATGGTCCAGAGAGCGGTGTGCGGTAGGGACAGTCGAGCGATACAACGGGAAGGATGGTGATCACGGCGTAGAACGTCACGAACACCACGAGCACGCTCGAGACGATCGCAGTCATCACCGCGTTGATAGGCAGCAGGAAGGCGGCCAGTCCAGCGAAGAACAGTACGAGACCAAGGTGCAGGAGGAGCGGAATGATATCCACGATGGCGTGGATGCCAAACCTGCTGACTCCGTAATACAGAAACGAAAATACTCTAGCGCGGCGGACTGGAGAGGGTCGGATTTCCGTCTTGTGGATGAACTCCCGCGCCCATTGTTCAACAAGAGTTGCTAGCAACGCGCACGATAAAGTCAGCCCGAGGCTCACAAACCAGAGTCCATTACAGACGAGCGAGGAAGTCGGTACTTGGAAGGGAATCGGTGGCGGCTGAGAAAATTGAGAACCGTTGAATTGGGCACTGAGCTGGAGTGAGAGCTGGTTCAGGAGGACTACGGTCATATCTCCTGTTGCTGGCACGAGATTTTTGTAGCTCTCGATGATGAAGGCGGTCAAACTCGCGGAGAAAAGGCCGGACTGGATATTTTTTGTAAGAAATCGAACAAGTGGCAGGGAAAGACTTACAAAGATCAGCATGCCCTCCATATCCGCTCTCCAGCTCTCCACCAAGGCGGAATCATACCGTTCAGCTTCTGAGATGTAGACTGACCAAAATTTTGCAGCAGAGTCGTCGGGAGCAGTTAACGGTACCACAGTGGGATTTGGCACCTTGGCTGGAATACGCTGAGTTTTGGTATGGAGTTGCAGGACTGGAATGCGTACTGTCGTCGTTTACCAGTGTCTGTCTTCGCGACTCGGAGGATTGCGAGTCTGATCCAAATGTACGCCAAATACGGGACAGGAGGGACCTGCCATGAAGATCTGGTGTATTTAGCATCAACTAGAGGGGCCAATCCAACGATACCCACCTTGAGTGCGGCCACTCCCTCCACTGGGCATCCGTCGATGGCGGTTCATGCAGATGGACGTGTCGCATTAGGCGAGTGGCAGTGTACTGACCAATCCGGAACAATCCGAAATGGACTTTGTCCCGAACCTCCACCTCTCCTGGTGGAGGCCGACGTTCTTACCTCTTGGAGCGGCTAAAACCTCATGAAAACGGGGTTAGACTAGAACCATTGGCTTCCTGTTTCGCTCTGGCTCGGAATCGGCCTGCTTGACAGCTCTCCGGTACTTTTCTGGGCAAAACTGCTTCTGTCGCGGCGCTCGTAGTCCCCTTACCACCAGGTCAGCATTATCCGCAGGAATCCAATTAACGTACTTCTCTCTCGTGACGATCCTTATGGAATCTGGCCTCTTGCGTACTGGCACCCTTCCAATCTTCCGCAGGAACTTGATTACCAACAGAGGGCCGCGGATACTGGGTCTTAAACTCATTGCTCTTGCGTTTGCCTTTTCCTACTCTGGGCGTACAAATCTCCAAGTGAAACGAGGTGACCAAACTACGCATTACAGACCTATACACCACCCACACGGCCTTACAGAATTTCACCCCATGCACACGCGCTCACAGTGGTGGAATACAACCCCCGAAATGAATCGTTCTCAGTCCATGCAAAAGCTTGCAACATTTGGTGAGTGTTCAGCGGCGATTCGGCGGAAACCAATGACGTCGAGGGAAAATCTCGTTTTAGACTTCCTAAACCGCGCCCTTCGTCCGCCCAAGTATTTCCTTTGACAGTGCTATACATCCTCGACCCGGTGGGCGATGCTCCTTTCCTTGCTACTCTGGTGCTAGCAACCGACGGCCTCCGAGTCTAGGATACAAACAGAAACCAGTCGGCCTCGCGCTCGACTGGCTGTCATGACGGAACACGGAAGACTACCATGTCGTTACTGTTCCTGCCACGGCGCTCCGTGGATCGTCCTAACGACTGCGGCACGACCGACGCCCGAGCGTTTGGGCATGTATTGCCTAAGTCCGCGATTCACTCACGTTCACTACTCTGACGCTCGACAGTGATCTGTTCTGTGCTGTTGAAGGACTCCACCGCTCCACAATACCACTGTAGCCTTGTGTCCGCCGTGACCTGAACAATCGCGGGAACACCTCGTTCAAAATCTATAAAAGGATGCTCAAGTCTCTCAAGCCCCACTCGAACATCCCTCTCAAGTTCAAGCTCCTCAACCAAATATGTTCTCCAAACTCTCTATCGTCGTCGCCTCCGTGCTTATTGTACACAAAGTCCATTCCCTCGTTTGCAAATAGTAACCTCTCATCTCCTACAGACCCTTGCTGCCGCCATTCCCACCGGAACGCCCCCTCCCCCCATCACGCCCCCCACCTCCCCGCAGTGCTGCAACAGTATCGTCCCCTCGAACAGCACCTCCGCTACCGCCGTCGCCACTCTCGTCGGGATCGACCTGACCGGCCTGGACGTGCCTGTGGGTTTGCTCTGCTCCCCGATCACCGGCCTCGGCAACAATTGGTAAACAAAGCCCTCCCTTTCGTGTTCTCAGGCTGACGCTGGTCGTTAGCGGTTTCACCCAAATGACCTGCGATGCCCCCGAGAAAGAGTGGGGTGCGTACCTTGACACTTTTTCGACGTCCCGCTGTAACTACTAACCAATTACCAGGCGGTCTCATCGCAATAAACTGCATCCCCATCACCGCCTGAGGATGGCGTGTCTGAGATTCGTTCTGAATCTTTCCCCGTATCACTGTACTTTCTACCCCAGGCAGTGATTCCTGTTCGATCTCACAAATGACTCCTTCTTATGTTGATTTTCAACACGAGCTGAACCAAGAATGAGTAAAATGTTTGAATTCGGAACGACTTTCGATCGACTACAACGCATATCTGGCGAGAGAAGGATTGCATTTGAACCATTAATACTCCGAATCCGAGTCCGACTCCCCACTTTCATCCGAACCTTCCTCGTTCGCGCAAGCCTCCAGCGCAATCGTCCCGTCCACCTGCAAAAACGGAAGGTACTCGACCTCCGCCATGCGAATGTAAAGACCTTCAAGGGGGCACTGCGACCGCGTCAACAATTCTACAACTTCCGGGATGCAGACTGCCTGTAAATGGAGCTCCTTCAACCCGGGCAGAGTGAGCCGGCTCGAAAGCGCAACCTGCCCCTCGCTGGTCCCGGACACGAATCTCAGACTTTGCAGGTGCATGAGGGCAGGGATCGAATGGGAGTGGCCTCCGTTGTCGCCATCTCGGTGCGCCGAAACCGAGAGCTCGCGGAGGTTGGTGGCAGAACGCAGAATTTTCGCGATGCGTCCAAGGGGTGCCCCAATCGTAATTGACGTCAACTGGGTCCAGGGAAGTCTCACCATGTCCGCCTTCATGCCATAGAGCGCTACAGTGGTCAGGTGTGGTCCAAAAAGGGTTTTCGCGGACCCTGCCATCCCTGCGGAGCTGTGGGTGGACTCCTGGAACGCCATGAGGTAGATGTCTAAGCGACCAAGCAGAGGCAATGCGGTTTGGATGTCGGGGAGGACGTCCCAAGATGTGTTGAATTCGATGGTCTCCCAACGGGCCTGGTGAGCCAGGATTGCCTCCATGATACGCGGCATGATCCACACCCTGCCGTTGAAGACGTCGGTGAAGGTGACGGAGAGCGGGCAGTGCCTGGACCGCGTCAACCACACATCGAGCAGTCGGAGGTAGTTTTGAGGCGCTTTGAAGTGACGCATTGCGATATCCATGGTGGACCAAAGTGATGGGGTGGAAAGCGCGATGTCGCGCCACCTCTGGCAAATATGGCCGAGGTAAATAGGGGACGCGCGGCCCCCAAGAGACGGGGATTTGTCGAGAGTTTGCAAGAAGATTTCCGACACGACCTCGTTGGGGAGTGTTAGAACGGGGTAAATGTAGCTGGCGAGATGCTGCTTCAAAGCCTTTCGCTCCAGTTTCGCCTTGGAGAGCGCGTCCTTGAGTGCAAGTATTTCGGCGTCGATTTCGGCGATCCGACGACGAGTAAAGTCCAGCGGGAACAAATGCATGGGCAGAGCGAAGGGGGCGGTCATGATTTCTACAGTATTCTGGTCAGATTTTGCGAACCAGTACCGCAAAAATCAGCGTCCGCACCGACAAATCTCGAGAACCTGGGTGGCACTGACGCTCTTCCACGTGTACCTCTTCGCGGGGGATATAGGAGGAGTAAGAACCGCGGAAGACACTCGAAAATTCGGGCAGTTGGGCTCGAGGCTAACAACGGTGGCAATGGTACGGAGGAAAGAGTGTGCCAGTCACCTGACCAGTTGCCGAGACGCGTTCCGGCCAAACATGCGCAACTTGAACGTTGAGCGAGCGGTTGTTCATCTGCAACACGAGAGTCAAGACAGTATTTCCTTACCGGGGAAATTTGTTGTAGACAGTAGGCTATTTATTTGAGTCGGCTTGACGCCGAGTCGGAAGCGGCAAAGATACGGAGAAAATGAATTAGATTTTGAACTCCTTAGCTAGGAGCGCAAGGCCCGGGTTGGGAAGTTGGCAAAGCAAGCATATAGAAATAATTACTGGGGAGCTTCATCAATTCTGCTGGCCAGGTGCATCGGGATCGGAATCCGAATCCTCTTCGCCGCTATCGTAGTCAGAAATGGCCGGCCGACTGAGCCAATCCGCAGGATCATCCACTTCATGCACGATTATCTCCCCCACCGTTGGCAGCAAGCGGCGCCAGTGCTCCTCCGGACATTCCGACAATTCGATGTCAATGCAGAGCGACGGTAGGTTGCACTGGGAGCGAACGACAAAGTCTGTCACAATGGTCGGCGGGAAGGAATACGTGGGAGAGATCCGCAGGAAGGTAAGGTTGGGTAATGTCAAGCCATCTAAAAACTGGGCCATCGGGGCGGGATCCGTGCGGTGGATGTTTAGCCTGGAGATACGAGGCAGGTGGATGGGCATGGTCGTATTAGTGGGGGCTTCCATCGAGGCGGAAGTGATATCCACGAGCAACGAGCAAAGGTTCGTCGCCAACGACAGAACACCGAAAACCTCGCCAGGAATCGTCGTGTTCAGGGCGAGAGACTTGGGCTGTGCCCACGGGAGAATGAGAAGTCGACTGAGGGATGCCTGCATGGCGACATATATGAGTTTTGGGGCGCGATCGAAGATATGCACCGGCGCTGCGTCTTGTTCGGCATGCATGATACCAAGGCTCAGAACGCGAAGCAAGGGCATGTCCGCGTGCAAGAGGTGCAAGTCGCAGAATGGAATATTGAGGACGACGGTTTCCCAACGGCTGCAGTGGCGGACTAACGCCTTTATAAAGTGATGCATGGAAAAATTCGGCGGCGGCGGCTGGTTGAGAGAGATTGTAACGGATAGCGGGCGCTCGCAGGAGCGACAAAGCCACATCTCTAGTATCGGAAGTCGACGGGCATGAGATGCGACGCTCCTTGGGGGGCTCAGTAGAATATTATCCCAGAGCGCAGGAGTCGACAACGCGATATCGCGCCAGTGCCGACAAATCCCACTGAGGAGTAGGGGAACTTCGAGTGTCGCCGACCCGGCCAAGGCTGCTCGGGTGTGAAGGAAAATCTCCGACGTGAGCTCGTTCGGTAACGTCAACACTGGATAAACGTAGGCGTCAAGACGGGATTTCCAGGTGTTGCGCTCCAGTGAGAGCGTTTGGATGGATTTTGTTAACGCTGCAATCTGGGCGTCGATATCGCTATGCGGCCACGGGCAACTGCTGGCTCGACTGCGTCGGGAGGAAAGTTAGGGACCGTTGATGAAGCCATCGTAGACCTAAATTCAGTCAGCGTAGTAGGCGCCAAAAAAAAAGGAAAACTCGCACCGACGACGCCGTGCTCACTCCTAAGGCTTTTACAGAGAGGATACGGGAGGGTCGGGAGGATTCTGAGGTTTTGAGTGGAACTTATATGCCAGAAAGCTTGGACTGAAGGTTCGGAATTGTGGGAGACTGACGGAGAGAGCAAGACACGAAGCGATGCACCTTTGTTTTGACGTGATTGGCAGTTGTGGCGTTCATTGTTGTTCGTCTTGCCACCATCTCGTTTTGCCCGTTCAGTGAATTTCTCCCTCTCAATCTTGAATCCAGGTAAGCTTAGTACTCCTAACGCGGTGCTGAAGGTCTCTAACTGCTTTATATTTGCTCCTAGTCGTCAATCGCTTGAACTTTGCTTGAACTTCGTCCCCAACAGAGAAAGTCGCTCACCAGCACGTCGGAAACTTAGGTATGCTGTCCACTCCTGCTGAGGAATACCCCTTGACGAAAGCTTCTCGTCGCAATCAAGTCTTGGAGCCTCCAGTCCACCGTGTCCCTCCATGCTCGAGCATCTTGCCGCCGATCGCGCTCATGTCGCCGACCTCGACGCTCGTGCCGCAGATCTCCGGGCCCAGATGCTCCATCTCGAGGAATCGCTCCGCGCTTTGAGGAACAAAAAGCTTCTTACCCAAAAACGCCTCCGCTCGTACCGCTACCCGGTCTTGACCTTGCCCACCGAGATCACCTGCGAAATATTCATGCACTTCCTCTCCCTCCATCCTCTTCGCCCACAACTCACCGGAATCGCATCACCTACGCTCTTAACTCAAGTGTGCCGAGCATGGCGAGCGATAGCGCTTGACACTCCCAAATTCTGGAAGGCCATGTTGTTGATGGAGGACACTTGGGAGAGACAGTCACAGATATTCGATCTCTGGGTCGACCGATCCAGATCATACCCGCTTTCCATCGAAATTGCCCACCGTCATCAGGAAGACGTATCATCGGTTCTCACGCGCGTTCTTCAGCATGCTTCCCGGTTGGAGCAGCTGAAAGCGAGTCTACCAGTACATTCGATGCTCAAGGCTCCTCACTTCCTGCCCATTCTTCGCCACCTAGATCTGTCCCTCAATAGTTCGCCAGTCCCCCAGGAAATTCTTATGTTTTCGGACGCGCCCCAGCTGCAAACCGTGACGCTCACCGACGCTGCTGCCTTGGGGGTAGTGTTACCATGGTCTCAGTTAACTTCGGTTACCTTGAATGCCCTCGATCCGCACGAATGTGCGTCAGTCCTACGGCAGACACCCAACCTGCGGCTTTGCGAGCTCTTGCTAGTCCCCCGCAAGACTCGTGTTGTTTTCCCCGAAATCAGACTTCCTTGCCTGGTATCGTTGACTCTGAGGGGCTTCCACCAGGTCGTCGTCACAGGGTACCTCGACACTCTGGTGGTCCCTACCCTCCGCAGTCTCAAAGTGCAGGAATCATTCCTCGGAGAGGACCCCATCGCGACCCTGACCTCTTTTATCAGCAAGTCCGGCTGCCAACTCCACCATTTGCATATCACAGGCAAAATCTATGCCAGGGATCGTTATCGTCCCGCTTTCCCCCGGATTCAGAGGTTGTCCTTTTACACTCCAGCAAGTCCGTGGTGCGCCGTCGATGAGTTGTACGTCTATCATTTCGACTCCGCTGCCCACTGGCACTCATCTGTTCGACCTCCAGGGAAGATTCCTGAGGTTCCGCGCACGCATCTAATATATTGCCTCAATGTACCCGCCGAAAGTCTCGTAGATATTGGGCTCGATGTTAAGTTATGCATTTGGCGACCGGCCTCTATACTCCCAAACTCGATGTGCCTCTCCGTCTCAACCACTATAATATTTCGCTTTCATTGGCAAGTTCCACTCCGAGATCTTGACACAGTTATCTTCTACTGCTTCCTCCCAATACGATACTCTCTCTCCGTGAATGGCCTTCGAAAAATAACGACGAGTAGGATTTGGGCAGCACAATCTCGAGACGCGTGGCCCGTGGGAGGTACGTGCATTCAGTATTATTGAACACTGCTCCTGACTACTGCCGCGACCCGCGACTCAAGTCTCGCGCCTCATTAGACCATTGAAATCTACCCGTTACTCGTGTCCAACCCGTGGTCCAACAGTGTAGTTACAACGCAGGCGTCTCCACAAACAGCTGCTCCACCATTCCAGGAGGATAGCGCTCCCCCTGCGCCGCGTCCGCCTTCGTCGCGAGATCCCGCACGTCCTGCACGTCTCCGGCACTCAACGTGATGGCACCCGCGGCGATGTTCTCGTCCAGATACTAATAAGGTGAACAAATCAGAGTCGGTGTTCGTGGCAATAAACAAATTACAGCGTACCTTGATCTTCTTGGTCCCAGGGATGGGAATAATATCGTCGCCCTGCGCAAGCAACCACGCGAGCGCGACTTGGCCGGCGCTGGCGCCGTTATACTTGGTACCGACAGCCTTGAGGCCGTCCGCAATCTTGAGGATGTTCGGGAAGTTGGTGGCGTTGTATCTGGAGCGAATTGACGAGTCAGTGTGTGGAGTTCAAAGCGAAGGAGGAAGTATGTAGGGCATCATACCGCGGAATTATCTTACGGTAGTCACCGTCTTCAAGGTCGTCCGGGGATCTCTGCACGTTGCAGTTAGCATCAAGGTATTCCCTCAGCAATGTGGGAAAGCTACTGACATATTGCCCGGTGAGCAACCCGCGTCCGAGCGGCGAATATGCAATGATTTTCACGCCGAGTTCACGCGCAGTGTTGAGCAGGTTGATTTTGGGGTCCTCAATATCAAGCGTAAACGGTGAGTATTCAACCTGAACAGCGGCAATCGGGTGAACGGCGTGTGCGCGCCGCAAGGTCGCGGCGGAGACCTCAGAAAGGCCGAGGTGTTTGACTTTGCCAGCTCTAATCAGAAGTTAGACTCATGAGCTCTGGAATGAATTGAATTGCCTATGCAGGCGTACTTGACGAGCTCAGCCATCGCGCCCACGGTCTTTTCGATGGGGGTCTTCGCGTCGGCTCGCTGGCGAAGAATTTAAGATAATCGCAGGCTCGTGAGGACGAACGACTGGCGTACGTGGAGATAATAGAGGTCGATTGTGTCCACACCTAGCTTCTTCAAAGACGCCGCAACAGCCGCGTGAACATTCTCAGGCGACCCGTCGATCGAGCGGTCGGGCATGAACCCGAACTTTGTAGCGAGGAATATATCCGCGCGCTTCCCGGTGCGTTTGAACCTAGACAGCGTTTGTGAGGCTGCTAATCACTAACAGGATGGACTTTCACGAACCACTTGCCCAAGAGTTCCTCAGAATCTGCGTAGACGTTCGCGGTGTCCCAAAACGTGCAGCCAGCGGCATGTGCGGCGTCGAGAACCTAGTGTCCAGGAATTTCAACATCAACATTACATATTGCCCCTCTTAGCCCTCGGGGCAGGGATGAGCATAGTACTTGAAAAACGTACCTTGAAACGCTCCTCGTCAGACTCCACTTCGCCGTAGCCAGTTGAAATGCCCATTGCGCCGAAGCCGATGGCAGAGAAAGTCGAACTTCCGATTCTACGCGTGGCAGACATGCTTGAGAACTGAGGTGAGTTGGTTTCATCATGTTATTCCAAGGCCCTTTTATACCTTGCGATCTAAAAGGTCATCGGGGATGAACCTCGGGCTCTCCGTGAAGTCGCCGTCGGGAAGTTACCGTTTTAGGGTGTGGATCGAAATAACAGTGGATTGAGGCGACGTGGCACAGGTCGAGGGTTGATTTTACAGGTGAGAGTGGTGAGAGCGGCTGCTCGGTTAACTATTTTGCTCACTCAGCAGCTCGGCAGATATGCCGGCACGGCGAAGTGCTGCCTCGGACCTCGGCGCGCGGCGCGCGCCCACTGAAGCTGGGTTCCGCTCCGTGGTCTCTTGCCGTTTGCGCCGAAACTCGAGCCATGCAGAGGTACCGGTTGGTTTCCTTACTCCCCAGTGACGTGCCCCCGGTTGTTTTTTAAAAATCTTCCAACCGCAATGTATTCAAGAGACTCGTACAATCAGATCAAGCGGCACCATTGAGTACACGAAAGACTAGGACGATCCGAAAAGCCATTCCCCGATAAATCGGGAATACATTCTCCGCTCCGTCGGACAATGAGCAACAATACAAAAATACCACGCATACCTTGATCTTCTTCTTGGTCTCGGAAATTGGGATGTTGCGGTTGTCCTGCACAAGCAGACAGGCGAGTGCCACTTGCCTCGCGCGGAGGCGCCGTAAAAGTTGGCGTCGATTGCGTTGAGGCCGTCCTCAAACCCCACGATATGTTGGGGAACTTGGCGGTGTTATAGTTGAGAAGTTCTATCGAATAAGTGCGGAGTTCAGCTGCACCGTGCCAGCCACGGCGAGCGCAGGATCAACTTCCGAAAATCGACATCGTTAGATCCATCTGGGAGTCTCTGCAGGGCTTGGTTACGATTCCAGCCCATCAATGAGAGTAGCGGACATGTTCAACCTTGTTGAACATTGACGTTGACGGTTGAACTTGTTGTCCGTTTTTTTGACTCTCATTTTCTCGGTGGGGAAATGGACTTGGATCCGGGGACGTTGGTTGGAGATAAATTTGAGTGTGCCTTCGGACCGCCGTTGCAGTTCTTTTGGTTTGCTTATGTTGAAGCCGTGGGCAAGATTGGGTTAACAAAGTCAGGCCATCCGAGTCGGCATGCCGTACGTGGGAGGTACGGTTATGCCTGAACGCCGGAGCCGAGCCACTCGTTTCCTGCTCACCCTCATCGATGCTTCGCCCTTGTTCAATTTGTGGTACCTCTTGGAGCGACTACGACCTCACTGCTATTGTGTTATTGCAACTAGTGGCTTCCTGTTTCCCCTCTGGCTCGGAATCGGCTCTCTCGGAAGCTCTCGAGTCTCCGGTGCTTTTCTGGTCCAAACTGGGTTTTGTCGCCCCGCTCGAGCTTCAATGCCTCAAGTGCCCGGTTTTATTCACCTCTAGGTCATTGCTATCCAGAGGAACTCCATCGACATCCCTGTTTTCCTTAACGATCCCTGTGAAATCTGGGCTTTCACAGGGCGGCGTACTGGCCTAGATTCTCGGCCGCATCTGCACGGCCATCCAAACGACTCTAAAATCACATTTTAGGCCTCGTAATATTCCCCAGGGTTTCCTCTATCCCGGCAGAGGTAATCTGCGCTCTCGCGTTCTTCTCCTTCCACTTTCGGACGTGCAAATCTTCAAAACTACGCAATCCAGACCTATACGCCACCCGCGGAGTCTCGCCCCATGCACACGCGTTCACAGCACTGAGATACGAACTCCTCCTGATATGAATCCTTCTGCGTACATGCCAAAGCCTGCGATATTTGGTGAGTGTTCAACGGCGGTTCGGCGGAAACCAATGACGTCGAGGAGAAATCTTGTTTTAGACTTGCTAAACCGCGCTCTTCGTCCGCCCAAGTATCTGCTTCAACACTGCTATACATCGTCGACCCGGTGGGCGATAATTATTCCAGTGTCTCGTTGCTGCTCTGGTGCTGTAGAACCCGACGCCCCCTCTTGGATACAAGAGCAAACCAAACGGCCTTGCACTCGACTGGCTGTCATGACGGAACATCGAAGCCTACCATGCCATTATTCTTCCTGTCACGGCGCTCCATGGATCGCCTTGGGTCAGCTTGGGTCTCAGCGGAAGTATTGCCAAAGTCCGCAATTCACTCGCATTCAGTTCTCTCGCCGACGCTCAACAGTTCGCTGTCCTGTCCTGTTCAGCGACTCCACTACTCCCTGATCTCACTGGAGGCCCGCGTCCACCGAGTCCTGTACAATGACGAGGTCACCTTGCTCAAAACATATAAAAGGATGCTCAAGTGTCTCTCAGACCTCACTCGAACATCCCCCGAAGTTCAAGCTCTCTACAAACCAACAAACATGTTTTCCAAACTCTCTATCGTCGTCGCCTCTGTGCTCATCGTAAGCCTCACTGACGACCCTCCCCTGTAAATGTTAACCTCTTGTGCAGACCCTTGCTGCCGCCATCCCCACCGGGACGCCCCCTCCCCCGGTCACTCCCCCCTCATCCCCCCAGTGCTGCAACAGCGTCGTGCCGTCCAGCAGCACCGCCGCTAGCGCCGTCGCGGCCCTCCTCGGCCTCGATCTCACCGGTCTCGACGTCCCTGTCGGTTTGAGCTGCTCCCCCATCACCGTCGCCGGGAACAACTGGTAAGCCGCCCTCACTCTCTGTATGCCCTCGCCCTGACGATGTTCGTTAGCGGTTCCACCACCGTCACCTGCGATGCACCTGAGAACGAGTGGGGTGCGTACCTCTATACTTTTTCGATGTCCCGTACTAATCAACCACCAGGCGGTCTCATTGCTATCAACTGCATCCCCATCACTGCCTGAGCCATCTGGACCTTGTTTTGAACCTTTCCCTGTATCGTCGTACTTCTTCTACCCCGGGCACTGATTCGTGTTCAATGTCGCGAATAAATCCTTTTTGTGTTGGTTTTTAAAAGAGCTGGGCCCGAGAACGAGTGGAATCTTGAATTTCGATCGACTACAACACACATTCGGCACGAGAGGTATTACATGTTCAACAACTAATATGAATCCGAGTCCGACTCCCCGCTGTCACCTGTATCCTCCTCGTACGCACAACCCTCCAACGCAATCGTCCCGTCCGGCTGCACAAACGGAAGGTACTCGACCCCCGACAAGCAAATGTAAAGGCCTTCGAGGCGGCACTGCGACCGCGTCAACAACTCCACCGCTTCCGGCCGGCAGAGGACCGGGAGGTCGAGATGCTCCAGCGCAGGGAGTGTGAGTCTGCGCAAAAGCGCGACTTGCGACTCGTACAGGAGTATCAATTTTCGAAGCTGCATGAGTGGTGGAATCGATGGGAGGTGGTTCCCGTTGTCGCCATCGCGGTCAGGGCGGACCGAGAGCTCGCGGAGGTTGCTCGCAGAATGCAGAATTTCCACGATGCGTCCAGGCGGTGCTTGAATTGTGATCGACGTCAACTGGGCCCAGGGAAGTCTCACCATGTCCACCTTCGTGCCATAGAGCGTCACAGTGGCCAGGTTTGGCCCAGAAAAGGTTTTTTCGGACCTTGCCATCCCTGCAGAGCTGGAAGTAGGGTCGTGGAACGCTATGAGGCGAATGTCTAAGCGACGAAGCAAAGGCAAGGCGGTTTGTATGTTGGGGAGGGCGTCCCAAGCCGTGTCGAATTCAATGGTCTCCCAACGGGCCTGCTGAGCCAGGATTGCCTCCATGATATGCGGTGTAATCCATGCTCTGCCGTTGAACATGTCTGTAAGGGTGATCGACAGCGGGCAGTCCCTGGATCGCGTCAACCACGCATCAAGTAGTCGAAGGTACGCTTTGTAGTGACGCATTGCGATATCCATGGTGGACCAAAGTGATGGGGTGGAAAGCGCGATGTCGCGCCACCTCTGGCAAATATGGCCGAGGTAGATCGGGGACGCGCGGCCCCCCAGAGACGGGGATTTGTCGAGAGTTTGCAGGAAGATTTCGGACACGACCTCGTTGGGGAGGGTCAAGACGGGGTATATGTAGCTGGCGAGATGCTGTTTGAGGGCCTTTCGCTCGAGTTTTACTTTGGACAGCGCGTCTTTTAGTGCAAGTATTTCTGCGTCGACTTCCGCGATGCGACGGCGAGTAAAGTCCTGCGGGAAAAGATGCATAGGCAGGGCGAATGGGGCGGTCATGATTTCTACAGTATTCCGGTCAGGTTTTGCAAACCAGTACCGCAAAAATCAGCGTACGCACCGACAAATCTCGAGAACCAGGATCCAGGGTGGCAGCGGCGCTCTTTGGCGTGAACCTCTTCGCAGCGTATGTAGAAAGGGTAGTAATGACGAAAGACACGCGGGGACGCAGCAGAGTTCAGCGATTGGGCTCGACGCCAACACAGGTGGCAATGGTACGGAGGAAAGGGTGATTTGCTGTGCCAGTCACCTGACCATTTGCCGAGACGCGTTCCGGCCAAACATGCGCAACTTTTATGAGGAAGCGGTTTCATCTGTGTCCTGGAAAAAAGAAGCTAAACACGACAGTCAAAGAGAATCAGTTCCGCGCAGGGGGCAACTCTTGTAGACTCCACCCAGCCTGACGCTGAGTCGGAAGCGCTAAAAGATACTACGGAATGGTCCGAATGGATCAGATAGATTTGAACTAGCTAGGAGGTGGAAAGCCGAGGTGTGGGAGGTTGATGGAAAGGAAGCAGCGGAACATTCGAGCGGGTGGAAATAATTACTGCCGAGCTTCATTGATTCTGCTCGCCAGGTGCATCGGCATCGAGATCCTTCGGTCAACTAGGCGTGCGCTGACTCCGTAGGACTGGGCAAGAACTCGCAGAGATGCTACGCCAATGCTACGCAAGAAGTTTTCTAAGGTTTTAACCAGGGAATCGGATGCCAGAGAGTTTGGACTCAAAACTCGGGATGGTAGGAGAAAGCAAGGCACGAAGCGATGCACCTTTGTTTTGACGTGAGTGGTACGGCGCTCGTCTTGCCACCATCTCATTTTGTGCGTTCAGCGAGTTTTTCGTAGTCAATCTTGAATTCAGGTGAGCCCAGTACTCACCAGGCAGAGGGAAAATCCTTCAACTGCTTTAGATCTGCTTCCAGTCCCCGATCGGCCAACAGACGACAAGTCGCTCACCAGCCTGCTCTCATTAGCGCGAAAACTTGGATCACTCCGGTATGTTGTCAACCCCCCGACTGAAGATTCATCCTTAACGAAATGCTTTGAGTGTAATCCAGCCTCCGAGTCTCAATTTCGCAGTGTCCCCGCATGCTCGACCATCTTGCTGCCGATCGCGCTCGTGTCGGAGACCTCGACGCCCAGATACTGCAACTCGAAGGGTCTCCTTGCGCTTTGGAGGGCGAGAGAGCCTTCACACAAGAGAGGCTCGAATCGTGCTGCTCCCTGATCCTGGACGTGCCCACCGAGATCACCTGCGAAATCTTCACGCACTTCCTCCCCGTCTATCCCCTCTGTCCACCTCTTACTGGAAATAAATCTCCGACCCTCCTCACACAAGTCTGCCGAGCCTGGCGCGAGATAGCCCTCAGCACTCCGAGACTCTGGAGGGCGATGTCGCTGCCACCCCTCGCGGGCGTTTCCACCGAACGACAATTACAGAGAGTCGACCTCTGGGTCGAACGATCTGGTTCATGTCCGCTGTCCCTCGAAATTCCCTACACTCATGAATCAGCGGTCCTTGAACGCGTTCTTCAGCATGCTTCCCGCTTGGAGCAGCTGAATGCAATCATACCAGTACATTCGATGCTAAAAGCTCCTCGCTCCCTACCCATGCTCCGCCGCCTAGACTTGTCCCTCGATGATTGGCCAGTCCCGCAGGAAATTCTTCTGTTTTCGGACGCGCCCGAACTTCGGACCGTAATTCTCAACCACACTGCTATTCTGGGTGCTGTTTTGCCGTGGTCACAATTGACCTCTGTTACCTTGAAGACGGTCTTCCCGCACGAATGTGCGCCAGTGTTGCAACGGACACTCAACTTGCAGTTTTGCGAGCTCCGGCTAATCTCCAGCGAGCAAGTTGATTGGCCCGAAATCAAACTGCCTTGCCTGGTGGTGTTGACTCTAATTTGCCACGAGGAGTCGAATGGCCCCATTACAGGATACCTCGACACATTGGTGGTTCCTGCGCTCCGCACCCTCGAAGTGCTGGGGTCGTTCCTCGCAGATGACCCCATCGCCACCCTGACCTCTTTTATTGCCAAGTCCGGTTGCGAACTGCAGAAACTGCGTATCACGGGGGAAATCACCGACGAGCGCCGTTATGACCGCGCAGCGTTTCCCCGTATTCCGACGTTGTCCTTCGATGCTCCAGGAAGTGAGTGGGCCGCGAGTGGGAGCATTTCCGCAGTCGACGAGTTGTACGTCGATAGTTATTTTCACCCCGCTGTGCACTCATCTGTTCGACACGACATGCAGGGAACATTTCTGATATTGCGCGCCGCCCATCTATGGCTTGACGTACTCCCGAAAACATCATAGACTTCAGACTCTGTTATATCTTCGACTGGTTCACACCGTACTGGTTCGTACATGTTTGGCGACTGGCCTCCACACTGCCGTTGCGACCACTATGATATTATTCTTTCATTGGCAAGTCCCACTCCGAGATCGTGCCGTGGTCATTGACGGCGTATCCACTGTCACATTCAGATGCACGGACGAGGGTGCGCCTCAAGGATCGGCTCTCTCCGTCACCGTCTTCGGCCTCTCGATCAACCGCCTTCACCGCCGACTCCAAGCGATTGGCGTCTTCACTAGCTGGCGATACGGTTTCGTCGATGATACGAATTTCAGCACTGCGAGCAAATCTGTGGTCCAGAATGTTTGCGTGTTGAACAAGGCGGCGGAGATTGCGGTGATGTGGGCGCGGGATGATGAAGCCACGTTCGAAAAGTCCAAAACCGAACTGATGCACCACCCCCCAGGGCGAGCCGACTTATCCAACCACCACATCACCTTCGACGGCGAAACTATCTTCCCCTCGGCATCCGTGAAGTGGCTGGGCGTCTGGCTCGATTCGAAGCTCTCGGGCAACATCCACATCAAGGCGCGTGTAGGCTCGGCCACAAGAGCACTCAACGCATCTATTGCGCTCACCCACGCGACTTGGGGTCTCAAACCACTCATGGTCCGCGACCTCGCGCGAGTCGCCGTCTTCCCGCGTGCCGATTACGGCGTGAGCTGCTTTTTACCTCTCTCCCCCGCTGACCTCAAACCGCTCGAACGTCTCAACAAAACAATTGCGCGCTGCATCACGGGAGGCTATAGAACTGCATCTGGATCTGCCCTCGAGAAGGAAGCCGCCATTCTCCCCGCCCCGCTCCGCCTTGAATCCGCGCTCCTCCACCGTCTTGCCCAGTACCTCTCCCTCCCTGCAGCCCATGGCATCACCCCGCTCATCCATCACGCTATTCGGACCGCGCCAAAGTACGCTCACCGTGCATCCGCCCTCCATTATGTCGAGAAGATCCCGCTCGTTCGATGGCCTGAACAGGTACCGCCCCGCGGCGCCCGTATCCGTGATCGCAAGTCCCGTCCCCCCAACGATGTTACGACGGATTCGCGCGCAGACCCAGTGGGTAGCGGCGCCCGTGGAAGGCGAGGGGGGGCAGTTGCAGAGCTGCCTCCGCCTCCCAGCGGCAGGCAAGTGATTGCGACTGTCCCTCCCGTAACATCTGATGCACCCACTGCACAGGCTCTCTCGCAGCGTGCGGAAACGCTGGTCGCGCCTATCCCAGACCTAACATTGGGTATGGAGCCTATCTTACCAGTATACGCGCCGCCCTGGGCAGATCCACTTCCTGTCACCACCCTCATACCGTCGAAAGAAGATGCGATCTCCACACTCGACTCTCTTCTAGCTGACCATCAGCACACGACCGAGCTTTGGTACACGGACGGATCTCTCCTCGAAGGGTTGGCAGGGGGTGCTGCGGTTCGAGTCCTCGGTGGCCACGTCTGTGAGCGTATCTTGGTGCCTCTAGGCGAGGGACAGGTTGCGGAGGGTGAGATGGAGGGTATACTGCAAGCCGCGCTCGCAGCACTCAGCAGGAGCGCGGATCAGATCTTGGTCGTCTCCGACTCCCAGGCTGGTCTCCGAGGCATCCTTTCCACCAAACAGCGTGCCGGACAATCTCGCGCCATCGCCTACGACAAGCTTGTGCGTGCGGCCATGGATCAACTACCAAGCCTTCGTATCACCAATGTGTGGACCCCCGCTCACATCGGTACCGTCGGCAACGAGTTCGCTGATGATGCGGCCAAAGCTGCGACCCGCCTCCCACCTCCATTCTCCCTCCCCATATCACTCACCTCGTGCAAACGTCACATCGACATCGCTATCCTCGAGAAGTGGAAGGTTGCATGGACGCGCTCGTCAACGGGGCGTGGCCTTCGTGAAGTTGACGACTCTCCTCCATCACTCATTCTACGACCGCCGTACCTCTCTTCCACATGTCGCGCTGACATCTCCCTCCTTGCGCGCCTCCGCACCGACTTCTCTGCCCTCAATGCCCATCGCTTCCGATGCCGCCTCTCTCCGTCGGCGATGTGCGAAGCGTGCGGGGCCAGGAGCGAAACCCGAGCGCACTTCCTGCTACACTGCCCGGCCTGGGAACGGTTTCGCGCTCCTCTCCAGCTAGCGTCGTACAGCGTGGGACTACTTGGTGCTGTTGATGTCCGCTCCCTCCTCGGTCACCCCAAGCTTCTCAAAGTCACCTCAAAGTTTATCACCGATACAGGTAGATTTCGCTAGTTTACGTCTCTCTCTCCTCTCTTTCTCCGTTTCCTCTCCCTCTTCCTATCATAAATATCCCGCACGCACATAGTTTGCATCCTCATATCCCTGTCCGCTACCTTCACTACAGTACTGAATCCTGCCCCGCATCCGATTTCCTCAGCCGCTCTCTTCTTTATCTCTCTTATCTCCTGAAAATTGCCACCCAACACAACCACGTATTTAGCTACTTACCCACTCCAGCCTAGTTTATCTAGAGTACTGCTGCGTAGCCCTTGGGCCAGGTACAGCGTATATAGAACTATGAAATGAAATGAAATGAAATGAAGTGCCGCCACCATAGCATTCAAGCCGCAGTCCAACAGTACAGTTACAACGCAGGCGTCTCCACAAACAGCTGTTCCACCATCCCAGGAGGGTAACGCTCCTCCTGCGCCGCGTCCGCCTTCATCGCGACGTCCCGCACGGCCTGCACATCCTCGGCACTCAACTTGATGGCACCCGCGGCGATATTCTCGTTCAGATACTAACAAGATGAATAAATCATCGGTGTTGGTGGAAATGAATAGCAGCGTACCTTGATCTTCTTGGTCCCAGGGATGGGAATGATGTCGTTGCCCTGAGCAAGGAGCCATGCGAGCGCGACTTGGCCGGCGCTGGCGCCGTCATACTTCTTGCCGATAGCCTTGAGGCCGTCCGCGATTTTGAGAATGTTCGGGAAGTTGGTGGCGTTGTAGCTGGAGCGAAGTAACGGGTAAGTGTATAGTTCAAGTGGAGGAAGTAACTGTCAGACAGACCGCGGAATAATTGTGCGGTAGTCACCAGCTTCAAAGTCGTCCGGGGATTTCTGGACGTTGTGGTCAGCACCCACGTATGCACTATAAAAAGTGAATGAGGGGAAGCTACTGACATATTGCCCGGTGAGCAATCCGCGCCCTAGCGGCGAATACGCGACGATCTTCACGCCGAGCTCACGCGCAGTGTTGAGCAGGTTGATCTTTGGATCCTCGATATCAAGCGTGAACGGTGAATATTCAACTTGGACGGCGGCAATCGGGTGCACGGCATGGGCACGGCGCAAGGTCGAGGCGGAGACCTCAGAGAGCCCGAGATGCTTGATTTTGCCGGATCTGGGTAATGGTGAAGGTCAGGCAGTGACTAAATCGAATTCGGCAAGCAGGCGTACTTCACAAGCTCCGCCATGGCGCCCACAGTCGTCTCAATTGGAACCTTCGCGTCGGCTCGCTAAGAAGGGATTAGGGCTGAACACAAGGTTGCGATGACGAACAACCGGCGTACGTGGAGATAATAGAGGTCAATTGTGTCCACACCCAGCTTCTCAAAGGACGCCGCTGCAGCCGCGCGAACGTTCTCAGGCGTCCCATCGATCGAATAGTCAGGCATGAACCCGAACTTCGTAGCGAGGAAGATATCGGCGCGCTTTCCGGTGCGTTTGAACCTGGGCGCCCGTTGTGAGACTGCGAATTAATAATGCGATGAGCCTTCACGCACCACTTGCCCAGAAGCTCCTCCGAGTCTGCGTAGACGTTCGCGGTGTCCCAAAATGTGCAGCCAGCGGCATGTGCGGCGTCGAGAACCTAGTGTCCAGAGATTTCAACATCAACGTTAAATATTGCTGTTCCTGGCCAGGAATGAGGAGGATGGTGCTGGAAATTTAAACGTACCTTGAAACGCTCCTCGTCAGACTCCACTTCGCCGTAGCCAGTTGAAATGCCCATCGCGCCGAAGCCGATGGTAGAGAAAGTCGAACTTCCGATTTGACGCGTGGCAGGCATGTTTGAGGAGTATTGTTTTTTGTGGGAGAAAAGTACGTTCTTGTTCTGTTGCCCCGACACCCTTTTATACGCTTGAGCTCGTGACCAACCTTTTGCAAATCTTCAACACGGGAGCATTGACCTACGACAAAGTGCTGTCATGGATTGATGCGCAATTGGCGGGCGGGATCGCCGTCGGGAAATTGCCTTTTTGGGTGTGGATGATATACTGGAATTGTGGGTTTAGACGCCGCGTCACCCGGTGCCGGGTCGAATTTGTAAGTGAGAGCGGCTGCTCGGTGATTATTTCGCTCACTCAGCTGCGCGGCCCTGAATTGGCAGTCAGCTTGGGTTACTCGACCCGCGGAAAGGGTTCCGAGTTGGCGGACACGGGCGGACATGTTCGAAGTCGGACTTGGTTGAGCTTGGGAGTATCCGAGACGTTAATTAGCAACGGGCTGGACCTCACAAAGTTCCTCCGGATCTGCACAGATGTTCGTGGAGTCCGAGACCAGAAGGTGCACCCGGTGGCATGTACGGCGTCGAGGACCTAGTGCCCAGAGGTTTCCGCATCAGGCATTGCGGCTGTTGGCCAGGGATGAGGAAAGCTGGCACACACCTCGGTAAAAGCCCTTCGCGCCAAAGGCGACGGAAGAGAAAGTGGGGATTTGACTGGTTGAGGGCCGACTGAGTGGAAAATTGAGCCTGATATCCGGTCAGCAAGAAAGTGAACTCGGGTGGACCGAGGTGGTCAGAATACAGGTGCCAAGGAGTCACAGCTTGCAATTTGGGCGAGAGTACATGGCGCCCAGGATCCAAGAATTAAAGGACCAGAGTGAACGCTACCTAGGCGAGATTTGTGCAGTAACGTCAAACGGCAAGATTTAAGGAAGATTTGAGAGTCAATGTCGCACAGTGGGCAGAGGGCCCACTGGCGAGAACACTGACGCCGTGCACTAGTCAAAGGAGCATTTTGTGGTCCATTTGGCGCGACCGCACATTGAGGTAGTGGCGGTAAGAAGCAAGGGACAATTGTTTGCCGAAGGTACAAACTCCGCGCTCCCACGATTCGCGATCACGCTTCGGCGCGACAGGACCTGTGCGGCAAATTTGCATGCGTGCGAAGATGGGAGTTCGCATTTTTTTGACTGTCATGCGCTGAATCGGTGGACCCGCGGTGGGCGAGCTGTGGTGAAATGATTTGTTTGTCTTTGTAACTCCGCCCCCGTCTCACGGTCACGTTTTGGCGTGCACAGCCTTTCATTTGCCACCGACCCATCTTGCTCTTGTCCACCACTCGTCCATTCGCCGTTACTCGCTTGGTTTTCGCGCTTCTTCCCGGGGTTTCATTTACGACGCTTCAAGCCACATAACGCCCGTCCTGCTCCGCTCCACACATGGCAACGTGCATTTCAGACCTACCCGCCGATGTCGTCTTCTCCATCTTCTTGTACTGCGATATCGCGAGTGTCGTCCTCGTTGGGCAGGTAGAGCCCCGCTCACGACGGTCTCTGCGCTAGTCTTTGACTGAGATCCCATAGACCTGCCGATATCTGCACGATCTTGCATTCCACAAAAGCGTGTGGCTGGCTTTGCTGCAAGATCTCAAGCGACGGTTCATCCTATCGGACGCAGTCAGCCCAAACCTGGAGGAATCTTCCACTTCTGAGCTGATAAAGGTCGTCAAACGCCTTCTTACGGGCCCCGACACATGGAGTCCGACGAGCGCTGGCTTCACACCCGAGGTCGCCCAGAAAATCACCCTCCACCCGACGGGGATCCTGAATTGGGAAACCGAGCCCCAACTCTCTCCGAGCGGTCGTTTTGTACTTCTCAGCAAGTTAGGCACATTGGAGTGCTGGGACGTCGGTGCGGATCGGATGACCTGGAGGTATCTGTCTGGCAGTGAGGTCCTCGTCTTTGCGGTGGACGAGGTCGTGGACGACGACAAGCTCGTCATTATGACATGTGAAAGTACTTACTCGGGCCCCCGAACGCAGTGAGGTCTATTTGCCGCATTCCACGGCGCCGAAGCTAAAAACGTTTTGTAGCTGCATTCAGATTATCGAGCTGGATCCTCGAACCGGCACGGATACCAACCTCTTGAAGGTCTCCTGCCCTCCCACACCTTACGATGCCGCTTTCATGGGACCCGTCATACGCGGTAGTGTCGCCACGGTGGCCTTGTCAACATCTCTACATTTCCTGCTGGTGCTGGACTGGACGGTGCAGTCAGCATTCGTCGTCTACACCTCTGATGTACGCACTGTACCGCTTTCTTGTTCCAGGGAACCTCTTTTTATCGCGTTTACAGACACGGTCAAACGTGGCGGACATCATCCCGGGCCATCTCATCCTCCAGACATTCGATACCGGCGATGCCAGTACATATCTGTATCTCATCGACCTTTGGGACGCTCTGCGTATTCACGGCGTGCCACTCAACCTCTCTAACGCCAACGCGTTCCCATTCAACTCTGTCGATCTGAATCAACTCCCCAAAATCCTCAGACAGGAGGTCGTCACCCCACGCGCTGAACGTTCTTTCAGAACCGGGCAGCAGCTTTACGTCCACGCGCGCCCGCTGCATCGGGACACCTACCGCATCTGGGTGTACAGCGCCGGGGACGCCCTGCTCTGCAGCTACGACCTCGCGCTCACCCCCACCCCCGTGTGGCGCGAGCGCACGCGCGCCCCTTCCCGGCGGGGAGTCTACTACCGGCAGATCTCGTACTCGGGGCATGCGCAGTGGTTTGAGCGCGTGGCTGGGCGCGGTGTCGTGCACCAAATCCTACCGCCCAGCATACCGGCACCGTTTACGCGCGGGGAGCTGGACCTTGCCGGCGCGGCGGATGTAATGGACGTGTCGGCGTATTCCGGGGCGTTGACGTTTGCTAGGGAGCCGAATGTCGTTGTATTGTATTTCAGGTAAAGTTTTCAAATTCAGATACTTCCTGAGCCCCCGTGGAACCAGCCGTGCAAGCTCAATCAAAATATCCACCAATCACCAAGTAATGCAATTACTCCAACGCAGCACAGCCGGCGCTTGTGAGGCTGTCCGCAATTCGACGTCGTCGACAGGATGCGTAATAACCATTTATGATAATCCTTCTGGTGGGTATCGCGAGGCAGCCATATTCTCTTCCAGGGAGGTAAGCAACTGTTTTTCTAACGCCCCGACTCTACAACTAATTTTGGCTGTGGATCCTCAGCCGGCGGCGTCGTGCGTCCTTCCGCACTTCTCTGCGCGCGGTCAAGAAGTACGAAGTTGGAAGCGTTCGACGATACCTCGTGCCGAGAACTCCTCTCCTCCTGAGATTGCCTTTATGTACGCGTCTCGAGGCCGTCTACGTGCGGAAATCCCACAGCACCGCCGGGATTCATCTGGTGCTCGTTCCTCGCGCCGTTTACCTGGCCTGCTGGTATATCCTCCCGATCTAATTTGAATCCCCCAGGAACCTGGTCCCACTCTGTACTGCCTTTCGAAGCTCCTTACGAACTCGTGTCACCGAACCGCCCACGAATATTCGCTGGATTGGCTTTACCTGTATCCTTCTCCAGTGCTTCAGAGTGCTCCCTTCCCTCTCTACGATTGACTGGGTTGGTTCTGGGACGTGAACCTTGACTCGGGTGGATTCGGTTCAAAGCCGGTCTATCTACTGCGGCGAATATACCGCAATGAGAAGTCGTACCATACTCTGACTCAGGTAGATTCGATTCAAGGAACCGGTCTATCCACTCTACTGCGGCAAATATACCGCCACGAAAATTGGCCTTGACCAACACCAACATACTCTGACTCTGGCCATGGGACTCCCGTCCACTCGAGGACGACAAATCTCATACGCATGCATCTCGTAGATCTTGGACTCTACAAATTCGATTGGTTGAATCACAAGTTCACAACATACGCATTTGATGATTCAACTCCGGCGCTTCAGTAGTAAACATAACAGTCCTAGATATCCGCATGTTACTCTTTTCGAGACCGTCGCCCAACTACAACGCAGGCGTCTCCACAAACATCTGCTCCACGAGCCCGGCCGGGTAGCGCTCCCCCTGCGCCGCGTCCGCCTTGGTCGCAACATCGCGCACGGCTTGCACATCTGCAGCACTCAGCTGAATGGCGCCCGCAGCGATGTTCTCGTTCAAATACTAACAAGAATTAGCGGTGTACGTGGCAATAAATGAATCGCAGTTGGCGCACCTTGATCTTCTTAGTCCCAGGGATGGGAATGATATCGTCGCCCTGCGCAAGCAGCCACGCGAGCGCGACTTGGCCTGCGCTGGCGCCGTTATACTTGGTGCCAACGGCCTTGAGCCCATCCGCGAGCTTGAGAATGTTGGGGAAGTTGGTGGCGCTGTATCTGGAGCGAATTGGGGAGTAAGTGTGCAGTTCAAGCGAAGGAAATAATAGAGAGGTATCATACCGCGGAACCATCTTGCGGAAGTCACCGTCTTCAAAGTCGTCTGGGGATTTCTGGAGGTGGTAGTTAGGAAGGTGAGTATGCCCTCGACAGGCGAGGGAAACTACTGACATATTGCCCGGTGAGCAGTCCGCGCCCGAGCGGCGAATACGCAATGATCTTCACCCCGAGTTCACGCGCAGTTTTGAGCAGGTTGATCTTCGGGTCCTCGATATCAAGGGTAAATGGTGAATATTCGACTTGAATGGCGGCAATCGGGTGAACGGCGTGTGCACGGCGCAGGGTCGAGGCTGAGACCTCAGAAAGCCCGAGATGCTTCACTTTACCGGCTCTGATGAGAGAGCAGTCAGACATGACCTCTGCGGTGAATTAAATTCCGCAGGGAGGCGTACTTGACGAGCTCCGCCATCGCGCCAACGGTCTTTTCAATGGGAGTCCTGGCGTCGGCGCGCTGGTTAATTAGCAATGAGGATAAGTTCGGGTTCGTGAGGACAAAGAAGACTGAGCGTACGTGGAGATAATAGAGGTCGATCGTGTCCACACCTAACCTTTCAAAAGACGCCGCCGCCGCCGCACGAACGTGCTCCGGCGTGCCATCGATCGAATAGTCGGGCATGAAACCGAACTTCGTAGCCAGGAATATATCGGCGCGCTTCCCCGTGCGCTTGAACCTGGTTGGTGGGCACTCGGTCGTGAGTCTCCTAAGACATCTCGGAGCGAAAGGAGCATTCTCTACGCACCACTTGCCCAAGAGTGCCTCGGAATCTGCGTAGACGTCCGCGGTGTCCCAAAACGTGCAGCCGGCGGCATGAGCGGCGTCGAGAACCTAGCGCAGCACCATTGAATATTGAGTCTCTTGCCCAGAAATGATCATGGCACTTGGAAATGTACCTTGAAACGCTCCTCGTCGGACCCCACGTCGCCGTATGCTGTCGAGAGCCCCATCGTACCGAAACCGATGGCTGCAAAAGTCGAACTGCCGATTTGACGCGTCGCGGATGGCATGCTTGAGGACTACTGTGTTTCTGGGAGAAAGGAGTGTTAACTTTCATCATGTTACTCTAACGGCCTTTATACCTTGCAGTCTGGAAACGTGATCGGGATAAACCTGGGGATCGGTTGAGACGCGTCAGCCGGCGCCTAGGGGTGAAAGCGGTAAACCGGCTGTTCGTCGTTCGGTTCGGTATCTGCTCACTAAGCAAACCTGCCGGCGCGGCGGAGTGGCGGTGCCAGCGTCCCGACTGAACTTCCGCTGCATCTCTTACGGATGCCGTCCACAAGCCGCCCAAGGCAGACAGAAGAAGTCCACATTTCCTTCCGTTTACGTAGACCACTGCGCTCTCTGCAAAGTTGGACTTTCAGTTTGCTTTCAGTGTCCCCAAGAAAACGTGCAGCTTGAACTGCTTGACAAGTAATTTGGACCCCATTGTGAGTCCGAGTCTAGGGCTTCGATGCAAAGCTCCCTACCGCGGAGGATAAACTGTAATTCTCCTCGTCCCCTTTCTCGTCACTCTGGTGCAGTCTTCTTCTTCCCACGGTTTAGAACCCGGGTGTCATGAGCATGACCTCAACGTTCTCAACAATAGTTCATTCCAGGGCACGGTGATCTGCGGGTAAGATGGTCTGATTCAAGCTGGTCGAATACTTTCTGAATCACTAACGTTAACCTGGGACGTCTCAACTTCTGCAGTTCGACGTTCTCAAACGAAATTCAACATCTCCCACCACAAAGTAATCCAACTACTTCAACAGCGCCGTCTCCACAAACAGCTGCTCCGCATTCATTCCAGGCGGGTACCGATCCCCCTGCACCGCATCCGCCTTCATCGCAACATCCCTCACAGCCTGCAAATCCTCCGCGCTCAGCTTCAAGGCGCGCGCGCCGAGGTTCTCTTGCAAATACTGGCAAAAAAGAAATCATCAAACCTCCGCACTCCGCATTCACACAAATCACAAAGCACGAATGCGAATGAGGCGTTGGCGTACCTTGATTTTCTTGGTGCCCGGGATGGGGATGACGTCGTCGCCCTGCGCGAGCAGCCACGCGAGCGCGACCTGGCCCGCGGTGGCGCCGTCGTACTTTGCGCCGATGGCCTTGAGCCCGTCCGCAATCTTGAGGATGTTGGGGAAGTTGGCCGCGTTGTACCGCGGGATGCCCCGGCGGAAATCGTCCGCGGCGAAATCGTCCGGGGATTTCTGGGCGGGGGAGGGAGGAGTTGGTGGTTAGGAAATCTGCGGGCGGATGGAGGGGGGGGGATACGACGACGCACAAATTGCCCGGTGAGGAGGCCCCGCCCGAGGGGCGAGTAGGCGACGATCTTGACGCCGAGTTCGCGCGCGGTTTTGAGCAGGTTGATTTTGGGGTCCTCGATATCAAGGGTAAACGGTGAGTATTCGACTTGGACGGCGGCAATCGGATGGACGGCGTGTGCGCGGCGCAGAGTCGAGGCGGAGACCTCGGAGAGGCCCAGGTACTTGACTTTGCCGGCTCTGATCAGGAAATTAGAAAAAACAATCAGTCAGTGGTGGGCTCTGCGATGATTCTGAATGAATCAAGGTGCGCAGAAGGACGCACTTGACAAGTTCTGCCATGGCGCCGACGGTCGTCTCAAAAGGGGTCTTCGAGTCGGCTCGCTAACAAAGAAGGAAGGATGAGCGGAACCTTGCGAGACAACTCGACGAGAGGCGTACGTGGAGATAGTATAGGTCAATGGTGTCCACACCGAGTTTGGCGAGAGACGCCGCCGCAGAGGCTCGGACGTTCTCCGCCGACCCGTCGAGCGTCCAGTCGGCCAAGAACCCAAACTTCGTCGCGAGGAATATATCCGCGCGCTTTCCCGTGCGTTTGAACCTAGGCGCCGATCGTGAGGCTTTTACCCGATGGCTGGATGAAAAGCATTCACGCACCACTTGCCCAGCAGTTCCTCCGAATCGACGTAGAGGTTCGCAGTGTCCCAGAACGTGCATCCGGCGGCGTAAGCGGCGTCGAGGACCTAGGATACAGAGTTGGATGTCGAGCGCATTTAACAGAAGTTGACACACCTTGAAGCGGTCCTCGTCGGATTCTACTTCTCCATAAAATCCCGAGATTCCCATCGCGCCGAAGCCGATGGCCGAAAAAGTCGAGCTCCCGATTTGACGAGTGGCAGACATGTTGTTATAGCACTGGAGTGGTGTGGGTTTGAAAGGAAGGTGTGTTGGCCTCCGTTTTGTCGCAAACCATCCTTATATACGGGGGCGATGGAGATGTATCCGGCTCATCGGGAGCAGGAGCAACAATCTTCCCGTCCTTACCGACATGTTTCCCAGCCGGGAAGGATCGAAATCGGGTCTACGGTTAGATCTGGTTAGATTAGGAGTTGGATGTTCAGCCGCCCGCGCTGACGACGCTCGCTCCCGCTGCCCCAAGGTCGGTTGGGCGGTGACAAAGGAGGAGCAAGTTCGGCTACACGGTTATGCCTGCTCAGTAAGCAGCTTGGTAAGGAGCGCCTCCTCCCGACTCAGCACTCGGCTGGCATGTCGTCGTTGTGTGTCTTCCAAGGCTTGGTATCAAGTCGGTGGCCAGCATTGGTCCAGCGGTGGTAGCGTAAGGCAAGGTCCAGAGTTTGCCGTGACTCGACTCTGAATATCTGATGAGCGCCGAAGTCCGATCAACCTCCGAAATAAATACGAGTACACGCGCCAGACCTATTGTTCAACACGGTGACTTCACGCGACGGCCACGATTTCCGCCATTCCCCAGCGCGTTTTCCGAGATGATTTGTCGGTCCTCACCGCTTCCGTGCCCGACCCGACTTCTAATGCATCGTTTCAATTTAATTCGCACAGCAATTCGAGTCGGGGATGAGCACCGTAACCGGGTACGGGTTGTACGATATCCATATGCCGACAAGTTACGAGCACCCGGTATCCCGTAAGATACGGCCTTACGGGTGTCGCAAGCCCTCCTGCAACTGTCCCGTATGGCCTCAAAACGCTGGCCCGTATTTGCCGTATGTGAACGGCGAGTAGCTATATACAGTACGGTCATGCCTATCCGCACCCTGAACTTGACTCGCGCTATGGGTACGCAGTACGGAATTCCGGCGCCGTCGCGTGTACATAGTTAGTAAGAGTAAGAGTTGTATACCCCCTCGGGAAACACATTGTTTCTCCCCTTCAAATAAATACCACCACCGCCTGTACTTAGTTTAGTTACGGAGGTTCACACCCAAAGTTCCGAGTACCCCACGGCTCACCTCAATAGATGTGCAAATCCACGCTCACCCCCACGAATTACAGCCATTTGCCACAGCTGGGGCACTCGGCTTCTTTCTTACACCGACTCAGGCATTCGAGAAGGGAACCAACGACTCGAGACTAGAAGGCCCTTTGTGTCCAATGGCAAGAACTCCTCGTCTTCCTTTAACTTGCTTTGAGTCACCGTCCTCCGAATTTGTTCAGGTATTCAGGTTGATCTCCAAATTAGCCGGTCGCAATGAATCGCGCGGCAATATCAATACCCATTGAACAACGGCGACTTTCCTTCTTTCGACGCAGAGCGGCCAAGCAAATTCAAGCAGTTCCAAGGGCGAGCTCGGAAGTTTCTGATTCTCCTGCGTAATTAATGAACTCACCTCCAACGTCGATCCGCGCTCTCTGCCCTGCTTCCACTTCTTGGGAAGCAATGGCCCTGGTAACTCAGGCTAGAATCAGGAAGCGTTCAATGGCGGCTAGCCAGGATATCCGCTGCTCTTCGAAATTTTGCGCGGCGATTTGAATTGGATTCACGCTTCTCGCGGAAGCTTCGCCAAGAGTCAATATTCCTTCATCGTCAATAGAGGGCTGGTTTGTGCAATTTCTGCATTACCTATCTTGCACCAGCCAGCACGGGAATCTAACTGAGGCTGACTACAGACCGTCGAACTCAAAGGATTCGGAGACGTGTTGTCGTCTCCTAAGTTCAAAAACCGAACCTGCGGTATGGTTCAATTACCCACGGCAATTACCGGCCGTTCGGTTGCTCGAAGCTTAGACCTCAATCGTAATTCAGACCCCACCCGAACGCGCGCATGACCGGGCGCGCATGCGGTGGACGCTCCTTATCGCTTCCTGCTACCCCAACCAATCATCATTCGATGCCTCCAACCAATCGGAAACAATATACCTTGCACGAGACCAGTGGAACGGCCGCCCGTTATCGGGGTTCAACGTGCGCTTTTCAACCTGCGCTCAAAAACAACTCAACACCCCCAATTCTTCTCAACTCGACCTCAGGCTGGCAAAGAACAAGAAAACGAACGCAGCAAAAAATCATATTCTTTTCTGTAATCAAAAAGTCGTGGAATACAAACCCTCGTACACTACATAAAATCTCGTAGATAGCAGCTAGATAGATAGATAGATCGATAGATAAAGACGTTCCGCGAACGACCTCGCACCAAGCTAACCACCCAACCAACCACCCTAACGTGAAGAGAAAAAAACCGACGTGATAACGTACACTGCGCCCCCCCGCCTTCCCCCAAGAGATGAGTGAGGATGAAGGCTGAGATCTACCACGACGTGGGCCCAAACGTCTCGCCTTCAGCGAGCGCAATGAGCGGGGTCTTGTTCCCATCGGCGGTGTTGAGCCAGACGGTGTTCCCCCACCACGTCTGGATGGTGTCGATCCCGATGTTGCCGTTCTTGGGGTACTGCAGGATGAAGAAGATGAGCACGGCCGAGACGGCCACGCCCGAGTCGAGGGCGGCGGAGAGCACGTCTGCATTCACGCACATAATTATTAGTAAATGCGGGAAGCGAGGAGGAAGGGGGAGGGGAAGGGAGGGACGCACAGTTGTACTTGGTCCACCAGGCGAAATGACGGCGCCGGATGACATACTGGAATACGAACCCGACGATCGCCCAAGGGACGTAGTTGTTGGAGTTGGCCGGGGGGATGAGGCCGGTGCCGGAGAAGATGACGGGGAAGCTGTGCGTCGTTCGTCAATGAATAATGCTCCAACAAGGGAAACAAACGCACTTGAGGTACCGGAGCCAGCTGTTGGGCCACTTGAGTGTGCACAACCAGGCGATGAGCGGGCAGAGGAAGCCGATGAGGAAGAAGAACGTGAGCGCGTAGTAGATCTGCCCGTGCGAGACTGTCGTCCTCTCGTCAATCCCACATTCGTACTCAAAGAAGGAAGGAGGGAGGGTACGCACACTGCCTCGCCGGCCCAATAACCCCCCAAATGATACTCGCCGTCCCAAACACACCGGTACTGGGGCACCAAAACCCGTCCTTCTGATCCCGATCACACATGCCCTCGATGTTGGTGAACATCCACGCCTGCACGCCGAGCTGCACCGTCCCGGCGATCACGGTCGCGACGACCTGGCTCGTGAACATCTGCCGCGGGGGGATCTTCATGTAGTGACCCAGCTTGAAGTCCGAGGTGAAGGTCAGGGCTTGGGCCATGGTGATGTAGCCCCAGGTCTAGACGCGCGGGTCGTCAGCTGAGTGGGTTGATAGAGCGGACGAGAACGAGCCTTGAACATCATCATGGCGACGGGGCGCCCGGGGAGCGCGTACCCGATGATGAGCTCCGTGATAACGTTCAGCCCGACCTGCTGATTCGTAATGGCCTGGATCATGCCGATGGGGATCACGTAGAAGAACGCTGGGGGGCGGCGCATCAGCGTCGTCGTCCGGGTCGTCGGGAGGGGAGGGCACTCACAGATAACGAGCGCGAGGATAAAGTACTGCACGGGGAACTTGGTGTCCCAGACCTCGATCGCGACGACACCGAAGACGAACATGGTGACTGCGGCGGGCGCGAGCATTAACGAGCGTTTCGAGGGAAGGGGCGAAGGCGGACGGGGTACGCACCGAAGATGATCGCATACCACCACTCGGGCACCTGCGGGTACACCGCCATCAGCCGCGCGTGGATATCCGGCTGCTCGTGCATTGCGCGACGCGACTGCGTCCAGATCTGCTTGCGGAAGAAGAGGAAGGCGTGTGTGATCGTCGCCGTGCTGGAGAACGATGGTGTCAACGGATGTCTGAATATTGCACGAAACGCGGTTCCCAAAGAGGCAATGCTATTGCCTCTTTGGGACACCACGAAGGGGAGGGGGACACGCACATGCTCGCAAACGACAACCCGTAGGAGATGGCAAAGGTCGTGGAGAGGAAGATGGGCGAGTAGGCCTTGTACTGCGCTTCGTCGAAGACCTGTGCGGGTGTGTGTTAGTGCTACCGTCGATTGGGGGGAGAGTGAAGTAAAGGAGAGACGCGCGGGGGGGAGAGTGAAGGAAAGAAGGAAAGCCGCACACCTTATCCGGGGTCAAAATCATCGACACGTTGTACGACGCGCCCGTGTTGTCGAACGAGCCGCCGGACGAGATGGGCATGTACTTTGAGTAGAAGGTGTTCGTGAACTGGAGCGAGCGTTAGCGAGCCGTACGAGGTACGAGGAGCGGTAACGAGCAGAACGAGCGGAACGAAACGCAGTGAACAGAGCGCGAGTAAGCCCAGACGAGAGTGAGGCGCCAAAAAACTTGGCAAAAAAGCCGCTCCCACACCCCGTCACCAAAAACAAGCGCGCATCGGGAGAAGCCCATCATGCCCCCCGCCTTTTTTTGGCGCCGCAGCGTGACGGCATCCCGGTGTGGGTCCCCCCTGCCCGTCGTGTGCGTGGGTGAAGGGTGCGGTGCGCAGTAGGAAGCTATATGCGGTAACGGTAACGCGCTCCACGACTGAATGCGCCCGCCAACGCCTAAAAAAGCGGGCAGCGTGACGGCATCCCGGTGTGGGTCCTCCCTGGGCGTCGACGACGTGGGTGCGGGGAAGGGCTTGGTGCGCAGTAGGAAGCTATATGCGGCAACGCGCTCCACGACAGGAGGCGCGCGTCGCTTCACGGCATCCCGGTGTGGGTCCTACGTAGGTGCTCGCGATGCGCAGCAGTAGGAACCCATATCCGGTAGCACGCGTTCCAGGGATATGAAAGAAACGGAAGACGGAAAGCGGATGGGCAAGGAAAGGAGGGGAGGGAGAAAAGAAGGGGAGGTACGCACATACAAAGCCGGCGTCAAGATCCAGAAGAAGAACACAAAGCCCACTGCGATGTTCGCTTCGGCCCACCCTGCGCAATGCGTCAGCATGGGTATAATATAGGAGGGGGCAGAGTAGAGGAAAGGTGGGGTAGAAAGCAAGGAACGTACAAGGCGTAGCCAACGGACTCCCAATATACGTGATCTGCGCCCAATCAAACGTCACCATGCCCATCGCCAGCCCGTAGTTGACCCCGAAAAGCTGGTTGACGACGATGTTGTTGGGCTTTATCCAGCAGACCCAGGAGAAGAAGGAGAGGCCGGTGAAGAGGTAGCCTGGGTTGTGGTGTTAGTCAGGGTTGAATGGAATATATGTCGAGGAAAAGAAAGGGAGAGGGGAGCGCGACGCCGACGAGGACGAGGACGCGATCGTCTCCGCCGCCGCTACACCACGAGCACGACGAACGTCCCCAGCAACCACAACGCCGACCGGTACACGCCGATGACGACGACGACGACGTCCTCATCCCCGCCCTCGCGCCCCGACACCGAGGACATCCACCGACTCCGCGCACGCCCACTTCCGCGTTCCGTTCTCGCCGGCTCTACTCGTGCCAGCGCTCCAGCCTCACTCGGATGCGGCGCGGGAATGGAATGGAGGGGACCGACAGAAACAAGATGAAGTAAGAAACACAAACTCACCAGGAACCAAATACCAACACGCGCTCCCCGCAAACGCGATGTAGAAAAACTTCTCCCGCGAGAAGCCGCCGCGCGACCCGACGCCGGCGTACTGCTGCGCGTGGAGCGTGTTGAAGAGGGCGCAGGTGACGAGGTTGTAGGGCCAGACTGTGTGGGTGGGGGTGGTTAGTGAACGAACGAATATTTCGAGGATTAACGAAATGGCGGCGACAGGAAGAGGGAATAACCGAAAATAGCGGCGAAGGGAAGAGGGAATAAAGAGGAGGGGTCGCGAGCCAGGGAAGAAGAGTATATCGCGGGTCGAGAAAGTAGCGTAAGGTGGAAAGAGAGTACAGGGAAAGAAAGGATGGTTGGGAGAAGGCAGCGAGCGGTAAGTAAGTTGAAAACGCCGCGAGCCATCGCAACAGTAACGTCATGAAGAGTATGTGCGTTCGGCGAAGGTGGGTAGTATGATAGCAAAATAAAACGCGGAGGCGAGCATCCGGGAGGAAGGATGGGAAGAGAGAGAAGTCGGATTGAACCGCAGCAGTAAAAAAGAAGTTCGAAACAAAAAAGAACAATCCACGCACTCATACTCGGCGGCTGCACCAAAAACCGCCTCGCAATCCCGCCAATCGAGAACCCGATGAGCTGGGTGGACATTACGACCATCCATTGGTCTGTGGACAAGAATTTAGTTTGGGTTGAGGTGGGTTGGTTGAGGAATAAAAGGGGGAGGGGGTTGAGAAATAGAGAGCAGCCACGACGGGGCGTAACCTTGCGACGACCGCGACCGCGGCTGCGTCCGATGTGGACGGTAGTCTGCCACGAGCGGGTAGACAACGCTGAGGGCGCGCGGGATCCGACGGCGACGCGCCGACCTCCTGCACGAGGCGCGCCCCGCCCTCAAACACACCGCGGCCGAAGGTACGGGCACGGCCGCATCGGCTGTGATCGCCATCCCCGTCTGCCACAACGACGGACGACGACTCCCGTCCGGAGCGCGCCCCGACGACTCGACGCTGGCGCCCCCGCCCCCTCTGCCCCTTTACCGGCACCCCGCCCCGCCGCCCCCCGCGCCTCGTCTCCTTCCCATTGCGGCGCCTCCCCTCTCGCCTCCCCGCCCTGCGCCCCCTTCTCTTCTCCGCCCGGCGCAGCCGGGTCGGATGGATATAATAAAATGGACCCATACTTACACCCAAAATTATACGTCTGGTCATAATACACCCTCTGCACGGCCACGATGTCGGTCGCGTACGCGGAGCCCGCGCCGACGCCGGCCATTATTGTTATGAGGACGTGTTCCTGTTGATGCGTCAGCGTTCATTGTAGTGGGAGGAGCAAGCGGCGAGAGCGTTATGCGAGCATTGAGAAAAGGAAATAGAAAAGGGAGAAGGGAGGAAGGGGAGGGGGAGAGCACGACGCCCACAACATTTGGTGTGCGCAGACGTCCGTCACACTGTTGCGATGGTTGGACCGGCAACACGGACGCCGTCCCAGAGATCCCACGCCCACGCCCACACCCACGCCCACGCCCAGACACAGATAACGGATGAGGGTGATAAGCACGTCTGTCTACCCCAGGCAGATAGAGCAGATAGATAGGCACGAGAAGACCCGACCCGACCCCGACCCCACGCAACGACAGTAGGCAGGTAGGCAGCTGACGTGCGGATGGACGTGCGAAGGCGAAGCCCCATGTCGAACAGAACCGATGCACCGCTGCCCAACCACAGATGGGGCAGCCCAATCAGAGATGTGGGAGTCGCACGCCCAGACGTGGAGAAGATTGGGGACGCCAGCAAGATATGCGACACCAACGCCGACTCCAGATCGCACGCAAGACACGTGGCGCCGGAAAGAGAAAGAGAAGGGGAAGGAGGACACCACACGACGCCCAGCACGCCCAACCACACGACGCCGACTCCACGCGATAGCGCCATATCGCGCGCCAGCGCCGGAGAAAACGCCATATCGCAGGGGCAGCACGCAACCCACGTCGCACGCCCACAGATACAGCACACCCACCAACAGCACGAGCGTAGATGGAGCACGAGCGCAGGGGGGAAGAAGAAAGATAGGGCAGACGCCGTGAAACCCACGCCGAGCATGCCGAGCGAACTGGGCGGGCTCGTGAAGCCAAGACGCCTCCGCATTCCCACAAGACTCCGCCCGAACGCCCGAAGCAGTGCCGAACACGCGCCCCGAAGCAGCGCCCACACCACGGCGCACAGCCAAAAAGGACGAGGCCCCGCAGTGCGGCGCAGACAATGGCAGGGCTCGCCCAAAAAAAAGACGATGCCCCGCCGCCGGCGTGAAACAGGCGCCCCACCGGCTCGCCAATGCTCGCCAAAATCCAACGACGCCGCCCCCCCTCTTAACCCCCGCCCTCCCTCAACTCCGCTCTCTCCCCTCATCGCGTACAAGAAAGCTCACACACCTTAATACTAAACGGCCCCGGGTTGAGCCCAATCCCGAACAGGGATACGTTGGGGAGGAGGCGGGCCCAGGCGCGGCCGAGGGGGAAGGTTAGGAGTTGGGCGACGATCTGTAATGCGAACGGAGTGAGCATTAAAAAAAATATAGAAAAAGAGGGGGGAGCATATAAAAAAGAAAAAGAAAAGAAAGAAAAGAGCGGGGGGGCGAGCGGTAGCGAGCCGGGGGGAGTATATACTCCCTCCGGAGGAGGGAGGCCAAGGCAAGGAAGAGGGAGGAAGAGGGAGGGAAGGAGGATGAGTGCGTTAGCACGAGTGAAAATAAGAGGGGAGGGGGCGAGTGCGTTAGCACTCGGAGAAATAAAAAAAAGGGAGGGGGTGAGTGCGTTAGCACGAGGGACGGAAGGAATGGAGGGGACGCGTGACGAGGGAGTGGCAATGAAAGTAAGGGACGAGTGGGTGGAATAATAATAACAAGAATGGGGGCGGGGCAGCGGCGAAGGTGAAGGGAACGGGGAGCGGATGGGACGCGCGAGACCCAGAACGGGAGAGGCGAACAGGCGCTCGGCCGTAGTCCCAGATGCGCACAGACACCGCGGAGGAGAACAACGCCCGACCCGAGCACGACCCCGGACTCGGACCTCATTTCCGCAGCCACCGCGCGCGCGAGGTACGAAGAGAAGGTTGTTGGAGGGGCACGAGGCGCGTGAAGGGAATGAAAGTGTAAGGCAAAGTACAAGGAAAGGCACGCAAAAGTACCGCAAAGTACAAGGGCCCAAGGAACGCAACGAAGGAAGGGGCGAAGGGAAGGATGGAGGGGACGACACGCACGCTAGTGACGGTAACGGCGGGATAGCGGAAGAAAAAGAACTGGTTGAGGCCGGGGATGATGATCGCCCACACGATCCCCAGCGTCCACGCCCGCAGCGTCGCCACCGGGATCGTCGGGTCGTCTACACACTCCCACCATTAACACCGTAATATCATAAAGTGAGGAAGAGGGCAAGGGGCCGCACCGGTATTCGCCACCGCGCTGCGCACCTCGGGGTACGGCGAGTCGTCCTCGAGGATGCCCGCGATAGCCGCGTCCTTGTCCAGATTGGGGTCGTCGAATTCAGGCAGCGCGGCCGCCTCCAGTGCCTCGATGTCGGCTGCGTTCATCATCCCCCCATGCCCATGCGCACCGCCTTTCTCGGCGTCGTCGAGCGAGCGGCGCTTCTCCGACCCGTCCGAGTCGTGCTGGATGTCGTGGATGGCGGACATGCTGTCTGTCTGCTGTCTTGCTACGAGGGAGCGGTAGACAGAGGTTGGAAGCGCAAGGGAGCGAGGCTTGGGAGGGGCGCGGGTGCGCGGGGCTCCTTCTTTAAGTAGTCTGTCTACCCATTACTTGGGTGGCAGCAGGCACAATCGCCATGTGCACCCACCCAGCCACGATAACGTCTTGGGTGGAAGGGGTAACAAGAACACCACCGATATACCTTCTAACCCCGGATGGATACCCGTGCCTAGAACTTCCTTTTGACCCCGAGGACGACCCTGCCAGCAGCCATCATTCCATCCATTACCATTTGTTGTTGCCCGCCCGGGCGCCTTATCGCCCACCCAGGAATAGCTGGTGAGCTGCGACGGCGGGGCGGTGGAGTCAGAGATAAGCTAGCCTGGTAGCGCTCCGTGTGCGAATTTATGGTTTTGGAGTCGCTCGGTGGTGTCGGTGGGGCGCCCCACAACTCCGCCATGTCGATTCAATGTGCACATCAAGCTCCATCCGCCTGTCTATCGCACCCTTTTCGCTAGCACTTCCTGCCAAGGTCTTGGGTTGCATCCGAGGTTGAACCGCAGTCGCCTTTGAATTTCAACCGCAGTCGTCCCCCCCACCTAAATTCAACCGCAGTCCTACGCGTGATAGAGACAGCTACGCGACAAGGAACGCAGCAGCGAGTGGGGCTCTGGCTGGGATCACCGTGGATCTCTGGGGTCGTATCTAGCGACATCTCTGATGCGCATTCATTGAGGTCTGATCGCCGCCCGCAATCGGGGTGTATGTGGGTTTGATGCGGTGCGGTTGTTCGGGGAATGTATTGTGTAGGGAGAAGATCTGGGAGAGAGTGAAGGATTTACAGGGAGAAGCATGCGCAGCGAGGTTCTTCTCCACCACTATGTAATGTCCTCGGTGAATGGTTCTGTTCTCGACACGATCTGTCTACATATTCTCTTCCTCGAGTCGGGGCAGGCTGCTTCTCCCGAACGCGTCCCATAATATTTGACCGAACAAGATAAGTACTCGCTTCGCCTGCGCTTCGGAACTAACTGTCAGTCTTGATCGTAACCCGCCCCGCCCCGTGTACTGCAGACCCCGCCGTCGAAACGTCAATATTCACCAGCAACCAACCCCCGACGCTCCTTGCTTGACGATTATTATTCAATTATGTTGTCAACCACGATTGGTTGTTTGGTTTCTCCGCGGCCCACCCCGCACACGCGACGAGCCCAGGCCGGACTTCAAAAGTCCTTTACCTGTAAGTACGTGAAGGATGATCGGAGCGGAGGGTTAATTTCCGACCTATAAGTACATTGATTCAACGGAGAGGATCTCAGCTCACCTCAGCTATGATGATCCGCGACTCCGATCATCATAGCTATGTACTTATAATTTCCGCTAGACTTTCATGCGGGGTTCCCACATTCATTGATTCATTCGTTCTCCGCTTCATTCCCTCATTCATTTCCTCAGTCCCATCAGTAAGCAGTAAGCAGTACGTTCCGTCAACGCCTCGGACCTCCGCTTTTGGGTCAGGCTGGCAGGCGTCGCCCGGGATACCCGAGATCTGAGCAGTTCAACAGTCAGTCGAGTTCAGCGGCGTCAGTACGTCTAACAGTCAAACTTGCAACTCCGAACTACCATCAAAGTTAACACTGGCGAACACTGGCAGCCACCAGATATGGCGTCGGGCGCTACATCCATCGCATCCATGGATCTGACCCATCTATGGCGTATGCTAGTCCAGCCCAGCCCCAGTCGAAGTCGAAGTCGGAGTCTGGCCCGACTCACCTTGCCTGCTATTCAATTATGCTACAGTACTCGGGCGCTGCACTACTCTGGTCCCGGAACAGGATGACCAAATGCGGGGTAAGACCAAGGTAAGACTACTCAGATAAGAGTAGAATCCCTGCGACGTCGGAATCATCCGTTATCCTAGACAAGCAATCCCTGCGACGTCGCTACCCACGCCATTATCCATTTATTCATTACTCGGGAGCGCGAGCGGGCACTAGTCCGAGGTCGGCTAACCATTCCACGAGTAATCACTCGAACGGGAACCCAATCCCCGCTCCGACCCCGCAAATTCCAGTATGTGCAGTACTCGGACCCGGCGCAACGGAACGAACGGAATTCCCAGCGCAACGGAACGGAACGGAATCGCACCATTCGGATTCCATCGTATATATGTAAGTATCCTTGTCGAACCAAGAAAGATCATCTCCCGCTGGGTGGGCCGCGAAACCAGAATATTTAAATGTAGGTGTCGGAGAGATATTGATTTGGTAAGACTACATGTAAATATCTCGGCGGCAAGGGAAAGAAATGGAAGTTCAACCGCAGCAAGTTGAACCGCAGCACCCACCCTCGGTCAACTAAGCTGATTGGGCTTGGCCCGAGTTTCGTATGCTGCTGTGTCTTCCAATGCAAGATATATGTTGCGGCTGGCATTCATTATTCGGGCGATGTACCAGGCGGGACTCGGAGGCTGGCCCGAGTCTATCTCATTCAATTCTCCCGGACTAGATCCCAGCGGTGTCGGGATCATCCTCGCTTTTTCAAGTCTATACTCAATCAAGTGGGGCTGAAATTGAACCCAATCACCGCATTATATCGCTCGGCTCCCGCGAAACGTATCTTGGTGGCGATGGTTCGCAATAGACCGAGGAGCGGCAAACAACAGATGGATTCAGACGTCGGGACGCCCTGGTGGGCGGCCTCGAGAATATATTGGTAGTAAGTAATCAAATAATGGCATCTGGCGGCGAACCATGTCAAACTCGGGGCCATATGCACTCCCGCAAAGCAATGCATCGCCAAGTAAAAAAAACAGAGACGTGGCCCGCGATACGAGCATAGCTTATGTATGTATGTATATATGTAGTGCAGGTGCCACAGGCAAGGATAACGCCGAATACAGTCCAGTGCGAAGGTTGGGTTGTAGGAAAGAAGTACAAGAAAGTTCAACCGCAGCAGGTTGAACCGCAGCACCCCGGCAACCTAAATCCACAATGATTGATGAGAATGGACGCGGGCCGGGACACAAAAAAATACATGTATATGCCGAGAGTGAGCACGCGAGCGCACGCGAGTATGTTGCAATTGGCCGACGAAAAGAATGCGGGAAAAGAATACCTGGATAAGTACTCAGCATGTCGCGTCAAGGTGCCTGCAAATATTATTTGGAACTCTCCGACTGTGTAGGTTGAATATGCAAATATGCATCGGTGCTTCCGTGCAGAAATGGTTGAACCTCAGCACCACGGAATTCGCGGCAGTGATTGATCGGAATGAACGCACGCCATCGAAGTGGCGGGAGTACATCTGTGCCACCCCGCTGCCTGGGACACAGAGAGGCGCCGAAACAGCAGAACAGAGCGCTATATATGTTATCTCCCCCCCCCCCCCCCCCAAAGATGAAGGCAGTGGGGACCCAATCAGCACTTGCGGAAAGAGAACGAAACCACCTCGAGAGGTTGAACCGCAACAGCACCCGATCATATGGATGAATCGATGAAGGAACGCGGGAACGGAAATACCTGCGTGAAGGAGCACATGCTCCCTGCTACTTAGTCGCCGTCTGATTTCTGAGTTGAGAATGAATCTGGGTTCAAAAATATACATAAGTGAACGCTGAACGCACCGCTGGTTATCGCGGTCGGAGAATTCAACAGCGGTGACGGGTTTCGCTGCCCGGACGCAGAGAGACGGCCAGACGCCGCGATAGACGCTATATCTGTTATCTTCCGCGAGTCTGGAGACGCCGCAGAGATCAGCAGCTGCAGGATGGTTAGTAACACTCACGATACCCAGCTAAATCGTTGGCGTTAAACTTGCAAAAGGGAAACGTAAAATCGACTCGAAGTGGAGGTTGAACCGCAGCAGCACGAAATTGAACCGCAGCACCCGCGCCCGCCCGTACAGAAGCCCACGAAGCCATCCAAATGCTGCTTGATTGGAATGGATCAAGCGCTTGGACCCCGACGAAGATATGAACGAGCGAGCACATGCTCCCTGTTAGTCGCCGTCTGGGTTGACAGTCATCGATAAATGTTTCAGTTCAAAAATATACGTAGTACCTGAACGCACCGACGACGAGGGGGTTTCGCTGCCACGGAAACAGGCAGCGAGACAGCAAAACGGAGGCTAAATATGTTATCTTCTATCCCCCGCATTTCCGGACCGCCCCAACTTCAGATTCGAGGTCAAGAGTATAACGCACAGCCAACGGGTTTCGCTGCCCAGAGACGGTCAGACGCCGCGACAGACAGAGGCTATATCTGTTATCTTGTGCGCAAAAGACTGAAGCGTCAGTCAGTTCTACTCTGCGCTATTGGGAGTTGGTTGAACTTGGAAAAATGAATAAATGACCAAGCCCCGACGGGAGGTTGAACCGCAGCATTTGACCGTAGTAGTTTCCCCACACCCGGAGCGCCTACAACGTTTAAACTTGGCAGGCGAAATTGATGCTGGGGTAGGTAGCACATGCTCGTATGCTAGTCGCCGTCTGACAAGTTCTAAGTTGACAGTCTTCAATATGGACGCATTTGGGTTTATAAATATATAACTCAACACACCGTCGACGGTTTCTGCTGGCAAGGAAAGCGAGACGGCCAGACGCCGAGGCTATATCTGTTATCTTCTGGGCAAAAAATTGAACCGGCGTTAAAGAATTACTCGGCGCGGTAGAGCGGACCGGGGCGGACGAAACCTACCTATGCTAGTCGCAGTTAAGAATGAATACGTGTGTTCCAGCAGCGAGCCTTGGAAAAAAAAGCAACCAGCGCCAACTCGAATCGACGTTGAACCGCAGCAGCACGAAAATCGAACCGCAGCAGTTTCAGTTTCCCCACACGGAGCGCCCGCACCCACAACCTTGGCAGGCGGAATTGATTGTGATAAGAACCAGCGGAACGGAGTGCCAGAATAATAATTGAATGCCAGCATACCTGGGGTTAAGCACTGGCAGGAGCACATGCTCCTATGCTAGTCGCCGTCGGGAGGCGTGAGAGTCTGAGAGACCAAGACGGCTGGGCGGTGGAAAGTACAACGACTTTGGAGGAAGACAATGTTCTTCCACAAAGGTCTAAATGATGAGAGACTGACCTCGAGTCCTTTCCGCAGCTGTCTCCCAAATTCATCGTCAGTAGGAACTTGAGACCGGTCGACGGAGTCCAAAAATACAACACACCGAGACGGTCCGACAATGCTCCGTGATTTCTGATTCCACTGAAACCCACACTCGGGTGTAGTCCCGCTGGCACGGAAACCAACACGCTCGCTTGGCTATATCTGTTATCTCTTCCTCCTCTCCCTGCTCGCTTCCCCAACCCTTCCAGTTCCCAACCAACGGATACGAGGGCCAACAACTATTGATCGCACTCCCTCAAGGAAGCCACGTCAAGAGACAATTGTACAAGGATCCGACGGGCAGGGAACAGGATGGATGAAGGGCTATGAAGGGACGGACTGATTAGAAGCCTGATCCCGAGGACCGAGTAACTTGGCAGATAACGAATGGTTCCTGTCGAATGAGCTTCTTGGATGCCTGAGCATGGAATTTATTGTCCCCGACCTATCGCAGGCGCGCTAGTCGGCATAGGGAATGGCGAACGATAAGTACCTGGGCCTATCACATCAACCAACTCCAACGATAAGCAAGGTCAGCGCCGATCTAAAGGCGGGACGAGCATCAAGTTGAGGGGGTACCTGAGTCCTGAATGATCAGGAAGAGGACAGGACAGGACAGGTGGATAGAAGACGTCCGGACCTCGTCCTTCGCTGTCCAGTGTCAGCGAGCAAACCAGAGACAGGTGTGCCGTTCAATGCCGGGGTTGCAACAGTGATCCAACGATGTCGTCAACGATTGCTCGTGCCGAGGTCGGCAAGAGACTGCGTTTCGTGAGTGCACCTGAAACCACAAGAAGCAACTTGAAAGTGAGAGAAGGACGCCGGGGGTATGCTGGCGCTTACGAGGTCATACTTGAAGCCGGGAGACTCCTGTTTCCTTTGAGCATCGGCGCATTTGGTTGTTATCCGAGAGCCAACGGAAGACAGAACCGCCGTGAGGAAATCTGTGCACAAGTGTGCGGAGGGGAGTCTATCGCAGATTGAGCGGAGAGTCGGTCAGGGTCAATTTTCGTTGCGGTATATTTGCCGCAGTAAATTGGATAGACTGGTCCCTTGAATCGAATCCACCCAAGTCAAAGTATGGTTCGACTTCTTCAAGGTTACATGTACCTTTAATTGCGGTAGATTTGCCGCAGTAGAGTAGATAGACCGGCTCTAGAACCGATTCCACCCGAGTCGGAGGATGGTTCGATTGAGTCAAGGTTCACGCTCCCAGATCCAGCCCGCACAATCGCCGCAGAGAGAGCGCTCAGGAAGCTGCAGGCACGTAACGTCAATCCAGCGAACACTCATAAGCCGTTCTAGGTTCTGGCGCGAGTAGGCAGGTACAGTGTTGCAAGGAATAGCGACCACGTAGTTCCTGTTGCGAGTTACGCCGAAAGGCTTCGACGAAGTGAGGGAAAGACGCCGATCCTGTGTGGCCGCTCACCAGATCGTGGTAGACGCGACAGGATCCTCGATTGTCGCCCCGTTTAGTTCCTATATTGCAGAGCCAAACCGCCAAAGAACCACCGTGAGGAGTTCAAGTGATTATGCGCACACAAATGCAGGCGGCGGAAGTCTGAGTTTTGATCAAGGTATGGAAGGTCCGCTCTGCACTTCGAGGTTCTTTCGGGTGCAGGGCCGCTAGCCGGTCGGAGGTCGAGTGTGCGAGGGGGAATTTATTGCGGAGTTACCATTATGAGTTTGAAATCGCTTCGGTCGCAGTCCGCACCGAGTGCCAGAATATACCTCGAGTTATCGTTTCTTGAGGGATATTTGCCGCAGTGGAGCAGATAGACCGGCTCTTGAATCGACTCAACCCGAGTCGGACGATGGTTCGATTGAGTCAAAGTTCACGTTGCCCGGTCAATCACCGCAGAGAAATGAGCGCTGGGGAAGGAAACAGGTAAAGTCAATCTAAGGAAGACCCGTAGAGGGCTCTGGATTCTGGCGCGAGTGGGCAGGCACAGGATGATCATTGCAGACAGAGCGGGCGAGCGGGTTCTGAGTCCTGAGGTTGGACCCAGATGGTGCGTAGAGTTCCAAGATTTTTGTGCGTGTGGTATTGGGGAGTTTGGGCCGGGAGAGACAGAATTTGGGGCAAGGGAAGGTCAGCGGAGGAGCGACAGATGATTTCCGCGATGCTGTGTGAGAGTCCTGGTTCTCTTTTGCGCACGTGCATAGTAGACGCCCTCGAGACGCCCAAAGGTAATCTCAGGAAGAGGGGACTTCTCGCCGAACGCTTCCAAATTCGCACTTCTTGAACACGTGCAAAGAAGGTGCGGAAGGACGCACGCCGCCGGCTGAGGATCCACAACCAAAATTAATAGATAGAGTCGATGCCTTAGAAGAACAGTTGCTCACCTCCCTGGCAGAGAATATGGCTGCTTCGCACGATACCCACCAGCAGGATTCGGAAGGGTCATTACGCATCCTGTCGACGACGTTGAATCGCAGACGGCACTCAACCAACGCGGACAGCCTCACGAACGTCGGCTGTGTTACGTTGGAGTAATTCCATTATTTGGTGATTGGTGGATATCTTGATTGAGCTTGTCGAACGCCAGGTAGGTAGGTGGAATTGCACGGTGAGTCCCGCGAGGGCCCAGGAAGTATCTGAATTTGAGAACTTTACCGGAAATACAACACAACGACATTCGACTCCGTAGCGAACGTCAATGCCCCAGAATACGCCGACACGTGCGTGAAATCCGCCGCGCCCGCAAGGTTCAGCTCCCCGCGCGTCAACGGTGGTGCCGGTATGCTGGGCGGTAAAATTTGGTGCACGGGATCGCCAAACACGCGCTCAAACCACTGCGTGTGCCCCGAATACGCGATGTGCCGGTAGTAGAGTTTCGTCCGAGACGGGGCGCGCGTTCGTTCGCGCCACACGGGGGTGGGGGTGAGCGCGAGGTCGTAGCTGCGGAGCAGGGCGTCCTCGGCGCTGTGGACCCAGATGCGGTAGGCGTCCCGATGCAGCGGGCGGGCGTGGGCGTAGAGCCGCTGCTCGGCGCTAGAAGAACGTTCAGCGCGTGGGGTGACGACTTCCTGGGTGAGGATCTTGGGGAGTTGATTCAGCTCGACGGAGTTGAATGGGAACGCGTCAACGTTCAGGAGGTTGAGCGGCACGCCGTAGGTGCGCAGTGCGTCCCGAAGGTCGATGAGATACAGATATGTGCTGCCATCGCCGGTGTTGAGTGTCTGCAGGATAAGATGGCCCGGGATGATGTCCGCCACGTTTGATTGTGTCTGTAAACGCGATAAGAAGAAATTCCCTGCGAAACGAAACCGGCACTGCGTACATCAGGGGTGCAAACGACGAATGCTGACTGCGCTTTCCAGTCCAGCACTAGCAGCAAATTCTGACGCCATGACAAGGCCACAGTGGCGACGCCACCGCATATGACGGGTCTCATGAAAGCGGAATGGGGAGGTGTGGGGCAAGAAACCTTCAGGAGGTTGCTATCCGCGCCACTTCGAGGATACAGCTCGATGATCTGAATGCAACTACAAAACATTTTCAGCCTCGCCGGGGTGAGACGCGGCAGATAAACCTCACTGCGTTCGGGGGCCCGAGTAAGTACTTTCGCATGTCATGATGACGAGCTTGTCGTCGTCCACGACCTCGTCCACCGCAAAGACGAGGAACTCACTGCCGGACAGATACCTCCAGGTCATCCGATCCGCACCAACGTCCCAGCACTCCAACGTGCCCCATTTGCAGAGAAGCACAAAACGGCCACTCGGAGAGAGTCGGGCTTCGTTTTGCCAGTTGTGTATTTCCGTCGGGTGGAGGGTGATTCTCTGGGCGACCTCGGGTGTGAAGCCAGCGCTCGTCGGACTCCATGTGTCGGGGCCCCAAAGAAGGCGTCTGGCGACATTTATGAGCTCAGAGGTGGAGGCTTCCTCTAGGTTTGGGCTGACTGCATCCGATAGGATGAACCGTCGCTTGAGATCTTGCAGCAAAGCCAGCCACACGCTTGGGTGGAATGCAAGATCGTGCAGATATCGGCAGGTCTATGGGATCTCAGTCAAAGACTAGCGCAGAGACCGTCGTGAGCGGGGCTCTACCTGACCAACGAGGACGACACTCGCGATATCGCAGTACAAGAAGATGGAGAAAACGACATCGGCAGGTAGCTCTGAGATGAACGCTGCCATTTCACGGGGACGGGCGTTATGTAGCCTGAGATCGTGCTATCCTGAAGGAAGTGGCGCGGGAACAGATCGAACGATGAGCGGTCAATGTGGTCGCCGAGAGCAAGATGGTGGCACTGGCAGGCTGTGCGCAACACGTGACCGTGAGACGGCGGCGAAGTTTGAAACCCGACTTTCGCCACAGCTCTCACCATCGATGCGGGTCGACCATCAGAGCACATGGACAGGTTCGGAGGAGCTCTTGGATAAGTGGCACGTGGAGGGTCGCCTGTTACCGATTAGCGTCTCACGAAGGGGGACACAAGGTTTAAGGAGGATGCATTGTCAAATATAGCCGAGCAGTCGATTCAACCGCAACACTGCAAACCGACCCTCGACCTGCTGGTCAGCATCTATGAGCAGGTAAATTGTCGGCCACTTTCCTCTGATGTCGGAACCCATGGGTGATAGAAGGATACCTCCAGGGCCAAAAACTGAGAGCAAGTTCAACCAAGTTCGACATGTCGACTCGGAACCGTTTCCGCCATTACGGCGAGGTAGTAAACCAAGCTGACTGCCACTTCGGGGCCTTACCGATAATTGATCAGGCCGGCAGAGTCTGCCGCGGGGCTGAGTGAGCGAAACAACAACCGAGCAGCCGCCTTCACTTGGAAAATCAACTCGGTGCACTCTTCTCGTATATAATCCACACCCCAAACCGGTAATTCACCGACGCCCGCACCCGCCCGCCAATTGCGACTGTGCATCAATCCGTGATGGCGCTCAGTGCCGTTGAAGGTTTGTCGTAATCAGCAGGTTGGTCACAAGCCCAATCTCAAGGTATATAAGGGTGCTTGGAATAACATGAGAGGTCAACACACCTTCCTCGCAGAACAGCAATACCAGTCCTCCAGCATGTCCGCCACGCGTCAAATTGGAAGTTCAACTTTCTCTGCCATCGGCTTCGGCGCGATGGGCATTTCAACGGGCTACGGCGAAGTAGAGTCTGACGAGGAGCGTTTCAAGGTACATTTTTTCAAGTGCCATCCTCATTCACAATTTTTAATGTTGAAATCTCTGAACACTAGGTCCTCGACGCCGCCCATGCCGCCGGCTGCACATTCTGGGACACCGCGAACATCTACGCGGATTCTGAGGAACTCCTGGGCAAGTGGTGTGTGAAGGTTCATCGCATCGTTGATTAGCAGCAGGCTCACAATGGTGCCAACTCAGGTTCAAACGTACCGGAAAGCGGGCGGACATATTCCTCGCCACGAAGTTTGGGTTCCTGCCTGACCGCACGATCGACGGGACGCCTGAGAATGTCCGCGCGGCTGCGGCGGCATCCTTTGAGAGGCTAGGTGTGGACACAATTGACCTCTATTATCTCCACGTACGCCGGTTGTTCGCCCTCGCAACCTTGAGCTTGGCCTAATTCCTTCTTAGCGAGCCGACGCGAAGGTTCCAATTGAGACGACTGTAGGCGCCATGGCGGAGCTTGTGAAGTACGCATGCTTGCACAACTTGGTTCACTCGGTGTCTGACCTTCACCCCGTTAGATCCGGCAAAGTCAAGCATCTCGGGCTTTCTGAGGTCTCCGCCTCGACCTTGCGCCGCGCACACGCCGTCCACCCGATTGCCGCCGTTCAAGTCGAATATTCACCGTTTACGCTTGATATCGAGGACCCGAAGATCAACCTGCTCAACACTGCGCGTGAGCTCGGCGTGAAGATCATCGCCTACTCACCCCTCGGGCGCGGACTGCTCACAGGCCAATATGTCAGTACCTTACCCTCATTTGTCGAGCGTGTAGGCTGAGGCGTTGGATACGACCTTCAGAAATCCCCGGACGACTTCGGAGACCGTGACTTCCGCAAGATGATCCCGCGGTCTGATACCTTACTTCCTTCGTTTGAACTGCGCACTTACCCATTACTTCGCTCCAGCTACAACGTCAACAATTTCCCAAATATCCTCAAGGTCGCGGATGGGCTGAAGGCCATTGGCACAAAGTATGACGGCGCCAGTGCGGGCCAAGTCGCGCTCGCGTGGCTGCTTGCCCAGGGCAACGATATTATTCCCATCCCCGGGACCAAGAAGATCAAGGTATGCGTACCATTTGTCCATGAAATAAACCCGGAGTCTCAATAGCTCATCTGCCAGTACTTGAACGAGAACATCGCCGCGGGTGCCATTCAGCTGAGGGCGGAGGATGTGCAGGCCGTGCGCGACGTTGCGACTAAGGCGGACCTGGCGCAGGGCGAGCGCTACCCGACCGCGATGATGGGGCAGCTGTTTGTGGAAACGCCCGCGTTGTAATTGTACTGTTGCACTAGGGCTTGGGTACGACAAGATCGCGGAGTGGGACTTGCTACTGAAAGAACAATATCATAGTGGTTTCGACGGAGTTGGTAGTGTGCCACATAGAGTCCGGGATCTACGAGGCGTTCGGGACTACATCGAGGCATAATATACGCCAGATGCCCGGAACATCAGAAATTTCCCCTGGAGGTCGGATAGATGAGTGGACAGCGGAGTGGAGACAAGTAGTTCATCGACGTACAGTTCGTCCATTTCGGGAGCGCTCCCACCCGACTCGCTTCCTGAAGTATGAAACGACAACGACTGGATCCGAGGAAACGCTACACGATAAAGGTGCTCGTCGGTGATTTCGCCTGTTATACGCAGTTCCTGTAGCTGGCAGCCCGACTTGGCGATGAAGGAGGTAAGGGTGGCGATGGGGTCATCTCCGAGCAACAACTCCGGCACTTCGAGGCTGCGGAGCGAAGGAACGACCAAGATCTCGAGGTATCCTGTGACGGGACCATCCGAGTCCTCTGTGTCGCAAGTTAGAGTCAACACGACCAGGCAAGGCAGTTGGATTTCGGGCCAATCGGCATTAACGCTGGAGACTAGCTGGAGCTCGCAAAACTGCAAGAGGGGTGTCTGTTGTAACACAGGTGCACATTCGTGCGGGTAGACCGCCTTCAAGGTAACAGAGGTCAATTGTGACCACCGCAACACAGCACCCAGAATAGCAGTGTGGTCGAGAATCACGGTCCGAAGCTCGGGCGCGTCCGAAAACAGGAGATATTCCTGCGGGACCGGCCAACTATCGAGGGACAAGTCTAGGCGGCGGAGCATGGGTAGGGAGCGAGGAGATTTTAGTATCGAATGTGCTGGTACGATTGCATTCAGCTGCTCCAAGCGGGAGGCATGCTGAAAAACGCGTTCAAGGACCGCTTCGGATTCATGACGGTAGGGAATTTCGATGGAAAGCGGACATGAACCAGATCGTTCGACCCAGAGATCGACTCTCTGTAATTGTCGTTCGGTGGAAACGCCCGCGAGGGGTGGCAACAACATCGCCCTCCAGAGTTTCGGAGTGCTGAGCGCTATCTCGCGCCATGCTCGGCAGACTTGTGTGAGGAGGGTCGGCGATTTATTTCCAGTAAGAGGAGGACAGAGGGGATAGACGGGGAGGAAGTGCGTGAAGATTTCGCAGGTGATTTCGGTGGGCACGTCCAAGATCGGGGAGCGGCACGATTCGAGCCTCTCTTGTGTGAAGGCTGTCTCGCCCTCCAAAACGCAAGGAGACTCTTCGAATTGCAGTATCTGGGCGTCGAGGACTGCGACACGAGCGCGATCGGCGGCAAGATGGTCAAGCAGAGGTGGAATATAGGCTCGGGGACTTCAGTGGGACTAAGCAGTCTCGTCAAGGGTTATGCTTCAGGAGGAGTGGACAGCATACCTGAGTGAATCCAAGTTTTCGTGCTGGTGAGCGACTTTTTTTTTCTGTTGGCCGATCGGGGACTGGAAGCAGATATAAAGCAGTTGGAGGACTTTAACGCTGCCTTGTGAGTATCAAGCTTACCTGAGTTCGAGAGTGACGGCGAGAAAATCGCTGAATGCGCCAAACGAGATGGTGGCAAGACGAACGCCGTACCACTCACGTCAAAACAAAGGTGCATCGCTTCGTGGCTTCCTACCATCCCGAGTTCTGATCCAAACTCTCTGGCATCGAGCTCCCTGGTTGAAACCTTAGAAAATCTCTCGCGTAGCATCTGCGAGCTCTTGCCCAATCTTTAGGAGGGAGCGCACGCCTAATGCTGACCGCAGAATTCCGATGCCAATGCAGAAATGAAGCTCGGCAGTAATTATTTCCACCCGCTCGAATGTTCCGCTCCTTCTTTTCCACCAACGTCCCACACATCGGCTTTCCACCTCCTAGCCATTTCAAATCTATTTAATTTACTCCGTATCTTTTGCGGCAATTTTGCCGCTTCCAAGTTCCCACTCAGCGTCAGGGTAGCTGACTCCCTTACTGGGTTCCAACAATGGAGCCCGACGAAATGATTCTCTCAACTGTCGTGTTCAGTTTCCTGCTTCCGATGAACAACCCAAGAACAACCGCTTGCTCATGAAAGTTTGCGCATGTTTGGCCGGAACGCGTCTCGGTAACTGGTCAGGTGACTGACGGGTGCAAATCACCCTCTCCTTCGTACCATTGCCACCGTTCGGCGTTGTTGGCGTCGAGCCCAAACTCTGCTGAATTTTGCCGTGTCCCCGTGTGTCTTTCGCCGTTACTACCCTTTCTACATACATTGCGAAGAGGTTCACGCCAAAGAGCGCCACTGCCACTCTGGACCCTGGTTCTCCAGATTTGTCGGTGCGTACGCTAATTTTCGCGGTGCTGGTTCGCAAAATCTGATCCGACTACTGTAGAAATCATGACCGCTCCCTTCGCCCTACCCATGCATCTGTTCCCGCTGGATTTTACTCGCCGTCGCATCGCCGAAGTCGACGCCGAAATACTCGCACTGAAGGACGCGCTCTCCAAAGTAAAACTCGAGCGGAAGGCCCTGAAAAAGCATCTCGCCAGCTACATCTACCCCGTTCTCACCCTCCCCAACGAGGTCGTGTCCGAAGTCTTTCTACAAACTCTCGACAAGTCCCCGTCTCTTGGCGGCCGCGGGTCCCCGATCTACCTCGGCCATATCTGCCAGAGGTGGCGCGACATCGCGCTTTCCACCCCATCCCTTTGGTCCACCATGAACCTCGCAATGCGCCACTTCAGAGCGCCTCAGAACTACCTTCGCCTACTCGATGCGTGGTTGACGCGGTCCAAGGACTGTCCGCTCTCCATCACCTTCATCGACGCCTTAAACGGCAGGGTATGGATTATGCCGCGCATCATGGAGGCAATCCTGGCTCAGCAGGCCCGTTGGGAAACCATTGAATTCGACACGGCTTGGGACGCCCTCCACAACATACAAACCGCCCTGCCTTTACTTCGTCGCTTGGACATTCGCCTCATGGCGCCCCAGGAGCCTACTCCCGGCTCTACCGGGATGGCAGGGTCCGCGAAAACCATTTCTGGGCCAAACCTGGCCAGTGTTACGCTCTATGGCGCGAAGGCGCACATGGTGAGACTTCCCTGGATCCAGTTGACGTCGATCACGATCCAAGCATCGCTTGGGCCCCTCGTGCACATTCTGCAGTCTGCGAGTAACCTTTGCGAGCTCACGCTGCGCCCTGACCGTGATGGCGACAACTGGAACCACCTCCCATCGATTCCACCACTCATGCACCTTCAAAAATTGATCTTAACGTACGGGACTCGCGAGGTGCAAGTCGCGCTTTTGAGCAGACTCACGCTCCCCGCGCTGAATCATCTCGACCTGCCGGTCCTCTGCAGGCCGGAGGTGGTGGAGTTGTTGACGCGGTCGCAGTGCCCCCTCGAAGGCCTTTACATTTCCATGTCGGGGGTCGAGTACCTTCCGTTTGTGCAGCCGGACGGGACGATTGAGTTGGAGCGTTGTGCGTACGAGGAGGATTCGGGTGACAGCGGGGAGTCGGACTCGGATTCATATTAGTCGTTGAACATGTAACACCTCTCTTGCCGAATATGCGTTGTAGTCGATCGAAATTCAACATTCCACTCGTTCTCGGGCCCAGCTCTTTTGAAAACCAACATAAAAAGGATTTATTCGCGACATTTAACACGAATCAGTGCCCGGGGTAGAAGAAGTACGACGATACAGGGGGAGGTTCAGAACAAGGGTACAAAGTAACACCATGCTCAGGCCGTGATGGGGATGCAGTTGATAGCGATGAGACCGCCTGGTGGTTGGTTAGTACGGGACTTCGAAAAAGCATAAAGATACGCACCCCACTCGTTCTCGGGTGCATCGCAGGTGACGGTGGTGGAACCGCTAACGAACGTCGTCAGTACGAGGGCATACAGAGAGTGAGGGCGGCTTACCAGTTGTTCCCGGCGACGGTGATGGGGGAGCAGCTCAAACCGACAGGGACGTCAAGACCGGTGAGATCGAGGCCGAGGAGGGCCGCGACGGCGCTGGCGGCGGTGCTGCTGGACGGCACGACGCTGTTGCAGCACTGGGGGGAGGACGGGGGAGTGACCGGGGGAGGGGGCGTCCCGGTGGGGATGGCGGCAGCAAGGGTCTGCACAAAGAGGTTAACATTTGCAGGGCAGGATCGTCAGAGGCTTACGATGAGCACAGAGGCGACGACGATAGAGAGTTTGGAAAACATCTTTGTTGGTTTGTAGAGAGCTTGAACTTCGGGGGATGTTCGAGTGAGGTTTGAGAGAGACGTGAGCATCCTTTTATATGTTTTGAGCAAGGTGACCTCGTCATTGTACAGGACTCGGTGGACGCGGGGCCCCAGTAAAATCAGGGAGTAGTGGAGTCGCTGACCAGGACAGAACAGCGAACTGTTCGGCGTCGGCGAGAGAACTGAATGCGAGTGAATTGCGGACTTTGGCAATACTTCCGCTGAGACCCAAGCTGACCCAAGGTAATCCATGGAGCGCCGTGACAGGAGCAATAATGGCATGGTAGGCTTCGATGTTCCGTCATGACAGCCAGTCGAGTGCAAGGCCGTTTGGTTTGCTCTTGTATTCAGGAGGGGGCGTCGGTTTCTACAGCACCAGAGCAGCCACGAGACAGGGGAATAATTGTCGCCCACCGGGTCGACGATGTATAGCAGTATTGAAGCAGATACTTGGGCGGACGAAGAGCGCGGTTTAGGAAGTCTAAAACGAGATTTCTCCTCGACGTCATTGGTTTCCGCCGAACCGCCGTTGAACACTCACCAAATATCGCAGGCTTTGGCATGTACGCAGAAGGATTCATATCAGGAGGAGTTCGTATCTCAGTGCTGTGAACGCGTGTGCATGGGGCGAGACTCCGCGGGTGGCGTATGGGTCTGGATTGCGTAGTTTTGAAGATTTGCACGTCCGAAAGTGGAAGGAGAAGGACGCGAGAGCGCAGATTACCTCTGCCGGTATGAAAGACACCCTGGGGAATATTACGAGGCCTAAAATGTGATTTTAGAATCGTTTGGATGGCCAGTGCAGATGCGGCCGAGAATCTAGGCCAGTACGCCACCCTGTGAGAACCCAGATTTCACAGGGATCGTCAAGGAAAACAGGGATGTCGATGGAGTTCCTCGGGATAGCGATGACTTGGAGGTGAATACAACCGGGCACTTGAGGCATCGAAGCTCGAGCGCGGCGACAAAAGCCAGTTTCGACCAGAAAGAACCGGAGAGCGCTTTCAAGGACTCAGGAGACCGATTCCGAACCAGAGGGGAAACAGGAAGCCAGTAGTTCCAATGCTACAGTCCTCGTGAGGTCGTAGTCGCGCCAAGAGGTACCACATATTGAACAAGGGCGAAGCATCGGTGAGCTGAGCAGGAAACGAGTCGCTCGCTTCCGGCGTTCGGCCATAACCGTGCTTCCCACGTACGGCATGCCGAATCCGAGTCGGACGGCCCGAATAGTCACCGGTTTTTGAACTGATCCCTGGCTCAACCTTGCCTATGGCTTCGAACCAAGACCAAGAGCAAACCAGGAGAACTGCAACGGCAGTCTGGAGGCACACTCAAATTTATTCCCTCCACCCCGCAACCAACGTGGCCGTCTCACAGTTGGGTCCTCCACTCTCCTTGGCCGCGACGAGTCGACGACGAGGTTCGTTTCTACCAGGAGTTTGTTGCACAACTCGCTCTCCAGTCATTCAATTGGCATACGTGCATGCCGAGGGGCGACTTCTGATGTTGACTCAAAACCTTTTCCAACGCAAGAGCACATCAGATAGTACGTGCCCCCAGTGTTGCGCGAGTTTGGCGATGTGAATCCATCTACCGAGGTGAAGGTGTTGTAGCTCTCGAGGATTTTTGCAGTCTAACCAGTGATCATCTTGCAAAGTGAATCGATTCTCCGGCGACATCGAAGAGAAAGGGCCTCGCCTAATCATACATCCTACTGCGCCCAAGAAGTACCTTGTAATTGTTTCCTCGCCACTATTTCGCTGGATCGAGCAAGATCTCGAATACTTTATGCCATGTGTGGGTAAGTGGGGGGAAATCCGCCTGACCGTGCGCCGCCGTAGCGCTTGGCGACCTCCTCGCGGGTGCATGTGATCTTGGTCGTCGGTGGAAGGAGAATGGAATACGAGTCCAATGCTATCGCGTTCAGGCGGTAGAGGAGGCTCCCGAGGGATAGCTCCTTGGCCTTCTTGATCTTGACATCGGGCTAAGTGTGCGCGAACGAAATCGAATGGATCAGTAGGAGTGGTCAATATTGGGTTAAACATCGCATACATTGGACGCCGTGGGTCTAGCGCGCTTCCGTGGCGGCGACGGGTTCAATATGGCTCGATCGACCTCTTCAATTTCGCGCTTCACGCTCACCGGCGTTGGTGTCAGACCTTGCGCGGTGACTGATGACTGTGGGTGCCGGGAATGAGCTTCGACGAGTAACACCGATAGCGATATATACCTCGGTCGCGTTCGAGAGACGCCCGTGGGGCTAGCGAGTATGGGTAAGATCGTGGCATAAATGCGGCGTGGCGACGGTCCGTACCTGACGCCCTTTTGTGTCTTCGAAATCAGATTCAATTGCTGGCAAGAGCACTTCCAAAGCGACCTTCTGAGTCTGTACGGTGATGAGTAGGGAGCGGAAAGATCGCATATGGAGGCGTACGACCGAGAAGTTTTCTGCGTTCTCGACACCCTCCATAATCATTGACCCGAAGTCGGTGTGCTAGCGCCGAGGGTGAATGCCGCTGTAAGACGCTAGTTTTGATTCCGGGTGCACCTCTGAGGTACCACAGCCTATCTAGTAGGCGACTGAATTAAGAGGGGGGGTGATTATGACGAAAGAATACCGATACCTGATCCATTTTTTCATCACCGGATTCCGATTTCATGCCATTCGGTCGGACGGCGTCTGACTGAGACTTGAGCTCGACGGCCTCTTCGAGTTTCATGCTGCAAAGGTGGGAGCAAGATGCTGAGGAGCAAAGGAGGAGGAGGAGAGTTGGTGGCAAAGCGAGAGCTGGCAAGCCTTGCGGAGTTTCAAATTGTTGATCTCGCACGTGACGTGCCGCCAAACACGCCGGTGACGGAGTGCCAGTGGCAATTTCCGCAGGAGAGTTAATCCTGGAGTACTCGCCACTGCTGAGAAGCCATCCCGGGTTCAACTGAAGACGTCAACACGGCAATTCTTGAACTTGGGTTGAACACCTCGAGACGAGTGCATGGGAAGTGCATGGGTATATTGAACCTGTTCGTAGCGACTGGGAAAGAACTACTGTGAAATGAATCTCGACAGAAAATCACTTGGGCGGTACGCCTGTTTGTCACCAATGTCCCTGTTGTACGCCATGAGTGGGAATGGTCAAAGGCAATAACAAATCGACGTACGATGGCGAGGACAAGTCAAAGATCTCAAGAATACGCTCGGTGGTGATAAAACCGCGCCTCCCCGCAACGCTCTATAATTACCTTGGGAATTGACGGGAATCCCTGCCGATAGATCCTGGGATTTTGAATTTTGTCCCCGATGCACAGTTCTTGGAGTTTGCAGCCAGATTTGGTGATGAAGCGATTCAACGCCTCGATGGGGTTTTCACCGAGGAATGGTTCGCCTATCGAGAGGGTGCAGAGCGCAGGGAGGGTAAATGAATCCAGGTAGCCGATGATAGCCTGATCGTCGCGTTCGAACGTGAAGGATTGCAACGAAGGGAGCGTAAGTTCCATGATGTCGCCGCCATCCTCGCCAAACATCAGCAGTTCGCAATGGAGCAAGTTGGTTGTCTGCCTCAACACGCGTACGCAGTCGCGCGGATACACGCTGTGTAGCGACACCGAGGTCAATTGCGCCCACGGAAGCTGAATGTACAAGGCAGCAACATCATTGAGGACGACGGTACATAGCTGTGGTGCGTCGCGGAACAGCACAAGAGCGCTGGGCGCCAGCGGGGTCACTGGGTCCGAGAGGTAGAGTTCCAGGTATCGAACGAGGAACACAGTGGCGGGCAGACGCGCCGCGAAGTTATAGAGCTCAGAGGCTGAGATTTCGAGTTTGAGATCCACCAGCCGCGCCGCTTCTTGGAGGATTCGTGAAAGGAGACCCGATCGGAGATCGCGTCCTGTGTAAAAACTCTCGATTGAGAGCGCGCAGGAGCGCGAACGGCTAAGCCAGCGGTCGGCGATTTCCAGTTGTGAGGTGAGACTAGGGAAGCCGGTCAGGCAAATTGCCCTCCAGAGTGTTGGGGTGCTGAGGGCGATCTCCCGCCACGCCCGACAGATATGGGTAAGCAGCGTAGGCGATTCGACTCCGGTGAGTGGCGGGCGAAGAGGAAAGGCAGGAAGGAAGTGGGTGAAGACCTCGGCGGTGATTTCGTTGGGCAAGGTTAAGACGGGGTAGCGGTAGGTATCGATCCGCTTTTGCGTGAGGTGGTGCTCAAGTTCTAGGTCACGGATGCGATCCTGGAGCTGCAGTATCTGAGCTTCGAGCTCCGTGACACGAGCGCGATCCGCAGCAAGGTGGGCGAGCATGGGTTGAGGGTGACTTCTATGCTGTGTCAGATTCTTATTGCCCAGTACGAGTGGACGGCAAACCTTCCGCGAGCCGCCGTATGGAGCGTTTCTTCCTTGAGGCTTGGGCGTAGCGCGGGAGATGCGAGAGAGCTTACAGGGGCAGAGGGCTGAGGGCGAAAGGAAAGACAATAGCACCGCCGATCACTGATGTCAACACACGGTCATGTGGCGCGAATTGCGCTCAACTGTCGGGTGCTACTCTGACTCAGAGAACAGAGTGAGAAAGCTGCAGTTTATTCCATTTCACATCTGACTCATGAGCGAAGGGAAAACCGGCTTGAACTCTCTTTGAAAACCAACACAACAAGGATTTATTCGCGACATCGAACACGAATCAGTGCCTGGAGTAGAAAGTGATACAGGGAAACATTCAGAAGACGAGTGCCAAAGGACGTCGAGGTTAAACTCAGGCGGTGATGGGGATGCAGTTGATGGCAATGAGACCACCTGGAAATCGATTAGCACGACGCACAAGATACAAAACTCAATGGCACGCACCCCACTCCTTCTCGGGCGCATCGCAGGTCACGGTGGTGGAACCGCTAAGGGGAAGCGTCAGTAAGGCTTCACACAGAAGCCAAGAGCCTGGTTTACCAGTTGTTGCCGAGGATGGTGATAGGGGAGCAGCTGAGCCCGACGAGGACGTCGAGGCCGGTGAGGTCGAGCCCGAGGAGGCCGGCCACGGCGCTAGCAGCGCTGCTGCTGGAGGGCACGACGCTGTTGCAGCACTGGGGGGAGGAGGGAGGAGTGACCGGGGGAGGGGGCGTCCCGGTGGGGATGGCGGCAGCAAGGGTCTGCATGAAAAGTCAGTAGTTGCAGGTAAAGTAGTGGACACCGCGTACAATGAGCACAGAGGCGACGACGACAGAGAGCTTGGAGAACATGTTTGTTTGTAGAAAGCTTGAACTTCGGGGGATGTTCGAGTGAGGATTTATAGAGACCTGAGCGGTCTTTTATAGGTTTTTTGAACGAGGTGTTCCCGCGATTGTACAGGACTCGGTGGACGCGAGGCTCCAGCGAATCATGGAGCAGTGGAGCCCATTTAACATGGTGGAACAGGGATATGTCGAGCGTCAACGAGCCAACTGAATGCGAGTGAATTGCGCACCTTGGTGATACGCCAGGGACGTACATGCACCCAACACGATTTGTGGAGCGCCTTGACAGGAAGGATAATGACATTCTACGCCGCCTACGCGTTGTGTTCCGTCATGACGCCAAGACGAGGACTGCTATGTGGTTGGATCTGGTTCCATCGGGCGACCTGGGAAAAATGGGATTGGTTAGCAGATATCGGTGGTCGAGTCACGCAGAATTGCGAGTTGAGTCTTTAGAGGGATGGTCGGACGGGCAGAGAGCGGGATTTGACAAGCCCAAAACCCCAACGTCATTGATATTTCTGTCATTGAACACACACACACTCACCGAATGTCAGAACTTCAGATCGGTATCGAACGTGGCTCCGTTTGCAATAGATAGACTGGCGCATTCATTGTATTAGACGCCCTGAGCGTAGTGAGAGTTCGGGGAACCCGACGGTGGCGTATGTACCTTGATAATTCGTCGCCTCATTCTGGTTTGAGATCGCTTGCAGGAAGTTCAGTAGGAACCAAGCGTTCAGAACGAGTGTTCGAGATAGAGTACTCCCCATCTGTGAGACCTGAGCCGAACGGCGACCGGGGTTTAATTTGCCGCGGTTCGTACCTTGCAAGTGCGCCACAGAACGCATCGAGACGTTTAACCCTCCCGAAGTCCGCATGGAATATATATATATTTATCAACGAGAACACACATCGAGCCACACCTAGCAGCGAGGCCGCGGTCGCTTGCCGTCAATGATTTTCCCTGCCACATGCCATTAGTGGGACTCGTTGATGAGAATAACTTGGTTGGCGTACGATTCATCAAACTCGGGGATAGAACTGCCCAAGTCGTCAATCTCGTATATCTGCTCGGTAGCCGCCGCATACGGATTATCGCTCTCCGACGACTCCTTGGCGCGCCGGCCATCGAGAGTCAACCTGGGAATCAGAGGGAAGCCTGTGCGATAAATGGCGATGGTAGAATTTTCTATTTCGCCCGTGATGCACAATTCCTGGAGTTTGCAGGTAGACTTGTGGATAAAGCGGTTTAACGCATCGATGGGGTGTTTCCCCAGGAATGGCTCGGGTATCGAAAGTTTTTGCAACGCAGGCAGCGTCAAACTATCCAGATATTCGACGGCGGCGCCGGTGTCGTGTATTAGCAACGATTCGAGCGAAGGAAGGCTGAGCTCAGTTAAAGCGTCGTCGTCGTGGGGTAGCCACAATTCACAATGAAGCAAGTTGCAGGTCCGCCCGAGGAGGGATAGGGAGTCGCGCGGCAACACATTGCTTATCGACACCGATGTCAATTGCGCCCAGGGAAGCTGAATGTACTCAGCCGTGAGGTCATCAAGGACTACGCTGCGCAGTTGAGGTGCGTCGCAGAACAGGGCAGGACAGGTGGGCGGTGCCAGTAGCTCGTCCGCATCCCAGATTTGCAGCTCGAGTCGTCGAAGAAGGGGCATAGAGTAAGAATTGGCCGGCAGACATGCCAGGAAAGGGTGGAGCGCGGGAGCGGTGATGCGTAGATCCTCCAAACGCGCCGCTTCTTGGAGGATTCGGGGAGGCAGTGTCACTACCTCCACATACGCGTAATGTATTTCGATCGAGAGCGGGCAGGAGCGGGACCGGGTAAACCAGACGTCGGCGATTTCCATTGCCAAGGTGAAAGGAGTGTGGTCCGCGGTTAACGATATCGCCCTCCAGAGTGTCGGGGTATTGAGGGCAATCAATCGCCACGCTCGACAAATGTGGGTCAGGAGGGTAGGTGATGCAGGTCCGGTGAGTGGTGGGCAAGAAGGGAAGGGTGGGAGGAACTGGGTGAAGATTTCGGAGGTTATTTCGTTCGGCAGTGCTAGAACCGGATAGCAGTAGCGGTCGAGCCGTTCTTGTGCGACACCTTTTTCTAGATCGAGTTCATGGATACGATCCTGGAGCTGCAAGATTTGAGCTCCGAGCTCCGCGACACGAGCGCGATCTGCTGCAAGGTGGGCGAGCATGAGGGGACGAGCCGATAGGATGGAGCGGCGGTGGGAGTCTAGAGCAGGGCACACACATCGTGTCAAATATTTCGTAACCGAGATGAGTGGATAGCATACCTCGTCGAGCTGTTTGACGGCGACGCGGGGTGTTTGTTTTGCTGGCTTTTCAATTTGTGTTCGTGGAGCGAATCCGAGGGAGCTGGGGGGATGTCGCGCTGCTGTTCAGGGTCAGATCGTTGTGGTAGTCTGGGTTGAGAGCGAGAGAACTTATGTATGCCGAGCGTGAAAACGAGGACGTGGTGGCAGAAGACAGGTGTGACAATGTGACAGCGCGCTGTCACTTGCGTTTGAACTCCGCTCGGCAGCCTCGGCATTGGTTTCAACATTGCGACCTCAACTATTTACCGATTCTTGTGGATACCACTCCAAGCCTCTTCGCTTCCATGCGATTCCAACGGATCGAGTCCGCTCTGGTTTGAATAGCCCCCCGGGCAACACCCGGCTCCTGCCATTTTGGACGAATCGGAATAACACATAAATTTAGAACTAATACTCGACAAAACGCGGGGACATAGATAGAATGGCGCCAAAGCATCGAGTCGGGTGGTACATGCGGGATTTCTGGATGGGCTTGTCTCAGTCTCTAGCAGACGGTCTATCAAGCCCACTCGTACCTCGAAAGGTTTGTCTGAATCTAAGTTACTCGCGAGGACATGCACATTTGTCCTCGTCTTTGACGTCCTTCATGACCTGCGTAACGGCTGCCATGAGCAGAGATCTCTCGCGCGCTTAAATTCGGACCATACCGCTTCAACATGCTGCCCACATCCCGCCCATGTAGTCTTGCCACATTTATCGCACTTCACGGCGAAACAGGCGTCTTTGGGGATGGATGATTCAGTTGCGAGCATGGTTAGTGGTGGGGCTCGGTCTCATGGTCCCGCGCTTCAAGTATATTTTGGAGCGACGTGCGAGCCCGGGCTTACCCGATGCCCGCACCAATCGCCGCAATCCGTCAGCCATGACTCAAGTGCGGCACAACCCGGGCACGGCATCGGCCAGCAAGACACGCGTATCCCTCTCCTCCCCCAACCTAGAATGAGCAATCCGAATTCCCCCAAGACTTGGGATGCCCGGTGTGTAGAAATCAAACCTGACCCATTTCGTGCTCACCTTACGAGTATCGCAGATTCCGCGGCCCCGTCCCGCATGACTTGAATTATTACAGCAAATCGCTGCTGGGAGGCGCCCTCGCCTGTGGGCTAACCCACGCCGCGATAACCCCCATCGACGTCGCAAAATGCAACATGCAGGTGCGTGCGCACAATACTGCCACCCCAAACTCCTTACTCAACTCCCCAACCACAGGTCGACCCCGTAAAATACCGCGGCACAATCTCCGGCATCCGCACCATCCTCGCCGAGGAAGGCGTGGCCCGCGGCGTCCTCAAAGGCTTCACCCCCACCCTCATCGGGTACTCCCTCCAAGGCATGTTCAAATACGGCTTCTACGAGTTCTTCAAAGACGCGTACATGAACCTCGCGGGCGAGGACCTCTCGAGGCGGTACCAGCCCGTGATATGGGGCGTGGCGTCGGGGTCGGCGGAGGTGTTCGCGGATATCGCGCTGTGCCCGCTGGAGATGACCAAGGTGAAGATCCAGACGAGCCCGACCGGGACGTTTCCCGTGGCGTTTTTGCCCGCACTGCGGCAGATGAGTGCGATGCGGGCGGAGACGAGGTATCCGTTCGGGTCTTTGGTGCCTCTATGGTCGCGTCAGGTGAGCCTCCCTCCAATCCCCAATTCATCTGTGGATGGCACTCACCCGTCCGGCGTTAGATCCCCTACACCGTCGCGAAATTCTGCATCTTCGAACAAGCCGCACAAATGATCTACACCCACATCCTCACGGAGCCCAAAGAGTCGTACAGCACCGTAACGCAACTGGGCGTCACCTTCAGCGCGGGCTACGTCGCAGGCATCGTCTCCGCCATCGTCTCCAACCCCGCCGACTCGCTCATCTCGCAGCTCGGCAAGGCGCAGAATAAGGGCAAGTCCGCGGGGACGATCATACGCGAGGTGGGGTTCGGGACGCTCGCGACGAAGGGGCTGGGGACGAGGATTTTTATGCTTGGTGAGAATTTATATTGTCCGACTTGGTTGAATAAAGCTGATTGAGCTTCGACGCGCAGGGACGTTGACGGGGTTCCAGTGGTATATCTATGATTTGTTCAAGACTTCGATGGGGATGGGGACTACGGGCGGGAAGTAGAGATGGGCGGACCGACCGATATTTTCCGCGGCGGAACTGGAACGGACGCAGTAATTTATTGAACCTTAGACTAAGACGTCGGCCAAACACCTCACTTCACAGTCGAGCGAGAAGGCAACAGAAACAGCGCCAAACTGATGCAGCAAGACCCCAGATCCTGCAGTCGGGCGAGGCGGACCCAGAGAACTCGGACAGACGACAGTCGAACCAAAAAAAAAGCCAGAAGAGAGTCGAAACCGGGAAGGCGAGTAGCAGTCACCAGGACCAGTACCCTTACCGGCGCAAGATTGGGTCCCAGTGATCTTGCAGAGCCGAGCGAGGAGGCCCACCAGAAAGGGTTCAAGTCGTTATTCACAGGATACGTCGTATCCTCAACTGAACATTGAGCTCTTGAGACCAGCACCGGTTCCCTCAAGCATGAGTCGTCGAAATGAGTCCGTGATTTGAGAGTGGAGATCCTCTGTGGAGACGAAGAACGGGGGTCAGCGAGCTACAGTCGCAAGGATGGAAGTAGCTTACTGGATCGTGCCACCGCCTCCACGTATTCATCGTTCACAGCGGTCATCTCGTCGGATCTTGCAGCCGTTTTGCCTAGGAAGTAATCGTGAGTGAAACAAAGTAGGGGAGGGAACACAAACAGACCTGGTCCTCTTCCCGTTCTGGCTCAGGTAAAGATTCAATCAGATACTCGACCTGCTTCGCCTTCAGTATGAGGTCCGCAATGAGCTCCTTTTTGTTCGCTACACACATTGGCTATCAATGCCCTGCGTCAAGGGAGCCCGACTAAGGAAGAGCGTACCCTCGAAGACCTCAGGCTCATCGAACTTGTCCGCATTACGCTCCTTCGTTATAGGGATTTCCTCGCTGATTTGGACGAAGTTCGCGCGCGAGGTGAGGTAGGCGATGGCACTGAACATGATCGTGAGGAGTTGCTGTATCTCGTCCTGGAGTTGTGTAATACGGTCCATGTTCCACAGTTCTTGCAGCATGCTCGCAGGACGCGCCGCGTCGTGGCAGGAGGAGACCTGCAGAATTGCCGTACCGAATCATGATTCAGATCACTGATGATGGGACTGAGTGGACCTCCGCGTGATCGCGTCGCGTCGCTAAAGACACCAAACACGACCAACGCACGGTTCAACATTTTTCAACCTTGAACCAAGCATCTGGTTCAACTGAAGCTGGGTTCAACCAACCTGAATATATTATGTCGGTGGTTTTTCCAAGGTCCTTTCGTACTGCTGGCTCCAATTTCGACGGACCGACGGCGACTCAAAACGCGATCACGAGTCCACCCGCTCCACGATATATCAAATACCCGCGTCGTCACCACCGTCACTTCGGGCGCGTTACTCCGCATCGTCAGCAAGCTCCTTCTCTCCGAGATTGTTTAAATAGCAGCGCGCGACGCGTCCAATTTCCAACAACCCTCCTCGCAACACACATTTTCAGCTCCGAAACTTACTTCACAATGCCGCATTTCGGATCTTCCAACACGAACGAGAAGAAGGTATGCTTCCTCCCCCTTCTACCGTGCACCAATCTAAACGTCTCACAGCTCGATGAGCACAACCGCATCGCCGACGCGCATGCACACGGTTACGGTACCGCCCAGAACGCCAACATCGATAACACGATGCAGCACGTCGAGGGCGCTGGTGTCGGTGGTGGGCGCCACCACCAGCATGGGATGGAGCCCGGTATGAACCAGGGCGGGATGGGTGCGGGCACGCATATGCAGCAGAGCGGTATGCAGCAGGGAGGCATGGGCACTGGCGGCATGGGCACGGGTGCCATGGGCGCCGGCACCGGCGCGGGAGGGGCAGGTGGTATTCCCGACAGCGGGAACATGGGCGCCACGCAGCATCACGGCGGCAGCGGCAAGATCGAGCAGAAAGTCGGCAAGTTGGTCGGGAGCAAGGTACGCTATAATTCCGTCCTTCCTTTGCTTGCAAAGTTTAATTCCCTCCGCGCAGACGCTCCAAGCCAAAGGCCTGGAGAAGGAACGCGAGGCGCAGGCGATGAAGGTGCAGAGTGGGGAGCTCGCGGAGGCGGAGCGGTTAGAGCAGGAGGCGGGGCAGCGTCGGGAGCGCGCGGTTGCGCATGGCGCGCACCCAGACAACCGGCATGTTGGGGGGATGGGGGGCGCTGGTGGCATCTAATTTTATTTGAACTGTACAATCAAAGTTAATGATTAATTGTAATTGTAATCTGTACTCGAATGTGCTCCTAACCTGAATTCTCGACAGCATCCATAACGACCGTGGGTTGTTCACCGATTCCCCCCACCCCGCAAGAAAATATACTCCGTTCCCACACGGGATTGAACCTCCCCCATGCCCGCTCGCGTTAGCTCAAGACCGTTGTCATGCGCGTGAGCCTACGATGGCTTGAGTATGAGGCATGGTCGACCTGGCTTCCTTGTTGACTCCCCCACCTCTTTGCGTGCTGCTTCTGGTTCAATACCGCAGTCTGAACATGAAAAACAAACAAACCGTATCGCCCTACACCACCCGGAGGAATCGAACCTCCCTGCGCCCATTCCGGTCTTGGCTCAGAGCTCTGGGCAGACGCGCGCCCCACGATGGCATGGTATGGATATATACATTCCTACCTAGGTGGGGCCGTCCTCATGCTTGAGCTTGAGACTCGGAAGGTTAGGGACGGCGCTCGAAACCTGCAGTCGAACTAAAAAGAATGGACAACGCAGCTGAAATTCTGTGGAGGAATCGAACCTCCGTCCACACAATGGCATGCGTATACGCATTCTTAGCCGGGTCAGACTCTCAAATTCGTTGAGTGGGAATGAGACGAAATCCACAATCGTCGTAGTTGGTGACCGAATAGGTTCTTGAACCACCCCCACTAATCCAGTGTGCAGCGAGACTGCAAGACGCCGTCTCCCTATATCCGCACAACGGACTAAAAAGAGACAATTACCTATATCTATACCGCAGGGAGAAATCGAACCTCCAGCCCGCCGCCTCGAACAACAGTGGAGGTTACTGTGCGGCGGTCTACGGCAGATAACACTCTAACGGATGAACAAGAGCTCTAATCTATATAAGAAAAGAGGTGGGTGTCGAGGACAAACGTCAAAGTGGAGCCGGGTGGGGCTCCCGGGAAAGCCAGCGGGTAGCAGTTCACGCGAATGTTGAGTTCTTGCCTCTGCTCCACACAAATGTCAAGATGTTGAACTCAGTCATTGTTACAACGTTGAAGACAAGGTCTCGCCGAGGACCTGACAGCCGAGCTTCGGAGGTCAAGTACTGCATTGAATTCTGCTCCGATTATACCACGAAGGCCCAGGGATAGCAGCCGATGGGGAATGTCGAGATGAAAGTTGAATGTTGAACCGTGGGAAAGTGACCTTCCAAGCGCGGGTACCTCAACCACGAGAGTTTGTTCCGCTGTGAGCTTCCGGGACAGCACAAACCAACTGTCTCAGATGCTCCTGGCCTTGAAAAACTGAAGACTCAATAAGGTGTGGCACTCGAGTCAGAAGATAACCTTGCGCGGATTGGATGTTGGCGGAACCCCTCCGTTATCCCGTCGATAATTTGATGCCTGAGTGTCGGGGGGAAGCTGAATCTCCCTGAGCAAAGCCATAGGAAGGAATCAGTTCTCAGGATCTTGGCAGCTGGCTGCAGCCGGCGTCTCGGATTCCGAATTGGATGCAGAATATTGGGTGGTACTTCAGCTCAAAGGTGAGTAAGAGCAAAGTTTATCTCATGTGAGTCTCGATGTGAGTTTCGATGTGGTGAGTTCGAGATTTGCATAACTGTTCCCCGTTGGAGGAGAATAAATCATTTGAATTGGCAGTTGGTGCAAAAACAACGAAACGCACGCGCTCGGGATGTGAATCAGGAGATCTGATCCCTTCGTGAACCTTTCAAGTCCGTGGCGAAGACACGGGTAACTGCTAGTACCAAGTAAAATGAGCTAGAGTACGCTAACGGTTAGGTATCCACCTTCGCTTGAACACTGGTTCAAAACAAGGAAAACTTACTGGAAGCAAATCAGGCGACACACATCGACGAGGTTTAGTGGGAGAGAAGAACCGTACAGATTGAAACAGGCGGCGGGGAGAAAAAGTAAAGTCTTGGGAGCGCCTGAATATATTAAGGACGAAAACAAGGGAGAACAGTTATGCCATGGCAAGAATCGAACCTCTCCTTAGCTTCTTCAACTTGTGGCTGTTGGTCCAACGATGTGGACCATAATACGCACCACCATGACTGATTCTGGCTGCCCAAGAGTCAATGTGGGGAAGACAGAATCCTGGGGAGATGTCAGACGACCAACTTCGGCATTATATGGCTTTCTGTGCGCGTCAGGGCTCGCAAAAACATCGAAGCAGAGAGTATTGCGCACCGTGACACCTAACTACAGCGCGGAAAAAATCCTCCGCGAAATCTTCCGCGTTCCTTCCACATGCCGCCGGGAGGAATCGAACCGCCTAGTCCCCCTAATCCCGAAATCCATATCAGAGGCAAGCAAGTGTGGGCGATCCACGGTAGCGCTGTGAGGGCCAGCGTTGACGACACCTGGAATAACAATGTGTTCAGAAATAAGTACGGGAGAGGGTTCGAGTATGTACAGTATGAGTAGGAGCTGACTCAAGAGGCAACTTGTTGCGGCCGAGATAGATTTCTCCGACGTAGGAAACTGGAAAGATCCCCAGGAGGAAAAAACCATCAAGGGCCGCTATTATATGTCATGTGAAGGAATCGAACCTTCACTCTGCTTGCGCTGGAGATAAGGATATTCGATTCAACCCACATCCATGATCAGGGCCACGATGACTTGTGCTGGTAGTTCCGAGGAATGAGGCTCCCCAAAGACTGCCAGGCGCTGAAGAGCAGAGGGGCGGAACAAGCCAATCTCACCGAAGGCAACCCACTGAAGTTTGCAATTACTCCCTCAGTGAGGAAATGAGCGAAGAAGGCCGCTGGGAGGAATCGAACCCAAATCCCGAGTCTAGGTCGGGACAACTAATGTACGCAGGTGTAATAATGAAGATTTAAAGACTCGCGCCGCGGCGGTTACCCACGATTGAACAACGCCGAGATAGCCGAATGATTTCCCACGGTTCGATCTCCCGCCATAATCTCCCGCTACACTCGCAGCGCGTAGGAGCCAAGGACGTTGGCTTCTTCGATCTCTTTGTTGTTCTCTCGATGGCCTCAACCCTGGGGCAATTACTTCGAGCGCCAGCCCGGGCAAGTTCAACTTGAAGGACCGAGATAGAAACCCCACAGCGTCACCTATGGATATTCGAACATGAGGCTCCAGCCATCGTAGCTGCGTTTGCCTGCCGAAGTTCTTGAAAATAGGGCTGGTTCGATCCCTCCCATGATATTGCAATTCGAGGCCCTGTTCGAGGCGCTCTTTTTTTGTCTTTTCGGGAGGAATATAGATAGATTCACGCTAGTCGGTCGTTGCGTGCGGCCTCAGTCTGGATGAGTACCCATCCACCTCTCAGATCTCGGACTTGCATAGGATTCGCCAACGAGATGCCGAGTCGGACACTGCAGATGCCGAGGCGGAGTTCGTCGGAGTCCAATCTCCGCTCACGTTACGGCACTGCCCTGTCAAAACTTGTCCTCCGCCACGACGTCCTTTTGCACGTTCTCGGTGGATCCTCCCATCTCAACCACGGATGGCGACGCATGCAAAGCCACGGATCCTCTAATCCCTTTCAAGTTTGCAACCCCGCTTCTCCACGATTCCTCGGACTTCAAGTTACTCAGACGCTCCACGACTGAGTATTTCCTGTGTCATCGGAACACAAGAGAACTATGCTTCGGCTTGCTCAATCCAATCTATATGTCACCGGTGGCAGTCAAATTCCGAAATCTATCCAGCGTCTGAAGTCTCTCCGTGCGCCTGGCCCCGTTTTGGATGGCTTGAATGCTCGCTCCCGCCTCAAAACACTCGCGCCCATCGAAAACTGTCAGGGAGCACTTTTGTAGAGAGCTACAATGATTCCTCCCAGCCAGATCTCCTCTCAATTCGTCCACGGCCCTGTTTTCCTCGCCATTTCCCCTGTGTCCCGCCCATGAAGCCCCGGTGCGACACATTCCTCCTTCACGTCTGGAACCGCATTGAACCTGTTCGCGGGCTGCCGATGCCGAGTGCTGGCGCTATAAAGGCAGGAGACTTCAAAGTCAGGGCCCGCAGGACCGCAACAACCATTGCAATGGCTCGCATGTGTGAGTGGTACGCCTCGCGCCTTCGGCAACTTGTCTCACCGTCCTTCTAGTTCTCCGCCTCTTAATTTCCGTGACACTGGCTGCTTTGTCGTTCGGTGCTGCAACTGCTGGTATGTCTCCACATTCGCGTTTTACAAAAGGTCGATTTGTTAACTCGTGGTCGATTTGAAGACACAAGCCCCGCCCCAGATGTGACCTCCGACCTCAGTTTCGCCTCCTCAAAATGGATCTGGAACTCCGCAACGGCCACCGCCAACGCCGTCGTCGGATTCCGCAAGGACTTTACCCCTCCTCTGGGCAAGTCCCTCATCGCCGCAGAGATCATCATCACCGCGGTCAGCAACCTCGACCTGTACGTGAACGGCGAGTACATCGGCTCAGGCACGCCCCCACACCGCGGACGCTTCGCGCACCGTTTCTGTGTAGACCTCCTCCCCAGCTTCAACGTCTTCGCCGTGAACGCCTCCACGGCCGCCAGCGGTACCGGCACCAACGCCGGCCTCCTCGCGACCATCCTCGTCACCTACCAGGACGGCACGACCGACACACTGCGCACCGACAGCTCGTGGCGCACCAAGGGCGCGCTCCCGCTAGGCTGGGAAACGCTCGCGTTCGACGACAACACCTGGCCGGTGGCGACCGTCGTCGGCACGTACGACGTCGCGCCCTGGACCACCGTCCTCGTCAACATCCCCGCCGACCCGCCCAGGCTCGGACTCGCCGAGGGAAACTGGATCTGGACCGACGTCGTACCCGCGACCGGCACCGTCCCCGCTAGCACCCGCGCCTTCCGCCGCACCTTCACCCCCGCGCCGGGGCAGGCGCCCGCCGCCGCGACGATCATCATCTCGGCGGACAACGAGTACACGCTGTACGTCAACGGCGTGGCCGTCGGGTCGGGCACAAACTGGAAGGTCGGGCAGCGCTACACGGTCAACTTCGCCACCCCGCCCCCCGAAATCGTGCTCGCCGTGCGCGCGACCAACACCCTGGCGGGTGCGGCGGGGCTGATTGTGGCGATGGAGGTGAACATGGTGCCGAGCGGGCGGACGAGTTGTACGGCGGGTGCGTTTATGCTGACGGATGCGCTGTGGAAGTCGACCAAGGGTGCGATTCCGGCAGGGTTCGAGCAGCCTGGGTTCGACGATTCGGCGTGGCCGGTGGTTGTGGCGGAGGCGACGTACCCCAACCCGCCGTGGGGCGCGATCACGGTCACTACTGTCCCAGCCGTTACTATCTGAGACGACTTGGTAGTCTCCTACCTTATGTGAAGCGCTACTCAGCCAATTATATCACCTGCCGTTGTTGCACTACTTCTTGTTGCTGTTCAACGACAGAACGCAGAACGTGGACTCGTATTCACGACGAGGTATATCAACTACGCCCAAGACTCGCCAGACCGACGAGCGCAAAAATCACATATCGAACAAGTGGGTCGTCGTTCTTCTGTCCTCACATTTAAACAATGTCCGAACTGCGTTAACACGAACAACTCACCAGTAGAATCGACCCATAGCCCACGAACGGGAGAATACTAGCACCACGGTGAGTATTCTCTCCCAATCACGATTCCAGCGAAACAGACGCACAAGCGAACCTTCCCCAAAACGTGTGCTCGCTCGATGCGCTCGAGCCCCTCGGGGTACAGCCCCACATCGTCGACGTCGTTATTGTCCCCCTTGGTCAGCAGCTCCTGCTGCGGGCAGTCGGGGTTGGGGTAGTACGCCGCGCACAGCTGCTGCGGGACAACGGTTTGCACCACGCGGTGCACGATCGGGGTCGGATTATTATTGGCGTTGTCGGGGAACTGATACACCACGATGTCGCCGGTGGCGTAGCGGTACTGGTGTGGTTTGTGGTTGGTGAGGAAGATGAGGTCGCCGCGGTGGATGCCTGGCTCCATCGAGCCGCTGCCGCCGCCGAGCGGGATTAGTACACAATATGGATAGGATTATGAGCAGTGAACCCACCTGACGACGACGAGTATTGGGGACTTGCAGTTGGTTAGCAGACTGAGAGCGGTGTAGGTCATGTATGCCGTTGTCAGCGCCAGAACGACGGCCTGTCCTTGAAGCAGGAGCTGATAGGACCGGTGTTAGGTGTGTCGGGGAAAATGTATATGTATACACGCACCCGCCGTATGCTTATTCCAAACATGAGTGGAGAAGGAGGGAATTAGACGTCGCATAAATCAAAGATTCGGGTTTATAGGTTTGAACACGTAGCGACACGTTGACGGTGCGTAGAGTCATTGCTGAACATGACGGCGGTAAACGGCAGCGGGCCCAGGATAATCATGCGCCTGAGAATCAGATCCCGCGGAAGAGTGCGGTTTAGATCTTTCAACAGATTGTGGGCAATTGCGAAAGTCTGCAGCACAAACTTGAATCGCAAAATCTAGCCTTCAAGTTGCCGTCGTGAGCCGTAGTATTACTGACCGAAATCGGTATTCGCTCCTCGACAATTTCGGTCGGAATATCACGATTGGAAGCCAAACCGAGCGTCGCCCGCCCAGCGACATGAGAGTTGAGAAGGTGGCAATGACATAATCACGGCTGCACTCAGCCGAGGCCGCATCACACCATCAAAGCTTCAAGCTTCAAGTTTCAACCACATCGACTCCGCCGTGTCTGTGCGCTGAAAATAAAGATGAACCAGTCCAGCTGGTTCCTCTATCAGAACTCGTTGCCAGGAAAGACAGCCAGCGACGAAGGTTCGTGGAAAGGAAAATACGGGCCAACCCGAAGGTCGTGGGCCTTGGCCATGGGGAGGCCGAATCCATAGCTCCTAACTAACGTTTGAAAGCTGCGCAGACGCTTGTAAGAGGCGCTGAAGGAAAAAAATCCTGTAAGAGCCCGGGGTAGTTATGACAAAAACAAACTTGTCGCCACGCTGTCGTATGTCATTCGGAGGGCTCGAACCTCCACCTGGCTCCTTCACCCTATGGCTGTTGGTCCAACCATATGGACCCGGATACGCAGTAAAGACCATGACCTATTCTCGCTATTCCGATGATGAATATGGAATGACGAAAGCCTTCAACTTGAGCGATGAACCTCCCTGGGCTCCCCCGATCCACCATGGTTTTCCGACTCCGAGTCAGCACACAGGTGAACGACCATTTATGGGCGCATGTTTTAGGCGGGATGTGTAAGAAGTGTTCAACATTCCAGCGGTAGACGAAAACAGTCTTTAGACCACGGGAAAAAAGTTTACCTTAATGTCTATGGCTTACCTCCGAATTGAACGGAGGACTTCTACGTTCCGCTGCCCTTGTGGTAAAGGTGGGCGGTACGTCAACAAGCACTACTGGCAATTTGAACCGCCGCAGGTATGAGATAGAATCAGAGATACAGCTCAGCCTGGGAAGCGGAAGACGGATGCGATTGATTCGAAGTGAACATTGAGTGGTATAGTACAAGTTGGGTTATACAATTTGTGTGAAGACGCGAGTCCAGGGATAATAACTCGAGCAATAGACAGCGGGGTGATCTGCCGACATCAAGTCAATATACGGCGTCGTGTAATACGATGAGAAGGTAAACACGCACTACCATCCCTCACAGAGCGCGGGGTTTAACGGGGCCACCTCGGGCTTGCGGCGTACGGCGAAGCCAAGGAGACTGCGGCGACGTTTTTGCTTCTTCGCGCGCTCCTCAGCCGTCTGCGCAGGCGCAACGGGCGGGGCGCCGTGCCGCGGGCGAGGGAGAAGCTCGTCCGAGCCGCGGGAGGTGGTGAACGGTGGCGGGACGGGCGCGGGGTACGGGTACGGCGCGCTCGTGGTGGAGACGGTGGTGGTGACGACGATGGGGTTGTCCTCCGTCGCGCTGTAAACGCTGCTGTTCGATGATGCGAGCGAGGCGATGGAGGCGATGGAGAGGCGCTTGGAGGAGCGCCGCTTGGACTCGGAGGCCGTGATGGTGGTGTTGATACGGAAGGTGGCCATCGCGGTGAGGTTAGGTAGGTCAGAGGGTAGGATGAGGAGTGTGGTTGGTAGTGGTGAAGGTGCGTCTTTGGTGGGCGAAAGAGGGGTGAATTTTGCAGGCCTTATATAGGGCCAGCCTTCGGATGTAAATTATTTCCGCAGGTGAACCTCAGACAGGGGGGTAGGTCTAGACCAGTGAAGGGGTGTCTAGGTTTCAGTGGTGAAATCATCCTGCGTTCCCGAGGCGCGAGGATACTTCGAGGTAACAGTAGGAAGCCCATAAAGTCAAGTTGAACCGGGAATTGTCGAGTCGGTATACATTCGGCCGCCCTTATATGTGAGTAAACTTTGGGACAACATAAATACATAGACAATTAGATCTGGGTGGGTCTAGACCGGCGGAAGCTCTCACTTTGATGTCTCTCCACGGTGAGACCATGGATAGGAGGGCGGGTACATTTTCAACTCGCCCACATATTTTCCACTTCGCGCCCGGAGCTGGACGAATCTTGGGCAATAAATTGCGACATTCCCAGTGATTCAAATTTCTTCTCATTGACGGCCTTTGCTCCCTGCGAATACTGAACGCACAGTATTTCGACAGAGCTCGGGAAATGCCGTCATCTGCCGGCTCGGCAAGATGTGCCATCACACCGCTTGCTTCCGCACCACCACCACGAATGCGCTCCTACTACTTCGACAACGTCCCCGGCGACCAGCGCCTTCCGCACGACTACGTCCCCTCGCGCCCCGTCGCCCCCGACACCCTCAAAGCCCTCAACGTACTCGCATGGACCATCCCCGTCGAAGGCTACGAAAATTCAGTGAATGCGATCGCGCAGGAGCGGGGGTACAAAAACCGGGATACGATCGACGTTTCGAAGGAGGGGATGGGGGAGATATACGAGACGAAGATCAAGGGGTTTTTTGAGGAGTGCGTTGCTTGCTACCTTTCTGCAGCGTTTTCAAATCCTGATTCACGGCGCGCGGTGGCAGACACATGCACGAGGACGAGGAGATCCGATTCATTCTAAGTGGGAGCGGTTTCTTTGACGTCAGAGGTGTGGATTGCGCGCTCGTTACCCGCACTCAGATCGCCGCCTAAGTCTCGCTCACAGAGACGCCGACGGACGTCTGGATCCGGCTGGCGGTCGAGCCTGGGGACCTCATCGTCCTGCCGGCGGGAATTTACCACCGCTTCACCCTCGATGAGGCGAACCGAATCAAGGCTCTGCGGCTTTTCCAGGTGCGAACTTCCTTTTGTTTTAAGTTCTCTTGTTTGATTTCCCTCAAATTCCGATTCGCCCCTTCCTCTGAGGGGAAGAATCATGGCGCTCCGGTGCCGTTGGGCTGGATGCGCTGTACCGTCTGCCAGTGCTGACTCTGCGTCGTATCGCGGTGGCGCCATCCCCAGTTCTCAGCACGCCATACTTCTTTGCTTCCTCTACATATGTCAAACGAAACCTCGAACCCACCTAATCCCTTGCATTCATTCCCAGGACGAACCAAAATGGATCCCCCACAACCGCAGCAGCGACACGGACGCCAACCCGCACCGTGTCGGGTATCTGAAGGAGATTGGTGTTGGTGCGTAGTCAAGACCAATAGGCGCAGTCGCCGTCGAGGAGAAGAAATCGTATACGGTAAAGGTATGTAGGTGGGGCGGAAATAGACTTCGTTAGATGTGTCGATCGATGTTTGTCTAACCTCCAACTCGTCGCCCATCGGACTATCCCCAGAAGCCCAATACTTACTTCAACACCCTCGAACGCAAACAAACTGAAACGCGACCCTGTCAGCCCAGCGTTCAATTGCGACCACCCACCTCGCCAGGCACAAGCGCATCACACGAGACCTACACATGCGTCTCGGGTGAGGTCAAGCATCGTAGGGCTAGAGGGAAAGAAAAACCTACCCCCGGATTGAGAGATTCGAATTGGCTTTCGTTGAGTCCGAATACAGCCAAGCTCCAAGCTGGCGCAGGTGGTGGGTGGTATTGTCGACCTGGACAAATTGTGAACAGCACTAAGTAGAAGATGTCAATCCTCGGCTCGGTTAGTATCGAGATTTTCGTTGCTCACAGTGTCAGTCGCCCTTATCGCTTGATGGAAGGTAGGAGGGTAGGAGGGGTAATGGTCGCCGCCACGCAATAGCTGACCTATGTTGGGGCTGGATGAGCCGGAGTTGCAAAGTTCCGGATGTGGGGGGTTACATTCAGGGCTATGAGGGCCATGAATGACAGAGAGCAGAAGACTGCCGAAGCACGAAAGCCCATGAGCGTAAGAAGGAGAGTTGTTGAGAGTGCGTGTTTCGAGTTATGGTTCCACAGCGTGAAAACGCGGATATTCATACCGACAAAGCCGTATATTGCGCGCAGTCCATGGTGACGGTATGTTCAATGTTCCGTCCTGGGGTGTCTCAGTTGCCATGAACGTGCCTAGGGGGTTGTTTCGCGCAGTCCGGGGTACCGGTGAGTTCGGCGTTCCGACCTCGGGTGGTTCAGCCCATTTCGTTAAGGCACGGTTAATGTATGGTGCCCGCCACTTAGTCACCACCTCTGCTGCACTACTGCCAAATCGGCCGGAGGCATTTTCTTTTTTTTTGCCCTTTTCTGGCCTGTTGGAAGCGCAAATTCTTGTTCTCTGAAGGCTAATACTTGACCTGTGACAATGACCAATGACTGAACTGCATGAGTTCAAGGCTGCAGCAACACATATCGCGTGCTACCTGTATGCAGCTTTGACGGAGAATACCCCTGGATGGTTCAGACTGCCAAATCGGGTGGTTCAAAAGATTATCACTCCTTCAGATATTTAGCTATTGAGAATCGGTCTTGGGGATCTGTTCTACTCATGAAAAGGAGTCGTCTGGCAAGGGGAAAGAAAAATAGGTAAATATGTGCGGCAGTAGTTGCAGTTGTCACGCAGAGGTGGTGACTAAGTGGCGGGCACCATAGTACGCCAATAGTACGCACTATGACACCGAGATCATACACGGGAACACTGCCAAACAAGCGCACCAGAAAAAGACTGCACGAGACACGCTGCCGGGAGGAATCGAACCCCAATCCCCCAGGCCTTGGCCGGGACAACTATCGCTGGGGCGGTCTACGGCAGGGGGTATGGGCGGCAGTGAACTAGAATCAGGATTTGTCTCGATATAAATGCGGTCGTTGCGCACGTTCAAGCTTTTCAAGGTTAGTTAGGTCGAACTTAGTCCAAGCTGAGTGACAATGCTCCCCGAATCGGTGCGGCCGAGATGGAATGCTCCGCCGGAGGCCGAACAGGTAGGTTGTGCGAACCTGGACGGAAGCGGCAAAAAGTGTTCACAGAAATAATGCATGGCATGGGGAGGAATCGAACCTCCGATCAGCCCAGGCTGGGGTACGTACGAATTTGAGACCACAGCTGGCGCTACGATGACTTGTGGTGCCTTTTTGGAGGCGAGCCGGACAAGGTGACGGGAACGATGGAGAATCTAGAAATTTAGGTCGAAGGTTGAATTAACTCCAGGTTTCACCAAGTTCGCTGAGACTGAAAGGTGAGAGACGCACAGCGTCCTCTAGTGCCTTGCTTGAACTCGAAGGGACACGAAACACATGCAACTTGAGTTAGAATAACGAGTGTCCACGACGCACATAAATATCCCGAAACGACAGAGAATAAGAATAAAGACCGACTGTAGTAGACGCTCATCCCTCCTCCTCCTCCTCCTCCTCCTCCTCCTCCTCCTCCTCCTCCCCACGCAGATGCTCCATCTCCTCCAAATGCTCCTCCTCCTCCTCCGCATCCCGCCCCCCGTCGCCCGAGAGCCTCACAAGCCCAACACAAAGCAACGAAAAACAATCACTCGCCACTGAGACGAAGAATATCGTCTTGGGGAAGCTGGCCACCGTCTTGACGAACACGAGCCCGTAGATGGAGGGGCCCACGATTTGTCTGGCGAGCCCAAATCCGTTATTCTTACAACATACGCAATGAGAGGGAGGTACGCACGCCAACGCCTGAATCACACTCAACCCCCCAAACAGCCGCCCCGCCTCGCCACCCTTGTACGCATACAGCTCCAGCGCAACGCTCTGCACCGCGGGGGAGAACCCCGCTCCGAAGGACGCGAGGATCGTAAAGGCGGTGTAGAGCAGGCCCGAATTCGAAGGTGCGAGCGGCATAAGTGCGTAGCCGAGGATCTCCACCAGGAGGGAGGTGCGCGCGAGGGAGAGGTCGAAGGATGAGGTGTGCGCGGGGGAGTTGGATTTGGTATTGGGGTTGGGGTTGGGATTGGGGTTGGGATGGGGGGAGGAGAAGGGGAGGGATTTGACTAGTTTGATTAGGACTAGAGGTGGAGGCGTGTGAGGGATTTGTGGCGAGGTAAGGAGGAGGAGAATGAACGAACGGGGGAGGAGAACCGCAAGGAACAGTGCCTGGACGCCTCCGGTGGCGCTTAGGTAGTATCCGATCTATTCGTGAAAGATGAAAAAGCGTCAAGTAGAACGAAGGACTGGAAGACCAACGTGTTCACTCGTCCACCCGAAATACGCCGCGACGAACTGAAATTTGACGGTCATCGATCCCTAACCAATGTTTACTATGTTCGTTTCAGTAAGGACGAGGCAAAAAACGCACCATGATCGACATCGTAGACCCATACGCCAGTGCCAATAACGTCAAATTCCAATCCCACCTTCTGCCCTTCGAATTCGCCCCCCCGCGCTCGCCCGCCTCGGGGAAAAATATCGTGAGCGGCTCCAAGAACGCGAACAGCCGCTGAACGCGATTGACGAGGGTGGGTTTCTGCTGCGCGAGGAGGAGCTGGGTTTCGTGATACTGCGCGTAGGAGGCGTGCATTTGGGAGGCGGTGAGGGATTCGGGGATGAGGAAGAGGCCGAGGAAGATGTAGAGGCCGTTTACGGCGATGGCGAGGTAGAAGACTGAGAGGGGGTTGCCGGTCCACCGCACGACGAGGCCGCCGAGCATGGGCCCGATGCCTCCGCCTAGGAAAGCAACACCCATGAATAAGGCGAAGATCCGAGAGTGGTCGGCGGCATCGGTGGTGTCCGCCAGATACGCCTGAGTCGCGGCGGTTGCGGTGGCCATACCTACAGCAAGTCAGTTCACGATGCAAGTAGAGTTCCGAATGCGATTTTACCGCCAAGCGCGCCGTCCAGTATGGGTCCCGCAAGCAAGAACCAATATCCGCCAGGCAGACTCCGCACGTTCTTGGTGACGAACACGAACGTGAGATCGCTCAAAAGCAGGCCGAAGACCGCAAGCGCCAGCACGCGAGTGCGACCGTAGCGATCCGAGAATGCGCCCCACCACGCAGTTGTGAGGATACACAGAATGCCCGAGAGCGCCGAGGCAGCGGTGGTTAATTTAGCCACTGCGGCCTGAACGACGGGATCTGAAGCGCAAGGGCTCGCGTTTGGCGAGGACATGGACATGCCTCCCGTGGTATTAGGAGTATTAGTAGCCGTGTCAAATAAACGAGGGAATGGTAGAGGTGCGTCGCGCGGCATGGGGCTTGAAGGAGAGTCTGGAGGGAGATAGTCGACCTTCAGGAGTTCGGGCTTGTGCACGGTACACGCTAGAAGCGTGTAGACTTCGACTCTTGGAGCGAACGTCGCAGACATTGCAATGGCACTAAATGGCACGGCAACGATGAGCCTGAACTTTGTCAACATCATGGAGCGTTGAGGAGAGCGTTAAAAATTTAATCACCACCAGGGAGACGGCCTCTTCCACCACGGCAGATGGGACCGCGTAATGCGATTCGTACCCGGCAGGAAGTTGTCGCCCTCGGTGCTGGCAATTTTGCTGGCCATGGACATCTCGATGGTCTCTTCCCCAGGACCGGCCGGGAGACGGTCGTAAGAGACGGAGTCGCCTCGCCCGTGCCGCGACTCGGAGGACCGCAGCGAGAACATGAGCAGTGTGAGTGGAGGAAGGAGAAGAGAACTGCGGGATCATTTGCTGGCAGCCCGCGTATCGCCGTTTGAGGCAGTGTGTGATAGGGGCTACTTGTAACTTCCCACGGTTCTATTTGTAAGTTGTAAGTTCAACTTCAATTTGAGACCTGGTTCCGGCGAGATGTTCAGTATTTGGGAAGCAATCCAGACGCTCAGGATGGCCAGTATTTGGGAGTTATAATACTTGAGCCAGCTTGAGTCTCATTAATATTGCCTCAGTATGGAGGCGTGGGCTCGTATAGAGACGCTACAGCAGTAAGGTCGCACCTCGCCTGCTATACTAGAGACTTCCTGATGATCTAAAACAATCCATTCGCGTTCCCCCAAATCCTTTGCGATTCAAATATATAAGCAAACAATTCAATACGACGTCGAAAACGAACAATCAGAAGAACCGAACGAGCTGGTCCACGCTCGTCACCGGCGCGGTACCGATAAATGAGGGCTTCTGGCACCCAAACGCGCGCTTCTCGAGCCCCAAGTCCCTCCGCTCCCGCCGCTTCGCAGCGGGCGCAGGCGCAGGAGGTGGTTTCACTTTCGTCGCGGGCGGCGGGGCGTCCGTCGGCGTCGCAGCCGCGATCGTCTTTGCCGCGACCGCCGTCGCATTCGGCGCCGTGCCAACGAGGTCTAGCAGGAGTATGTACGTCAGTCAGTGTGAATGAAAGCCAGCACATCGATGACGATGCAACCAACGCACCCTGCGCGATCTTCTTCACCTCGTCCGGCGTCTTCAATACGAACCCAGCCGTCCCATTCGACGACGTAATAGGGTCCGCATCCACCTGCTTAGGCTGCTCCAGCTTGCCCTCGGGCGCCAATGCCACCGCCAACACCGAGCTCACATTCTTCGGGTCAACATCAATCGCCCCACCCCACTGATCCACCAGGTTCCCGAAAAAGTCCGCATACGTCCCGTCCTCATTATCGATGAGCAGGTCCTCAGGCGCGATAGCAGCGCCGTTCTCGTCCACAACGTCGTTGAGCCCCGCGCCGGTGACGAGCCCGTTCTCGTCTATGGGCACGCCGTCGGCGTCGATCTGCGACCCGTCGTTGGCGCTGAAGACGCCGTCCGCGTTTTCGACGATGACGTCGTCTGCGGCGATGGCCGTGCCATCGTCGTCCGTCACACCCGCGAGATCGAGCTCTGAGGCGAGGAGGTTGCCTAAGTCGTCGATGAGCTGGCCGTCAGAGTTGGTTGGGTTGCCTGTGTTCATCATGAATCAGCTTGTCATCATCATCTGAAGGCGTGGAGGAAGGAAAGCGCACCCAATCCATCCTCGAACGTCCCATCGCCGTTATCGATGAGGACGGTGTCGTCTGGGATGGGCTTGCCCTTCTCGTCGAGGATGGGCGGGACCACCTCGTCCGGAGGTGCAGCCGCGTCGTCGGGAATAACCGCACCCGTATCGTCGATCAGCTCGCCGTTCTCGTTCACGAGATCGCCTAACACCCACAAAAATCAACATCTCAGCCCTGTGACGCACAATACTACGCACTCACCCGCCGCGTTGGTGAATGTCCCATCCCCGTTATCCTGAATAGCCGATGCAGGGCCGTCGTCCGCGCCGAAGCACTTCGTGAACAGCGTAACGCGCTTGTTGAAAATCGGGATTGTGGTGGAGTTGCTAAAGAACTTGAGGAACGTCCCCCGCGCGCCGGCGTTGACGTTGATGCCGGTTCTATATATGAATTGGTGTAAAATTAGTATCCGACCTAACGAAGAACGCAAGAGGAGGGGGAGGAAAGCAACTCACGACATAATCACACACCCGTCCATGGAGAAATCATCCGCAATCGTGCTGTTCATATCCACACTCCCATCCGCATCGGCCTGCACAAAAACCTCCGCCTTTGCGAAGCCCCCCAGCGCATCGATCCCAAAAGTGAGCGCAGGAATAACGTGCACGTCCGCGTTAGCGTTGAGGTCCCCGGGCGTGAAGCTGGCTTGGAAGTCAACGGAGGCGGTGGAGGCCTCGGAAGCGTCCCCAGAGGCGGCGCCCTTCGAGGGTGGCATGACGAAGTCGAGGAGGGGGTAGGTCCAGGCGATGGGGATGGCGAGCGCGGCGTTGAAGTCGAAGCCAGCGCCTGCGCGGACATTTATTTCTGCTTCGGGGCCGAGGGTAAGGAGACCGGGGAAGGAGAGGCCGGGGATACCCTGCGTGCGTGTAGTATTCAGTTTGGTCATCGTTTAGGATGAGGGAAAGAGACTCACGGCCTTGAACACGGGGATGTTGCCGCTGTCGATGTCTCCAGAGAGCAGGGCATTTACGTTGATCGTGCCCTTTGCGTACCCGCTCACAGCCGCCGCGAGCCCGAAGTCGTTCAGCGCAGGCGGCACGACCGTGCCCTGCATCAAGAACGCAACTACTCCCAGTCAGCCCAGGTTGAAGTAGCGTGCCGAAAGAAGGATAACGCACACCCAATATTCATCTGCGCATCCAAATCCACACTCGTATCCACATTCGCGTCGAACCCAAACAAGCCAACATTGCAGCTCAGCGTCGTAGAAAAGAGTGGGAACGTTCCGTTCGCTTTGATCGTGTCCAGGCTCCCGCTGTTGCTCACGTTGATCTTCGTTGCGTCTGCAAGAAGTAAACTCAGTTAAATCAACCATCCCGCAACAAAATAGGGACTAGCGCACCGGCAGCCTTGCTCGCAGCAGCCCCAGCCGCGGAAGTCACAGCGTCCCCAGCTTTTACGGCCACGGAGGTCGCGGCAGAGGCGGCTTTGGTGACCTTTGAGGCGGCGGCTTTGGCGGCGGTCTTGGCCTCGGCAGCGGCCTTAGATGCAGCGGCATCGGCGGCGGTTTTGGCGTCGTCTGCGGCACCTGCGACGGCGGTTGCAGCGCCTTTGGCGGCGCCGATTACGTCTGGGGTGAACTTGAGCCATCGACATCGGAAGGGTTGGAGAAGATGCACGCACCGCCCAGGCCAAAGCGGCGCTCCATGCGGTTGTGGAGTGCGTCTTTGAGGGAACGGGTGGCGACGATACGTGAGTTGGTGGCGGGGGTGTTGGATGCCTTGAGGTCGAGCTTGACAGAACCGCGGCTAAACGTATATGTTAGAGATGCGCATCTCACGGGAAAAAAACACACTCCGACGGTATCTTGGAGAGCTGCCAGTCGAGCGTGGCAAGCATGACCTGCGCGGGGGGGGCGCTGCGCTTCCGGAGCGCGAGCTTGGTCTCGGCGGTGCTGTTCAGCGGGATGGACTGGTCGTCGGCCGTGCCCCACGCGGCGATGCGCGCGAACGGCCCGGTGCCGCAGTTCTCGGGCAGGCGGACGATGGTGTCGACGGCGCCGCCGGTCGTGACGTCGTCGCAGTCGTCCGCGGGGTCGTCCGCGACGCACACGAGACGCACGTCCTTTGAGCCGGAGGACCAGTCTGCGGGGCAGTCGAGGAGCTCCCAGGAGGCGGCGCTGGTGATGTCGGCGAGGATTTGCGTGTTGGAGGCGGACTGAGAGTGTGAATTGGGTGAGTGCGTGGTGGAGGGAGGAAACTTACGAGGGCGACGGTGGCGTGGGCACGACCATCGGTTCCGTTTGTGTCGTAAGAGCAGTCGGTCGTGCACTTTACGGACCAGTCGTTGGCGGCGTGTGCACAGGTCAGGACGAAAGGAAGTAGCAAAGCGAACTTTGCCGTGAGAGCGACCATGATAAGGACTGTCCGGAGTGAGAACACACAGTAAGAGAAACTGAGGCACATACAGTCGAAAAAGTCTGTTTGAAGAAAGAAGGGGTTGTAGGGGAGGGCAGAATCACACAAGGCCTAGAGGATGAAATGGGGGGATGGCGAATGTTTATGAAGTCTCCATACATCTGCGAATGGACGTTGACCGGTGACTAGTGATCGGGTTCCAGCGCAAGTCTACCAACGCCCGAGCCGATCATTCCTTCAGGAAATCGTACCTGGCCTGAGAGCTCCGGGAGAAAACCTGTGTGTTTGGATGGTTACATCGCGCAGAATACCGTGGCGAGTCCATCCAGGACAAGGGCGAACGATTTGGACGCTGGGCCGGGCGTGTCGTGCGATGCACAGTAAGTAGATCCACCAGCGGTAACCAAACAACTCCAGTATTTCTTTTCATCCGTCGACAACTTGTGTGGGGTTGAAATGGGGGAATAGAACGTGCAGAAGGACGTGGTGGTACGGAACAGGTTTTGACAGCGCGGCGGCACTGCCGTAATCCCTGCGATTTGGACTCCGACGAACTCCGACCCGGCATTTTCCGTTTCCGGCTGGGCATCGCGTTGGCGAAGCCCATTCAAGTCCAAGAGCTGGACGGGATTCTCACCAGCTTGCCAGTGACTGACTCGCCTGAAGTTCCTATATTTCCTCCCAAAAGGAAAACAGAAAAAGTAGCGTCTCGAGAGTTGTAATACCATGGGAGAGATTGAACCAGCCATGTCCTCAAGAACGTCGGCATGCAAACGCACCTACGACGGCTTGATGTCCTTCATTGTTGGAATGTCTAACTAGGTGACGCGGTGGGGTTTCAATCTCGGTCCTTCCAAGTTGAACCTGCGCACTTGTGCTGATTTACCCCAGATTCGAGGCCATCGATACAACGACGAAGGCAGCTAAAAGCGAAAAAAACGAACATCCTTGGCTCCTACGCGCTGCAAGTGTAGTGGGAGATGACGGAGCGAGACCGAACCGTGAGAGATAATTCGGCCATCTCGGCGTTGTTCAATCGTATCTCATGGCGAGGCTAACTCAAGAAATCTGAATGTATTCCAGTTCTTTATTCTGCATACGTTAATGCTGCCGTGGACCGCATCGGGGATACTCCCCTATAAGTTGTGGACCCAGCCTGGACTGGTTCGATTCCTTCCGGCAGCCTGCATAAGTTCCGCCTGACCTTTTTTCCACCCTGCTGCTCTGCGGGAGGAATTACAGACCCGACCCCACCATGTATGCAACCGACGCGAGTCCTTCGAGGCTCGTCTTTAGTGACTTTGACTTGTTCGGCGCTCTGGTCTTGCCGTTCCTGGGAGCCTCATTCCTGGGAAGTACCAGCACAAGTCATCATGGCAGATGTGCACTGAAGTTTAATGTACTCAAGTTACCTCCAGCCCAGGTTCGATTCCTTCACATGACATAGTATAATGGCCATGACATTTTTTTCGTAGCTCACCTCCTGGCGATCTTTCCTGCGTCGGAGAAATCTATGTATCTCGGCCGCAACGGAATCACCTCTGGGTCAGTTGAGGTCAACCTATCCACACTGTAAGTACGTACTCCAACCCTCTCCCGAACTTATTTCCGAGCTAATCGTGATTCTAGCTCGCGTCCGACAGTATTACCGCTGCCGTAGCCTCGCCATAATAATTAATATCTGCCTGTGCCACATTGACTTCAGGCTCGGGGTTCGATTCCTCCCGGCGGTGTATCGAGGTGGCATTCGTTGATTTTTCCCGCCTTGTCCGTCGGGCACCTTGCGAGATCCAGGTGCCAGAGTGCTTATCATTTACCTTGTTGTCTTTCCGAGCCCCAACGCGCACTATGATGCGGAGGTTCGACGTCCAACATCCCACTTGACCCTTGGGCAGTGAGAATCAGTCAGGGTCCTGGTCCACGTCGCTGGGACCAACACTGGCCGCAGGTTGAGGGAGGCAGGTGGAGGTTCGATTCCTGCCCATGCCATACATGGTCTTTGTTTAACTGCTTTTTCGTCCCTAATTACGTTTAGGCCCTCACAATTGTTTTTCTCCTGCGTCGCATGTTTCAATTTGTACGGTTTTTCTCTCCCACTAACCCTCGTCGCCTGGTTTGCGTCCAGTTACTTTTCCTTGCTGTTCAAGCGACTTAGGGCAATACCTTACCGTATACTTGAGCCCATTTTACTTGAGATTACAGCCCTCGTTGACCTTGTAGAGTGGTATCAGCCGTAGACCGCCCCACAGTAACATCCACTGCCATCGTTCGAGGCAGCGGGCTGGGAGTTCGATTCCTCCCTGCGGTATAGGTAAACGCGGACATTGTCGCCTTTTAGTCCGCTGTGGGAATATTGGGAGGCGTTGTTCTGTAGTATTGCTACGCAGTTAATGGGGTGGTTCAAACAACGTCTTCCTCCCATGATCCTGAATTCGCCCCCGGGCGATTCGTTTTTTGGCATCTCACAAATTTGAGTCTGACCCGGCTAAGAATGCTTATGCTCACGCCATTGTAGGCGCGTGAGCCTGTTCACATTCTTCAGGCACAGTCAAAACGGGGAGAAGGAGGTTCGATCCCTTCACAGGACTTAACACGACCGGCCATTTTTACTTCAACTAGGGGTTTCTCAAGCCGTCGTCTCAGGCCTCTTCAACCACACGCGGCGAGAAATACCTATATCCATGCCATCGTGGCTGCGCGCGTCTGCCCAGACCTCTGAACCAGGTCTGGGATGGGCGGACGGAGGTGCGATTCCTCCAGATGGTGTGCCATATGTCGTCCGAAAGGGTTTTTTTTTTCGAGGTGGGCAGTTTACTAACAAGCTCAATCAGCCACGATTTTAGCTCAATTACCTACAGGTCCTCTGCCAGTGAGGCTTTATTATTTTACGATGTCTCTATGTGAGCAGGAATGCGTAGACCCAGCCGTCGTGGATCCAGGATGGGCGAGGCTGCTCACGTTAGAGAGTCGAGTCCAGTGACGGAGGTTCAATCCCTCCCGATGGTGTGCGAAGGGACAAGAATATGTTTCCCCTTTTTTGTGGGGTGTGTTCGGTGGATAGTTCCTTTCTGCGCGAAGTCATGAGAGCTGTCCAGATAATAAGTTCGGCAGTAACTGGATTCTATTAGCGTTCAAATGACTCGGGTGAACCAGCCTTTGCGCACTACAGCGCATTCATTCAGAACTACCTGGGCCACGAGTTCTCGTTGACCTGCCCCATGTTCACGTCCACTGTGCTTCTAGGTAGCGGGCCGGAGGTTCGATTCCTCCCTGGTATATGATTGAATAGGTTGTCTCTTTTTTTTTACTCCGCTGTGGGTAGGATTGGCACATAGGGGAGTCGTGCCAGTGGTTCAATGACTTCTTCCTAGGATTTCGTCGCCGTATAACGGCGAGGATTCCTTTCGTGGATTGGATTCCGTCACATTCCCGCTCAGCAAATTTGACAGTCTCATCCGGCTAAGAATGTATGTACACATACCATTGTAGGCGCTTGAGCCTGCTCACGTTCTTGAGGCGAAGTCAGAAGGGAGACAGAGGTTCGGTTCCTTCAGCTTGTACATCATAGGCTCCTCAAGGCGTCACCGAGCGGTTTGACTCCTCAAGGTTGAACCATGCATGATGCCTGGCCGGAAATATATACCCATGCCACCGTCGTAAAGACAGGTACGCCGGAACAAAATAGATGGAAGTTCGATTCCTCCAGATGGTCTTTGGGAGAGCACGGTAAAGTTTTGCTTTCGGGTACGTTGGGAAGAAGCACAGTCTGGTACACATTACAGTTACAATTAATCATTAAGTTCAAATAAAATCAAATGCCCCCAACGCCCCCACCCATCCCCCCAACATGCCGGTTATCAGGGTGCGCCCCATGTGCAACCGCCCGCTCCCGCCGCTGCCCCGCCTCCTGCTCTAACCGCTCCGCCTCCGCGAGCTCCCCGCTCTGCACCTTCATCGCCTGCGCCTCGCGCTCCTTCTCTAGGCCTTTGGCTTGGAGTGTCTACATACACGCGCGATAAGTTCGTGAAGGTAGAGTGAAGTCTGAGGGAAGAAGGATGTAAAACACACCTTGCTCCCGACCAGCTTGCCGACTTTCTGCTCGATCTTGCCACTGCCGCCGTGATGCTGCGTAGCGCCCATGTTCCCGCTGTCGGGGATGCCGCCTGCGCCGCCCGCGCCCGCGCCCATGCCGCCCTGGTTCGCACCCGTACCCATTCCGCCCTGGTTCATGCTGCCCGCACCCGCACCCATCCCGCCCTGGTTCATACCGCCCTCCATCCCATGCTGGTGGTGACGCCCACCACCGACACCAGCACCAGCGCCCTCGACGTGCTGCATCGTGTTATCGATGTTCGCGCTCTGGGCGGTACCGTACCCCTGCGCGTGCGCGTCGGCGATGCGGTTGTGCTCATCGAGCTGATGGGTGTTCAGTTAGATGAAAGTGTGGCGGAGGGAGAAGGAGGACGCATACATACCTTGTTCTCGTTCGTGTTGGAAGATCCGAAATGCGGCATGATTGTGAGGTGAGTTTCGGAGAGTTAAAAAGGTGTGTTGTGAAGAGGTTTGTTGGAAACTGAACGCGTCGCGCGCTCCTATTTAAACAGAATTATGAGGAGGAGCTCGCTGACGGTGCGGAGTAACGCGCCCGAAGTGACGGTGGTGACGACGCGGGTATTTGATATCGTGGAGCGGGGTGGACTCGTGATCGCGTTTGAGTCGCCGTCGGTCCGTCGAAATTCGAGCCAAGAGCTCGAAGGGGCTTTGTAAAACCCACTGGAAAGAAAAATAAGTTGGAGGAACTCGAGTTTCGCTCAACGCGTCAACCAGGCGCTTGGTTGAAAACTCGAGCTGCGCGTTGGTCGTGCTTGGTACCTTTAGCGACGCGTTGCGATCACATGACGGTCCAGACCTCCGTCAGCAATCAATTATCATGATTGTGGGTGGCCGACAAGCGGCGGGCACAAACAGGGTTATAGGAGGCTTCATCAGGAGGCCTCACAGAAAGTAAACCGGAAGCGTAGAATAACTGAAAGACTGCTCTGCAAAACATGGGCAATGTGCAAGTAAATGTGCATGTGGATAATAGCTCGTATATCAAAATGGAAGAAAAAAATGTACCAATGCCATGGGCTCGAAACACTCGCCGCCCTCGTTCCTCGGGCGGCTCGAGTTCCTCGCGCTCGCGGACCAAGCGTAAGTAGACTAGAACTTGAAGATGTATGAATCCTGCGCAAATCTTTCGGAAGAATTTCCAGAAGACGACATTGCTTGTAAGTACTCGGAGCTATAGGTATGGAATGCAGTACAGACATTTTTTGTGCTGCTGTGAATTCTTCGTTGAACATTACTGTCAGCAGAAATGACAAAGAATGATCGTGCAATTCACGTGCTGATTTGGTCTACATTCTTGGTACTGGGAGCACAAACCGTCACTTCGTTCCTGTTTGTGAATTTCACGCCTCTCCTCCTGCTCATGAGCATGCTACAAGAACTCTCCAACATGGACCGTCTAACGCAGCTCCAAGATAAAACCCAGCAACTCCTCACCATCATGTCCGGTAGCATCGCCTACCTCACCTCTCGCGCCAATTTCTTCCAAATCAGCGAGGAAATCCCCGTAACGAAGCAGCGCAATCCGCAAAACTTTGATGAGCCGGAGGTTTTCGAGGGTGAGCTGATCCATGCCTGGGCTGCCTCGACGCAGGGTACTGATAGCGATGGGGTGTAGTGGATAAAAAGGAGCTCGTTGGCGACCTCATACTCAAGGCGAAGCAGGTCGAGTACCTGATCAAGTGCCTGCCTAAGCCCGAACCGGAGGAGGCGCAGGTGTGTGTGCCGGCCTCGGCGCCGTATGGTTCACCGACGACTTCCCCAGGTCAGGCGACTGCAAGCTCTCGACGACGAGATGACCGCCGTGAACGATGAATACGTTCAAGCAGTGACACGATCCAGTGGGTTCCCTCCCTGTTTCCGATGCGGGCTTATTCATCCAGCTTCTTTGTCTTTGCAGAGGATCTTTATTCACAAGCGACGGGCACGCTTCGAGTCGTGCTCCGAGGACAGTAGGTGATTTATGTGTCCTCCATACTCCTTTCCGTGAACACAAGCGTGAACACTTGGTTTTCTGCTGCGCCTTTGGAAACAAATCGCTGGGACGCTGACATGGTAAGGCTCGGCCCGCACGGAGATCCCCAATCTCGGGCATCAAGCATTCAACCAGCCGCAACTGAGGTGGCCCGCACCATGTCGTGATCGGCTCGGGCGTTGGTAGCGCACTTGCCCTCGAACCCGATCAATAGTCTGGACATTCGGCGTTCGTCCTCCCTTGGCGTTTCCTCTTGCGCCATGATATATAAAGTGACACGACATGTCATGCGCCCCAGCTGGATTCTCTCTCTGTCTCTTTTCTTTTTTTCTTTCCTTGCCCTTCAGTTCGTTTTTTTCTCAGGTGCGTGTAACGTTCATACTGGAAGAATGATCAATTCGAACTCACCCTTGCTGAAGGGCTCGACGTGCTTGAAGCACGCTTCTTTCTTCAGATTTACCACTTTTTTTTCTATTTTCGTTCGCCGTGTTGTGGTGCGTTTCGTCTCCCTCTCCTCCCAAAGCTCACTAAACTCACCATGTCTCCGGTCCTTCCAAGCTGTATGAGAAACACCCTCTTCCTCGGGCTCTTCGCCCTTCTCTCCGCTCTCCCCCTCATCTCCGCCGTCCCCATCCTCCCCGTCGCCCAAGGCGTCAACACCACCGCCGTCGGCCTCGTCCGCCGCACCTCCCGCAAGACTGACTCCGGGCTGACCGTCTCCAACGTCCCCTCCGACTGGCCCGCCGACGCGGATTTGAAGCGCGTGCTGGGGACTACGCCAGGCAAGGCCTTCTTTTGGACGGGGCGCAACGGCGCGGTGAGCGTGGAGGGGCGCGCGCTGCTCGTCGCCAAAGCTGGCGGTGGAAACACCCTAGAGGGCACACTAGCCGCAGTCGGGTTCATCATGCCTGAGTTTGATCTCGGGTTCGTCCCCTCCTCCCCATCGTTTACTTACTCACTCAGTTTGGTGTCAATGCACAGCAACGCCGAAGTGGTGCGCATCTGGACCCTCGCCTCCAAAACATTCGCGCAGCTCGCGAGCGGCGAGTCCTTCGTCGTCACCGGCCGCTCCACGCGCGAGAACAACTTCTTCCACAAGGACGAAATGCCCCGCCTCAAGTCCAACCGGCGCATCACCAAGGTCACGAAGATCGACAGCTTGACTGCGCGGCGCACGGTTGTGTTTGACCGGAATGCGGGAAAGGCGGACGCTGCTGCGAATGAGGCGAATCTGTATGTTACACCTTCTTTTTCTGCGTGTAATCCAACCTGACAAACGCTACCCAGCCGCCAAAAAGCCTGCCTCGCCTCCCCACCCCAACTGACTATCCCCCGGCGCTCGAACTCCTTCCGCCGCACCGTCGACGCCTCATCCTCCCCCAGCACGACCTCCCTCGGTACGTCACGTCCACCCTCATCCACCCCTATCCCTCGCCCTTAACTAATAACTGATCGTACGTTCAACCCCGCAGCCAAACGTGCTGCCCCACCCGCCCGCTCCGCGCGCCGCACCCCCGCCGCCGCGCCCGCGTGCCCCCTCCCAGGCGCGAAGCAGACCAAGAAGGTCGTGGCGCGCAGCAACGTGTCCTCCAAGGACCCGCGCGAGCGGACGTTCACAAAGGGCGGCGCAAAGCCCGCTCCGCGGAAGCCTACGCCGAAAAGGAAGGTTGCGAGGCCTGCTGTGAGTGTCTTTCCCTTCCTGGTACTTTCGTTCTTTCCCCTCCTCCGACTTTCGTTCCCGACGTTCAGTTGTTACTTGCGAGGCGATTGTTTTTTAGCTAAATACTGATTTGATTCTTTTCACCGCAGAATCGCCCGAAGCGCAAGCCTGGCACCAAGGCCCCGCCGCGCAAGCGTGTGACGCCCGTGAAGAAACCGGAGAAGGTGGCGAAGCCCGCCGCGAAGGCGCGCGGGAAGCCGAGGAAGAGGAGGTAGACGGTTATGTTCGTTGTTCGTTGTTCGTTGTGGAATCGCACCATATGTTGTACTACGATTTCTTTAATTCAAGGAAAGGAAAGGAAAGGAAAGAAATGGAGTTTGTACGATAATCGGAGTTGCAAAGTTGAACATGCCGAGGCTGCCGAGCGGAGTTGGCGGGTGCCAAATGCATGTGACAGTGACCTGTCACACCTGTCTCCTGCTTGTCCTCTGCCGCCACGTCCTCTTGCGTGTTCTTTGACTTCCGTCCTTCCAGCCAAGTGTAAGTCCCCCAGTCTACACGTCTGGCTTCAATTGTTCATGGAAGGTTGGCAGCGGATTGAAGATTCCACTGCGGCACAAGCAGGCGCTCGAGGTGACTGAGGCGGATTTCTCCCTCAAACTAGGTAAGCGAGACCTTAGGCAATCGAACCTATTATCCAATTTATCCTCAGTTGGCGGCTCTCCCAGCGGTATGCTCGACCATCTTGCCGCCGACCGCACTCGTGTTGCAGACCTCACGGCGCAAATCCTTCATCTCGAAGAGTCGCTCGGCGCCCTGCAGGGCAAACATCCCGAACAATCGTTTCACGTTCTGCATCTAGAGCAGTCGCTCCGCTCTTTGCGGCCCGAGAGGGATCTGGCGCAACAGCGGCTCGCCTCGTACTACTACCCGGTCCTCGACCTGCCCACGGAAATTACCTGCGAGATTTTCCTTCACTTCCTCCCCGTCCATCCACTCTGCGTGCCGCTCACCGGAATCAACTCACCCACGCTCTTGACCGAAGTCTGCCGTGCATGGCGAGCGATAGCGCTCGGCACTCCAAGCCTCTGGAGGGCCATATTGTTGCCACCTGTCGGGGCCCTCTTTACGGAACAACACACGCAGATACTCGATCTTTGGTTCACCCGATCCGGCTCATGCCCGCTCTCCGTCGACAATGTCGACGACCACTACTATGGTGGCGATGGCGTATTGCCCTCCCTTTCGCGCGTGCTTCAGCATGCCTCTCGTTTGGAGGAGCTGACAGCGCACCTCCCAGTGCATCCGATGCTCAGAACTGCTCGTCCCCTGCCCATACTCCGCCGGCTGGACCTGTCGCTCGATAGTTGGCCGATCGCGCAGGAAATCCTCATTTTTTCTGACGCGCCCCAGCTCCGGACCGTGACTCTCAACGACAGCGCCGCTCTGGGTGTCCTGCTACCCTGGTCACAAGTGACATCTGTTACCTTGAACGTCTTCTACGAGCACGAATGCGCAACCGTTTTGAAAAAGACCTCCAATCTGCAGCATTGCGAACTCATGGTAATCGACGGCGGTCAGAGCATGGATTTCCCCGAGATCAGTCTTCCGCACTTGACATTTTTGACTCTTGTCGGCGACGAACGGTATGACCCAGTCGCGGAATTCCTCGATACTTTACTCGTGCCTGCACTCCGCACTCTCCGAGTCCCCGAATCATTCCTCGGCGCCGACCCCATCGACACCCTGACCCGTTTCGTCGCAAAGTCGAACTGCAAACTACAGGAACTATGCATCACGGACGGAATTGCCGCCAAGGATCGTTATCGTCCTGCATTTCCTCTGATTCGGAGGTTGTCTTTTCGGGGGTGGCGTCCTGCACAATACCCGGGCACCGAAAGAGAGGACGTTTCTGAAGTCGACGAGTTGTACGTTCATCAGCTATTCACCGTTCACCGTCCACTCACGGCTAAGTACGTACACAGGGAAGATCTCTGATATGCCGTGCCCAACCGTACTCTTTCTCTCGATACTCGCCTGCATATTCAAATATATTTATTTTGGTTGGTTTAATACACCCAGTTTGAGTCCGCGTTGTGCGTAGCCCATTATAGGATTTGGTGAGGCGAAGACGGAGGAATGAACTTGACGATGGCAGCGCGCTGACCTGAGCGATTGGATCGGCACCATGCAGATGTCGAGTCGGAAACACAACATGCCTACGATTGATTGTAAATGGGGTTCTTCGCTCTTGAAGGAGGAAAGACCTCGATGGCCCTACTCTGTTTTGATAGAAGGGAAGGAAAGAGGTTTGTCGTTGTACGAGTCGGAAGGTTGAAGCCGATGCCGGGTCTGCCGAGCGGAGTAAAAGCACTTTCTTAGTTTCCGCCTCAGACCTGAAAACCAGATCGGGAAATTTTTATCGGCAGCACAGCAATATATTTCGGCAGCTCTATAAATACCTGACTCGCCCCTCGACGGCCAGCGTACAGTGAAGTAAGGGAAGATAACTTATGGAGGGGGGGCATAGGTATAATATGGAGTGTGTGCTGCAATTATGGGGTGGTCGGATGCTCCGGCAGTTGGGTATTGAGATCTCCCAGTGAGAACCCCGTCTGCCCGAATCTGCCACAATCTGCCGGGGCTTGCCCCTCTTCTGCCGATTTCTGCCCAACCTCGCCCAGCTCTGCCCATCGACTAAAATTAGATTTAAAACAATCGTTAAGCGGATACAACCAAGAATCCCCAGTGAAGTGAAGTCCTCTTCTCTGTAGTCAGAGCAGCGATACGATGAACCGAGTTCGAAATGTGCAAAGTCCAAGTCGGCACGGGGCTGCCGTGAAGGTACGTAACGGCCGCGCGGCTGTCGGAGCTTGAAATCCTTCTTGCTTCCTACCACCATCTCGCCCCTGCCGCCACCTTTGCGCGGCTCCGTTTCCCTGCCCGCTTCCCCTCGACCGTGTCCACCGCATGCTCTTCCACCTCGCCCACGGTGATCGCCAACAGGCCGACATCCCGACAATCCGCCAGTCTGTCGTCTTGCCTCACCATTTCCGCGTTTTTTCGGACCCATTCGCGTTTCCTCCGCCCGTTTCGCGTTTGACCGAGCCATTCATGCCTACCGAGGTCCTAGGATATTATTGGATCAACTCGACACGTCGGTCGCGTCGGAGTGAGGTAGCCGTCTCGTATTTCTGGCGTTCCGACCAATCTTCACAACCTCGCCCAATCTACTACAGGTACCCGTATCATCAGCAGGCCTCTTCTACGATACACTACCAATGGCGGCCGCCCCTCTCTCGAATTCAAGTGCGTGTTTTTGTCTACTTCTCTTCTTTCGTTGGGACCAACTGTGCATTGGTGCGCACGACTGTAGCCATCACCCGCACCACCCTCGAGCAAACGTGCTAGTCTGCGTGACGAGCGTCGCCACATCGCTCGCGGTCCTTCAACAACTCACGATCAGCCGCGCGTTCGACGTAGGCCGTTTTCCGTGTGATGCGACGCGACCATTGATCTGCGCTCGCCCTCGTACATATACCGGCACCGCTAGCGACGCTCGGGCCTCCCCGCCTTATGCGCTCATTGTCCTCCGTGGGTCTACACCTTTTTCCTGCCGCTGACCGACGCCAGTGTCCGCAGCCAGTGTCGACACCGAAATGCTCCTCTCCTTGACGGCCTCCGCCACGCATCGCCTTTCTACTGACGACACAGATCCCGGTTCCGGCTTGCCTTGGCTGATTCTTTTCCACTTGTACGTCTATATGCTCCTTCGAGTATTCCGGCTGATATATGCTCCTTGAGGTTTCTTGCCGCCGCCGCAGTTGACTATGACTCTGGTGAGTAGCTTCATTTTACCTCCAACAATCCCCGTTCACTGACCATCGCTGCTATCTTGATCCCGCACAGATTGTTCGCAATGCGCGATCGCTTCCGGGTTACTGGTTTTCGAGTCTTTCTCGTGCGTCCTTGTCGTCCTGCAGTTCAACCGGTTAGCTGACTGTCACCCGTAGCTTTGCTTTTGCTGCACACCACGGACTCTGACACTATCCGACGATCTCCCACGATTGCTGTAGTTCCTCCTCCTCAACCCGACTTTACCTGTGTTTATAAGTCTGTTACTGCCTCCAGGACCTCGCGACTTCTGTCTTCACTCCACTGGGGGTCGCCGAATGCGATGTTGGTTGCGCGATGGGTCGTTTAGTACTGTCGTAGTGTAGAATCAATGGAATTTCTGTCAAATGCAGTACAAAATGCAGCAGAAGTAACGGGGCAGATCTGGTCAAACCTGAGCAAGAAATAGCAGCAGTGGGCAGCTGTCGTCAGCTATGCTTGGGCAAAACGCTGCCCAGAGTTGCCCAATTCTGCCCACGTCTGCCCAAGTTTGGCTAGGCAGATTTGGGCATATCCTGGCAGATCTCGGCAGACACCGTTGTCACTGTGATTGAGAAGGCGGGTATTGAGGCGGGACCAAGTATTGTGGGTAGTGAGGGTATGGATAAGGATGAGGGGGGTAATACGCGAAGGCCGTCTGCGGAGGCAGCTGCATTAGAAGAAGGTTGATGAGGGCAGGCGCAGTTGGTCTCGGTTGCGGTGTAGAGGTGGATGGAAGTACCGGGGATGTCGCTTTCAACTTCGCCTTCTTGGCTTTGCTGCCGCTACTGACCCCGCCACCATATGCTGAGTCGCCTGCAGGTTTCTTGCGCGTCTTGACCTCCGGCATCATTGCTTGCCGAGCGGAACGGTCCTTCACGACTGGGGGCAGGCGCTGGGCCGAGGGCAAGACCGAATCCGCATCCGTCTCGAGGAGTAACGCATCGACAGCGGCTTCTAGCTCTTGAGGTCGGCCCGATAGACTTGGCGCACTCCTACCGCGACCACGGAGCCGCGCACCAAGTCTGTCGAGCTTGTCCATGACGACATTCAACACATTGGACTTCCGCCCTTGAACCGGCGCGTTTACGTTTGCCACTGGGGACAAGGTCGATAATGAGGGAACATCGAGGCTATTGAGCGGTTGCTGTGGGTTGCCATTGCTTGAGGAAGGAGGTTGCTGTTCGTCAAAAAGCTCCTGGACGGCGCAGATGTGCTTGCAATAGCAGAGGAGTGGGTAATCCAGACAGGTGCATGTGTACGCGTCGATGTCGACCTCATAGACCTTAGACGGGTTGGATTTAGAAGGAACCAAGTACTTTGCGTCGGTTTTGGCGGGGGTTGAGGTGTTGGATCCGGGAATGCGCGGAAAGTGGAGGTTGTAGCGGCGGGAGCGAGAGGCGTGGACGTGGGATTTTGAATGGAGCGGTCGATGCGGAAGCGGCTCGTGTGTCCGCCCATTACGGCGTGCTTCAGAGACCGGCGAGCTAGGCCAGCGCGAGATGTCGGCGGGGACGCGACGCAAAGGTGGCGAGTTGGCGGTAAGACGAAAGGGGACGGACACGCTGTTGGCCGAAATCTGATGCTGTGCTGCCGAGAATTATTGCCCGATCTGGTTTTCAGGTCTGAGGCGGAAACTCAGGAGTGAGTAAAAGCTCCGGTGACAGTCACGCTATCACCCTTGTCTTCCACCACCACGTCCTTTTGGGTCCTCTTTGAATTCCGCACCGTAAGCCAGGTATAAAACCCAAAATATACGCCCAAATACTCGAGCATTGACGCAAAGCCAGCAGTGTATCCCGCTGGGACCCGAACGTGGAGCAGACGCTTGAGGTGAAGACGGCAATAAGTCCGATTCAGACGACTCTCTCGCTTCAGGTGAGCGATGCCTTGGGTCATATACTCAAAGGAAACTCAGATCAAACTCAACTTGGTTCATAGTGTTCCCCATGCTTGACTATCTTGCGGCCGACCGAGCCCAAGTTGCAGAGCTTCAAGTTCAGATACTGCATCTCGAGCAGTCGCTCCGCGCTCTCAAGGACGAGAGGGATATTGTGCAAGCACGTCTCGACTCGTACCACTACCCCGTCCTGGACTTGCCCACCGAAATCATTTGCGAAATCTTCCTTCGGTTCCTCCCCATCTATCCCCTCCGCCCACCTCTTACCGGACCGGGATCACCTACCGTTCTGACTCAAGTCTGCCGAGCATGGCGAGCGATAGCGCTCAGCACTCCCAGCCTCTGGAGGGCGATCTACGCAAATTACGGTTATGCTCCTCTCCCGTCACCACTGGAAATCACCGACCGCTGGCTTAGCAGGTCGCGCTCCTGCCCTCTCTCAATCGAGATTCCCTTCCCGGCGGAGGATGCATCGCCCCTCGTTTCCCGAATCCTCGAAGAAGCCGCGCGTGTGGAGGATCTTAAACTCATCCTCTCAGCTTCTGATCTGCCCGTAACTCCTGTCCCCATGCCTCTCCTTCGACACCTCGACCTGCAGCTCTTTGGCCCCGACCTGCCGTCCACCGCTCTTGTGCTGTTCCGCGACACCCGCAGCTACGTACCGTCGCGCTCGACAACCTTTAACCTCGGTGGAACTAGAGGCTGTGTATCCGCGCGAATGCGCACAAGTGTTGGGACAGACACCCACCTTGCTTCATTGTAAGCTGTTCATGTGTGAAGAAGATGGTGACGGTACACCAGCGCTCACGCTCCCTTCATTACAATCGCTGATATTGGAACGCCACTTCGACAACTTTGAGACCGGATATCTGGATTCATTTACCCTCCCTGCACTCCGTAACCTCTCGATAGCCGAACCAATCCTCGGTGAAGACCCCATTGATGCGTTGAATCGCTTTATCGTCAGGTCCGGCTGTCAACTACAGGAAATATGCATCACGGACACAATCGCCGCCAAGGATCGTTATCGTCCTGCATTTCCTCTGATTCGGAGGTTGTCCTTTCAGGGTTGGCATTCTGCAGGAATTGTGAGCGGCCCAGGAGGAGGGCTCTCAGAAGTCGATGAGCTGTACGTTGATTGATTATTCCCACTCCGTCGTTCACTCATGGTAAATATACCGGGAAGATTCTTGATATGTCGCCGTGCCCAACCGTATTCTTCTTCTCCCCCTGCATATTTCAATGTATTTAGTTTGGTTGGTTCGATCCACCCAATTCGAGTTCGCGTTGTGCGTAGCCCATCATGGAGTTGGGTGAGGCGAAGACGGAGCAATGAACTTGACGATGGCACCCTGTACCGCTCAGAATTTCAGGCAGTGCGAAGACCGAATACAAGAAATTTGGATCGAATTCGGCGGTGACGCAGATACATGAACTGATACCAACGGACGCACCAAAGGTCCAAGTCTTCGTCGCTCCAGTCGTCAAGTTAAGTATCTTCCTCGCCATCTTCATCTCCATTTTCTTCCCCGACCTCGTCCTGATCCTCATCTTCGCTGTCCTCATCGAAAGTCTCGACCACCGGAAGATTGATGACAATCGTCCCGACAGTCGGTAGCAACGCGCGATAATCCGCCTCCGTATGCTCCCACGAGTCGATCTCGATGCGGAGCGCTTGCATGTTGCAGGCCGAGCGAGCCACTAGCTCCGCAACCATACTCGGTTGGACGTCCCGCGTCGAGAGAATGCTTAAGTTGGTGAGACGAGGCAGCGCTATCCTGTCGAGAAACTGGACGAGGGCCTCGGAATCTGTGGAGTCAACGTCCAGGTCGGAGAGATAGAGGAGCGGTGGGATAGGAGTCGGCTGGAGAAGCGCTATGACATCTTCGTCGTCAGCCGCTGTGAAGTCGACCGCCAAGGACGAGAGGTTGATCGTCTGCCGCAGAATATCGGAAACTTCGTACGGACACATGGCACTCAGCACGAGTGATTTCAGCTGCCGCCACGGGAGAACGAGTAATGTGCCGTATTGTGCGTGTATGGAGACTTTTTCCAGTTTGGGGGCACAGTCAAAGACCGACACAGGTGCATTTCCGAGTGCGTTCACGTCGACGTTCCTGACACTGAGTGATAGAACGCGGAGCGAAGGCATGTCACCGCGGAGGAGGTGCAGGTCACCGAATGGGACATCCAGGCTGAGATATTCCCAACGACTGCGATGGAGGAGCAGCCCCTCGAGAAAGTGACGCATAGAAAAGGCTGGGGGTGCCGGAAGCCGGCGGAAGGAGAGGGCGAGGAACAGCGGACGATTGCCCGCCCGCCTAAGCCACGTTTCCAGCATGGGGAGTTTGGCGGGATGATCCGAGATATTTTGTGGAGGAGTTATAGAAAGCGTATCCCAGAATGCAGGCATCGACAGCGCGATCTCCCGCCAGTGGCGACAAATCCAACTGAGGAGCAGGGGAGCTTTGAGTGTCGACAAGCGGGGGAAATTTACCCGAGTGTGGAGGAATATTTCGGACACCAGCTCGTTTGGTAAGGTCAAGACGGGATAACTGTAGGCGTCGAGGTGTGTTTTCCAAGAGTTTCGTTCGAGTGAAAGCTGCTGAATAGACTCTTGTAGGGCGACGATCCGGGTATCAATGTCCGCGATGCGAGTACGAACGACCCTCGGCTCGACGACACCGGAGCTGAGATCGGTAAATGAAGCCAGCGTGAACCTTCAGTCGCTCAGCTTTCGGGGCCAGAATCCAGTGTTTCGCTCCCACCTTTCAGGAATTTGGGAGGCGATTACACGAGTATCGTGGCGCGACTGCGAGGTATCATGCGCCGGTGGTCGGGGAGGTGGAGCGAGTTGGTTCGGCGAGTTCAAAAAGGGGTAGATGGAGGCGTCAAGATGACATTCCCAAGAATATCGTTCTACTGAGAGCGCTGTACTGGCGTCTTGTAACGTCGCAATCCGGTTGTCGAGGTCAGCAATGTGAGCGCGAGCAGCCGCTGGCTGGATGCTGCTGCCGAGGCGAGACAACGAAAGCATTGCAGACCTATTGAAGTAGGTTAGCGCCGTTCGGGAATCCTGCCGAGAAAATTGGCGATTCCTCTCTCACTCGTGGGTATCTTGTGGGGGAATCCGATGGCACAGTTTCGAGGAGTTATTCAGCAATTTCCGGGAGGCTCACCACTTCGATAAAGAGGACGTTTGGGGCGAGATGGTGGTAGAGAGCAGAAAGCAAGTGTTACCGTGACGTGACTCGGCGTGAGACAAAGTGACGTGCTCCCGGCTTGTCTTCTGCCACCACCTCGTTTTAGCGCTTGACTTCTAGCCTGACCGGCAGACGAATGGTTCTGAAAACCCAGTGCTTTATCGTTCCCGCCTCCTCTTCCTTCGGACTCCGTCCACATCCATCCCCGGAGACCTCACGGTGAAAAGACGCTCAATCTTGACTCAATATCTGCTGGCCTCCTCGGAGCCTCGCCCCATACACACACGCACAGCGGTGGAATACAGCTCTCTTAGTATGAATCGTTCCCAGTACATGCCAAAGCCTCTGACTTTTGGTGAGTCTTTTATGGCGAATATCAAATGACGTCGAGGAAAATTCCAGTTTTAGATTCTCTTAACCGCGCTCTTCGTCCGCTCGAGAATTTCCTGCGACCCTGCGATACGTCGTCGACCCGGTGGGTGATGACTCTTCCAGCGTTTCGCTTAGTATGTACTGCTCTTGCGCTGTGGGAACCGACGCCCTTCGGGATACAAACGCAAAACCAGACGGCCTCGCGCTCAACTGGCCGTCGTGACGGAACCCACTGCAGAAGCCTACCATGTCATTATTCTTCCTGTCAAGGCGCTCCACGAATCGTGTTGGCTGAATGTATGTTTATAATACGCCCGCATTGAGTTCTCTCGCTGACGCTCAACAGTTATCTGTTCTGCGCTGTCGAACGACTCCACTGCTCCATGATTTCACTCTGGCCCCGCGTCCACCGAATCCTGTACAATCGCGGGAACACCTCGCTCATAAACCTATAAAAGGATGCGCAAGTCTCTTTCAAACCTCACTCGAACATCCCTCCGAAGTTCAAGCTCTCTACAAACAAATATGTTCTCCAAACTCTCCGTTGTTGTTGCCTCCGTGCTCATTGTACGCGGTGTCCGCTTCTTCACTTGCAATTATTAATTATTCTGCAGACCCTTGCTGCCGCCATCCCCACCGGGACGCCCCCTCCCCCGGTCACTCCCCCCTCCTCCCCCCAATGCTGCAACAGCGTCGTGCCCTCCACCAGCACCGCTGCCAGCGCCGTCGCCGGTCTTCTCGGCCTCGACCTCACTGGTCTCGACGTCCTCGTCGGGCTCAGCTGCTCCCCGATCACGGTCCTCGGCAACAACTGGTAAGCCACTCTTGCTTTCTGTGGTGTGCCTCTTACTTACACTTCTCGTTAGCGGGTCTACCTCCGTGACCTGTGATGCCCCCGAGAAGGAGTGGGGTGCGTGCATTTATCTTGTTGTTGAACTCCCCGTCGTACTAACCAACCATCAGGCGGTCTCATCGCGATCAACTGCATCCCTATCACCGCCTAAAGCTGGCGCTCTTCTGTACCCGTCGGGAATTTACTCTAAAGCTCTCCCGGTGTTGCCGTACATTCTACACCGGGCACTGATTCGCGAATAAATCCTTTTTGTGTTGGTTTCATCGAGAGTTCACGAAATTGGGTTAGAAATTGAAACGGAGGAGAAAACCGCAGCTATCTCAGCCTGTCCGCTTTCTCAGTTTCTGAATTCTGTGAATTCTCGTCCCACAATTACTCTCACATGACCGTGTGTTCACATCAGTGATCTGACTGGACGTGACTGCCACTTGTCTTTCGCCACCATCTCGTTTTCGCGCTCAGCGTACCCTTGCCCTGGCTCCAGCTGACAACAACGCTCTGCCCTCAGAAACCAGATCGAGGCTCCCTTAGCCCCTCCGAACCCGTCGCTCAGCGAGCGACGCCGAAGGCAAAGAAAAACTAGGTATGTATGCTGTCTGGCGGGGTAATGAATATTTGACGCGACGTCGTTTGCTCTAGACCACCCCCCAACGCCGCTCCATTTTGCCATCCCGTCGTTTCATGCTCGGTCATCTTGCCGCAGATCGCGCTCGTGTCGCAGAGCTCGATGCTCAAATCCTACAGCTCCAGGATCGCATCCACGACCTCGAGCTCGAGAAAACTCGCACGCAGGACCGACTCGACACATACTGCTATCCGGTCCTGCGGTTACCGAATGAAATCACCTCCGAGATATTCGTTCACTACCTTCCGGCCTTTCCTCTTCGCCCACCACTCACCGGAATCATGTCGCCTACCTTGCTGACCCAAGTGTGTCGGGCATGGCGAGAGATTGCGCTCAGTACCCCAACACTCTGGAGGGCGATATCATTCATGGGCCTCGAAATTCCTTACGCGCAGGCAGTGGAAATCGTCGACGTCTGGCTCAGACGGTCCCGCTCCTGCCCTCTCTCAATCGAGGTTTATTGCCCTGGGAATGATCTCTCGGGTCTTCTCTCCCGAATCTTTGAAGAAGCGGCGCACTTGGAGGAGCTGGACCTCTTCATTTCTGCCCCTCATCTTCCTTCTACTCCTCGCCGCATGCCTCTTCTCAGACACCTCGATTTATTTCTGGAGGATCTACCGCCAGAGTCCAATATCGGCACGTTTCGTGATGCCCCCGAGCTGCGTACAGTTGTGCTCAACAGCACCGCTGTGCGTGGCACTCAACTCCACTGGGCGCAATTAACCTCGGTGTCGTTTACACGCCATGTGTCCGCACGAATGCGTACGAGTCTTGAGACAGACAATCAACTTGCTCCATTTTGAGGTCATGGCGGTCGATGATGGCGGCCCTCGAACAGATTTTACACTCCCTTTTTTGGAATCACTCACTTTGAAGGACAGTGAAGCACCCATGGTCGGGTATCTGGATAGTTTAACCCTCCCTGCGCTCCGCAGTCTGTCATCCCCCAATCATTCCTAGGGGAAACACCCATCGTCGCGTTGACCCGCTTCATCACCAAATCCGACTGTAAACTCCAGGAATTGCGCATTACAAACACGGACGGGGTACAAAATCCAAGCATGTATCGCCTGGCCTTCCCGTTGATTACCAAGCTCACTTTCGATGATGGTGATGGATCCACATCCTCTGAAAGTGACGAAGTGTACGTGGGCCTACTGTTTAATCACCGAGTCGCGATTGATTGCATATAGCAGTTGAAACGACGGGCGCCGGTTGAATTCGTTCTCGGGCACATTATCCATTTCCGGGTCGCCCACGCAATCATTTACATAATCCCTGTTGCAGAATACTCCTGCGCTCTCCTTGTGCCTTTGGCTCAACGGATTCGATTCATGCCTTAGATTTTCCTGGTGTTTCAATGATATATCGCGTCCATCCGTCTGTGCGCCGACCTGGGAGGCAGGAACATGTTCTCGCCGTGTCCAGATCTGCTGGACTTCCCACAATTCCGGCCGCGCAAGATGAATCGACGTCAAAGCCCTAAATTCAAGGTGAGTATTCTTCGAGATTGTGACGCTGAACTCGAGCTCCAGCGCTAAAGAACGATCATGAGAAGCTTTGAACTGCTTCGTCAGTTGACAATGAGTCCGAACCGGCACCCTTGCTGAATTTCTGTCTTTGCGCCGTTCAGCGTAAACAGACTCGAGACAGGATGGTTATAGTACGTGCGTCCAGACGTCGTGAATGTCTGCTGGAGATTGAATTCCAGGCAAACGAACCCTTTCGACTTGGGTCGGCTGTGTACAGTAACTCGACCCGACGTGCGTATGACACACGTAACTGTGGCCGCCGACCAGCGGTGGGAGTACGACACGGCACTAGGTAAGCTCGGTATCCCGCCAAACAAACACATTCAATTCCCCCGTTTTTATCATCGCATTGGCGCGTTGCTCTTTGCTTCCCCGTTTGATTTGGTTTTGGCCCAGGACATTCGACGCGTCTTGTTCGGGTCATCCGGCCCTCGCGGAGCCGGTGGCACTGCAGCGCTGTTGACATCTGCCAAACACGCACCTCTCTTCCGCCCTCCATGTCCTACACCAAGCCCACCAGAGAACAACTCCAAGAAATCGCGAAATTAACTCTGCAATCGGTCCAATCCAGAAAGGTTAGAGTGGACGGCAAAGACCACGATATCAGCGAGCTTTTGGACAAGTCCAAATTCCAAACCGCGTACTACGCGCCGGATTCACTTCTCTCCGCCTGGCGCAAAGGGCCCTCCCCTCGCTCAGCCGCTCATCCGTCGACAATCTTCGAGTTCCTCGAGACTTCCACCCTCGCCGCCGCCCGCGCAGCCGGCCTATGCAACCGCGCCACACCGATCGGTGTGCTGAATTTTGCGTCGGCAGAGCAGCCGGGCGGAGGCTTCATCAACGGTGCCAACGCCCAGGAAGAGTCCATCGCGCGCAGCTCCGCACTATACGCCTCGCTCATGACGCCCACAGCGCAGCAGTTCTACAACCTGCACTCGGCGGACGAGCGGGGCGGGTTCTACACGCACGCCATGGTCTACTCTCCGCATGTGGTGGTGTTCCGGGACGACGCAGGTGGATTTTTACCCCCGATACCGGTCGACGTCCTCACGAGCCCTGCCGTGCACGCCGGCATCATCCACGAAAAGGGCTGGGAGGCCCGGCGCCCGGTAGAGGAGACGCAGGAGAATATCGAGTGGGTGATGATGGAGCGCATGGCGCGCATCCTCTACCTGTTCGAGCGCCACAAGGCGCGCACGCTCATCCTGGGGAGCTTTGGGACGGGCGTGTTTTGCAACGATATCGCGATGGTTGCCCAGATCTGGGCGGAGCTCTTGAGTGGCCCGAGGGCGCGGTTCGCGCACTCGTTTGACTACGTCGCGTTTGCCATTGTGGACAATACCACGTATACTGAGTTCAAGCAGGCGTATGAGAGTTACAGAACGTGAGGGGTGGTTGTGGAGTTAGGGCCCCGGTCGTGCTGGGTCGTAATTGTGATATTCTCATGTATTCCTTCGCCAATGAATTTCATCGCCCGTGAATCACTGACGGCGTTGGATTTTTCTACAGTAGTTTAATAGTCTCTCTATTTCGCAGGCAGGCTTTCTTTTTCGATATCACGCTGGGCTACTAAATCATCGTTATTCAAGCTCCGACGCCGTTGTTACTTTAGTGTCAAACTTGTGAGGCGGCGCGGGATGAGGATCTGGCGCAATCCCTAACTCAAAGGTGAGTGAGTGAGGGAAGGAAAGGGAAGGGGACGGATTTGGATGCTGTCCGAGATTCGGAGGGCAGGAACTCGTCTGAATTATTTGAATAATCGAGACGCGCGGATAGTTTGTGGACGAGGAACCCTACAATGGTGGCCACCGCACGACGTCCCAAAAATGGACGACGCACCACGAACAATGGGCACGCGACGCGAGACATTTCCTTTCCGGGCCTATGCCACCACGGCGCGTCCAAACCTCTCTCTCTCCCCCACCACCAACCTATTGATCATGTCGACGACATCGACTTCCGACGTGCGTCCGCAGAAACAGAGACAGAACCAGAGCCGGGCCCTATGGACGCCTGAGCGGTTGGAGGAGTGGAGGCAATTTACCGTGAATACACCCTCTGAAGATAATGAAGACACACCGACGACGACTGGTGCTACCGCCGCCGCGGGGCCTGGAGCTGTCGTTAGCACCTTGCTACGCCTGCGCGCGCCGTCGACCTGGCGTCCCCGGAGTCGGTACACGCAGCTGTTCATGGCGCCGCCGCGACCGACTGCGCCCCTGCCGGGTTGGGAGCGCCCTCAAGCAGGGCCCTCTGAAGACACGCCTGCCACTGATTCTCCCGCCCTTGTGAGCACTGGAGAACGGAACGATGACGTGACGAACGACAACGCTCCCGCCGACGCGCCGAGCCCGACCCTCGATGCCACCACCACTGCTCATGCCACCACCACCGCTCATGCCACCACCCCCACCGCACCCGTCGATCAGAGCTTCATGACTTGGGGACGGCCCATAACGGGCACCCCAGAGGAGGGCGAGCGCCGCGCCCGCAACGCGTACGAGTACCTGCTCGCCACCAGCCCAGACGTCGACCCCGAGGTGCAGGCAGAGTTCAGGCTCGAGCGCGGCTTAGCGGATGAAGACGACGATGATGATGACGCTGAGGGATCGGACGACTCGATGGCCCCGACGGAGATCGTGAGCGACGACGGCGTGGAGGAGGGCGCGTACTTCATGCCGCTGGAGCTGCTCGAGAGCGCGCCGGAGGAGAGTGCGTCGGCGAAGGGGAAGGGCAAGAGTAACGGCGTGCGTGTCGTGCGGTTCCTGGCGCCGAGGAAGAGCGATGAGCATGTGTATGAGTAAGTCCTATCCTTCAGAGTGCCGGTGTGTGTCGTCGTCCTGACGTTCATGATTACAGACAAGTAGAACTCGAAGAGCTCGAGACACCGCCGCCGCCGACGCCAACGCCAATGGGTCACCCTATCCCGCGTCAAGAAGATACGATCCCGTCGAGGCCACGTTCAGATAGCACCCAGTCGGTTCCGCGTCAAGATAGGACTCGGTCGATGTCGCGTCTAAATACCACCCAGTCGACGGCGCGTCAAATAATCACCCAGGCCTTGGGGCGTGAAGATGCCACCCAGCCGATGCCACCCCAAGATACACCCGCCCCCGCCCCCACCCCCGAAAGCAGCACCTCCTCGACATCGGGGTTTTCGCTCATTGCAGGGGGCCGCATGCACGCACTCTTCCGCACGTGGAAGCAGCACATCGCGCGCCCTATACTCCCGCTCCCGCGCAAGACACCCAGCGCCGCGTCGACGCCGAACAAGAGGCCAACGATCCCGCTGCCGCGCCGGGGTACGAGCGCCCCTCCTGCTTCCGCTGTGACGACGCCCCGGCAGCACGGTACGACGACTGCTCCTTCTCCCGTCGCGGGGCCCAGCACTGCTTCCCCCGTTGCGGGCCCCAGCACCTCGACGTACGGGGAGCGCCAGAGCTCGTGGATCGACGGCCTCCCGCGGGTGCGCGATGTCGCGGCGTGGCTCAGGGAGCCGGGGAGCGCGTATACGGCGGTGAAGAGGAGGCAGGAGATAAGGGAGGAGGCGCATCGCGAGGAGATGCGGAGGTGGAAAGAAGGCAAGAGCGCTACTGGGACGACACCGACTCCAGCCGCAGCCGCGGGGACGATGACACCCACAGTCTCAATGCCGCACCAGGGGACGAGTATTGCTGCGAGTACTCCCAGCATGATACCCCGCCGAAGGACGACTGTCAGTCCTCCTGCTCCCCAGACGACATCCAGACCCACCACGCCCGCGCCTCCCCCGGTGGCGATACCCCGCCTGAGCACGACTGTCCGCGCTCCTGCTCCCCAGACGACACCCCGGCGCACTACCGCGCCTCCCACCGCGGCCATACCCCGCCAGAGAACGACTCTCCGCGTTCCTGCTCCCCCACCTCCCCCACCTCGTCCCGGGCACATCCGAAGGCCTCCCCCCGTCGCGGGCCCCAGCACCCCACCCATGCACCGCCAGGTCATGTGGGTCCGATACGGGTTCCCGCCGCCGCGCGAGGTGGCGGGAGTCCGCTACGTTCCAGTGCCGTCGCCGACTCGGACGAAGCGCACGAGCGAGTCTATGGACCCGGCAACTCAGGAGGAGCAGGGCGAGCGGCAGCAGAAGCGCCAGCGGACGCCGCCGCGCGAGGTGGTGGGAGTCCGCTACGTTCCAGTGCCGTCGCCGACGAAGCGCACGAGCGAGTCTTTGGACGCGGCAGCTCAGGAGGAGCAGGGCGAGCGGCTGCGGAAGCGCCAGCGGAGGGAGTAGTTGGCCGTACATACATAGGGATTGGGGGTCTTGAATGGACTTGTATCCTTGTGGTTTTCCTTTGAACGTTTAGCCTTGTAACGCATACGTCTTGTACCCTTGAAAAATCTTGAAGACTCAAGAGACGCAGTTCGGTGAAAATTAGACCAAGAGCATTCAGCTTCCAAGACGAGCCCGCCGACATCCAGAGACCGACAGTAGAATCGGACAAGTATTTCAGAAGAGCATTTCCATCTAGATCTTGTCCATTCGTTGAGCCAGACACGATTTCTGTGCGACGTGGCAGGAAGAGAAAGCGGCAGGCGCTTGATCTCCGCAGTGATGAGCTGATGGCCGCTGCGGCATGTTGGGGCACTTTCCAGTTCATCGCTCACGACGTTTCTAGATCTGTGACCTTTATGAGGCATGCTGCCAATACATCCAATGATATAAACGTCTGAAGTATCTCAAATGTGTCGAAGGAACAACCAGCAGACCTTAAGCATTTAAATTGACCGTTCAGCCCGACTTCGTCGTGTCGGAGGTTGCCCGCAGTCGCGAGCTCGACAAGCTAAGTAGGTCAGCCACACCAATATTTTACCGTCACGATGTGCTTCTGGATATGGTCAGACTGGATCGATTCAAATGATCTCAAACCGTTTGAAAAGCCGTTCAGAAACTGACAACTCCTGCATTCCTGGTATACATATTACATTCGGATTCTGGTCGATATCCTCTCGCGTATTATGCACCCTCATGCACCTTGTGGCCCCCTTCCCCCACTCAATCCCCCAGAGCGTGGCGCACACAAGGAGAAATACAACCGCCCAAATACCGTTATGGTTGCATCCGCGTAGGAATTACACAACGAGTAAGCCTTTCCAGGTAGCGGATATCTTCCTTCATTCGGTGTGTATCCTTTCGCCGAACGCTGAACTGCAACTCAAGTTTCGTCACCCGACAAAACGACCCGAACCGTGGGAGACTTCGAAGCTGCCGCAAACAAGGCCAAAAGAAGCCACGTTTTCTCTCCCTCCTTCATGCCTCGAGCGGCAAGGGTAGTGGACCCATCCCTCATTCTTCTCGGTATCCCAGACTTCCGAGAAGGCGTCGCGGAGTGGAATGCCGCCTTCGAAGCCCACTTTCCCGCCCTCAACCTCGCTCTCGGCAATCTTGAGAAAATGGTGGCTGCCACGCACACGGTGCTTTCGTCTGAAGACCTTGGGCAAAAGTGTACGACCTTGACCTACCTGGTCTTGCGCGGCCTTCGTCGGATCCAGACGGAGATGCAGGTTTTAGCTGTGACGATCGTCCTGCAGCCGGATTTCCATTGGAAGCGACTCACACCGGCCGCACGGAAGGCGCATCTGCTCGAGGGATTGATGCGTACCTGCTTAGATGACCCGATAGGCTGTCCAAACTACAGGAAGTTCACGGGCGACGTTACCCTCGCGTCGTTGGAAGCCAACAGCGGCGAAGGATTCCTGGCTCTCCTTCGACGATACTTGCCGGATGGTGAAGTTGATGCGACTGGGAGCGGCTGTGTATCGTTCTGGCACCCCGACTGGACGAAGGAGGCATTCGAACGTCTTCAAGTCGCGGGACACGGTCCCCAAGTGCAAATGTACATGGCGCAGCGCGACCAATTCCTCAGTGCGTGCGACATCGAATCTCTCCGTGCATGAGTAGGCTAAATTTTCGCAGCGTGGTTCCTATACAATACCATTCTATCGGCGATCGGGACGCCTCGTCCTCCTGAAATCGCAGTCAAAGCCATCGGGAAGGGGTTCGATACGACCCTCGACTGGGGAACGATCCCAAAAAGGGCCACCAAGAAGACGCTAAACAACGAAAAGCCGGTCTATCGATTAGCGCGCTTATGCGATGGGTGTCGTCAGCCCGAAGTAGATGGTGTCCATTTCGAAGTTTGTAGGAAGTGCAACGACAAGGTGGGGCGTAAGGTTTTTTATTGTTCGAGGTACGCCATTCCACGCCCGAGATCCCTCGAGTGCCTCATCGACCACGAATTCCGCACACTAGGCCGTGTCAAATCTCACACTGGCCGAACCACAAGAAGATATGCGGCAAGGAGTTGACCCCGATTACCGCCCAAAACCACAGTCTTCAGACCGACGAATCCCTTGCCGAGGCGGCGTTCCTCCTCAGACGCATCGGCCCCGCTCGCGATGGATACACACGCTCTCCCGCCTTGCTCCGCCAAATCATGTATCTCGACGCCACTCCCGGACGCGACTACGTCTTCTTCACCCCCAATGGTCCCCGGCCGATCAACACCATCGACTTCGTCGTGCGCCTCGTGTACCGCTTCACAATACAGACCGCAATGACCACCGGCGACGTGCAGTGCATCATGGCGGTCGGCGAGATGATCATTCCAGCGCTCCCGGACTCGGAGGCGTTCGTCGAGCAGTTTGTTGCGGAGTACGGCGACGCTGGCAGGCTTGCAGCCAACTTCGTGCGCGCGAAGATGGGTCGTTCGCCGTTTCCTAGCCATGAAGAAACTATCGGCCGTTGGAGCGGGGAGTTTCTGAAGACTGGCCCGGGATCGTGGTATGCGAAGGTTGTCAGTCCGACGACGTGGACGGAACCAGTTGAAGTGCCGGCAGACGTTCGACGGGAGGCTATCGTCGCTCTGCGCGAATGGTGGCCGCGTAGATCTTAGCAGGTGAGTGGGATTGTTCAGGATTGAATGGTGCTTATTTAACGTCCCAGACGACGTATAATTTGCAACTTGTGCAACCTCATCAGCAATACTATATTTCTTGGCGCTTGTAGTTGTTCACGTCCGTCAGACAGCTACAAGGCGGCCATTGGTGATTGTTTCAGTGAGATTGCGCTAACGGCAGGGATACAAGTCTTGTTGTGGAGCCACATTACTTGAACCTACAAAGGCGTTTTGAACTCCGATCAACCCCGACTCGTATCAATTGATGACAGGCGGCATTGCTGATGCCACTTTCTTCACCAGACCATTTCTAGTTAAACGCTGGTTCAACAGTTGAATTCAGCGCAAATCTTCAACGGAATCGACCCGAGGTAGGGGGGCTAATTTAGTCAGACTCGGATATCGACCCGAGGTGCAAACAGCAAGCAAACACTCCCAAATTCCCCGCCAATATCTGCTGTCTCGGGTCGACATCCGTTTTTTGACATGCCATCTATTTAAGGCGCTCCAACGTTGATTCTGCCTTTTATAACCGTTCTCACCATGTCGCAGAAGACCTTGTTGTATCCCGCGAAGCAGGCCGAATTCGCCCTCACCGAGCAGCCCATCCCGACCCCCGGTCCGGGCGAGCTGCTGGTCAGCATTCAGGCCGCCGCGCTCAACCCGGCGGATTGGAAGATGCAGACGTTTGGCATCATTATCCAGACCTTCCCGAACGTCCTGGGTATCGATGGCGCGGGGATCGTGGAGGAGGTGGGCGAAGGCGTAACGGCGTACGTGAAGGGCGATCGCATGTGAGTGTGAATATCACTTATTTCTTACATGTACTTACAACGCATTCGACGGCAGTATCTACCCACCTGCCCCCGCAGCATCGCTCAGGACCGGGCAATTCCAGCAATACGCGATTGTGAATGCAACGTTCGTGGCTAAGGTCAGTCTTCAAGGTTCAGTTCAGTGCATGAGGCTAACTAACCACCATGCTGCTCCAGGTTCCGACGAATATTTCCCTGGACCAGGCGTCGAGTATCCCTGTTGCACTCGGTACCGCAGCTTTACCCCTGTACGACGACCTGAAGGTAGCGAAATTCTGGGACGCCAATTTCAAGCCCGTTAGTAAGCCAATCATCATTATCGGAGGCGCGACCTCTGTGGGCCAGTTCGGTGAGCTCCAGCTGCCTTTTCGTTCCTTCATCCTGTGGCTGACGGTGGGCTTCAAACAGTAATCCAATTCGCGAAGCTCTTGGGCTTCTCCCCCATCATTACGACCGCCTCTTTGCACAACACCGAGCTGCTCGTAGGCTACGGCGCGACCCACGTAATTAATCGTCGTTCGTCGCTATCTGAGGCTGTAGCGAAGATCACCACGAGCCCAATTCCCTTCCTTTACGATGCGATTTGGAAGCCCGACACTCAGAAGGCGGGGCTCGAGGTACTCGCCGCCGACGGAATCCTGATCACGGTGAAGCCTGGTGCCTACGAGGACAAGAGGATCATCGGCGCAGTCGGTAGCGTCCATCTTCCTCACCATAAGGCGACGGGACAAGAGATTTACGCCCGTCTGTCGCAATGGCTCGCCGACGGCGTTATTCAGGTCTAACCATTTTCTCTCCGATGCGTTATGCGCTTTACTGATCCATCAACAACAGCCCAACCGCGTTGAAGTTTTGCCTGGCGGACTGAATGCTGTTAAAGATGGGTGTGAGCGATTGAAGAACGACCTTGTCAGCGGCGTGAAGTTGGTGGTTCGTCCGCACGAAACGGTTTAAGTAGACCCAATGTCATTTGTGTTTAGAGAATAAACGTAATCAACCTGGAGCTCAGTGTTATACGGGGTGGTACGAAGCTATCCAAACTATCCAAACGCAACAAAGTTCCCAAACACCTCTGGTTGAATTTGAACCGTGGGAACAACCAACGACCAATCGGCTGCGTCGGCTACTTCACAACCGGTGAAATTGAACGACAGTACATGGCACTGACTTAGGCGCATAGTGTCCCATCGTTCGAGCTGAGCTGCGTGAGGAAATTGGATCCTCAGACAAAAAAGGGGCATCCGTGCAGTATCCGCGGAAGCAAAATACGGAGCCGCCCCCTTTACCTTCTTCGCTTCTACCACACACTACCACACACAAGTTATGTCCCTCCAGTCACTTTCGGGCGCGGCTGGACCGTCCGCAACCACCCTTGCTGCTATGGCCGAGTACTGCGCATCGTCCGACTCGCCCAGCTCCTCCTTCGCCGAGAGCGAGTCCTGCTACTCCTTCGTTTCCGACGAGCTCGTCGCGCAATCGCCAAAGGCAGTCCCCGAACTTCCGCCAATTATTACCCACGCGGAGAGATTCCAGACGGCGTCCGTTCAGGAGAAGATTATGAAGGCGTTGCGGGTCAGTACTGGTTCGGGTTTCACGCGCGCGGCGCCGGCGAGGGCTAGCATAAATCGTGCCGTCTCCACTCAGGTGAGCGCTGAGTCTTCTCGCGTGGGCCGGTACTCACCATATTCAGGCGATTTACGAGGGCTTCCCACCATCTCCGAGCGACTGCTTCTTCAACGACGCGTCGCTGGTCGAGAGCAGCACCCCAGTTCATTTCGGGCTCGGCCTCCTGCTCTCATCCTCAAGTTCGAAAGAATTTCACCTCGCCTCGCCGCTCGCCGGACGTCGCACAACGCCTACACCACGCGTCGAAGGTCCCGTGGATATCCTCTCCAGCAGATTGATGCTCTCGCCGACGCCCCACAGCACAACTCCTACTCCTACACAACAGCACAGTACGACTCCACAGGTCGCAATGCAGACGCCTGTCCGCTACGCCGGCCTCGGGCACGGTTTCCCCGCGCGTCTCGACCGCAGCACCACCCCCGCACCGAATTCTGCAGTCGTGGTCGCCTCCATGCGCCGCATCTCCCAGTTCCTCGGCGTCGACCTCGCCATCTCGTATCCGGGCACGATCCTGAGCGCCGCACGGCGTTTCACCACTAGCTTCAAGCATGACACCCCTGGACCCGCAACTTCAGTTTCGCAGAGCAAGGGACCGCTCGGACGAGCGGCGAATTTTCTGCGCGAGCGTTTGCGCAAGGTATCTTCTGTGGTCCGCGAGGCGACGCCCACGGGGACCATGTTTCGAGCAGACATTGCGGCGAGGGGACTTGAGGCGGCGCGAGATGAGGGCTTGATTTTGAAGCGGACGTTGGCGTCGGTTGCGCGGTTCTTGACGAAGAAGTGAGGCATGGGAAGAGGATGGCAAGGAAAGGATTGGGATAACGAGTATTGCGATATTCTCGACGGAGGAATGTTCTATGATTCAAATAGCAAATATATTGGGACCTGCGCGTCTCGGGGAAACAAGTCAGCCGTGGGCAAAGCGCGACGACCCAAAATGGACGCACCACGAACAATGGCCTCCAGCCATTTCCTTTCCGGGCCACATAATGTGCCACCACGCGCGTCCAGTCCGCACCATTGTTCCTCTCCTTCCGCCACCATGTCGTCTGCAAATTCCGCGCGTGGTAGACGACCGATCCCGATAACCGCGTCGGGAGACGCTACAGGGCTCCTACAATGGATCAAGGACGTCGGGGCCGCCTGGGACGCCGCAGAGTTGGCCGCACCGAGAGTTGGGTCGACGGCTCGTGCCACCAGACCCGCGAGGGGTGGCACTCGCATCACGTCCGCGGGGGTGAAGGTCCAGGCAAGGCGCAAGAATCCCGTGGAGAAAGAGAACGTGAGGCCCGCCGATGCGTCAAACTGGGACAGCACCACTCCCCATGCCACCACACCCGCCCAATCGAATTCCATGTCCTGGGGCCCGCCCATGAGGAGCATTACACCCTCGCGCACCAAGCTGACCCGCCTCGCCCTCGAGGCACTGGTCGCCGATGCAGACTTCGACATGCAGCGAAACAATAATGGGGGGACGCTCCCTGCGGACGACGAGCTGACGCCGACCGAGATCGTCAGCGACGCGGGGGACGAGCTCAAGTCATTGGAGCTGCTCGAGCACGCGCCGGAGGGCGGTGCGGTGAAGGACGCCATTCCGCGCGTGCGGTTTGTTGCGCCAGGGAAGAGCGCGGAGCATGTGTATCACCAGTGAGTTTCTCCTCGTACTTGGCGCGTGCGCGTGTGTCGTCCTAACGTCTCTGCAGAGCGGTAAATTCAGACCTCCCGGAGGAGGACCAGACGGCGTCGACACCATTGAGCCCGATTTCAGTTGCGAGTAACGCCAGCGCAGGCGGGGGCGCAAGACCGCGTCCCCTGGTGATCTCCGGATGCGTAGTGCCAGCTCCCCTGCAAGCATGGTTTGAAGAGTGGCTGCGCGACCCGGAGGCCCACAAGGCGCGCATGCGCGGGACGGCCTCCAGTGACACGACGTCTACATCGAGTCGAAGCCGCAAGAGGAAGCGCCGACGCACCCCAGTTAATCAACGCCAGGCGTCGGAGTTAGATGAATATAAGTGGCGGCTGGTCGTGGAGGCGGAGGAGGAGGATCGGGAGAGGGAGCGCCAGCGGATGGGATACTATGCGGCACCCATTCAGCGCCAGACTTCCGATTTGGACGATTACAAGTGGCAGCTGGTCGAGGAGGAGGAAGAGGAGGAGCGCAGCAGGAAGCGCCAGAGGACGGGAAGCGATGCGAGCGCCTAGGAATAGTAGTTATTGGGATCTTGGATGTACTTGTAGTATCGCAGTTTTGTCTGAACGGCCAGCCTTGTAATACTTTGGGACGTATGCAGTTAAAGTAACCCGCAGATCGCTAGGCGGAGTTGAGAAAGACCGCGAAAGACAGCCTGTGGACAGTGGAAACCGTTGAAGCCCATTTCAGACCCATGAGCACTCGATCTAGAGCCAGCTTCATCTTGTCGACGCCTGCATTTTGAATGATAGATATCGAGCGAGGGGTCGACGAAGAGTCCCAAAAACGACTGTCTGCGGTGAGTGCGTAGGGCCATCAAACATACTTGCGTTGCGGGATCGCGGGTTTTCTTCAATGTCTAGTCTTGTAAAACTTTGGGACGGGTGTAATTCGCATTCACTTGAAGATGGGCCGCGCGAGGAGTTGACAAAGAGCCTTCTGGATTCACAATAGTGAAGAGCTCCGGACGAGTCCGATTGAGGAGACATCTTCATCTTGCGATCAATTGTCCGAGAATTGGGAGAGTATGCGGCATCTTGAAATAACTTGAAGATGAAGGGTCCGGACGAGGAGTTTGCGATAGAGCGGCGAGAGAAGCATGGGGTCTATCGAAGCTCCGAGTCCAGGAGCATTGAGACTGGAGCTTGTCGATCCATTCAATGAGAACGACTGGGTGCTACGTGGGAGGAAGAGAAAGACGAGTCGGTGGACATTGATCTCCGTGATATGCGTGATGGCCGTCGCGGCGTGTTTGGAATAACTTGTGAGTGGCGAAATCTGGCGAAATAGAGATGAAGATAGTCTGCTCGGCGACCAGAGCCAGGAAGACTAGGACTTTCAGTGCGCCTATGTATCAGTTTATGTACTGCGTCGATGGCTCAAGTCGCCTGGCAATCCAATTTACAATTCAATCCCAGTTCCGTCTCCGATCCAACTTTAAGATTTTCCTTGAATTGAATCAGTCCTCGCACCGCTGCCATCGTCAAGTTTATTCCTTTCGTCTTCACGTCACCAGACACGATAATGTGACCCGCAGAGTATCGAGAAGACATATGGTTTGGTACGACGGCATTTCAGGAATCTTCTCTAGATAGTTACCAGGAGTGAATGGCGGAGTAGGACTCAATCAACGTACTCATTCACCTCCGCTTCGCCCGCCTCAAGTATTATATAGTCCCGACACTCAATTAAGATTTACCCATTGATTCTCTTTTGATTCCCGCATACGAACGAAAACTGACCTCCTTTCAATACCATCTGAATACCTACATACAACCAGTAGTACACAGATAACTGTATATAGTTACAAAGTTAAAATCCAAAATCCCATCCAGGTCCAAGCTTCGCCCCGAAGGACAATGTCTGAATCAAGGGAAATGCGGCGCGATAACGATCCTCGGCCGCGGTTCTGCCAATTATTCGCAGGTGCTGCAGTTTGCAGCCCGATTTGTCGATGAAAGAGGTCAAGGTGTCGATGGGGTCGTCTCCGAGGAACGACTCGGGGACTTCGAGAATGCGGAGCGCAGGGACCAGGAGCATAGTGAGCCATCCTGTGACGGGTGAGTGGTCGATGTGGCTGTTTAAAACCAGGACCGTCAGGCGAGGAAGGCAGATCGCGGGGGGAGGAAGATGCCCGGAGTCGGAGACGAGCCAGAGCTGGCAACGCTGGAGGTTGGGTGTCCGTCTCAAGACAGGGACACATTCGAGCGGGTGAAGATGATTTAATGTAACCGAGGTCAATTGTGACCACGGTAGCACAGCGACCAGGGCAGCGTCGCGGTTGAGGATGACAGACCGCAGCTGGGGCGCCTCCGAGAACAAGAGAGTACCCCCCGGAATTGGGGCGCCCTCAGAACCGGAGAGTAACAAGTATAGTCGGCGCAGCCTGGGAAGGGGACGAGGCACTGTGAGCATCGGATCGACTGGCATGCGCAAGTACAGATCTTCCAAATGTGGGGCATGTTGGAGGACGCGTGCAAGGACAGGCAACACGTTTGCGCCGGCATAGGGAACCATAATGCCGACCGAAAGCGGACACGAACCAGATCGGTTCAGCCAGAGATCGAATATTTGTGTTTGTCGCTCCATCGACATCTCTGCCGTGGATGCCATGGCCCTCCAGAGAGTTGGGGTGCTGAGGGCTATCATTCGCCAGGCTCGGCAGATTTGAGTGAGGTGATTCCAGCCCAATGAGTGGTGGGCTGACGGGATAGACGGGTAAGAACTGGAGGAAGATTTCGCAGGTGATTTCGAGGGGTAAGTCCAAGACTGGATAGTGGTACGAGTCGAGCCGCTGTTGGGCGAGATCCCTCTCGTCCTTCAAAGAGCGGAGCGGCTGCTCGTCCTGCAGAGCGTGGAGCGACTGCTCGAGATGGAGGATTTGAGCCTCGAGCTCTGCGACACGAGTGCGGTCGGCGGCGAGATGGTCGAGCATGGGGAGAGCACGGTGAGCGGAGGGTGTCTGAGATACTGGTTTGTATTCAATCACAAGGATACTCGGCAGAATACGCGACTTGCCTAGATCGAGAGAGGTTTTTGGCTTATGGATTGGCGCCCACCCTGGCTTCGCGTCTCAGCGCCGAGTGTTGTCAACTGTCGAGATTCGGTCAATGCCCGGCATGGATAGCGTGGGTGAGTACCTGTGGCGTTAGAAGTTCAACAGGGAGGGGACTCTGGCAAAGGAGTTCAGGACGTGGTGGGAGGAGACACGTGGGACTGCGCGCTGGCGAATCCGCCAACTCCGCTCGGCAGCCTCGGCATCGTACTACTTTCCTTTGTCTGCGCTAAATAGAGCCACCTAGCGCCGAAAAGGGCCAACTACTCCCAGCATCCTCCTCTCCAAAAACGAACACATCTCCGTGTTTTATCACGGCTAGTTGTGAAGCGGGGACCCATCAAAAACTCATAGGCGTGGTGGCTATTAGTACTCTGAGCGGCACAATTTGGGGGCGCAGCGGATGCTTGGACACGACCGAGTAAATCAAATGTTCCCGGGTATGCGGAAGGCTGCAGATTTTTGAAATAATTTCATTTCAACGGGTTGGGACACGGTATGACATTGAGACACAAGAAAGAATTGAAGGCGTGAATCGAATCGTTTGAGCCGAAGGCACAAGGAGAGCGCTGGAGTATCCTGTGACAAGGAGTAAGCGACTGAATGGGCAATATAGCCCAGCAGAATTACCTAGACGGCGGGACTCCTTGTATCAACTTGAAGGATCTTCCCTGTTGCACGCCATTTATGGGGATTCGGATGATGGAAACAACAAATCCCCGCACGATTCGTCACTTCCGGAGGAGGTGGAGCCATCGCCGTCATCGAAAGTGAGCTTGGGAATTTGCGGGAAGGCCTGGCGACAAATTGCCGAATTTCCTGGACCGTTCGTGATGTGCAATTCTTGAAGTTTGCAGCCGGATTGGGTGATGAAGCGGGTCAACGCGTCGATGGGGCTTTCCCCTAGGAATGATTCGGGTATGGAGAGGCCGCGGAGCGCAGGCAGGGTCAAGGTATCCAGATACCCGACCATGGGTGCATCGCTGTCCTGCAACGCCAGCGATTCCAAAGACGGGAGTGTTAACTCTGTTCGATGGCCGTTATCATCGACAACCATGGCCTCGAAATTGAGCAAGTTGGGTGTCTGGCTCAAAACGGCTGTGCATTCGTGCGGATACATCGGCGCGTGCAACCTTACCGAGGTTAATTGCGCCCAGGGGAGTTCAGCACTCAGAGCTGCATCGTTCAGGACCACTGTACGCAGTGCTGGGGCGTCACGAAACGTGCCGATGTTGGAGTCCGCCGGCAGATCCTCCAGGTATAAGTCGAGGTGTCTGAGAAGAGGCATGGGGCGAGGAGTAGCAGGAAGATAGGGGGCGGACATGAAGAGTTCCAGCTCCTCCAAGCGAGCCGCTTCTTCGAAGATTCGTGAAAGAAGACCCGAGAGATCCTTCCCTGGGCAATAAACCTCGATTGAGAGAGGGCAGGAGCCGGACCGTCTGAGCCAGAGGTCGACGAGTTCCACTGCTGACGCGTAAGGAATGTCGGAGCCCATGTATGATATCGCCCTCCAGAGTGTTGGCGTACTAAGCGCCACTTCCCGCCACGCCCGACATATTTGAGTTAGCAGGGTAGGCGACATGTTTCCGGTGAGTGGCTGTTTCCGGTGAGTGGCGAGCGAAGAGGAAAGGCTGGGAGGAAGTGTACGAAGGTCTCGGAGGTGATTTCGTTCGGCAACGTCTATACGTGGTATTGTCCACAATGGCAAACGCGACGTAGTCAAACGAGTGTGCGAACCGCGCCTTCGGGCCACTCAAGAGCTCCGCCCAGATCTGGGCAACCATCGTGACATCGTTGCGAAACACGCCCGTCCCAAAGCTCCCCAGGATGAGCGTGCGCGCCTTGTGGCGTTCGAACAGGTAGAGGATGCGCGCCATCCGCTTCATCATCACCCTCTCGATATTCTGCTGCGTCTCCTGTTTCGGGCGCCAGGCCTGCCAGCCCTCTTCGTGGATGATGCCGGCGTGCACGGCGGGGCTCGTGAGGACGTCGACCGGCATCGGGCGTAAGAATCCACCTGCGTCGTCGCGGAACACCGCCACATGCGGCGAGTAGACCATGGCGTGCGTGTAGAACCCACCCCGCCCGTCCGCCGAGTGCAGGTTGTAGAACTGCTGGGCAGTGGGCGTCATGAGCGAGGCGTAGAGCGTAGAGCTGCGCGCGATCGACTCTTCTTGGGCGCTGGCACCGTTGATGAAGCCTCCGCCCGGTTGCTCTGCTGAGGCAAAATTCAGCAGCCCGATCGGTGTGGCGCGGTTGCAGAGGCCGGCTGCACGGGCGGCGGCGAGGGTGGAGGTCTCGAGGAACTCGAAGATCGTCGACGGATGAGCGGCTGAGCGGGAGGATGGCCCTTTGCGCCAGGCGGAGAGAAGTGAATCCGGCGCGTAGTACGCGGTTTGGAATTTGGACTTGTCCAAGAGCTCGCTGATATCGTGGTCTTTGCCGTCCACTCGAACCTTTCTGGATTTGACCGATTGCAGGGTTGATTTCGCAATTTCTTGGAGTTGCTCTCTGGTGGGCTTCGTGTAGGACATGGTGGGCGGAAGAGAGGTGCGTGTTTGGATGTCAACAGTGCTGCAGTGCCACCGGCTCCGCGAGGGCCGGTTCACGGTCAGATGACCCAAACAAGACGCGTCGAATGTCCTGGGCGAAAACCAAATCAAACGGGGAAGCAAAGAGCAGCGCGCCAATGCGATGATAAAAACGGCGGGAATAGAATGTGTTTGTTTGGCGGGATACCGAGCTTACCTAGTGCCGTCTCGTACTCCCACCGCTGGTTGGCGGCCACAGTTACGCGTGTCATACGCACCGTCAGGTCGAGTTACTGTACCCAGGCGACCCAAGTCGAAAGGGTTCGTTTGCCTGGAATTCAATCTCCAGACGTAGGGTTCACGGCGTCTGGACGCACGTACTATAACCATCCTGTCTCGAGTCTGTTTACGCTGAACGGCGCAAAGACAGAAATTCAGCAAGGGTGCCGGTTCGGACTCATTGTCAACTGACGAAGCAGTTCAAAGCTTCTCATGATCGTTCTTTAGCGCTGGAGCTCGAGTTCAGCGTCACAATCTCGAAGAATACTCACCTTGAATTTAGGGCTTTGACGTCGATTCATCTTGCGCGCCCGGAATTGTGGGAAATTCAGTGACTGTCGGCAGATCTGGACGCGCCGATACCATGCTCCTGCCTCCCAGGTCGGCGCACAGACGGATGGGTGGGACACGAAATATCATCGAAACATCAAGAAAAATTCAAGGCATGAATCAAATTCGTTGAGCCAAAGGCACAAGAAGAGCACAGGAATATGCTGCAACATGGATTAAATGGTTTGGTGGGCGCCCCGGAAATGGACAATGTGGCCGAGGAGAACGAATTCAACCGGCGCCCGTCGTTTCAACTGTTGCATGCAATTAATCGCGACTCGGTGATTAGACACTAGGCCCACGTACGATTCGTCACTTTCGGAGGACGTGGAGCCATCACCATCATCGAAAGTGAGCTCGGGAATCTGGGGAAAGGCTAGGGCCGCTAGGCGATAAATGCCTGAACTTCGCAGGCCGTCTGTAATGTGCAATTCTTGGAGTTTGCAGTCGGATTTGGTGATGAAGCGGGTCAACGCGTCGATGGGCGTTTCCCCTAGGAATGATTGGGGGATAGACAGACTGCGGAGCGCAGGGAGGGTTAAACTATCCAGATACCCGACCATGGGTGCTTCACTGTCCTTCAAAGTGAGTGATTCCAAAAAAGGGAGTGTAAAATCTGTTCGAGGGCCGCCATCATCGACCGCCATGACCTCAAAATGGAGCAAGTTGATTGTCTGTCTCAAGACTCGTACGCATTCGTGCGGACACATGGCGTGTAACGACACCGAGGTTAATTGCGCCCAGTGGAGTTGAGTGCCACGCACAGCGGTGCTGTTGAGCACAACTGTACGCAGCTCGGGGGCATCACGAAACGTGCCGATATTGGACTCTGGCGGTAGATCCTCCAGAAATAAATCGAGGTGTCTGAGAAGAGGCATGCGGCGAGGAGTAGAAGGAAGATGAGGGGCAGAAATGAAGAGGTCCAGCTCCTCCAAGTGCGCCGCTTCTTCAAAGATTCGGGAGAGAAGACCCGAGAGATCATTCCCAGGGCAATAAACCTCGATTGAGAGAGGGCAGGAGCGGGACCGTCTGAGCCAGACGTCGACGATTTCCACTGCTGACGCGTAAGGAATTTCGAGGCCGATGAATGATATTGCCCTCCAAAGTGTTGAGGTACTGAGCGCAATCTCTCGCCATGCCCGACATATTTGGGTCAGTAAGGTAGGCGACAGGATTCCGGTGAGTGGTGGGCGAAGAGGAAGGGCTGGGAGGAAGTGGACGAAGATCTCGGAGGTGATTTCGTTGGGTAACGTCAAAACCGGATAGCAGTACCGGTCAAGTCGGTCCTGCGCGCGAGTTTTCTCGAGCCGGAGGTCGCGGATGCGAGCCTGGAGCTGCAAGATTTCAGCTTCAAGCTCTGCGACATGAGCGCGATCTGCGGCAAGATTGGCAAGCATGAGACCACGGGATAGTGAGATGGAGCGGCGTCGGGGGTGACCTAGAGCAAACGACGTCGTCTTAAATCTTTATTACTACGCAGCACGACCAAAGCATGACTAGACACCATACCTTGGTTTCTGGCTTTTCTTTGTCTTCGGCGTCGCTCCGCGAGGGACAAATCCGGGGGAGCCTCGGTCTGTTTTCCCGAATGCAGAGCGTTTCTGTGGGCTGAATTCAGGGCAAGAGCACGGTGAGCGCGAAAACGAGATGGTGACGAAAGCGTCGAGCCGTTACGGTCGTCACGCCCAGTCACATCACCGGCTCCGACTTTTTGTCCTCTCCCACCATCACTGAGTCTCACCCCCTCGTAAGGTCTCAGCTACCGGCTCCTGCTACATAACCACCAATCTCTCTGCGGCCAGAATTCGCATTCACATCCCCACGAGTAAGTAGTGAGGGCAGACTCTTCGATTTTTCTTTGCAAATGCTGACCGACTAATAGCGCAGGTCCATAATGACTTCGTTTCCTGTCGTCAGCTCCGGCGTCGAGTCAGCGGTCGCCCGTGCACGAATCGTCGATGACCTTGAACGGAGCTCTTTGAAATCCCACCTCGGCGCTTACGTCTATCCCGTCTTGACCTTACCAAACGAGCTGGTCTCGGAAATATTCCTCCACACTCGGGAAATCTCGTCCGATTCGTCGACACTCGAAGCTCCTCTCCTTGTCAGTTGCATTTGTCGCCACTGGCGGGATATCGCGCTGTCTACCCCCGAACGCTGGGATACGGTTTCTATAGTCGCCCCCGAAGATATGGCGTCTCATCCCGGCAAAATCCCTGTACTGGAAACGTGGCTGAGTCGGTCGGGCGCGCCCGCCCACTGGTCATACGCCTCGCCTTCGGGCAGCTTTACCCTGACCCGGCCCGCTCAATGCATCACTTTCTCGAAGTGCTGCTCCGGCATCGCAGTCGCTGGGCGGCTCTCACCCTCGGAATCCCATTCGGGGACTTGCACCTCTTGCGGGCGGACATCCCCTTGCTTTGTGTTCTGTCAGTCCATGTCACAGACTTCCAGCTGGGCGCATCCTTCCCTGTGCCGGTGTTTGACCGTGCCCCCAGGCTGGAAAAGGTCACCATGCACGCGGCGTTCGGCAAAATACTGCTCCTCCCGTGGTCGCAGCTCAAATCACTCGTGCTGACCGGGACTTATGCGGACGACCTTTATGACATTCTGCCTTTGACAACAAACCTCACGTCCTTGGTGGCCGACTTCACAGTGCCTTCCGCCGATGCTATTATGGCGAAGCTCCCGTCAACTCTCTCGCTCATCCATTTATCCGTGCTCCACATTCGCCAATCACTACCCGACGCGCTCGTCCAGCTCCTGGATAAACTGACGCTACCCAGCCTCACCAACTTACTCATTCTTTCGACACCGGACGTCCAGCCCGGTGTCGTCGCGGAGCTGGTGACCCGTTCGGCGTGCAACATGCCAGCGCTCCACATCGAAATCGACTCGTGGGAGCATACGGATGTGGATTACCGCGCATTGCTGCCCACTGTTGGAGTGATCGTCGTAAACGTGCATGTGGTCGAGAGCGAGGATGAGGAAGATAGCGAGGATGAGGAGGAGAGCGAGGACGAGGAGGGAAGCGAGGACGACGAGGAGAGCGAGGACGAGGAGGGGAGCGAGGATGAGGATGAGGACGATGACGGAGAAGAGGATGACGACGAAGATAGTTTACTTAGCGACGAGAGCGACGAAGACCCGGACCCGTAAATCAGTTTGTGTATTTGTGCCGAGGCTGCGAAACCTCCCAATCCAATCCAAATTCCCGTCCGATCGAAATTCTGAATCATATTCAGGCAAGAACTGCGTGCCTCTGACCGAAAATAGATGCGACCATGCAGGCAAGTCTCGAGAGGAGGCATAGGGAGTTAGAAATGTCCCCGTATATTTACCCAGGAGGGACGAAACAGCAATAGCGAGGTTGCGCAACAGGCTGATGGCTGGAAAAAATCATCATTGCCGGGACAGGTTCGTGGGGTCCCTCCCACTTCAACCATGCTAAACTGAGGGAATTGTGAGCCTCTATTAGTCCCCAAGAGGTCCGAGCTTGAAGGAAGGAAGGAAGGTCACAGTCAAAGCTGCAAATTACTCACATGCCAGACCGTCCAAGCGGCAGGCCGAATTTTTAAATTTGAACGCGGCCTAGGGACGGAATGTCTGGTCCTGGTCAAAGGAAGTGTGATGGACGATATCTATGGACTTATCGAGATGTACTCTACGCATCTAAACACGTCGTGTCTTTTCTAGGTGCATCTATCGCGCTGCATCTACCCCTCCCGCCCTACTCAACCCTCGCCCGTTTCGCAGCCTTTTCCCCGTTTGTATGCCCATTCGTGCCGTTGGAAGCAGAGGAGGCATTAGCAGAGGAGAAGTATTCGAGTGCCCCCTTGGGGTCGGGCTTCATCGTCTTGGCGCCGGCGGTCCAGTTTGCGGGGCAGACTTCGCCGAATTCGTCCTATGGGGGTGCGCGCAGTGAGCGTTTAATCCTCCTTGTCGTCATGAAGCAGAGATAGAGCAGAAGTAAAGACGCAAAGGGGGCAGGCAGGATAAGACGGTTTTCAGAATACGCCCGCCGAGATATGAATATAAGTACGTCGAGAGTGATGGGTTAAAGGAGGGAGAGGGTGGGGGCGAGGAACGATTTAGAGGGAAGTCGTCCGTCGTGGATGCACGAAAAAAAAGCGGAGGCGTGCGTTCGTCGGTCGGCGGTGCACGAAGACGTCGAGGTGGAAGGACGGAAGATAGGAGAAGAATCAAGATTTGGGGGAGGGATGTGGGATGGAGGGAGGAAGGATCCAAGGGATTTGGGATGTGGAAGAAAGGAGGAGGAGGAGGAGGAGGAGGAGGAGGAAGGAGAGAAGGAGGAAGAAAGGATGTACGACGACGGCGAATTTGGTGGGTAGCAACGAGGGACGACGGCAAGGCACGAAAAGAAAACAAAAGGTGTGCATTGCGCCGACAGCGACGACCGCGAGTTTGGTGGTAAAGGACGGAAGAAATTTGGAGGAGGAAGGATTTGGGATTGGGATTTGGGATGGAGGACGGAAGGGGAGGAAGGCAAGGAAAAGTACGCCGCAAACCAGAGGGTGGGGCAGTGATGAAAAAAGGAACGCGCGCGAATTCGGTGGCGAAGTTGTGGGTCGACCGTGAAAGAAGAAAACAAGGGAAGGATTTGGGATGGGGAGACGTGGGAAGGAAGGACGAAAGCCTGTGGCGAAAGAATCAAGGAAGTATCTGGAAAGGAAGGATTTGGGAAGCAGGGGAGGGCCGGGGAGGATGCACGACGACGACAAATTTGGCGGGAAAAAAAAAACGCGGAAAGCTCGTGCGTCGTTCGTGCACGACCACGGAATTCAAGATTCGGTGGCCAAGGAGGAAACGCAAGGAAGCGAATGAGGAGGGAGGAGGAAGGCAGGAAGACGAGGCAGGATGCACGACGACAACGACCGCGAATTTGATGGGTGGACGACGGCGATGCACGCAAAAGAAACGAAAGGCGGGCGTCGTGGGTGCACGACGAAGGCGAGGTTTGGGGTGAAGGAAGGGAGGGAAGGGGGAGGGAGGAAGGATTTGGCGAGAAGAGGACGCAAAACACGCACCGTAAACTGAAACGCTTTCAGTAGCCGCACCGTCTCCTCGACCGAGCGCCCAACCGGGAGGTCGTTCACCGTGATCTGCCTTTGCACCCCCATTTCCCCACATCAGCACTCCCTCACGCATCTCCCACGAACTGCCGTAGACGCACCGCAAAACGCCCTTGGGATCAATCAGGAAGAGGCCCCGGAGCGCAATCCCCTCGTCCTCGAGCAGGACGCCGTACGCGCGCGCGATTTGCATGTTGCGGTCCGCCACGAGGGGAAGGTGCAGGTCTGGCCCGAGCCCGCCCTGCTTGCGCGGTTGGGTGTACCAGGCGAGGTGGGAGAATTGGGAGTCGGTTGATATACCTGCGCCCAAGTAAGCGTCAACTCAATAATAAAAGTATACTTGATGTGGGGGGAGGAGGGGCGACGCACCGAGGACGACAGTGTTAATCTCCTTCAGCGCGGGGAGCGCGTCGTTGAACGCGAGGATTTCCTGGCGGCGATGTGTATGTGAGAAGGGACGGAGGGGAGCAACTGCGGGCGGGCGGGGCACACCGTGGGGCAGACAAAGGTAAAGTCCCTGCGCCACTCGTCGTCAGTACCCCCCATCCCTTCTCTTCAAAGAGCACAACACACGTACATGGGGTAGAAGAGCAGCACGACCCTACACCACCGCGCCCACATCAGCCTCACGCACACTCGTACGAAGGAGGGAGGCGGGGGCAAACGCACCATTTCCCCAAGAAATCGGACAAAGACACGTCCTCGAACACGCCGTCGATGACTGCGGTGGCTTTGAATGCGGGGGCGGGGCGTTGTACGAGGGCGACCATCGTGTGTGTTGTGTGTGGTGGGCGCGGGGGACAAAGAGGGAGGGAGAGTCTGGATCAAGGTCTGGATTGAGTCGAGCAAAAATTTACGCGAGCACGTGCGTTTATCTGCCTGGAGATAAGATTATGCGTGCCCGGGGGATCCCGATGGGCGCCCGCGTAAACCCGAACTCAAGCCATCTGCGCGCAAAGGAGAGGCTTAAGCGGTAAACGGGTGCCTAATGGCGCCTGGAGTGATTTATAGCAGCTCGCGTAAGAACTCGTCTCGGTTGAACTCAGGTTGCACTCGCTATCTGCGAATCAGACTGGCGCGACGTATTTCCTTCCCTCCGTTAGCCTCCGCCTATGGAGCGTTTCGGCAACGCTGTTCCTGTTCGGTGCCTACCTGGAGCATTGGTAGGGGCCGCGGATCCTTGAAACCTTCCGCAAGCACTTCGGCAGGTTCAACCGTGGTTTAGCTAGCCCCCTGCCCGAAGGTTCACTTCAGCAGGTGCGCAAACGGTGCCACTAGGATCTTCTGTTCAGGCCTCGATATGCGTGGCTCTCTAACCCGACGGATGTGTGGTCAGAGGTAAATAGCACCCCGAGAACAGAACCTCTTCCCACGGTTGAATTTCCCACCCGGCGCGGGATACGGCCGTCTAATTGCATCGCCGGAACTCTGACGATGCGCACTCTCCCTACCTCGTCTCAGCGTCCTTCGGAAGAGAAAAAGAGGATGATTTCCGTGAATCTACGACCGAAGTTGGATTTGAACCAGGGAAGCACCGCCTGCACTGGCTATTGGATTGCGCAGATGCGAGAGTAGGTCTGGCTTTAGTCGGGAGGGATGCATTGATATTGTATCTGAGATTCTTTAGATGGCTTGGTCTGGAGGAGATGGACGCTGAGTCCGGACTGAGACAGCCAATTTAATTCCCCGAGGCATCCTGGGCCAAAAGAAAAATGAGCCACCTGCCTATGGATTGAAGAAGGACTGCAACTGTTTAGTGGCGTGGAATAGCTGACGGGCCATCGGGTCCTGCACAAGAAAAATCCACCGAAGGAGAACAAAGCACCAGCCTGGAGTCGAACCAGAGCACTCGCAGCGTACCATGATTTATTGGGTGCGAGACGAGGTCTTCCCTTACTGGAAGAATCAACTCGGCACCTACGAGTAGCGTGTCGGTCGGATTAATGTTCTCAACCTTCGCTCCGTCCTGGGGAGAAAATATAATGCTAGACCGCAAATAATCTGAACTGGAGTCGAACCAGGAGCGTACAACTTCCCACTGCCCACCGGGAATATCGCACTGTGCGGAAGCGAAACAAGGTCTGAGAATGACTGCATGAATTAGATCGGGACCTCGACCGCGTTGGTCGGATTGGAAGCAAAGTGGCGGCGAGTCTAGTATCAAGTCCGGCTTGAAAGAGCGAGTGCCGGTGCGACGTGTTGCGAAAAAGATGCGGTAGGGGAGACACTCCTACGACCTGACCTGGCATCGAACCAGGAACTCACTCCCGCCGTCGCCGCAGCGATACGCAACCAGGTCTTTGAGCGCGACGGTGGCTGGTTGAATTATTATAAATCGAGACCTCGACGCGTTGATAGGGTTATACGAAAGTAAGTATCGAAGAATGGCTACGAGTCTTCCAGCGAACGAAGGAACGGTATCAAAGGTTTCCGAATCATCCTTCCATCCTGCGGGAAAAACACTGTCAGTTGGACAGGATGCACATGACCTGACCTGGAGTCGAACCAGGAACAACAACTTCCCATTTCCCACCGCGATATCGCACTGTGTGGATGCGAAACAAGGTCTCGCCTCAACCAAAATGATATTGATGACTGCATGACTTAGATTAGGACTTTGACTGCCTTGGTTGGTCGGATTGGGGAAGCAAACTGGCGGCGAGTCGGCTTGGAAGAGCGAGTGCCGGTGCGACGTGTTGCGAAAAAGATGCGGTTGGGGAAACACTCCTACGACCTGATTTGGAATCGAACCAGGGAGTTACTCCCGCAGTCGCAGCCTGCGCTATTGAACTGTATGGCAAATATAGTGTGCAAAAAGTTTTTGCAACTTCACACCCCTAAGACAACTACAACTTGAGTTTTTATGGCTCATATACTGTACAAAAATTACCTTAGCTTACAACACCAACTGGAAACAGGGATTTTGGGTTGCAACTGGTGTCAAGTCCCGGAAACGGTCACAACTTTGTCAGGTTTGCACTTTCATGAAAAGACTTGCTTTATCAGGTTCCTTCGCTGAAGGACAAGGTTTTCAACTTTATGGTTGAAAAATCGAGTAGATTCTGATGGCGGTGATCCTGTCGGCGGAACAAAGTGCGTGCCGACTCGCTGCCGACTTGTTGAAATGGAACACCAATGATTTTGTGGATTTATGTAGTCGGGAGGGGTATTTATACATGGAAACGGTTATTAAAATGGTTATGAACCCTTCTGATGATATCGAGACTCAAGTCCCGCCCATTCGTGAACCCATTCAGACCTCGCCAAAATTGACGGTCCAAGGAGGAATTTGGGTTCTCGAAGGTGGGAAACGGTACTGTTGGTGCCCGCTGACGTAGAAATATTCTATGAGCACCAGCCGGAGCCGCATATGTAGCGTGAACGGGCAGAAAACGATCCCGACGGAAATGGCCGATTGCCGACGCGTTGGCCGCCGTGATGTATCATAGCCAAACAGGTACAAGCACATGGGGAGGTGTCACCCGCCTCGAAGATGCAACCCATGGTCGAAGATGTCATCCACAAGAATCAACTGCAATCCATGCAAGATTGAGATGTAAGTTGCGGTCAAAAACCCTGCAAAAAACTGGTAATTTTTGGACAATATATCGCCCATAAGTTTTCGCTGTGGAAAAGCTGCAACTCACCCAAGCTACAACTTGGATCTGGATGCAACTCCCAAATTCACAATTTTCTGACAAGGCAACCTGTCGGTGCAACATCTTCGAGTTGATGCAACTTGACCGAGATACAACTTTTTCGAGCTGCAACCGCATAAATTGCATTTTTTGGGAGGTGCAACTTTGAATTCCCACAGGGACAACTTACGGGGGAGTCGGTTACAACTTTGCTTGGCCTGGCTGCTAGTCTGGACTTGGACTCGGCGTGATCATCGTGAGCCACCGAATATAATCTGTATCTATTTCTATCAAGCTTGACACGGAGAGAACGGATATAGTTCCACAGTAGACTGTGATTGTGAGTGTGATACCCAAATGTCTAACCGAGGAAAGAATACACGCCGCTACTCTTGGGTGAAATACTGCGTGGCCACGAGAACCGCTCAGCAGTAAGGGTCAATTCCCCAGTTTCCGTTGTCGGCGAGAATATCAAAATCCCCCAGTGCCGCTCTCATCTCCATCACCTCCTCGTCACCGTTGATGTAAACGCCGGCTTCTCGTTCAGCCGCCGCATTGGGGTTAATTTACCGGCTTGACACTTGGACTACTAGTATACTCAACCCTCGAAGTTTCTCGTCAGTCTGTAGTGGTGGCCTCGGACTCCCGGACTTGGGGTAGGAGGCTCCTGAATGCCGCGATGGTACAAAAAGAACTATGAGGTGGCTGGCAATTTTTGAACCACTCCAGTGGTGATTAGTGGAGAACGTGATTTTGATCGCGACACTGAAGTTATACATATGTAGAGTCGGCCGAGTTCCTTGGACCAACGCGCAGAACTTGGGGAACTAGGTGGAGATTCATACCTCTCTGGCATGTCTCCGACTGATCAAGGGAGACTTATACAAGACTCGGCCAACGTCGGACTTCTTGACGAGGAAATGGGAATCAATTATATAGGGAAAGGAAATCATACCACACTCGCTGCCCTTCTAAGTCCTAAGACACAACATGTCCACAGCACGGTCCGAGGATGCAGCTTGCCCAACCTATCTGACGCTGTAGTTGCATCCTTCAAAAGTTGTGAAATTTGAAGTTGCATCTTGTAGAAACCCAAGTTGACGCCTTGCCGAAGTTGTGAGAGCATAAGTTGGTGTACTCGTCAAGTTGCTATCGGTCGAGTTGCAAGTTTGAAAAGTTGCAACAATCTCCAACTTGACAGCCGAAGTTGTCGCAAGGCGCAAGTTGCCTCAAATTGCTGCTAAAAAATCTAACCTGCGCAAAAAAACTTTTTGCACAGTATATCGCCCATAGAACTGCGATACGCAACCAGGTCTTGCTTCATCTACCTCGAGCACGACGGTAAAATAGCTGGTTGAATGGAATAGATCGGGAGCTCGTCGGGTTGGTGTAATTGGTTGGACTTAAGAAAGTATCGAGGAAGTGGGCCTTGGCGGCGACGACTTGGACGGTAAGTATCAATATGAGGTCGAAACTTGGTTTCCGAATTACTTACCCCTCCCATCCTGCCCAAAAATCGTCCGCCAGACCCGTATTATGACCTGCCCTGAATTCGAACCAGGGAGTACTTGCATACTTCCGCAGAGCGTCTCGCCGGTACTATTACATCGCGCGGATGCGAGTTGAACCAGGCCTTACTCACCCACCCACCTCGAGCGCGACGGTAACATAGCTAGTTGGATGAATTAAATTGGGATCTTGACGAGTTGGTGGGGTTGGAAGAACTATCGAGGAAATGGCGGCGAACGACTGGAACGGTAAGTATCACATGAAGCTTGAAAGGGTTTCGGATAAAGTACTCCCATCCTCCCATCCTGCGGGAAAAATTGGACGTTAGACCTGCACATGCATGACCTGACCTGGATTCAAACCAGGGACTTGATTTCGTCTGCAGAGCACCTCCCCGCGCAGACGCGAGTAGAACCAGGACTCGCTTCAGGTATGTTGAATGTAAGGAGATAGCTGGGGCTAAATCAAATCGCCGCTCGGTGTTAACGCTGGTTGGTGTAAGCATCGAGTAGTACTCGAAGAAAGCAGCCGTGACTTGAGCAGTGAAGTTGAATTTGCGCGGTGGTGCATCCCGTCCTCACTCCTGCAGAAAAAGTCGATACTACGCTTGCTAGATCTCATGACCTGGCCTGGGTCGAACCAAGAACTTACTTGCTTCCACCGCATAGTAGCACGTCGCTATGAGATTGCGTGGAATGCGAAACCAGGTCTAGGCGAAATGTCTGCATTGGATTGGGATATAGACCGAAGTGTTGAGCAAAGTCGTGAAGAGGCAACTGTTTGAGACGGCTAATTCGAATTCCGCGACGCAGTCCTGTCCGCGAGGGAATTAATATTGTCAGCAGCGAAAGAAGTACTTCCTGAGAATATAGGAATGACCCCCTGAAGTTGAACCAGGATTTGCATCGCACTGCTATCTGAGCATAAGGTGTGTGGATGCGAACCGATGTCTTCATTTACGGAGCGCGAGGTGAATGAATTAAATCCCGTTTGAGCGCGCTGAGCTTCGAGGAAAATGACGAGTCTTGCGGCTGGAAAACAATGACGAGGTTAGAGTCACAGCGCTACCGCCACGCGAATCCCACCTGGGGAGGGAAGACATTCTTTTGCCATTTATTGAAACAAAGGGCGTCGTCGACTACTGAGCCGGAGGTGGAATTTAGTAATCCACCTTCGCCCTGGGATCGGAATAGAGTGCAAAGCAAGTGCAAAGAAGAAGCTGGGTCTCCCTTCCCCACTCAAAGTTGAAACGTGCTACGCCTCCACGGACGGGTGAGGCAAGTCACAGCGCCACATCCTGTTTGTCTCCTACCGGGCGGTAATCAATCAGCAATGAACCCAAATGTCCGCTCGAAATGGATGGATTATGGAGAACTCACCTCGAGATTCGTCTGCTCAACCATCGCGCCCAGCCGAACCGCATATTGCCTAAGCTGCACCGCCGCGACGCCAGAGCAGAGCGGACACGCGTTGATGAGCGCCTGCTCATCGGGGTGGACGACGCTTGCCAGCCGCTCCGCCGTACGCCCACTGGGGCGCAGCGCCAAACTCTGCTCGACGCGCGCAACGTGGTTTCGGAACCACTGCGCCGGCAGCACCTCCGTGAAGCCATCGATGAAAGGGCCCCAGACGGCCCCGCACCCAGGCGCGTGGCCCTCGTCAGTCCACCAGACGTAGCTGATCCCCGCCGCGTAGTCGGCCGCCCACGCGTCCTCGTACCCCAGCATCGACGCCTCGAGCGACGCGGCGGTGGAGCGCGCGAGGACCCGCACCATGTTGCCCGAGAGGATGGAAGGAAGGAAACCCGACTGCTAGCTCGAGATCCAGCCATGGACGACGCAGATCACGAGGGACCACGGGAGCTAAACGGCGAGGAACCATGGCGCCGAACACAATAATCTGCAAACACCCGCATCATTGACATGTATGCTTCGAACGGTTGATCAAGATAGCGATCACTCAGAATCTGTTTACAGTTAGAATCACCGCACCGGGAAACCCTACATAGCGTCGATAAGCCATGAGTTGTGTGGGTGATGCATTGTCGGCTGTCCATGGCAACGGCGTAATGGCGGAGTCGTCGTACAGTAGATATTAGCTGCAACCCGAATGAAGTGATCCAAGCGGGCGCATCTTCAATGGAAAAAAACGGGTCGTGTCCTGGGACGGCAAGTGCAGCCGGGAACATCTAGCGGCCAGAAGAATGATCAGATGTGTCACTATAGTACTGGGCAGCCACTCACAAACACCCTGTATTCCGTGATTTCACTTCGACGGAGGTCGGCAGCTTCTGCGAACATGATAGCGGAAGGCAAGCTGCGCTGACAGTTTGATGCGCGGTCAACTTGCCGAGACGTGTGATTGGACAACTAGCCGAGTCCCAGTCCCATTATCCATACCTCTCGTTGTTACTCTGTCTGCCCAACGATTTTTTTGCTGCGAGGTCCATGCGGTTACTGGAGATGTAGAAGATAGCACTCGGGTTTCGGACATATGGACGCGCGTGACCAGGTTTTTGAACGTACATTTCGACGCTCTCGGGCTCGACAATCTGGATGACAGTCTTGATGACTCCAATGTGGTTACCCTGGGCCAGACCGTTGGTCGCGATCCTGATGATCTGGCCCCGGGGGTCGTTGGTGATATCTACCAAAGTTTGTGCCTTGTCGTGGGGCCAATTTAGCCCAGTGTGGGTGCGAAGCAGTGCGAAAGTCGCGATCCAAATTAACGCCGAGAAGACTCTTCAGATATGACTTCAAGTTCAGGCAGTGGACCAGGGAAATGGAGGTGCCAAAGATGAGAGTCTTGTCTCGATTGTTGAACCCACGCAATCTCGGGGAACACCCGGCCGTCGATTCCTGTGTCGGAAAAATCAAATATGAATAATATGGGCGAATCTGCCCGTATCAGGCTGCGTCAGGCCGTCAGGTTCGCGGGGGGCTAATAAGGACCAAAAAATATACGACATGGGCTGATCAGGCCTGATGGCCTGACGGGGCTTATACACCCTGACGAGGGCTGATCAGGATAGTGGCGGGAAAAAGGCAAAACTCCTACTCCTCCTTGGAGGAGCCCTCATTCACATTGCTACTTCACTTGACACCCTCAATGATTTCTTGAGTCTATATTATTTACTACAAATTTACTATCTACAATGAGTTGAACTATCTTAGTCAAGGAGGTGCACGATGGAAGGTCGTCACATGAGTTATGTACCTTGCCCGGGGCACCGGGTCCAGCCTGAACTCCCTGAATTTTCGCCGTTATCTGTAGGTCTTTTAAGTGCATTTTTGAACCACTTCAACTTGCACATTCACCGTAAACATATCCCGATTTACTTGACCCGTTTGCTGTCTTTTTGTGTACCCTGGGAGGGGGGAACCTGACCATACCTGACCGGGACCTGACAGGACCTGATATGGTGCCCCCAAGAAACCTGATCAGGCCGAATATGTGTTGATATCCCTGTCAGGCTCCGTCAGATGCTGATAAGGGAAATCACACTTTTCCGACATGGGTATAATCAACGGAACAATAACTGGATATCAAGCGCCGAATGAGGTGGAACTCTCCCCGATTCACGCCCAAGGTTGCAAAGATCACATTTTGCACCTTGATATCGGCGAGAAGACTGGCAGTCAGTCCAATAATCGGAATGCCGGGACAGAGTCTGCTGGAAAGCCTTCCGAAATGATTGGCCCCAAGATACGGGGAGGTGAATCTCGTCTACACCGAGTGCGCAAACCTGGTCGTAGAAAGGCTCGAACACGAGCAGGTCGCAGAAGCCCTTCGAGATGAGCTACTCCAGACCAAGGATGAGCATGGCGATGCCCGCGCGAGCCTTCATCCACAGATCTTCGCCGCGCATCCAAGCTGCGGCAACGGTATCCGAATTTATTGTAAGGGCAGCGACACTGAGTTTTGCCATGTTCTCGTCCTTTGATAGGCCCAATGAGCATGGCAAAAGGAGGAATAATTGAAGGACACACCATCTGTTGTTCGATAGAATTTGTTGGACACACGACTACGATTGCCCGGTCCTTCGGGAACTTCATGGCGGGGCAAAGTGTTGGCGACTTCGAAATGGCAATCATGACCAGGATTGACAAGAAAAGGTAGGCTGTCTTGCCTGAGCCGGTTGGCGTAACGGCTACGAGGTCAACGCCGTCGAGAATCTTGCAGATTCCGTTGATCTGGTGTGGTGTGGGTCGAAATGGGGGAGTACTTTCAGAAGGATTTCACGGGCCAATTTGAAGCCTGGCGGGGAGGAAAACTTGAAGGCATGGCCCGTGTGCAAGATTTGGAGTAATATAAGCAAGAGAGTGGGTACAAAGGCGCGGGCTGGCGCGCACATTGCTGGACGTGTGAAGAAGGCTCAACTGATCCGTAGTAAATCCCTAGAAAAAGTCACCCCTTGATCACAGGGCCGAGTCCATGGAATAGTAACTGCCACATCTGCTGATTCGGATGGGCTATATACTCGGAACTCAAGGTGAACACTCTGATGAATCAGGTCTATGATGCTGGAAACTAGGAAAGATGTGACCCGGTTCACCTCTGTTCCAAGGATATGATACAAGAAAGAAGATATCATGGATTGTCGGCAGAACCACCAATACCATACCATACCCGTGATGTCAATCTGGCAGGCAAATCTAGAATGACAAATATTGGAAATATTGTTGATTGCTGGACACCACCACTCTGGCCACGTGCTATAAATCCCAGTACTACGAGTAGGTAGATAGGTAGGTAGGTAGGTAGAACTACATGGCCGCACCCCTTTGAAACCCCAGGGCCCCACAACTATCTGAGTGTACATGGACTAGTATACACTACAGTCCTCTGATCCCGTAGCCAAGCTCACAGACACAATCTCCAGGACTTTCCACAGGAGAACTGAAGAGTGAAGGAGTTCAATGGAGAAGCAATTAGTTGAAACACGGGGACCTCCAAGAAAAGCTCAGGGTGGTGAAATAAATCAGATTGAACTCATCTCCGATGAATCAGGCCCGTGATGCTGGGAACTGAAGAAGATGTGACTCAGTTCATCCCGCTGTTCAATAGAGATGGTGAAAATGAAACATCTCGAAACACTGCCCCAGAAACTTTATAAGAGACCCAGGTGCAATGTGATGGCATCTCTTTCTGAAATGCCCGGCCCACTTACTGCTGCCAAAGCCCGTGTTGACAACATCACAGCTTATTTGACTCCTGCCTTGACCATACTGGATGAGCTTAATGATGCCTTTGGCCTGTCATATGTACAGCCCATCATCAAGACGACCCAGGCTCTCATCGTGGGAGTGCAGGTATGTGTTGCAATACAAATATATTCCCTGACTGATAAGGAAGTATAGAATGTCAAGCGAAACAAGGATAAATGCTTTCAACTTGTTGAAAACATCCATCAAATTCAGTATTCAATCATTCAGCTGCATTTGAGGTCTGAAACCATCAGAACTGGTCCTCTCGCAGTTTTTGAGGCCATTGGAGAATTCACAGTGTATGTAAACACTCATTGCTGGAGTCTCTTGATAATGAGTTTATACAGAACATTGCACAAAATATACATGTTCATTCAGATACAGCAGGATGGGAACAAAATCAAACAGTTCTTTCACCAGACTGAGGCCAACAGGCTACTTAAAGATTGCTGGGCTGGATTGGACCTGGCCACGGAGGTGTTCAAGGTAACATTTGGCTTTGAAATTCCTTGAGCTGGGATGTGAACAACCCCACAGGGCCAAGTGGGAGTAACAGTCTTGAGGGATGTTATGCAGGTCAAAACTGAAGCAGACAAAATGCACAAAGAACTTCTTGAGCTCATTGCAGCACTGTCCGATACTGAGGGCACAATGTCAGACCGGTCCTCATTTGTAAGATGGTTAACACCACTGTGGGGAGCGATGTCAATCGGCCTGAGTGGGTGGATGCACTCAGGACGATTGACTGGATACAATCGGGCTGATGGATCGACTCAATCAACCTGAGCGTGTCAATACACCCAGGCCGATTGAGTTTTGGCCGATTTTGCTAGGTGGCCTGAGTGTATGTGTCACTCAGGCTGATGGGGTTCATGCACTCAGGGTGAGCGCTTCAGATCAGTCAGGCTGATTGTAGATTCACTCTCAATATAGGCCCACAAATCTACGTCCATTAAACTACATAAATACAACTGTATACTACGGCGGGGCCCTCCGCGTCGTCGCACCGTCCGGAGGGGGGGGGGTTATACCTACAGACAAGTCAGTAAGTGAACTAAGGGGAGTGAGACGAACACAAGATTTCGAGGGCGAGTCTTCTAATTTCTAAATCAGCCAAGTCAGAGCGGTAGGGATAAGTGGATTGGGAAAATACCCACATTGGCCGTGAAGAGCCTCGACCGAACAGGGACGGGTAAGTTTTGGGGCAGTCATATAGTAGAACTCAAAGCTTACCTTGGTTGAAATGTGGCGGTCACTGACTGGCAAGGGTGTCCGAACACGCGTGGATAGCGCGCAGGATGCCACTGGTCGGAGTCCGATGGCGGCAAAGTGATGAGTTGGCAGTAAATCTGGGAGAAGCGCGACTCATCACGTTCGACTCGAGTCGGGGCACAGGGGAATTGAACATGGGAATCGAACTTGAATTCGGACAAGTCAGAGTTTGGATGGAGACGGACTTGAACAGCCGAGGCTGGAAAACGATACCTATGGCCGCCAGTAAGTTCGGGAGGAAACATCCAAGTCGAAATGAATGCTACCGTGATTTGACTGCGGGTCAAAATGAAGCAGGCGCGGAGGTGGTGGAGGTAGAGCGTCACGGGAAAGAAGTGAAGGAGCTCCGGCACCAAATGTGCTGTCAAGTCAGTGCGATCTCAACTCGAGGCGGAGCGGGACGTACATTCGGCCTCGGGTTCCAGCGTTGATTGTAAGTGCGCGTACCTAAGTGTAGCGCCCGACGGCGGATTAGCATCGGTAAATGGGTGCAGACCTTGCGAACTTACCTCGCACTAAACTCGCGAAAGCGTCGAACGCGCCTAATGACGAGCTGGAGTCACGGAATGATAGGCGGGAGTCGACAAATAGATCCACGACGCACGAGTGAGTATGTACCCCCGAGCCCCAGCCAAGTCCAACTGCGATGAAAATAGATGTGCGGCCATTTTGCGAAGCACCAGAGTGTTCGGCCAACGCTCCAAGGTCAGCAGGGTAGGTATAGGTTGAAGGGAAAGACGCGCCGTTACTTGGTGAATACATTCACAGATTGGGGCGCTGGAGAAAACCGGCACAAGTGAGCTCGAATAATTAGGTAGAACTCGAAGCTTACCTGATGACACCAGCTCGTCCGCGCACCGGGAACCAGCCCCAGCACGACCGCCGTCTGGTCCTACACCCAATCGGAGTGTCCAGTGCAGTCTGAAGCCCTGGACATCGGATGAAAATGTAGCAGATGAGCAGAGTGTGAAGCGTCCCTGCATTGAAATCCAACCCGAATCGGCGCCGTGTACCGGACGGGACAAGAGCGCCTGGGACTGTGATAAACTCGAAACCATGGGTCAGGGAGAAACACATACATCCTGTGGAATAACGAATGTCCGGGGGAAAAGGTTTGACGGGCACGGAGGATATGGGAAATGTTAGCGTCGGCGAGGAGATTTGGATTGACACACACACTAGATTCGACTCGACGTGAACTTCATACCGTCTCGTACGTGCAAGGAAGCTCTGTTGGGCATAAGGACGATGAGACAGGAGAATAAATTCAAGCCCGCACCAAACTCAATTTAGCGCCACCCAAACTCCCTTGAAAACATTGTATCGACAAGGAGCGTGACACGCGAGAGAAAGCCCTTCAGTCCCAGTATCGGTGAGCGTGCGTCGATGTTGACGTGCGGGAGCGTCATCGCGGTGGCCAATCCCGTGCAGCGAGTGCAGTGTAGAGCAATGGTCATGAGCGCAGAGGGTGTGGGGCCGGCCATCCGAGGTGGGGACGATGGATGGGCACGAGGTGAAAGTGGACTGGATGGTTGCGAAGCGGGGAACGAGACGCAGCCCACGCGCATATTCCAGCCCTTCGAGCGCGTGGAGGTGGTAGATTCAAGAGTGGAGGGGGAGACAATGGAGATCAGGACTGTACAAGAGGAGAGGGAAGTGGAAGGCGGTCTTGAGGTATCGTGCAACTAAGACCGTATGTTCGGCGGTGAGGAGGGACGAGGTGCGCAGAGGATGGATGAGGTGGGAAGTTGCGGTAGGTGTCGGATGCAAGGATGGAGTGTAGATGAAGGGTTACGGGCGTATTAATGGACGATAAAGGAGGAAGGAAAGGCGCAGAGGACTCACACCTCGGGTATGACGATCGTCGTCCAGCATGTCCAGCTTCCACCAGGCTAAACTAAACGTCCATCTAGACCACGAATGCACGGATGGGACGTTACTTTGTGATCAGTCTGCCCAGAAGCGCCTGCACGTTCCGCACTCACTTGACGTCGGCAGTTTGAGTGAATTTCGCAAGTCCGGGCTGTTCAAACGGCTTAGGAGGCTGCTATATATGCTATGCATGGTATTTGAGTTGTCCTGTAGCGCGGTGGAGGCTTCGGTAGCGTCGTGGGCGTCCTTGTTGGTGGAAAAGGGAAAATTTGCGTATTTTGCCGTTTACCCGGGATTGAGGGCATAGAATGCGCCGAAATCGGGCCCAGAGCGCGTCGGGGGATGTTGTTTCCAAGTTGGAATTGAATTGGGGGCAGGGAGCGCGCAGACAGAGTCAAGGAGGGAACGATGGTGATGGCGGGAGGAGAAAACGCGAGGTGTCACGCGTGACCAGTGCGTTCCAAACACCCACAAACCTTGCCGTTGCTGCGACCGGCACACGAAGTGAATGCAGTACCGAGTTGGCTTGTGCCAGAGAATCCAGCCTGCGTGAAATCCTTCGAACCAGCAGCATCAACAACCGATTGGTCGCACAAAGTGGTCGAACATCGAACTTGGGTTGAAATTGTAACTTGAACATGAACTCGAATCCGGATGAATTTTCTTTGAGTCAGAATACACTGAGAACGCCGGGAAAAAAAGGAGATGAACTGGTGAGATGAGATGCACTAGGAAGAATTGTCACTATAGCCCCAGTACATATGAAACCTCCTGTTGGTTAGGGTAGCCTCAACGTTGCATTTACTGGATCAGTACGAGAAGAGTCCAATTACACGGGGGGTTTTGGACCGGGTATCGTAGAAACGTTTCATTGAGGATGGCCTCCACGCCTTTATGACCTGCAGTCGACAACATCGTCGGCCAGATGATTACAAACTCACTTTCACACTGGGGGCCTTGGTTTGGCCTGCGGTGCGCCTTCTCTGAGGCTTTGCACTGGCCTTTTCCTTGAGCTTCTGGGTGACCCGAATACGTACTAGGAAAGACCCGGAAGAATAGCGCAATGTCAATTTTCAACCTCAAGTGGGGTCCAGAATATCTGGTGGTGGATGACGATTGTAACACAAGTCTAGGGTCACACAAATCAGACCTGGCTTAGAGCTCGAGAAGGAGGGTAAATATATTTATTCGGAAACGACAAAGCCCGACGTAGCAGCCCTTTTACTCAGGGATGTGATGGGTGCATGAGACGGAAGGGGTAACTGGAATCCTGGCGATCGCGGCGCGCAATGTGTCGAATATCAGGATACGAGGAAAGTTGACTATGTGAACAACTTGATCGATATTCAGCACGGGTACGTTATCAGAACGTCAGGTTGAGAGGCCGACACACCGAACGACACCCTGTTCCACTATGTCTAAAGGCTGCGGTGGCCAGATGGATTCCGGACACGCTACCTTTTGGGCTGCTCATATTCCTAAGGATGAAGGTATTAATCCACTAAGGGACCTAAGAAAGGGATGGATTTGCGTAGGACGTGCAAGGTCGAAGAGCTTTGCCTAGTTGACAATCCGAGGAGCGCGCACGTACCGTGATTCACCCCTGGATGGTCCTGAAATGGACATTGACAACTGCAGATTCAGGACGTGCTCTTTGCACGCATCAAGGCCAGCGAGACATTGAGGACGGCGCGTGGGGTTCATAAGAAGTGGATCGAGCTCGAGGAAATGACTACTTACCTCCATTGAAATCACGCCTTGTCCATCCCGATTTGCGCTGAAAGATTCAGTTGAACGACGGCCGAATGCCTGCCTCGCGGAATGGTCAATATCAAGGAGAAATTCAGCAATGCAGGGAAAGAACGTCGCAGTCCATGCATATCGATCGAAGGAGCCTCTGAGTAGTCCTGAGCTACTTGGGTTTGATGACCCAGTGGTTAGGTGGATCTACATGACGACGACGACGTGGACGCACCTCAACTCAGATATATGTTCCTTCAGTCCGCAAGAGAGGTTCAAGACTCTATCAAGCAATCACAGTGAAGCTCAGTATATAGTTCGCAGATGAACGAGACGAACCTACCATGTTTGGGGCGCAGCTCTGTTCAGTTGTCGATGTGGATGACACGGCATCTGTCGGCGTCGGAACGAGCGGAGAAAGAGAGGGTCCAACCCAAACTCCCAGAGCAATGTCAGCTGCATGGTCGGGACAGATCAAACAACGATCGCAATTGACCTTCCTAACATTTCTTAAATTCGAGGGCGGTTTCTGCGCGGCGTCCACTCTCAAATGTTCTACGCAAGTCTCGCTGCTGAAGTGAGTCTATGCAAAGGTGGTTTCAACGACGGGGAGAGTTCTTGAACCGAGAAGAACTTGAAGGAGTCCCCGCACCTGCAGGTTGGTCTGGTGGCGAAGATGAACAAGAATGCCGGTGTGGTTCCGACTAAGTGCGTCGCAGAGTAGATGGTTAACGGCGGGTATGGGATTCAAGAGTCCTGGCGGTCCGCTTTCCCAAATTCCTTGCTCCCTTGCTCGCAGTCTCCCAGATTTGGACCCAGATCGTTATGAGCCCAGACCATCTGGTCGCAACCAGTTAGAGCTCATCGAGAGCGCCGTCAAATGTGGCCGCAACCAGCTATAAGATCCAGCCTATATTGGAAGTTCGTGTTGGTGGTTTGATAAATAGCCGCGTGGAGGCCGTGTACGATTACACACAGTCCTGGGGAGCCTAAGGTCGCTGCGCGGGAACTTGTTACTTAGTACCAGCGGGGCTTTTAGGCCAGGGTGGCCCGTGGGGGATTATATGGGGAGGGATGCAAGACTTGTGTGGTTTAAGAAGGATGGGAGAGTTTGTGCCGTCCTCAAGCAGAGGAGCCTCGAGTCGCGGTGGGGTGACGGTCGGAAGCAAAATTCTGACGGCCATGATTGGCAGCGCCAGCCGACGCAAACAACACCATCCCGAGTGCTTCTGTCCCCCTCCGATTGGTCAGGGGAAGTATAGGGAGCCATTGGTGTATTTGCATCAGAAAGCACTCAGGCTGAGTGTTTTGGACTCAAGTGTGTGGTTTCTCACTCAAACCAAGTGTGTTCAACTCAACTGTAAATTCACCCGCTCAAGCCGAGTGACCCGAAAATCAATCAGGTCCGGATCACTCAGGCCGATTGATGGATTTGCGTCCTGATTGACCTGTCAATCAGGATGATTGAACATCCTTCCCACAGTGACACCTTTGTTGACAGCAAATCATAATCCTCAACTAGGTGCCTTATAAGATGTCCAATAGCTCACAAAGAAGGTAAGCTAAGAGTCTGCTGTGTATATATGTGCTTGATTCTGAATCTACATGAAGCTCAAACTCACTTTCATTGCTACCTTCAAAACCACAGATATTCCATGGCCGTGACTCGGAATTGGAACATATCATCAAGGTTCTGGCCCAGAAAGCACCAAGGATAGTCATTCTTGGGGGTGGAGGAATGGGGAAGACATCCCTCGCAAGAGCTGCCCTTCATCATAGTGACACCTGCAGCAGATTCCAGGCCAGATTCTTTGTCAGTGCAGAGCCAACAACAACAGCCGTTGAGCTGGCTGCACTGGTTGGCCTTCACTTGGGCTTGGAGCCAGGGCCAAACCTAATCAAGCCAGTTGTTTGGTATTTTGCTCGGCAAACCAGTCCCTGTCTTTTGGTCGTGGATAATCTAGAGACACCATGGGAGCCCATGCAGTCCCGTAGTGGAGTAGAAGAGTTCATCTCTCTTCTTGCTGATGTGAACCATCTTGCCCTAATTGTGGGACTTTCTCCTTGTTATATGACGCAGTGCACTGACCACCAGACAGATCACCATGCGGGGTGCCGAGAGACCGGGCAAGGTCCAATGGACTCATCCATTTTTGCTTCCTCTGCAACCCTTGCAAGATGCTGCTGCTTTGCGAATCTTCGAGGAAATAACAGATGATCCTCATCTCAGCGATGAGAAAACCCAACTTTTGGAGTACACTGAGAACATCCCTCTGGCATTGGATCTCATGGCCCATCTTGTGGAATATGAGGGCCTTTCCAATGTGCTTGCCCGCCTGCAAACAGAGAAAACAAGTTTGCTATCCATTGGTTATGACCAGACTTCAAATATGGATACATCCATTGCACTCTCCCTCTCTAGCCCACGCATTACCCATCAGTCCCGGGAGTTGCTCAGTCTCCTCTCAATTTTACCAGATGGACTCTCTGATGTCGAACTTGTTCAAAGCAACCTCCCAATCGAGGATATTCTGTCTTACAAGTCTGTCCTCATTGCCACATCTTTGGCATATCAAGATACCAAAGGTCGACTTCGGTCGCTGGTACCTATCAGAGAACATGTTCGACAGCTCTCCCCACCTCCAGAGGCTCTTGTACAATCACTTCGGAAGTCATTCCATAACCCCTTAGCCCTGTATCAGAAGTCTAATGACCCGCGTCTAAGCATGGTTCTTGCCCAGATCACTGCTAACCTTGCCAACCTTGATGAGGTTCTACAATGGGGGTTGCAACCCAAGTCTCTCGACCTTGCTGAAACCATAGAGTCTACAATTACTCTTAACTCCTTCCACCGAATGACCCGGGCTGGGAGAACACACCTGCTGGACGAGATTCCTATTCATCTCTGTGATCCTCGACAGAGGGTACTCCACATTATTGAATGTTTGAGAGCCCCAATCCAGACTGAGAGGTTGCTCACAGAAGGGCTGTCACAATTTAAACACATCCAGGATCCAGTACTTCGAGGTAGACCACTACAATATGTGTAGGATCATGCTGCTAATGCTGTTTATCCAATAGGTAGATTGTATCATGCAGCAGCAAGAGCCTATGGACTATCAGGATTATGGATGCAAGGCCTTCAATTGCTTGAAAAGGCACTTGCACTACCAAAGTCAACTGAAGATGATACCACCATGCAGATCAATTGCTTGACTGAACTTGCTTACTTCAAGTTGCGGAGTGGGGATTATACAGCTGCATTGGTATTGGGAAGACATGCCAAGCAGCTTGCCTATCAGGCAACCAATCTCTGGACAGTGTCAAGAGTGCTGGATATGTGTGCCATGGCTTTGACCTCTCTTGGTGACTACCCCCGTGCGATGACGGAGATACAACAGAGCAAAGAGTTGCTTACTCTCGGTGGCATGACCAAGAACAGTGAGATGTATACTATGTTGTTGAACTCTCAGGCAGAGATCCATCTGTGTAAATCTGAGTATGCAGAGGCCAGAAGGATTCATGCTACAACTTTGCAGAACTCTAGTCTTGAACCAAGCTCTTACTGCTATGTTCTTGCCCTCCTGAATATTGCACAGATTGATGTAATCAGCGGAGCAAGAAAGGAGCTGGTTCATCAAAGCCTGGACACAGCTTACAAAGCATGTATTGGTGCACACCATCTTCGAGAACAAACTCTGTGTGGTCTGCTTTCGGGGCATCTAGACTTGATTGAAGGGAATCCAACCTCAGCAAGAGTATTGTTCCAGGATTATCTCAAATCAAATCTTGGGAAGGACAATGAGGCTGTGCTATACTGCCTAGAGCAACTTGCTGATGTTACCCAATGGCCCACTGAGTTCCATGGGCAGGGGAAGTGGCCAGTGCTTTACTTATGCCAAGCACACAAAAGCAAAGACAAACTGGGGCTCTCCAAGGCACTACGCTTCATGGCAGATCTCTTTAGAGAGGACAATGAGGTCACAGCACAGAACCTACTCACTGTTGCACTGGAAGAATTCACATTCATGGATGTTCACCGCAGCCGAGCACAGTGCATGTTGCGACTTGGTGATCTTGCACAGAAGAAGGGCAAGACTATAGAGGCAGCAGAATTTTGGAAATCTGCTCGACCACTGTTTGAACTGTCATTGCAGGCTAAAGATGTTGCTCACGTTGATGAAAGGCTTACTGCTCTTGCACAAGCCCTTGCAGAACTCGCAACACTCCATGTGCCAGAGCAAGATATTGGTTTCCAAGAGGAAGATGGACCAAGGGCCATGCCAATCTGATGCTGGACAGCTGTTCAGCTCATGGATCTGTGTTGTATATATTCACTGCTACTTCACTTCTTATTCCCCTGTATTTATCTATTCATAATTAGTTCTCAAATTTATTCATGTAAAACCAAAAAACCCTACAGCAAGCTTCAGCCAGCCCCTGGTTCAAGACCCCAGATTTTCATGTGTGCTGAATTGGTCTTATCTGTACAATGAGCAGAGCTGTAATACATGACAAAGAAGATGTGCTAAGATCAGTGATCTACACTGGTTGGGAGATTCAATTTTGTCAACACAATTTCCACTGAAAAGTGTCATTAGTTTTCCATCCATTTTTCACTGAAACCCGGCTGAAAAACTCAAAATATTTTCACTAATTTTCCGGCAACAGGTGAAAACTCAAAGGAAAGTCGGAAACTGGTGAAAATGTTTCAAGTTTTTCGGGTACTTTCTCAGCGGAAAATCTCTGAAAAACAAACAATATTTTCCACCAAAAATTTTGGTGGAAAATTTGAATCTCCCACTGGTTGAAAGATTCCGATTTTCCAGCACAGTTTTTTAGTGAAAAATCTTGTTTGTCTTCCAGAGATTTTTTGCCAAAAGGTCAGGTGGAAAATTCAAGAAATATTTATTCTTTCCCAAGGTGAAAAAATTGAAAGAAAGTTGAAAAATGGTAAAGATGTTTTGAGTTTTTCACCTCACCTTCCAGTGGGAAATCAATGGAAAACCAAGGAGATTTTTCACCAAAGATAGTCCTGGAAAATTTGAATCCTTCAACCAGTGTCCCAACCTATGGCGGTCAGAGTGTCACTTTAATAAAACACACATAAATATGCTCTTTTCGTAGAATTTTATGAGGTTGAACTGCAAAATTCCAGATAAGAAGAAAACTTTCATGTCCGAAAACATCTCCAGCAGAACACACATACAAGTTTCTGAGGAGAGTGAACGGAATTTGGTTGAGCAGTCAAGTTCTTGCAGTCAGTCCAAAAGTTTTGGTCGGAGAAGAAAAACCCGTCTGAGGAAAAACTAAAAGTTGAAGCAGAAAAAACTAAAAGTTGAACCACACACTCTTTTTCTTGCCGCGCACAACTTCTCTCAACTTGAACACAAAAAACTTGCGGAGGAATGCGGTGCTAACCCTAGCTTGATGGAGTGATCCGGCGGATCTCCCAGTTCTCGGTTTGCCCTGCAGCATATTTCTTGCTTGCCCAACCAACCTCATCACACAGTGCCGAACGGTTCAAATGGCACCAGCAGACAAATTGAACGTGTCTAAATACAACAATTCTCAATCGATGTCCTCCTGTGAACTACTGGACGACACGTCATCCCCCCCATCTTCTCGGACGGGCTGCAACTCCAGGCTGTGTTCCAGGGCATCCAGTCCTTGAGCAAACAAGACTGCACGAGGCAGCCAAATGTCTCGAGGAAGCTCCACCACTATTTCCTTTCCCCTTGTTCCCGGATTGATCGCCTCCATAGACGGGTAAGATCCATCTTCCCATTCATCCTCGATAACCCCGTAACCCTCTGGAACGAGGTTCAGCTGAACAATTTCCCCCAATGCCCAAAGAAATTTTCCTCCATTGCGCTCGAGTGGAACGGGTTGCGATGCCGTGCCCCTTTGATGGCCGGATGCCATATGTTGTGCGCCAAATCTTCTTCCACGACGGTATTCATCAGCTTCATCTACCCATTCATCTTCATCTTCATCATCTGGATGCCCCGCACCCGTCTGCCCAGGGTGCCGAACCTGAATTGGACCCTCAACACCATAGTATCTTTCGATCGTGTCGGGATGAAGTTCTTTGAAGGGGTCGACAGCGTGTACTCGGTCGTCCATGGTATAAGGAGGGTGAGTTGGGAGAGGTGCGTAGATAAGAGCGTATAGGTGGGGGATAGGGCAGGAAAACTGACAAAGGTGAGTCGGAACCTGAAATTGCATCAGTGGTCTCACCGCACAAATTCCATCGGGAAATGATGGCACCTAATCAGCTTTGACATCCCTTGACTGAGACGGCAAATTAACAGTGGAAGGGGTTTCAAGAGGGCTTTTGGAAGCATGGATCGGTCAAGAGGAGGACTATCTAAGGCACGCCAGCTCGACACCATTGAACCAGACCATCTGTGAAAGCAGAGTTAGTGGCCATCAAAAACACCCACCTGGTTTACTTGTCTGTATGTGAGAGCAAGTGTTGTGGTTAAAGTGTCCTGTCCTCCAGCAGTTGAACCGCCACAACGAAAGGGAAGCTGCCGAGTAGTATCCGTCGGATCATTCCATCAAGCTAGGGTTAGCACCACATTCCTCCGCAAGTTCGTTGTGTCCAAGTTGAAAAAAGTTGTGCGTGGCAAGAAAAAGAGAGTGTGATTCAACTTTCAGTTTTTTCTGGTTTGACTTTTAGTTTTTTTGGTTCAACTTTAGTTTTTCCTCAGATGGGTTTTTCTTCTCCCACCAAAACTTGACCAAACCTTGACTGCTCAACCAAATTCTGTTCACTCTCCTCAGAAACTTGTATGTGTGTTCTGCTGGAGATGTTTTCAGACCTGAAAGTTTTCTTCTTATCTGAAATTTCGCAGTTCAACCTCATAATATTCTACGAAAAGACCATATTTATGTGCATTTTATTAAAGTGACACTCTGACCGCCATACCAACCTGTGAATAGCACCAAGAAAGACCATCAGAAATTTTCACTTGCAAGTTGGTGACAAACGCTAGGACCTATCCCACATAGGCCAGGGTAACACATTGACAATCCTTCAACCAGTGTTCCAACCTGTGAATAGCACCAAGAAAGACCATCAGAAATTTTCACTTGCAAGTTGGTGACAAACACTAGGACCTATCCAACATAGGCCAGGGTAACACATTGACATGTGGCCGTTGATTTAAACAAATTAATACAGTAAATGTAACGTCTATTTAATTTACTATACGCGAGACGTGGCCTACGGTCATTTATTTTACTTATGATTCCCTATGTTGAGTTACTGTTTGTACATATTAGTTACGCACACTGATGATGTAATCTAATCTAACTTTACTCTAACTTCGATGGCATGAACGACGACTCTGAGGGACTCCCCCTCCCTCCGGACCCGCTGGATGCCTGAGCAAGCGTATAAAGGCTCACCCTCCTCGGGGTCACCGAGGCATTGTGTGGGGACGGGGATCCCTCCTCGTCGGCCACGTATAGGTTGCAGCGCGACTCCGGTCGCGCTCACCTACTCTTCTCCACCTGCAGTTAGCGCCTTCCGAGACTGCTCCTGCAGGTAGGGCTGGACGCCGTACCGTTACGGTAACGGCCGTATACTATACGGCGAATTACGGTTACGGGAGGGCCCGACCCGTACCGTATAGTCCTTCTAAATTGTGCTGCCGGTACGGGTACCGTACCGTTACGGCCGTATACGGGTATACGGGGTACTTCGACGTGTCGCGCCCATAACCTACAATATATAGACACTATTCAGGTGCAATGAGGTTACAATCATGTTTAAACACTCTTCACAATATTCAGCAGACTTCCAGTCACTTGCTTCGGATGTTGGTTCAACTCTTGTGGATGGTTCAACTTCAACCATGATCCTGATTCCTTCCAATTGCGGAGCCAGTGGGGCTTCTCTGGTGGTTATATGCCTTCAGAAGCGTGCGTTTTCGCTGGGAGTCTGTTGGAAGAAGTTTGAAAGTGACGTTGGCTAGTTGGCTGCCGCCGTGCTTCCTAATTATAACTGCCTCCGAGGTGGGGCTTGGCAGCATCGCATGACTGAATCTGTCCACAGAATCACTACGAATGGTAGGTCCAACATATTTTGAGATTGAAACCCGTGGATTTGCTGCGACCACTCGCGCCGAGGGTTTGATGGCAGTAACGGCCGTATACAGCCGTATACGGCCGTGACGGTACGGTTTTATACGGCTACGGCCAGGCCGTTCCCGTACCGTAAAATCTAGGTGGCAAGGGCTGCCGGTACGGTACGGCTGCCGTATATACGGCACCATACGGCCGTATTTACGGTAACGGCGTCCAGCCCTATGGTCATGTCAGCGAGGAGTCAATACAATACAATACGGACCCAGTAGCGGATGGCCCGCACCCACTGCAATTACTATGTGTACTCTTGTAGCATGTTGAGTGGGAGTTGCTCATTCGATTCGAGTCTGGGTCATTCGATTTGCGTGTCGGATTTTTTTTTGTCCCACGGCCGGGTCGAACGAGGAGGACCTTCCAGAGAGCAGAAGAGAGAGTTTGTGCGTTAGGGTACGGATTTCAATAAGAAAAACCCAGTTCGCACTGCACCAGTTGTGATTTCAACGAAGATTGCAGCGGCACCTCAATCGTACCTTTTTTCGTTTGTCCCGCGCTCGGTTGATGTTTTATGTAGCCTAGGCGCCCGAAACCAATGCCATGGATGGCCTCAAGGGCTGGCGCGATGTACACAGACCCCGCTCGGATTGTATGTACGCAACAATCGAACAACGCCGAGATGCCCGAGGCATTCTTCTCACGGTTCAATCCGACGTCATCCCATTATACGCAAAGGTGAACGAATGTGAGTCCGAACGCGGATATCTTTCACTAATGCGGACTTGAATGCAGATGGATGCCCTGCTGCTCGCCGAGAAGCAGCCACGCGAAATTCGGCCTTGAAATGCAGCGACTTGCGCGAACTACCTGATGGGTAATGATGGGCACAACATTCAAGAGTTGAATAAGACTCAGTAGCGGACGGTCCGCGCCTACGACTACTCCATGCGCAGCGGTTGCTCGTTCGACTCGAGCCTGAGTCGTACAAGCGATCGAGGAGCATTTTTTTCCCTCCTGCTCTTCCTTCTGCGTGGCGTTGGAATTCTGAGCAGATTGAGGCCGGCATTTTCTTGTCCGACATAAATTAGTGAGCATAGAGTAATGTAATGTAATTTTGTTCCGGCTGATCGCGAAGTTACTTACGATGGTACACCTAAATATTATCGCCCTAACCAATCCACGCAGTCGCGGATGGGCCGCAGTTAAATGAGAACTACCTAAGCCGGGGAGCGAGCATTGAAAAGAGATGTTGGGTTGATGCAGTCACGGTGCACATTGATCTCCGTGGAATATAGCTGATGGCCGTCGCGGCATGTTTGCTGTGTGTAGGAAAATAATTGCGAAACTCGGGAGGCCTCGCGCTCCCGCTGCTTGTGACTACTGCACTACTGCCTATTGTATGGGCCATATAGTGTCCAATAAATAAAAAACTGAGATGACACCTAAAAGTTGAAATCACATCAAACCAAAAAAAGTTGAGATGACTACTACGCCGGAAAAAGTTGAAATGACACATCTGTTGAAAAATACACCCATAGCTTGCCCATACCAACTCACTTTGAGAGGAAGTTGTACTCCGCTTATGATGGCTGCTCCCCTCTGGCTGGTCCACCTTACGATGTGCGTCGCCATCTTGCTTGCCCTCCACCGCCACGAGCACTACGCGCTCACTGGCACCCTCGCACCCGCCAAGGTCCGCAAAATCCTGCACCACATACCTGACCCCGCGCGTACGCCCGCAAAGTCAAAGAAACTGCCCGCGGATCGGATGATGAGATCAATCGGAGGCAGGTGCATCGTGCAGTAGTCCTGTCCAACACTTGGGTTTTGTAGCCTCCAATATGGTGAAACACCATTATGTTCATTCATAATTTCATTGCTTTTGTGTCCTACCATCATCCACGCCGGAGCAGGGTTGAACCCAGGGCCCCAGGCCAAGGGCATAGTACCAGTCTCTTGTAAACAGGCACAAGTCGGAGCGCCGCACGACAACAAATTAGCTCGTACCTCGCTATGTTGTACACAGTTTGGATCGGAGCAAACCTCCTCCGGAACCACCTTTGATGTCTAGGATACTGTGATTGATTCTCTGTGTGCTTGGCCGGAGAGCTAAATTTTGCCCCTGTCATTATCCAGGAACTGCACATTTGAGCGTTTTTACCTCATGGTCATCTGAAGAATATGTACCATGTCAAGTGTCATTTCAAAAATATTTGGTGCAACTGGTGCCTTTTCGACTAAATCTCAGGGATTTCAACTAGTTTTTATTTATTGGACAGTATATGTGCCATACTGGGTGACTTTCCATAACGATTAAAGAACGTTTTCCGAATATTTTGGAAGCTTTCCGACCAAACGCCGCGACAGGTGTCGGGACCCCATCAGTTCGGGCACAGGAAAACGTCAGGAATCTATTCGAATATATTAGAATCTGAAGGAGGGGTCGACCCCCCCTCTTCAGATTAAACGAAAAAGAATAAACTACTTTGGCGGTACCCAGCAACTTGCCGCCAGTTTCTTCGACGACTGAGTGGCCCGCCTGCTTTGAGAAAAATGGAGTGAGCTTACGATGCGTTACGGAGTCCATTCCGTTCTTCCTTCGGTCAAAACGGCACAAGTCATTTCTTCTTTCTTTTGTTAGAAAAATCCAGTGGTTGGCACGTCAGCTGAATATTCCCAAAGTGGCCAGCATCACTGGCACTCTCAAACAAGCTCAGAAAGGCGCGAAAATATGCTATTCGTTATGGAAAGTCACCCACTATTGCATCTGAATAACATGTCCGATAGATATCTAGATAAGACAGGTTGAAATGTTGAATCAAAACCGAAAACGGATTCGGTGGTTGGATTCGGACAGCTACAACGGAATTCGGGCGGGGATCAGCGGGAGACCGTACCCAGAAAGAGTAGTATAACGGCAGGCGGTATATATTGTGGATGATGAGCGCCCGTTTACGACACACTAATACGGTTTGCCCCAGTTTGCCCCACTTGATCCCGACTGCCAAATAGGGCTGCCACCCGTGCCGTGACGGGCACGGCCGTCGATTCACGGCCCGTCGATTCGGAGTTTTGAACTCCAACGGGACGGGACGGTCAACGGGACGGCCGTCGCGGCCGTGTCAACGGTCGACGGTGTTCAACTTGTTTTGAGTGCTCTGTTTGACGGTAATTTCAGCCCTACATGTTGTATTATAATACTGAAACACCTGAGAGGTATTCCCTGGGCTTCTGGACCTGCATGAACCAGATCGACGCACCAAACAATTGCTTTGGTTGAAATCTCTGGCCCGGCCCAATTTGGATTGATCCTCCGGCAATCTCGGCTGAGGTCAGATACCTCAGCAGTAGGTCCCAGGACGCAGGTAAGTGTCAGAGAGAGCGGAAGATACACAAAGGTGGCCAACGAAACATGGTAGAGCATTATTTGAACGGAAAACTCGGCCCATAGACCCGTGTACCGTCGGCGTGCCGTGACGGCCGTGTTTCGACGGCCGTTTTTTGGGCGCGCGAGAGCTCCCACGGCACGGGCACGGCACCCGTTGACGGCACCCGTCGAACCGTGGCGACGGTAACGGGCGGCAGCCCTACTGCCAAATATTTTCTCCGTGCCTATTGATCGCAAGTCCGAGTCGCCGTCACCCACATCTTCCTGTATCCGCCCACAGGCACCCACCTACCGGCCGTAATGGCCTCTCCAGAATACCTCGACGCTTGGATCGCTGGCCCCTACGGAACGAACTTCTACACCCGCACCTACCGCGCCGCCGCCCCCAAAGCGGTGCTGGTCTTCGTGCACGGCGCCGCAGAGCACTCCGGGCGCTACACGGAGCTACACAAACAGCTGCTGCTTGCGGACGTGAGCACCTTCACGTTCGACCTGCGCGGATTCGGGCAGACGGCGCTCCACCCCACGCACCGGAGTGCGACGTCCTCGTACGGGAAGACGGACTGGGAGCGCCAGTTGGACGATGTGGAGTGGGCACTGAAGCATGTGCGGACAGAGCTCCCCGAGCTGCCGGTGTTCCTCATGGGTGTGGGGATGGTGAGTGAGTTGTTTTTGTGCGAGGGCTGGCCTAGTTAATTCTTTTTCGTGGATAGGGCGGTGGAATTGTCCTCGGTCTTCTATGCGACGTCGAGCGCGCGAGTAACCCTCTTGTGGCGGGCCTGGCTGGGGTCATTTCGAGCGCGCCGTGTATCACGCTGGCAACACCCCCGTCGCGCCCTCTCTTCTGGCTGGCGTCCGTAATTGCACGGCTCGCGCCATACACGCTCTATCCGGGACGGAATAAACCCGAGGTTGGTTCAGTTTTGCGAGCTACATTTCCTTGGGAACATACCGGAGCTGAATTCGGCCACAGCAACTCTCCCGAAACGCCGAGACAAATGCTTCCTACGATGCAGACCCCTTCATCATGTCTCCAGGGAGTTTTCGAAGCATACTAGACACGCTATCTGCGGTGCGAATGTATTTCGGCCCGAGTGTAAATATGCTCAACGGCTTCTTTCAAGGGTCAACAACTCATCGACCAGAGTTACGCTCACTGGCCAGAGACCATGCCGGTAAGTGCTATGCCGAACCTCGTGTAGGCGGTTGATATACCGCGACCTAGCTATTGCTTTTGCACGGCGAAGCAGATCTGGTGCGCACCTTCCGCCTCCTTCAAATCTCGTCTCGCAAATTGATCCCTCCACAGATCAACTGCTCCCAGAGCACGTCCGCGTTGTACGAGAAAATTGTGGCGAACGATAAGAAGCTGATAACCTACCCCGTGAGCCCGAATTCTGCGCACTTCGACTTGACTTTCTCTTGCAGAGATTCTGACCGCACAATATAGGATGCTTACTACGAGTTGCACAATGAACCAGAGGGAGTGAAGGAGAAATATCTGACGGATTTGGTGGAGTACGTACATGAGCGCGCGGTTACGAGGCCCACGCCGGAGGATGCGGAGAGAACGATTGGTTCGTTAGAACTGTGAGTGTATTAATGTAGCAGAGAGGCGAAAATTAATGATACACGCTGAAGTTGAAATTTTGACGAACAGTTCAAAAATTGCTCTTCCAGGTTCAAGTTCCGATAGTCGTCGATTTCGCAGTGCATGGTCCTGGATATTTACTGACTCGTGGCATATCTTTGCGCAATTGAGACTCCGAGTTTGAGAGAAGTGCCACAAGTCGGGATGACGGTGTGACATATGACCACGTGACGTTCGGATATCACCGATGGCAAAAACGCAATTTGACCAGAACCACCATGTCGACCGCAATTCGAGACGCACCAGTGCCATTCTCAGGCGCGCCAGACCCCGACGACTCCAACCCCGTCCCTGACTTCATCCTCCGCTCCTCGGACGGCGTCGACTTCCACGTCCACAAGCAAATCCTCGCCTTCGTCTCTGTCTTCTTTCTCGATATGTTCGGCTTCCCGACCGGGGGGTAACGCGCCGACCGAGATCCAGCGGGACGGAAAAGACGTCCTGGCCTTCCCCGAGTCGTCTGACGTGCTCTTCCGACTCCTCTCTGTGGCATACCCCGCGCGCTCGCGGGAGCAGTACTCCTTCACGCCAGCGGACTTGGACAGCGTCTGCGCGGTGCACGAAGCGGCGCAGAAGTATCAGTTCGTGCAGGCGCAGAAGATAATCACTGAAATGCTGCTGGACCCTTCGTTGCTAAAGGCTTCCCCCCATCGCCTATTCGCCATCGCGCTTTTGCGCCACCTGCCCGAACTCGCGGAGCAGGCGGCGCTATCTACGTTGGACCAGCCGCTGGGCCCGGCGGACCTCGCGTTTCCTGACATGGCGCGGATCACCTGGGATAAGGTGCAGAGACTGTTCGACTTTCACCACCAGTGCGGCAGCGCCGCGGAAAAAATTGTGAGGACCACGCGTGGCCCCGCTGGCGAGTCGTTGATCGGACACGACGGGGACCCTGACTTTGTGAGTTGGAACATGGAGGCATGGGAGGCATTCCCCTGGTGGGAGGAGCGACACCATGGGATATGTGATCCCATCGACCACCGTGACTGCGACCCGGCATACGGCCACGACACTCTCTGCACGCCCAATTGGTTTTTCGACCACATCACCCGCGTTGCCGGAGCAATCCGGCTTGTTCCCAGTCCAATTACCCTTGACGCAGAAGTGCTGGACATTTTGCCGGCACAGGCCGATATCGTCGATTCCTGCGACATCTGTGGACCCTCTCTGGACAGAAACCTGCGTCAATTCGCGGCGCAGCTGGCACCAGTCATCATCCAGTCGAACAAAACGATTGGTTTATATTTCCTTCTCTGTTCGCGGCTATTCCTATCTCACCTGTATCTTTCACAGCGGCGGCGACCAACTTTCTGTAATGTACGGCATTCCTTGAACCGAAATGAAATCTCTGTTCCCCGACGTCGTCACCTGGTGCTCTTCCCCGATTCAGCGGTGAAGTCGCTGGAATGTCCAGGGACATCAGCGCACCTGGTCGAGGGCCGCCTGAGGCATGCACAAACGTTTCCAAGGTTCGTTAAAAATGGGTTGAAGAAGTGTCGAAGACGTCCAGTTCCGGGGGGGTTTCCCCTGCTAAAAATGCAATCTTCAAGAGTAAAGGATCCAAAGGTACAGTCTTTATCCCTTTTCCTACCTTCCTTCTCCCCTGGATTGAGCCTCGTCGAGGCTAACCTGTTTCGGTTATTGTCGCCGCCCGTTTGGTGATCTCCATTAGGGCTGCAACAAACATATGTTGGCGGCAAGCCGGGGCCCGGCGGAGAAGGCGACGCATTGGATCTCTTCGATCGGACCGAATCCCCTGACTCCTTTCTTTTTTCCACTCTCATGCGTCCATGCCCCCCTCCATCTTCCACCTTCTCTGCTGCTGCCTACGCCCCGAGCTCGCACCTGAGGATGATCCCACCGTGCGTATCCTTCCTTATCCCCCCTCAGTCGGCGGCGCAGCGATTAACCGGAAGCCTCAGGTCATCCCCACCGAGACCTCCCACCTCCTTGCGAGCTCAGCACTCTCCTCGTGCGCCTAAGCCCTTCTCCCTTCCTTACCGCCCATTTTTGACGCTATCGCGATAGTCCCGGGCTCCCCGAAGCCACGGCCGTAGACCACCAGGAATTCCACGATCGGATGGGCACCATCGTGCGCTCCAAGGAGGGGTCCGTCCTCCTCCTCTCCTCAACCTAAATTCTCCCTCATCAACCCAATTTCCGAGTAGAAAAATGGTCAACCTGAACGCACGGGTACCGTTCACGCTCCAGACCGTCCCGCCCACGTCCAATGTCGTGTCCTCCGAGTCCGAGCCCTCGTCATCGCTGCCGACCCCCACGTCGACGGGTCCCCCCGCAGCGGACGCGGAAGCAGCGCCGTCCCGCCACCCACCCGTGCTCACCATGACCCCCGCGCGCTCGCGCCTGTACGCCGAAAGCCGCTACTCTTCCCCGTCGGGCTCGCGCTCCTCCTCGCGCCGCCGACCCGAGCTGAGTAACCGCCACACGTACCATGCGTCGGGCTCTGGGCCCGCGTCTGCGATCGAGGGGAGCGGTGCCGGGAGGGCCAGGCAGGGATCGTTCGTCGAGACGTCGGCCTCTGAATCGGAGCCCGAGTCGGCCCTTGAGTCGGAGCGGGTGCGTTTATATCCCCTTTTCAATCAATGTCGCGCCGCCTGCTCACTTTTTCCCTCCGTTTGTCTAGAGGAACTTACCAGCCGGTGTTGGGATCGCTAGTAACGCCAAAAGCGACGAGAACCCGGCGATGTCCATTGCGTTTTCTTGGAGTGATACATGACACTCCTCCCTTGTCCTCGTCCTCAATGTGCGGTGCAATATGTATGTATGTATGATCTCACTACTTCCCTGGGCCCGATAACTGTACTCCTGTTGTATGTGCCAACGTATAAACTGGTTCTTGGCCAGCCCAAGTCGCGATTCGAGGACCCCACCGAACGCTGCGCACGCAGTTAATGCTTTCTTATCGGGTGCGGAAATATTATTCCTTTCGGCCTAACTTTGGAGCAGATTGGCTTCCTACCCACAGTCTTACTTCGATCCTCAACGCCAAGGTAGCTCGGTCCAGTCTACGCATCAACTCCGTTTTAGGCGCGTTCCGTTTTCGAGCCTCTCGTGGAGCTGAAACGAAAACGCGGGAGGTGGAAACGATGAGGGTTTTCCCGCCGTCCAATCCAAGTGCTAATCAATCCCTGGAACGAGATGACCGCAGCGGGTTGCCGACTTGGAGCATCCCTGAGCTCGATCGGTGGGCCCTGACTTTATCTGCAGTATTCAAATACCACTCGGCGGCGTCACGATAGGTGAGTAGCACGTCCAGTATATGGAACTAACTTGAGCCCGGTGCGCTGGTCTTGGAATTGTGCCGGGTAAACATGAACTTCACAAATGGACGTAGGGCGCATATATCCTCGTCCGTCATCCTCCTCAATCCGGCAGCTACCTTCAATGTTCTTCAAGTCTAAGACCAATCACACACAGGGAGCGTTGATTTCGAAACAAACATAAGCCTCGTTCCCTGACTGAAGGAATAGGTCGGTGAATAATAGTCTAGGACTAGACTTCCCTGAAGAAGGACTTACGCGGGCGGAGCACAGGTCCTCCCTGAGTATTCACGCCCCACATATCATTATTTATCCAGGGCGCGAATACTTAGAAACCAAGAGAGGGAGGAAGTTCTGCGTCTGAACCCACCCAGTCCTGCCACGGTGAGTTTTGCGCGTCGCGGCAGATTTATACGGGCGTCCTGATGAAACGTTGAACTGTGGACCGTGTGATTCAATCTCGACACTCTAACAGCTTTTGAACCGGACCCCACCCTCGTGAGAGGAATTTGTTGGCGCTGGGATTCAACAGCTTCATGGTCAGATGTGAACGGTGTTGGGCAGTGTAGAGCGGGTTTGTGTTGAATAGCTGTTGAACGGTGCACAGCTCCGTTGATGGAGGTTGAACCACGGGGAAAATAACGGCATTTGCTCTGCTACGGAAAGGGAGAGGCAAGGAAACTCTATATGGTTTGAACCAAAGAAACGCCAAAGGACAGATTTTCTCTGCGAACGGCCAATCAAGCCGGCCTAAACCATTGCGTTGCCTGGTTCGGCCGGGCAGAAAAATCACGGAACATGGTTGTCCTATTGTTGGACAAAGCTGGAACTCAGGCTAATTGCTTCGTGCCACTGATATATTACCCTTCCGTCCCGCTTTCAGGTGGCGCCCAACACCTTTTTTTTTGCGGGCATCGACCTGAAACTGTTGCCGAACCAGCAACATCGGCAACACCTCCAACGGGCCAGAATCCTGGGCCCGAATTTCCACTCGACTTTATTTGCAGCCTAGACAGTAGACTTATCCTTTCTGGAACGTTCTCATCCCTGCTTTCCGGTCTGAACTGTACCGGGAAGATTACATTTGAATGGTTTCTGACATAGCGTGAACTTTTGATTGTGTGCGTCTGATGAACACGATATGACCCGCACTCTCGCACAGCCTCGCGCAGCTTTCCTTTCTCCACCATCCACCATGTCAGTACTCCCACTTTCGACCCAGCAGTCCTACCTCATTATCGGCGGAGGGACGGCTGTTGGGGAGCAGGTCGTGCAGCAACTCCTCCGACGAGGCGAGACTCGCGTCGCCATCTTTGATGCCCAACCCCTCGTTCCCGACGTAGCTGAGCGCTATGGCGGGAGCGTCCGCGTATTCGTGGGCGATATCTTGGTGCCGGAGGGCATCGCGGAGGCGCTCAAGTCCGTGAGTTCAAGCTTATTTGTGGAAGCAAGCATTCGGATGCTCACACCGTGGCGCAGTGCGAAGCGACCTGTATAATCCACACGGGGATGGTGATGACCCGCATCGCCATCGAGGGGCGCTCCATCTCCAGTTCCACCCCGCCCTCAACGCCCGCTGACGACAAGAAGAAGTCGAAGGAGCTCGTCGAAATACACAAGAAGGTGAACACGGAAGGTATGCGTCACGTCCTGGCGGCCGCCCTCGAGCACGGCAGTGCCATGCAGCTGGTGTATGTGGGGAACGCCGACGTCGTCTTCAATGGCCATGAGCGCCCGATGCTCCGCGAGGCCGACGCAACGCTCCCGGCCAAGCCCTGGGATGACGCGTTGGAAGGGCACTCTCATGGCGAACGTATGGTGCTCAGTTACAACGGCATGAACGAGCTACGCACAGCGGTCATTCGCCCGGCCGGGGCCTTCGGGTGCGCACATTCACTCCACCAGCCCCCTCCTACTTAGCTGACTTCTCACACAGCCCCGGATTCTCGGCGTCCGTCCCCCTCCGCCGAATGCACGGAAACCCGCGCTTAGCCGGGGTCCAGGTCGGCGAGAATACCAACCTCACCGACCGGACGTTCGTCGCCAACGTCGCACATGCAGCCATTCTCGCCGCCGACCGCCTTGTGTCGAGCCACCCGCAGCATGCCGCCACCGCAGGCCGCGCGTTCTTCATAACCGACGGCGCCCCACGCCCGTTTTGGGACTTCATGCGCGCCCTGTGGACCGCTACAGGCGGGACGGTGCCCCCGCCCACCAACGTTGGGAGGAACACCTTCTTGCTCATCGCTGGCGCGCAGGATATGTTTGCGCATCTACGCGGGGAGAAGTCGAACCAGTGGAAGAGGGCGCGGTTCGTGTGTTCTACTCGGACGTACGATATCAGTTTGGCGCGGGAGGTGCTTGGTTATGCGCCGATTGTGTCGCACGATGAGGGGATACGGAGGACGGCGGAGGTGCGTATTTGGTTGACGGAGGTTCCAGATTGCTTACCGGCGTTTCTTCTAGTGGTGGCTCGAGCAGCAACTGAAGGCATGCAAAGAGAAACGCGCGATCACGGACACCACCGCGGAGGATGAACTGCCAGCATATGAGCGCGAAGAAGTTTCGTTACTCACTGAGAAGAGTCCTTTCTTCTAGAGACTAATCTGTATTTGTATCATGGACTGAACGACGAATGTGAGTACTATCGTAGTAGGACTTCAGCGCCCGTGTACACTTGTCCTCAGGCCGTCGAGGCGGAGGACGATGCCGCCACAAGCATGCAAGCGCGGGAATCCGTTCGTAATGACAGTCGTTGCCCGAGGCTCTCTGTGCACGGTAGGCACGGCGATATGGGGCTTTCGAGAGAACGGCACGGGGGCGAAGAAGCAGACTTCGAACGAAGGCTGGATCTGGACTTTCTCGGCGAGGAAGCCGTCGAGGAGCGGCCATGTGCAGCGGCTATAATCGGAAATGGACTCCAGAGCCCCGTCGTGGACCTCTAGTGTGAGCCGCTTGAAGGCAGGCGACTTCACGGTGCGCAGGACGGAGGGAAGCTCGTTCTGTAGCCAGCTATTGGAGGCGGGGACCAAGTAGAAAGGGCCGATGTGCAGATGCCGAAGGTGGGTCAACGCGCAGATGTCGTGGATCAACTCTGTGGGGCCAGTCAGTCTTCATGACCTCGACACAAAATCGGCAGTACGAACCTCGATCAACGGCACTGAGTAAGTGGATAAAAGTGACCTCCTCGAGACAGGTACGTTGGCTTTGCAGGAATTGGCGCAGCGGGGGCAGGTCAACGGTTTTCAAGGTACCGAGGCGGAGCTCCAACCGAGTGAGACGGCATGTCGCTGCCCAGTTTAGCCAACCACACAGGTGGATCACCGCTGTCGAATAGGAAATCGCAAGGGAAGTGAGTTGGGCGGGTGGGGTGACATATTCGGGGAGAAGGTAGGACGGAGGGGCATAGGGGACATGAGGGTTCACGCCCCAACCGCTCTCATGGTCGATATTAGTGTCGCGGATGGAGAGCTGTTCCAGCGCGGGGAAGGCACAGAATATCTGGAGAGCATGGTGGAAGTCGCCGAGCGAAGCGTGGTCGACTTCGAGATCGACCACATGTGGGAGAGACTTCATGAATCCGCGGCGTGGAGGGGCTCCGTGCGCGTCCCAGTAAGGTCCAGTAAGCCGCAAGCGCTTGACCGCCGTGAGGCGCTCCAGGACGTCCGAGATCATGTCATATTCATTGACACGTCCGCCGTTTTTGTGCAACGCCAGCGCCTGCACGTGGGGTACAATGGTGCAGTGCTGAGAGCGAACGAGCGCTGCAAATTTGGGGAGATTGGACTTAGTGAGGACGACGAGGTGGAAATCCCGAAAGAGATGTAGTCTGCTTCGAGCCATCCAGGCGCGACAAACCAGAGCGCAAGCTGCGAGATCCGTGACAACTCCGTCCTGGTGAGTCGCGATGAGGTCGATGATCCCGTCCGTTAACTCTAAAGGCAATTCAGAGCGTGGATTATCGGTGGGTAGAGGGGACTCCATGGCGTCAGATCCGCTGGGGCGTGAGGAAGATGGTGGTGGGAGGTAAGGCGGAGTTTTAGGGTTAGGGTCGAAGTTTCATCAATTCTCCCTGCCACCTGCCACCACCTGCCACCACCATCTTCATGTCTCCCGTTGTTCTGCCTGGACTGGCCCGGCTCGGTAGCTGGCCATCCTTCTCCGTTCGTTCGCCGTATCCTCTCAAAGTCTCACCGACCGCCAATGCCTACACGGGTGATTATCTGTTCAATCAAGCAGCTCTGGGGCGGTCGGGAGCTTCTCTCTTCATCTCTCATGCCACCCTCGCTGTCCATCACCTTTCGTTCTTCCATTCACCGAGACCTTACCGTCGAAGAGCAAATTCACCAATCGATGCAAGGAGATCTATCCGATTCCCATGTTCAAGGCTGCGAACCTGATGCCTCACTACCGCTCTCTAGCTCCCCAGGGTCGAACTTCCCGAGATCATCTTCGTCTCAGTCTGATAAATGCTCTATCGTGACACCCGGTGGGAATCCAGTCATTCGGCGGAATATTGCTTAGCACCGGACCAAGAGGCGCCAAAACGCAGGGCTTTGGCAGCAACAACAACAGATCCACTACAGCCTTTACCTCGACGGAGCAATGGGGTGAAGGTCTCAGATGCACCGTGGCAGCATCTTTCATTTTGGGAGAACGCCACCGATCGTCAGAAGTCTGTCCATCGATTCTTCTGTTTCCCTCGATGGAGTGGTTATTAGCGGGTTGCTGCTCTCAGCCCGCGTCTCCGCCCTCCCACCCACCCAGCGAGCGCTCTACACACCATGCTGAAGGCCGCCCTCGTCCTCCTGGGTCTGGCAAATTTCTGCGAGGCGGCGCAGATGAGGCACTTCATCGACGACTTCAGTGTCCTCGCCGTTTACCAGGACGCCAACTTAGATCGGAGTTTGGAGGGATTCGCACCGAGCGAGGTGAAGGACGGCACAATAACGCTCGTTACCCCCAGCGGCACAGTCCCAGCCACAATCAACATGAATTTCACGGGTGAGTCAAGTTGGGATTCACAGAAAATCGCGATTCATGATGCGCGTATTGTGGAAATAGGAACAGAAATCGAGGTATACGTTGCGTACCCTTCCGGCCGCCCAGCTTTGGTGCCCTCCGCCTTTTCGACGGTAATTGACGGTGTCCCCGCCGGCGGCTGGGCTCGCGGGAACTCATCGGACCCGTTGAACGGATTCCTCGCGTATCACAACACTACATTGGTGAATCGGACGCACAGCATCGCGGTGGAGATCCAACCAGGCTCTGAGTTATACTTCGATTTTGCGGTGTATACGTGCGTCGCCTTCCTCTATTTCCTGTCTTTGTGAAGCTCGATCTCATTATTTTCGCGGCAGATCCTTCGTTCCTGACCCAAGCTCTAGCCCCAGTTTAGCGCCACCGGAAAACACCTCAGGCCCGACAGCGAGCTCGCCGAAAGACAGGAAGAGCGTTCCCGTCGGTGCCATCATCGGTGGCGTCCTCGGCGGACTCTGCTTACTTGCCTTAATTTTGACGCCTCTCCTCCTTCGCCGTCGAGCACGGGCGCGAATGCGCGCCACGTCGAACCAACCAATCCTTACCCCATACCTGATCGACCCCCCCAACGAGAAACACGGCGCAGTTACCATTACCGGGAAGGGCTCTTCGTCCCCACCACCAACACCACTGCCATTCGTCTTGCAATCCCCGCGGCCGAGGGTCTCGAAATATACTAACGCAGTGTCCGACCTGGAGCCGGGTTCGCCGACGTCGGATGTCGAGGACGCGCAGAGTCCGCTCTCGCCCACGGGTCATCCCTCACTGCTGCTTGTGGCGGGGGAGGTGCGCCGTCTGGCGGCGTCGCTGCAGCGATTGGAGACTGGGATTCCGGAGGCGCGGGATGGGGGTCCCGTTGTGCTTCAGCGTCCGCCGGCGTACGGGAGTCGGGAGGGTGAGTTTAACTGAGGTGGTTGAAAATGGGTGGATGGATAGACAATGTGGGCGCATCGTGTATGTAGCTAGGTTAGGACGAACATTGTAAATGTAGTACTACTTGTTAAATTCTCACTCGTTTGGAAGTCTCATTAACCAGAGTTCGACCCGCATTCTTTTTGTTTGTTAGTTCAAGGACAGTAGACGCGATTCCCAAAGTTCCCTCCCACACATAATGCCACACGCCTCAACCGGTCTGCTTTCCAGACAGAATGTGAGAGGCAAGTATGGGATTGTTTAGCATCCGCGGAGGAAGCCAAGGGGACAATGCGAGGTTGATGCGAGGCTCAAGATTCAAAATCCTTTCCCACGGTTGATTTTTCTGTTCCAACCTGGTTGCAACGAGACTTTGCGACCTCACGTTCGAGTTATAGCGCTAGTGTCTGGATGGGAGTAATCCAAATACCGACTATGACCACGGGGTATGTGGCCAGCGGACCCCTCCAGCCAGATCCACAATCTCAACAAATTTTAAACACCCCCGGCAACTAAACGGCAACCCAAGTCGACCCGGATTCCCCTTGTAGCCTCTGGGCGGGATGGGCACGATGGGAAGCACGGTGGTGACGGGCTAGTACAGTTGCAATTGGGGCGGATTCGGGGGATGATCCTCCGAGTCGTGCCACAAGATTCATTGATCTACCGAGCGCAGCGGGTCATATTTCGGCGTTCATATCGATGCCCACGGTAGCGCATCCGAGGGTCAGCACGGCACGTAAGGAAAGGAACGCGAATGGGGGTGAGGGACTACAGTCAGCGGGCCGCTTTCGCAGTGAAGTTTGAAGGCCGAACGGCTTGAAGTGCCGGCGGCAACTTTGGCGCGCAGACTAGTACTAAGTAGAACCGTGCGGGTCTCGACTCGTATGTATGTAAGACAATGGAAGACGTATGACTATAGTACGAGGACGCGGCGTTTTGCCGTCGCCGACATCGCGCGAATTTAGCGGTGATGTTCAAGGATCCCGAGAGTTGGCGTTCATGGGAAATGGACAACAAGCGAGCGAGGCACGGAGGCGCGTAACAAGAGTACATAAGTATTTAATTCGTTCAGGCCGCATAGCCGACGTTACGGATGAGAGTGCATTCATTACAAGGCGGCGGAATAACAACGCCGCTGGTAATAAATTCTAAAGCGCGGGAAACGCGGAGGCGGACTTGCGTCGCTAGCGCGGTCAGTTAGTTACAAACTTCTCGGATAAAAGGAACATTTATTGGAGATTGGAATTCTAGCAGTTCCCATGTCGCGGAGAGCGTTTGGTTCAATGGTTGTGACCCTCGTCTCCAAGGGTTCTAGCACGGCCGTTCCGTTTGATAACCAGTGATATTCGGCAGAAAAGATTGTACAATTCCGACTGCCAGCATCCCCGTTGCTTCATGAGCCAGTCTGGGCAGCAGGAGCCTGGGCTCAGCTCTTCCAGACGGATTGACAGGAGCGCGCCGAGAGCCGACTGTGTTCCTCTGTTGCCGCGGTCATGTGATCGCGTTTCGATGACGTCACGAGTCGCTCATCGCCCTAAACGCAGCACTCCTCTTTCCTCCTACCACTACAAGCTTCGAGGTCAGTCCCGCTCTCCCCTCTGCCTGATTGTTTCTGCTTTCGGCGCGTCAGACGCGTCTCCTCCGCTCTCCTTCATTGCTCTGTGTGGCGCGTTTCTGGTCCTATGGTCGGAATTGACTCGGGGACGGTACTTGACTGCGTCTTGCGTTCAAGGAGCACTCGTTTTCCTGCGCTTGAACGCGGTTCCTTGGTGTCTACTGTTGCTCATGCTCTCCAGCGTCGGACATTCTTGTCCTTGGAGCGTATGTCTTCCTCCTCGTGCCGGGAATCTCCATAGTCTCTGGAGTAGTCACGTTTGTTTCTTAGCTCTAGTGTCCCTGTTTCGTGTTCTGTGTCTTCGTTCCAACACGGGGGGTTTTCTTGGACATTCTACCCACTCTACCTTTCTTTTCCACTCCCCCATCTATGGCAGCCACTGACGCACTTCCAGGATTAACACCTTACCACTATGACCACACAAAGAAAACCCGCCTCCGACGAGGACGAAACTTCCAAGGTCGTCCAAATCGGGCGCGCAGCCGGCTCCGCCGCCGTCTCCACCTTCCACGCCATGAACGACGCCGAACCCTGCTACATCCCCGGCTCACGCTACTCCACGATACGGCACACGCGCCCCTGGGTGTACTACCAAGGCACATCCACCGTCGTACCGATATCCATCCTGGGGAGCGCCCCGCTTCCTGCGGACCGTACGATTTCGCTCCAGCGCCGCGGGTGGCGGACGGGGATTTTTGGGTGGACGGTGGGGGGCTGGGTGGGCGGGACGTTGGGGAAGGAGATGGACGTTACGCCTGCGTCATCGGGGTATTGGAAGCAGGTCGAGGGGAAGAAGAGGGCTGTGGTTAGTCTTCCATACTCCCGTATTGAATTTAATTGCCTCGAACTAACTCATTCATTTTTGACGGGCATGCAGTACGACAAAGAAATCCACGACTTCCTCGACTCGGCGGGCGCACCCAAGGACCACCGCGTCCTCGAGACCGACTTTGTGCACATCCCCGTCGCCGCGGGCGACGGCTACTTCCGCCTCCTCATCAGGTCGAACAGCAGCGTCCTAGCCACCACCGCGTCCTTCCGCGTCGGCTCCCTCTCCCTCAGCTCCGCCCACCCGCGCGGCGCCTCCGTCATCACCCTCGTCCCGGAAATCCTCCTCAAGAGCGCGTCCGTCACCACCAATACTGCCGTCTGGGCGGGCTTCTACGCGGCGTTCCCGTTCTTGAAGGTCGCGCAGATGCTGCCGGGCGGGAGCGACTGGGCGCTGCGGCGCGCGTACCAGCTCGCGGGCGGGGAGCAGACGACGCGGGAGCTGAAGGAAAGGTATCGCGTGGAGGAGCGGCGGATGCGCGCGGAGGAGTCGGTGTATCGGAATGTGCCATTTGGGTCGGTGGGCGTGAGGACTGCGTATGATTTGGAGGAGGATGCGAGGAAGGGGAAGGGCGGGGTTTGGTTCCCGCGTCAGGATGAGTGAGTAAAACACTGTATAATAATGCTGTGAAATTCGAATCATATTCACGGGATCGCGGCGACTCCAAGTACAGGGAGTGATTATTAGCCAATTTGTATAGTACGCCATCGCAGACTGAATGTCGCGACGGGGACGCGTCTCGGCCTGTTGTTGTTCATCAACAACCAACGACGGGATCATCGACGACGGACAGCGACGGACCTAGCCCGCGAGTCGATCACCGTCGCAAGGTGTCGCAAGGATGTCGCGAGCTGTCGTCGTCGCCATCGCCATCGCCGTCGCGCTCGTGGGACGTATATGCGGGGAAGCCATAGCCAGCAGTCGTACGCTGCCAGCGCGCACGCACCGCCGCCTACCTCCCCGCCACCCCGCCCATCCGCAACGCCCACTCCGCCGTCCTCGCCGCCCTCTCCGTCTGCGTCTCCCTCTTCCCCCGCTTCCCCTTCCCCATGCCCATGCCCAGCCCCGCCCCTCCATCCTGCTGCACCCACTCCTCCTCCCACCCCGGCCGCCCCTTCTCTGGGTCTTCGTCCTCATCGTCGCCGTCTTGAAGGGAGGGTGGGTTAAGCGGGTGTGGGGTGCGTTTGCGCGCCGGCGATGCGCCGGCGCCGAAGGCGAATTGGGAGGGGATGTAGAGTTGGAGGCCTTGGACGTCCGTCTGGGGTTAATTGAATGGGTTAGTGGGAGTTGTAAGGAAGAGGGGAGAGGAGAGGAACGCACCGCCCGCCGCACTTTAACTATCGCCTTTGGGTCCTGTGCTGCGTTCTTCGCGGGTATCTGCTCCAGGAGGCCGTTCCACTCTTCTCGCGCGTTAAGCCTACATAAATAATATATATATTAGAGGAGTGGATTCGGGTCTGGGGAGGCGCAAACACGCACGTCGCGATGAGGCACACGCTGTAAAGCTTGCTGAGGGAGAAGTCCCAGATGAACATCAATGTCGTGGTCTGCGTAGCATACGCATAATTAATTCGGAGGAAGCGCAGGGAGGGAAGGAGGGAGAGACGCACGGGCACGAGGAGGAAGAGCGTCACGTCCGAAATCGCCGCAAAGGACGTGAGCGTGCCGGTCTGCACCGTGAAGAATATGATCTTGTCCGCGACGCTGTCCGTCTGCGTCTTGAACCCCGTTTTGTTCTTCCACTACTCCGCATTTACCCTCCAATTAGTAATTTGAACCAATGAAAGAACGGGAGGGGGGACGCACGATGAAGTTGACCATGAACGCGGTGATGAAGAGGTCTGCGAAGGCGGTGGACGTGAGCCAGAGGGTGATCTGGGGCTCGACCAGGTGGAATTTGGCGAATTGGGGGTTGAGGGCGACGCCGATGGTTGCGCCGACGCCGCCCACTGAGTTTGGTAAACGACCATACAAATATGGGTAAGCGTTAGGCGGGACGCACCGAGGGAGAGGAAGGCGACGAGCGCGACGAGGCCGGAGAGCCAGTTTGACTTTGTTACGCGGCGGATGCGCCAGGCCATGAAGAGCTGGACGGGGGTGGAGATGAGGACGGTTACGATGGGGTCTGAGGACGACTTTGAGCTTTGTTTCTTTCAACAGAAGGTGAAGATGAGCGATGTACCTGCCGCAAGGACTGAACCGCAAGAAGGTCTGGGTGAGATATCAAGCCTGAGGGACGTCGTCGACCACTTACATGTGGGCGAATCAATCAGCGCTGACGGGGAGTCTGCACTTTGTGAGTCACTGGTGGCCAAGCAAGGCGAGAGACCGACGACGTACTGCGTAGCTGGATGAGCGGCTGGTATATCAGGCCCACGTCACATATGGTGTTGATAGTCTCCAGCACAATTAAATAGTAGATCTGCACCGCCGCCGATGAATGCGTGTCGGCGGACATAACGAGCGAGATGCGCACCAGGTAGCGGATCCAGCCAAAGTCGCTACGAGGTTATGAGGTTAGAAACAAGCGGGGGACTGGCGGGGCGACGCACCCTTTGTATATCCGGAACCAAGTGTTAACCTGGGCGAATGTCAGGGACCTCTACAGCCAGCCAGACAAATACGAGGAAAGCGCACCTGCACGATAAATACACCGAAAAGCATCGCGTTCAGGATGACGCCGAAAAGGAGCGGGGCAAACCTAAGTCAGGTCAGCTGGAGACGGCTCTTGATGGGTGGGAGTAGCGAGCGCAGCGCACATGAGCTCGAAGTTGAACGGGGGGACGCCGCCATCGGCGGTGGGGAGCTGGCTTTGGCCAGCGCTGCTGGCAATGGCAGCCATGGGGAGGGAGCGAAACTGGCCACGAAGGACGGTGCTGTGTTTATATGGCCCATCATCCCTTGACACTTGATTTGATCGGAATCGCTGATCACAGCGTGGATCTCTGATCGACCTGCGAAAATAAGTTGACTGGGTCAAGTAAAAGCTACTGTAAGTAGCATGGGTAAGGCGCTCGCGGATGAATACATATCAACCAACAGCGTGCAGTCTTCCGACCATTTTCTGGCAGCAAACAGCAATTTTTGCAAGGAAATAATAAATCAACCCCGAGGTGAGGCGCCGACTCGCTAAAGCCTACATACAGTATCAGCGGGGTCATAGATCCCCATAGACACCGTCGGTCACTTCTATTCTAAATGTCGCTGACATGGCACCGGGAGCAGATGCGACGGTGCAGATCGTCGAAAATCAACCGCACTGCCATTGATGATCGACACGGTTGCCCGTTGCATCCCCAGCAATCCGCGCCGAAGAAGGGGTTTTGGTGGTGAATATTGAAGGTTCGACGTCGACTTTGACCTTCCCCAATGAGTTCTGCGTATCCGCTCAGTGCCAGGAGTTAGGAACCCATTTTCAACACGATGTTAAATCAATTGAAACAATTTGGACTTGAATTCCCAGTTCTGAGACGAGAACATACCATAACCTCTGCATTCAGCCGTTTCCACGGAGTTCAATGTACTGTCTAGTGCGGAGCGTATCAAAGAAAGAGAAATTCAAGTTCAACCGGCAACGGCCGCCGGAAATTCCCGTCGGGGGTCTAGACTTGGCACTGCCACCTGATCCGAATTGACCCATGAATGACCAAGCAACCTCCGGCTTCTTTCAAACCACCACACACGTCGCTCACACGATGGCCGCCTCGTCCTCCTCTTCTTTCCCCTTGGAATTTCCGGTAACCTAATGCAGGCACCCGTCGCACCGATGACCCACTCTCCTCGAGTCCTCTCCAGCCCAAATGCCGGCGTTTTCAAACGTTCTCGGAGAATTATTACCCCACTCGGTGTCGGTGTCCCTAGGCCCTCGGCGTACATACAGTTCTCGGCGCGCTCTCTCCTTACTCGCATATGTACGCGTCGCCAATCCAAGGGCGCCAAAGGTCCGTCCGTCTCACTCTGGCCCTTATGTACATACGCGCCTACTGTAATTCAAACCTCCAGCCAATCGCGCGCGTACCTCTCGAATCATCATCCCGTTTCAATTCACCCTGGTCCTCCCTACCCGAGCCCAAAATACGCCATTTTTGTTCCGCGATGGTGCTTGATACGCCGAAATTGCACCTCCCCGTCCCTGGTGGCCCTATCTCGGCGATCTCCTCCCGAGGCAAATAAGCAAAACCCCGTCCGGCGCTTAGGACGTCCGGTCAGGCGTGAGTCAGGTCCAGGTACGTATGATACGTACGCTGCGTGAATCATGCCTGCCAGTAATAATTATGTCGGCGTTAATTAAACACGTCGATGCGGTCAGGTTCGTTAGCTATATTCGACAACGTTCCTAATTTGCTCAGCGCTCATTTATGGCAGGAGTTTGTATCACCTCGCGACCGGCGCTGTAACTTGGGAGCTCGCTTTGCTTTGCCTTGCTTTGGATTCCCGCCCCCGCGGAAGAGCATTCCGTGGAATCAATACACCCCGGTGGTCCCCAAGTCACCGACTCGGACCTCGCAGTCTGCGGGTCGAGGGTCCGGAAATGAACTTGTGGACATCCCCCTCCCCCCGTCGGCGTAGGTGCGAAAATAGGTTGATTATGATTCGGAGAACAGGATTGCATGCAAGGTATAGGTATATGGTGGTACAAATGAAGAGGATGAAAAAAAAAAAGAAGAAGAAACCGATACGAAAGGGAGGCAAACTAAACTAAACTAACTGGACTACAGCAACTTGAAATCGCGGACAGTGTACACCCCGCGCTCAAAGGGGAACTCGCCGCCCCAGGCCTCCACGTCCCTTCGACTCGCCTCGAGCGCGATCGTCAAATCCTCCAGCGCCGCGCGCCCCGCAGCGCTCGGGACGACCCCGCCCTGCAGCTCTTCCCTGCAACTCTATAAACCAAAACGACAATCAATCAAAACGGGTCGTTTATTGTTGACGGAATGAACGAATGGATGAACACCCACCTGAATCGCCTGCGCAATATCCGCATCAACCATAACCAGTGCCTCCGCGACCTCCCCGTCCGCGGCCCAGCGCCGCCCGACGGTGGAGCGCACCACCACCGCCAGCGGCGCGAGGCTCGCGAAACCCATCCCGCTCCCGTAGAGCATCCGCGCGCGCGCGAGGCTCGCGAGGAGCTGTGGCGCGGGGCGGTCGCCTGCGTCGGTGAACGGCTGCGGGAGGAGGTCCGCGATGCTCGGGAGGCTGCGCTGGTGCTGGTGCAGGCGCGCGCGGGTGGAGGTGAGGAAGGCGGCGACGAGGCCTGGGGTCTTGGAGGAGAGCATGGAGCGGAGGATTGCGCGTAGGCTGCGTGAGCAGAGGTGGGTGAGTTGGACTCTTTCTTATGGAGGGGGACGCGTACTCCTCTGCGCTGGCGTTGACGAGGACTGTGTCCGCCATCGTGTTACTGATAATTCGTTATCAGATGCGGGGTGTGTGGGGGTGGATATGGGAGAGAAGGCAACGTACACATGGCCCATGCTCTGCTGCAGGGGAGAGAAAGCCATGGTGTTGGTGGTGAAGGTCATTTTCAACCTCCTAGTTTTCTGAGTTGCGCTGAGTAAGTGGGCGGGCAGGGGGAAGAGGGTTATGTACCCAGTGACACGCGCCATGGGTTGCTATATAACCTTCCCGAGCTGGAGGATCATGCGCCAGATCCAGATCCGATGCGGAGAGGTGTAAGTGCAAGGAGAAGGTCGGTGAGCTTTCAGTTCGCCGGTCAAAAAAGCTTTGATTACCGTATTTCATTCCATTCCCCAGACGCAATTTCGTGCCGTTGGCAGGGGAAGATCCCGAGGCGGGAATGCATGACCGCCTGCAAGCGGCCTGGTAGAACGCCGGCGCACCCAGCCGAGGCCGCGTAATGCAGCAGCCCTGCGAATGTTTCGGGGGTTTCAAGTTGTCGCCGGCAAGGTTCAAATTCAAATTCAACACGTCGCGCGCGGTTCGGCGTCTGAGGGGAAGACGGGAAGGACTTCTCGGTCACTCGGAAAGCATTCAGGACCGCGCCCTGAGTACCCGCTGTCGGCGGGGCATGGTCATGCTGACTCCTTCCACTCACTAAGTTCTTCAGCCAGAGAAATCGGCCCGCTCTGCGCATTCGGCATTATACGACTCCGAACGGTCCTTCTTCGCCACCGGCCGCACCCTCGAGAAGGGAAAGTCCTTCGGAGCACCTGGTTATCCTCTGCGACGGCCGCATAATCTGCTGAGGCGACGCGCTACCCTCGGCAAATATCCCAGGTCCCAGTTCCTCGAATCGCGGGTGGGTCCAGTTCTAATTACTCCTGCAAGCCACCTTCCCCAAGCGACGGCTTGTACTCGGCAAGGATCCAGTTCCTTCAATCGCGGGTGGGTTCTATTCTACTTCAGGCCCAGGTCGAACTAAATGTTCCTGTAAGTCACTGCTCAATCCCGAGTCTGCTCCTGGATATCAATCGCTCAACTGACGCCCAAGGTGCCTCGCGTCAAGCTTAATTGGCGGCACGAACTTTCGAAGCTTCGAAACATGTACAGGATCCGATAGGCGACAGGCAACAGGCGCCTAGAGAGCTTCGTCGCACTTTAACCTCACCTCTTGAGTCACTCACTCCCATTCCCAGTGATGATCTGAGTTCAACTAACCCAAACTTCACTAGGTTGCAAAACTATCCGCGTTGATCTCCACCACGCTGATCATTTCAACTTGCATCGTGATTGGCACTACCAATGTAATGTAGCCACCACCTAAATGCACAGACCAATCTTGAAGGAGCTATGTTTACCGGCCCCGGCGAATAAACTGAACCTGGCATTCGAACAAGATTGAGAGATTGAGGCCATGCGTGTGAGTTTACCATTCATTCATTCAATTTCCTACGCGGCATATGGGCGGGTTGTGCCCGTGGTCTGTGTCTCATTCCCAAAAAGCAGATTACTTAGATTGAGCCACAAGACCTACCGTCGGTTTTTAGCCCTCAACGCACTTGGCGTCGTCGGATCTTATCTATTCAGGTTGAACCCTCTTTCTCGCGTCCCAATGTGGCGGAATTACATGGTCCGTGAAGCCCATCCCATGCGCAGCACTTATCAAGATGTTCAAACTTCTCGAAGGAAGAACGACACCACCATGCTGTTTCCTGAACGTACGCAAATCTCACCGCTGTCACGCACCTGAGTCGACTGGAGAGCCGAGCGCGGGATCCCATCTCAAGCGAGGGGTCACAAAAAAAGAAACGACGACGGCGGCGGCGGCGGCGGTTCTGGGTGTCTATTAAACAATTCGCCGGTGGGATGCCCCCGCTAGCGCCACACCTCTGGACCCCCTTAGATATGTATGTACTCGTACTCGACGTCAACAATTGAATAAAAAAGTATTCCAATTGGACGGGGACGGCGTTCACGAGAGGCTGCAGGTGTACATGGAGTAGAGAAGAAAGAAAAGATCTAGAAAATATGTAAGTCGTCAAGGTATCAGCGATATTCCGCCCCACAGTCGCCGATCGTCTCGATGAGCTGCCGGCCGGCGCTACGCGCGAGGACTTCGTCGATTTGGGCGCGGTCGTCGGGGGTGAGCGCGAGGCTGTAGACTTTGCGGTTGTCCGCGGCGTATTCAGTGCATCCCAGGCGCGCGCCTATAAGTACGCAGGCAATGTCAGAACGATTGTATGTATGTATGGGCTCGGGATTGAAATGGAGGAATGGAAGAGGGAGACGGGTAAGAGAGACGCTCACCGATGATGACAGCCCCAACGGCAGGCTGATCGAGCACCCACCGCGTTGCGACGTTGGAAATGCTGACCCCATCGTGGCGCTCACTGATACCGCGCAGGACAAGGAGGAGTTCCTGGAAGAGCGCCCAGTTTCCCCATGCCTTCAAGATCATGTCGAGGTACTGCAAGGGCGGACATCATTCCATGAGTACAATGCAGACGTCCCACATGCGCCCGTCCGTACCTTGCGCTGCGAGGGATTGAGCGAGCCAGAGTAGGGATCGGGCTCGGGTTCCCCGATCCACTTGGCTGCGAGGAACCCACCACACTAGAGAGATAGACGTGTGAGGGGTGTGTCGCAAGAGCAGGAAGTCTGGGGGCTCACGAGCGTCCCGTACGTGAGCAGCTTGACGCCGTGCGTGGTGCATACACCCGCCATCGCATACAGTGCCCGCGTATCGATCAGTGAGAGCTGGCCGTGGCATATTAGTGTGGGTATTGGTATCAGGATAGCAGGCAGCAGCAGCATCCTAAGTGCGACGACGATATACGCATACACACCGGGATCTGATTCGAGACGATGGCACCAGGGAACTTGGTGCAAATTTCCTCGGTTCGTACCGCGTCAAAGTTGCAGAGGCCAATGACGGCGATGAGACCCCGCGCTTTGAGCTTCAGGAGGATTTCGACGGCGAGGATGTAGTCGTGGTTATCGTAATCCTGCCAGTGGAACTGAGGAGAGGTGGTCAGCCTATGGAGGTGTAGATAGCAGTTGTTAACTGGACTGGACAGACCTGGAGTAGGTCGACGCGCTCGGTGCGCATGCGGTCCATGCGCTCACGAACGGCGGCCTCCACGACCTCCTCCGAGATCGCAGTGGGCTTGAAGACGCACCATTTCGTGGCGCCCAAGACTGACTCGGGGGACTCTAGAGAGGAGCGGAATTGGCCCTGGGGGGCGGGTTCGTGAGCGGGGGACGGACGGCGAAACCGGACGACAAGGACACACGAATATAAGCTCTGCGCTCCCATAGTGATCGGCTGCAGTGGAGCGAGGTCAATGGGGAATAGTGTGGCGCATCATAAGAGACCCACCCTGAGGGTCAGTGTCGCAGTAATCGTAGTGAGCGGGGAGGTTCCTGGGATGTCTCGGTACGCACCATATCTGTCGTGGCAATTTCAGCATGAATTGAAGGCCATGTCATTGAGCCGAATACTGACCAAACGCCGTATGCCCGAGTTCGACGTGCCGGCCCATCGCCTGGCGAATCTTGGGCACGGACGCGCTGCCCCAAGCATTGCTCGAGAGCTGCCAAAGGCCGGTCCAGAGACGTGGCACCGTAAAGTCGCCGAGTTTGACCGTTTCGTGGGCGTCGGAGTGCATGCTGGGTGGGTATCGATTGTCGACGATGCACGGGTGTCACAGGTCGTTACCGCTGAGTCGGCCAAGAAGCAGAGCGTTCTTGCCAAATTAGCAATACTTATACGAGAGCGTCCGAATCCAGAAGGATCAGGCTAGAAGCTGATGCGTGAATCGACTCCGGATACTAGGAAGACAGCCGGAACCCCTTACAGGTAAACGGTCCTCTCGTCTCCATCCATTGTCCCCCCAAATTAACATAGTGCGAGCTAAGACCGCAGATCCGAGGCCGCTCTGTTTCTCCAGATGAAGATGCAATGCGCCGCCAGTATGTGTTTCGATTCACCATCTTGAGGCGGAGTTCGAATTTCTTCATAACGCCGAACCTGGCTCACGAAAGGGGAAACGCGACCCTGCTCGACGTCGGCACATCGTAAAGGCTTGCTTCTCTGTAATCGGAGAGGTACTCGGGGTAAGTAGGTTTGCTAGGCGACGAGCGAGGACCACCGCCCTGAGGTAATACACGGGCTTCGTCAGTCAAGGTGGAGTCGAGAGCGGAGCAACTCTCACCCAGTTTCTTCCGCCCCGAATCGTACTTGCCCCAGCTCCGTTCGCTGAGCAGCTAGAATTGTACCTGGAATTCATTCCCATCCATGACACGGCCCGGCCTCTACACAAATGCCCAGAGGAATCCCATGCGCACGCGTACCTGCCAGGAAATTAATGCAATATAAAGAATGTGGCTTTGTCGCTCGGGAAAATGCTGACGATCAGAACGCACAAGATGGAACGAACGCCGCACCCATGCGGTTCAAGTGTCGGGACGACTCTGTAGCCGGCGGGTGCTCCGGCATTTGCCGTGCGCAATCTGGAATTCATGGAACGCTGAAATGAAAGGTCGCGACATCAGGAAGAACTATCCTCCGAAAGAAGAACGTCGATCATCTACCTTTATCTGGGCAGTCGGGGATCCGATTTCACTCTCCTGGCGCAGCTACAGGCGTTCTTTTTCCCCGTGAAATACAAGCTGGAGAGCGCTGAAGTAGCGTTCCTCGAGGAGGGTACTTCGAGGAAGCCAGCGCTGCACGCGAATTCGCCAATAGTATGAGCCTGGGAAAGGCCAAGTTGCTGGTCCATCCGATCTACAAGCGCCACTTGATTTAGCGTCTTCTTCGCTCATCGGACTTGACGGACTTGGTATTGGATAGGACGCGGTTGACAGGCACCAGAGGGTGTGGGAATTGACGCCCCGCATGAGAGTGCTGAAGAGGTGTGGGGGGATTATCGTGGCGGTTCCGAAGTTATAAGCTATTTGTGCCATTTTTGGAAAGTCAGAGGACGCAATTGAAGCGAGCCCAGCAGACTTGGATTGATGGTGGCAGTTGGATGAGTCACGGCGCGAGGGATGCCTGGTGACCGAGGTGGACTCCTGGCGTGAGCGGCTCGAACGAATCAGTTGGTCTTGGGCTCGTGAGTCACTTTGAGTAGCGAGGTTCGGAGACAACCGCCCAAGTGCTGAACGAGTGGAACCGCTGAGAGTTCACGGATACATCAGGGCTTCATAGTAGCGTTTCCGGGCGTTCATTGCCATCTGCAAGCAACGTTTGGACTGACAGAAGGTGGAAGGTTTGGTGGAAGGCGAGAAAAGACAAGCGTGTGAACGGTCACAATCATTCCATCAAAGGCACAAGGCCCAGGCCTGGGACCAAACCGTGTGAACATTACTTGGTCGAGGCTGGAGCGGCTTCGAAAATGTGGCTAGTTCCGTGTTGAAGGAGGCGGAGGTGGATCTCGATGACCTGGGCATATAGTTTGTCGGTGTCGAAGCCCATCGGCGATAAAAGGATCTCAGGGCCAGCTAATGGACAGTAAATTCAACCGACTTCGACCTCGAATAAGTATGTCGTCAGATCCCAACTTCTCCGGCATTGACCTCGGTGCGACGGGGATTTCTGCCTTCGACCGCAAGGTGGATTCAACCAAACTGACTCTATCCCATTTGGGAGCCAGGGAGGGATAGAGCGACGGCCTATTTGCCTTGGGTAGGTTCGCCGGATTCCAATTCCTGCCTCCAGCTTCACGTTTCCCCCGATCTTCGTCGCCGATTGCCTGCCTCCAAACACTCGGGGGTCCTTGTAGTCTTATTAATTGTTCGATATATCCCGATGCCTCGGGGAATGAATTGAAGGTGGTTCCGGTCTGCCCGAGTCGTCCGTGCCAGTGCAACAACGCGGCTTGATTTAATTGCCCGAGTGTGCCGAACGCGGGCGCAGCCCGAGCTGGCGCGTGTCATAAGTTGAGAAGCCAGTAAATCAAGTAAAATGTGGAAATTTCTCTCTCACACTGCGGCCGGGGCTCTTGCGAGCGGAAGACCAGTTGGAAGTGACTGCGCCCGAGATCGCCACTCCGCTCTGTCCACACCCCAAAACGGTAATTTCCCGACGGCCCTCGCCAGGTTTACCCCCACTTACAAGGTACATAAGTGCCTGTAGTGGGTCCACGAACGCGGAGGTTTGAGGATTCCATTTCCCGTCAATATTTGAACGAGAACAGCTGCGGCTGTCATGAAGCTGAGTGGCGAAGACGCGGAGGCCGGCGATTTGCCGAAGGCAGACAAGTACCCCTGCGCTCAAGTACCCCTGCGGAATGAGGAATCTAGCCCCAAGAGAGACTTGGCACACAATTGCATACGGAACAAGGGATTGATATTTGGATTCGGTTGGCTCGCAACAAGGGGTTCCAATGATAAGAAATTTCCATATATAGGGGGGGGGGGGGGGGGGGGGGGTCCCGTCCGGCGGCTGAAAAAAAAATTTGGGGGGGTCTGAATATTTCGATTCAGAGGGGCCTAGCGCGCCCTCTGAAGCGACTCTTGGCCTCAACTACTCTCACCTGTACTCCCCACTTGTCTTCAGCAGCTCCGGGGAGGAATTGAACCGTGTTGGCGCTGTGTCGCCCAATTTGGGTGCCCATCACCGTCCGTGTTTGGCTTCACGTAAATCTTGCGTAAGCTTGCTGCTTGGCTTGCAAGCAGTATCTCTTGTTTCAGCACTTACACAAAGGTACATTCCCGTGTTCTCCACTCGAAGTTCAAACATTCTGCTCCTCTGCATCTACAGGCGGAGCAAGCAAGCCACACTGCCACATTCTGTTCGTTTCCTACGACGGCAATACCAGTCAGTCAACCCAAATCCTCGTGCGGAAGGATGTCAAAACTCACCTCGAAATTGGTCTGGTCGATCAACGCCCCCAGTCGAGCTGCGTATCGTCTGAGCTGGCCCTTTGCATTCTTAGAGCAGAGGGGACACGCATCAATGAGCGTCTGCTCAGCGGGGCCGACGATGCGCGCCAGACGTTCCGCCGTGCGCCCATTGGGGCGTGCTGCTACATCCGTCGCGACACGGGCCATGTGGTTTCGAAACCATTGCGCCGGTAGCACCTGGCCGTAGCCCTCGACTGGTGGCTCCCAGACGGCGCCACAGCCGGGAGCGTGGCCCTCGTCGTTCCACCAGACGTAGTACCCGGGCCCGTCGTCCAGGTGGTCACTCACCAGGGCTTCATCGTAAGTCATCATGGATGGCTCGAGCGAGTTAGCGCTGAAGTGCACAAGGTACTGCGCCTTTGCGACACAGTGCCTGTGAAATATCTGCAGGACCCGGAGGACTTCGTGGGAGGGGATGGTGCTGGACGCGGGGCCGATAGGGACACTGGTGGGGACGACGTCGTTGAGGGTGAGGTAGGCCGCCTTGCCCATCAGCTCGTTGCTGCGGGCCACCCCCAGGACGAAGAGGGCGGGAGCATCCGCGGAGGCACATGGTGCGTTTTCGAGGATGCTGACGACCAGAGACTCGACACCCGGCATATTGTATTTGTCGGCTGCCGTCAGCACCTCGCGCGCGTGGGCGAGATTGGAAATCTGGAGTGAATCGGTGCTGGTTGCGGGGTATGCGTAGGTGAGGAGGATGTAGAGGATGTCGGAAGACTCGGGGAGCTGTACGACGACCCTGCCCGCCTTAGAGGGTTCCCCCGCCGGCGAAAAGGTAAAGAGGTCGTTGAAGACGGCGGACGAAAACGCAAGGAGGAATTTGTGGCAGTGGAAGTCGACGGCGTCGGAGGATCGGAGGATTGTGTCGGGGGCGGGTCCTGGGTTATTGCTGTCGGTTTCACCAGAGAACGGCCGGGGAGCGTCGATTGGAGCGGGGTCCACTGTCGACATGGTGGTTGCGATTGAAGAGATGATGTGCACTGGCAGACAATGCGGAGTTTTAAAATCTGTGATCCTGATTGGCGACGGGTGGTGAGAAACCCCAAAACAAGCACCGTAGCACGTTAGAGCACGGTTCACTTATCAGCGCGGACGATGTGGAATCGATCACTGAGGCTGGACGATATCGGGTTAAACGGTGCTCAGATTTCGAAGTTCGCTCATGCGGGTACCCAGAGTACTTATGTTTTTTGGGCGAAAAACATTGTCTTGGAACCACCATCACCACAGTCAGCACCACGAATGAGAAGTCCGAGTCATCCCGAAATTAACCAGAGACATCGGCAAACGCGTCTTGAACTTCGGTCGATTCTCGAACCAGAGACGAGTTCGTGGGTACGTTTAACATATTCGTAACGACGCAGAAGGAGCCGTTATACTGCTGCGTTACTCAACAGTTTTCCCTGTTGCACGCAATGAGCGGGAATCAACGAATGTAACAACAAAATCGACGTACGATTAAGGGGACAACTCTGAAACCTCGAGTATGCGAGAGATAACGCCGTCCGACCCCGCAACACCTCGCCAACCATCGACAGTCACCTTCGGAATTGCCGGGAATCCCTGCCGATAAATACTTGGATCTTGTATTTCGTCCCCGATGCACAGTTCTTGGAGTTTGCAGCCGGATTTGGTGATAAAGCGCGTCAACGCATCGACGGGGTCTTCGGCGAGGAATGGTTCGGCTATCGACAGGTGACGGAGTGCGGGGAGGGTAAACGAATCCAGATATCCGTCGAGCGGGTCGTCTCCGGCGAGTTCCAACGTCAGGGATTGCAAAGAAGGGAGCGTGAGCTCTGGCATAACACCGTCATCGTCGCACATCACCAGTACGCAATGAAGCAAGTTGAGTGTCTGGCTCAACACGGGAACACATTCGCGCGGATACACGGAGTGCAGTGACACCGAAGTTAACTGCGCCCACGGAAGCTGAATGCGCGACGTAGCGACATCATTGAGGACGACAGTGCGCAACTGGGCCGTGTCGCGGAATAGCACGAGATCCGTGGACACCTGATCGGCGACGGAAAGCTGCAGCTCGAGGTGTCGAAGCAGGGGCATGGGGCAAGGAGTGACAGGTAGACGCGCTGCGACAGCGTGGAGCTCAGAGTCTAAGATGTCGAGTTTGAGATTCTCCACGCGCGCCGCTTCGTCGAAGATTCTAGAAATGAGCGGTGTTGCACCATGTGCCGGGGAGAAAATCTGGATTGAGAGTGGGCAGGACCGCGACCGGCTAAGCCAGCGGTGGGCGATTTCCACTTGTGAAGCGACGGGAATGCGGAAGGAGGCCATGGATATTGCCCTCCAAAGTGTTGGGGTGCCAAGGGCAATCTCTCGCCATGCCCGACAAATATGGGTCAGGAGCGTGGGCGATTCGAATCCGGTGGGTTCTGGGCGAAGAGGAAAGGCGGGGAGGAAGTGGGTGAAGATCTCGGCGGTGATTTCGTTGGGCAAGGTCAAGACTGGGTAGCGGCAGGTATCGATCCGCTTTTGTGTGATGTGTTGCTCGAGTTCTAGGCCACGGATGCGATCCTGGAGCTGCAGGATTTGAGCTCCGAGCTCTGTGACACGGGCACGATCTGCGGCAAGGTGGGCGAGCATGATCTAGAGCGATTCACGCCGCATCAAATATTTACCGCTCAGCAGCAATAAACGGACAGCATACCTTCACCGAACGACCCTTTTTCCGACGACTTCCTTTGGTTTGGTCTAGCGGGGAACAGATGCGAGGAAACCGGGGGCTACCTTGAAGAGGTAGAGTGGTCCTGTATCCCGGAGTGAAAGTGAGAATACGCGGAGCGTAAAAACGAGATGGTGGCAAGAGGCAAAGCGCTGTTCTTACGGCTACTACTCATCATTGATGTCAACACACGGTCACGTGAGACTCATTGCACAAATTGGAAACTGAAGAGGCGCTGGCTCGGTAGAGACCTGTGGTCTGCTCATTCTGACCCCAAGTCTTACCGCTGAGTGAAGCAAAAAACGGGTCGAACTCTCGTCGAAAACCAACACAAAAAGGATTTATTCGCGACATTGAACACGAATCAGTGCCTGGGGTAGAAAGTGATACAGGGAGGCATTCAGACGAGGTACAAATACGAGTGCCAAGGACGTTGAGCCTAAACTCAGAGGGTGATGGGGATGCAGTTGATGGCGATGAGGCCACCTAAATCGGTGTTAGGACGACGGAGAAGAAAGAAAATTCGACAGCACACACCCCACTCCTTCTCGGGGGCATCACAGGTGACGGTAGTTGAGCCGCTAGAGGACATGGTCAACATGAGTGCACGCGGAAAGCAAGGGCGCGGTTTACCAGTTGTTGCCGAGGACGGTGATGGGGGAGCAGCTGAGCCCGACGAGGACGTCGAGGCCGGTGAGGTCGAGCCCGAGGAGGCCGGCGACAGCGCTGGCGGCGCTACTGCTGGACGGCACGACGCTGTTGCAGCACTGGGGGGAGGAGGGGGGAGTGACCGGGGGAGGGGGCGTCCCGGTAGGGATGGCGGCAGCAAGGGTCTGCATGAAAGGTCAGTAATTGCACAGTGAAGTCACGGTAGTAGACGCGGCGTACAATGAGCACGGAGGCGACGACGACAGAGAGTTTGGAGAACATGTTTGTTTGTAGAGAGCTTGAACTTCGGGGGATGTTCGAGTGAGGATTGGGAGAGACTTGGATGGTGTTTTATAGATTTTTGGACGAGGGTTTCCCGCGATTATCCAGGACAGAGCTACAGAGCAATCATGGAGCGGTGGAGTCGGTCGACAGGGTCGAACAGAGAAATGTCCAGAGAACTGAACCTAACTGAACGCGAGTGAATTGCGGAGCTTGATACTGTGCAAGGGAAGTACACCCAGGTGGAGTGCCTTGACAGGGAGAATAATGACATTGTACGCTTCTGCCTTCCGTCATAACATTCAGACGAGCGTGAGGACTTCCCAGATTGCGCTCGGATCCTTGAGGCGGTGTCGTTTCCTACAGTAGTCGGGAAGCGACGAGACTCAATCCCATCCTGCAGGAGTCGTCGTTGACCGAGACGAGGAGGATGACGAATACGTTCGGCACCCGTGCCCAACGAGATGCTTGAGCGGAGGAAGAGCGCGGATTAACGAATCTAAACCTGGCCTCGACGTCACCGCTATTCAGTTGAACACTCACCGACTGTCAGAGGCCTCATGTCGAGTGATCTGTATCGACCGTTGAAGGGAAGATTCGCCGTCATAGGCACGGAGGTCTTCATGCACATGATGCAGGCAAGACTCCGAGGAGAAAGCCAAAGCTGTCATATTTTCATAGATGCCAAGGAGTCAAGGGCAGAACGTTTTCCAGGTTTCCATCGGCCAAAAGGGACAGAAGATTACGAGTTTCTGTCAGAAACTGGCCAGACAATGGCTTTTCCGGGAGTTGACTTGAATTGTCTAAATCCGAGTGACGCGATTCGCGAATTCTTGAGGCAGAAATCTGATTTGAAGACGACCGAGTCCAAGGATTTACGATTAACCAAAGGCCAGGGTAAATCCAAAACAAGTGAGCGGGCAGACGAGACGAGAAGCAAGCAACAGCGGCGTGGTGAGGGTGGGAAGCAAGCAAGGGTTTAAAACTCCGACGGCCACGTGGGTGTGACGTAGTCCGATGCCGCGCGGCAAGTTGACTTTGGATTTTATTTGCCCGTAAGAAATTCACGTCTCCCCACACCGGACTTTGGCGTGTCTCAGATATATACGTCTTTCCTGTACAAATGGCGCCCCGACACGGGGAGAGAACAGCAGGTTTAGTGAAAGCACACGAGCCGGGTCGAACTGGACCGACCAGCGACGAGGGTTTGGCACGTAAATTAGTGGTTATAATGGTTCGAAGTTCACAAGAACTCGGTGATGAGGCCTGAGGGAGTCGTCGAATCAAACCAAGATTGCAATATTCATAGTGCGAGGAGGCATTGAATGGAGCAGGGCATCCATTCGCATTGAGCTTAGGATGCCTGACAAAAGGTCCTGTGTTTGGTCTCCGATTGGTTTATCTTTACATATAATTCCCCAGGGGACTGATCATGGTATGGGGATGATAGAATTGAACCGTGAGAAGGAATGACTCGGGCCTTTCGGCATTGTTCAATTCGAGCCGGGATTCTGTCTACATCGCGCCATCCGCTGAGACAGCTCGTGGCCGGCTCGGACATTAAATTCGAGCGTCTAGGCTACATAATGCATCAACCAATTTCTAACCGAACGACCTCGGGGTTGGTTTGCGCGGGACAAACGAAGAAAAGTACGATTGAGATGCCGCTGCAATCTTCGCCGATCTCACAATTAGTGCAGTGCAAATTGTGTTTTCTTTGAGAGTGAAGGCTGACCGCCATAGGCCCTCGTTCAACCAGGCCGTCACATCAAAAAAACTGGAGAGGTATCTACAGACTGAAATCGAACTCCGCTTCAATATATCCGTACCCTACCGCAACGAATGACACTGACTCCCTCTTCTGCTTTCTGACCCTCGCAAGTCCTCCTCTTTCACCTTCACCGTGGGACAAAAAATAATCAAAGGCAATCACACGACCCAGGCCCGAATCGAACGAGCAACTCCCACTCAATATGCTAACCATCGCCATCGAAATTGCCGTGGGTGCGGGCCATCCGCTGCCGGGTCTGTATTGAATCCTTGGTGACATGACTGTATATATTCACAGCACCTGCCACGGCCTTCGAAGCAAAATGTAATGAGAAAACGCCTGTGCTGCCCATGGGCTTGCCCATGACGACCCATCCTTGAATAAATACTCCCGCATCCAGATGACTTTGAGAGTTGGTTGAGGCGGGCGCAGAACCATCCGCCAGTGAGTTTCCTGTGAATGCTCGTTCCCCGGCTTAGGTCTGACTCACCTGCCATCCGCGGCGACTGCGTGGCTCCAGAAGGGATTGGTTAGGACTTGTGCAGTTCGACTACCCTGACTTCGCGATCAGCCTGTATTACTCGTATGCTCACCAATTTACTTATGTCTGACAAAGAGATCCAGGCCTCAGTCTGCTCCGATTCCAACGCAATGCAGAAGGAAGAGCAGGAGCAAAAAGAAATGCTACTCAAGCTCTCTTGTACGACCCAGGCTCGAGTCGACCGAGCAGCCCCGCTGCGCACGGAGTAATGTACGAGGCAGTCGTTGCAGGCGCGGGCCGTCCGCCATTGGGTCTTATTCAACTCCCTCCTGATCCATCCCGTTCTCACCCGATAACAAGTCTGAGTATGGCGGGGCTCGCCCATGTTTAGCCTCACATCTCAGCATGACTGACAAAATCTCCTGTGTTCGTCTCATTTTATTAATTCATCCATCAATTGCATATAATTCGGATGCGGATTGATCGTGGTATGCGATGAGGTTGAAATTGAACCGTGAGAACAACAACTCGGGCATCTCGGCGTTGTTCGATTGTTGCTTCCGATCTTCACCGTGGCACCAAAATGCTACAGAGAAATCAAATGATCCAGGTTCGAATCGAACAGGCAGCTCCCACTTAATATGCTGCACGGTGAATTCGCCCTAATTGCAGTGGGTGCGGGCCATCCGCCGCTGAGTCTGTCTGTATCGTAATGACTTGACACTGACATGACCATATATATTCACAGCATCTGTCCGCCCTGCCACGCACATTGAAGCAAAAAGAGAAAATGTGAGAAAATGCGTATGCCGCCCACACTTTGCGCATGACCCATCCTCGAATCGAACGAGGGACTCCCGCTACCGCATTCAAATGCCCGGAGTAGCTGGCGCGGGCGCGGAACCATCCGCTGCTGAGTCTCGTTTTAATGCTCGTGCCCCGGCTCAAGTAGTTGTGATTCAACAACTCCGGCCCGTGGCGAACCATCCGCGACTGCGTGGTTTGGTTATGGCGTATTGATGTGTAGTTCGACCGGACCGAAATTACATTACTTGCATGCTCACTAAGTAGTGTCTGACAAAAGAATCCGGTCCTCAGGCTGCTTAGAATTCCGAGCAGGAGCAAGAAAATGCTGTATGATTGCCCGTACGACCCAGACTCGAGTCGAACGAGCAGCTCGCTGCGCGCGAAGTAAGCGGACAAAGCAGTCGTGGCAGGCACGGACCCTCCGCCATTGGGTCTTATTCAAGGAATCTCGTTCTCACCCGATAGCAAGCCTGAGTAGGGCAGGGCTCGTGCATGTCTATCCTCACATCTTAGCATGACTGATAGAATATCCGTGTTCGGACTCTCATTCATTCATCTTTGCATAGAATTCCATGCGCATTGATCGTGGTATGGGATGAGGTGGAATTGAACCGTGAGAAAGAATGACTCGGGCATATCGGCGTTGTTCGATTTCGGCTTCCAACTCGAAGCGGGATTTTGTGTAGATCACGCCAGCCACTGGGACCACCCGTGGCCGGCCCCGACATTGGATCCGAGTGCCTAGGCCACATAAAACATCAACTAATCGATAATATCGATTGAAACAACCTCGGGGTTGGTCTGCGCGGGATAAACGAAGAAAAGTACGATTGAGATGCCGCCGAAATCTTCGCTACAGTCACAATTAGTGCAGTGCAAATTGTGTTTTCTTTAGAGTGAAGGCTGACCGCCATAGGCCCTCGTTCAACCAGGCCGTCACATCAAAAAAACTGGAGAGGTATCTACAGTAGACTGAAATCGAACTCCGCTTCAATATATCCGTACCCTACCGCAACGAATGACACTGACTCCCTCTTCTGCTTTCTGACCCTCGCAGATCCTCCTCGTTCAAGTCAACTTCACTGTGGGACAAAAAGCTCGTTGTAAGACAGTGCACGACCCAGGCCCGAATCGAACGAGCAACTCCCACTCAATATGTTGCGCAGAGGTTCGCCATAATTGCAGTGGGTGCGGGCCATCCACCACTGAGTCTGTCTGTATTGTATTGATTCCACGTTGATATGACTATATTCACAGCCCTTCCACGCACTTCGAACGAAGTAAAACGAGAAAATGCCTATGCTGCCCACTTTGCGCATGACCCATCCTCGAATCGAACGAGGAACTCCCGCATCCAGATGACCTTGGTACGAGTACTTGGCGTGGGCGCGCGGAACCATCCGCCAGTGAGTACTTGAGTCTCTGTTCGATGCTTGCTGCCCGGCTTATACATACTCCTGATTCAACTCCGTCCGCGGCGAACGTGGCTCCAGGAGGATTGGTTCGGGCGATAATATTTATGTGTAGTTCGACTACCGTAAGCCCGAACGAAATTACATTACTACGACTCGATCGCAGGCTCACTAAATTATGTCTGACAAAAGATCCCGGCCTCAGTCTGCTTTCGCGGAGGAAAAATGCCCGTCAATCTTTTGTACGACCCAGGCTCGAGTCGAACGGGCAACTCCTACACTCAATATACTTCACTACAGCCAATTGTAATTGCAGTGGGTGCGGGCCATCCGCCACTGGGTGGGTCTGTATTGTATTGAATCCTTGGTGACTCAACATGACCATCTGGCCGCCTGCCACGCACATTGGTAAAACGAAATGAGAAAATCCTTAGCTTGCCCATAACGACCCATCCTCGAATCGAACGAGGGACTCCCGCATCCTGATAGTTGGCACAGGCGCAGAACCATCCGCGACTGAGTCTCTTTTTCAGTGCTCGCTGCCCGGCTTAAGTAGTTGTGATTTAACTGCGGCCCATCCGCGACTGCGTGGGTTGGTTATGGTGATAACATTCAATATTTGCGTGTAGTTCGACTACCGTAGCCTTCGCAATCAGTCAGAACTACTGAGACTGGCATGCTCACTAACTTATGTGTGGCGAAAGAATGGCCTCAGTCTGCTTGGAATTCCAACGCCACGCAAAAGGGAGAGCAGGAGAAAAAAATGGTATCCAGATCTTTTACGACCCAGGCTCGAGTCGAACGAGCAGCCCGCTGTGCACGGAGGAGGAAGGAAGAACATAGTCGTGGCAGGCGCGGACCGTCCGCTACTGAGTCTTTCTTAACTCCCAATCCATCTTGTTCACACCCGATGACGAGCCTGAGTACTTATGGCGGGGCGCGCGCATATGTGACATCTGAATCCGGGGACGTCCATTTCATCGATCCCCGCGATACTCAAAAAAACCCAGCCGCGCTCTCAATCTTGCTGGCTTAAATCCCCTGGCGCCGTCCATCCCGATCCACCCCGAGACCAACTCTGCCCTTCGTGAATTATACGTATATAATTGACTCTGCAAACTTCGGCCGGCGCGACTCCCCATCATCTCTTCAATCAGTTAACTGCGCATCAATCACCCCTTCAATCTGCACCACCATGTCGACACCAGCGCCCGCCCCATTTTCTGGCCAACACGCCGACGACGACGACCTCCCCGCCCCCGACATAATCCTCCGCTCTTCCGACGCCGTCGACTTCCACTGCCACCAATCCATACTGGCCTTCTCGTCCACCTTCTTCCGAAACCTCTTCGCCTTCGCGACGCCAGCGGGGTAGCCCCTCGCCGGCGCCGGCACCGTCGTGCTGCAACTCGCCGAGCCCGCCGCCCTCCTCTACCCCCTCCTCACCTACGCCTACCCCGCCGCCACCACCCAATCACTCCAACTCGCGGATCTCGCCCAGGCGCACGAACTGCTCATCGTCGCCGACAAACACCTCATGGGCCGCGTCGAGCGCCTCATCGCGAGCGCCGCCGAAGACCTGCCCTGCACCACGGCGCAGGCCCCTGAGCTCTTCGTCCTCGGGGTGGCGCGCAACAACCAGGTGATGGGCCGGGCGGCGCACCTGACGCTCAACGACCTCGTCCCCACCGCGCTCCCCGCTGCCCCCGTGGCCATCAAGATGCCGGACGAAGCCCTTTGGGCACTCCAGACCTTCCACGCGCACTGCGGCGACATGGCGCGGGTCTTAGTGCGCTCCACGGCCGCGTCGCTCGAGGCGTCGATGCTGGGGTACGAGGACGCGTGGGCGGGCGACGCCGCGGCGGGGATCAACTACGTCTGGTGGACCAACGAGGGGCATGTGCCCGGCTACGGGGCCGTCTGGGGCCCTTTCATAGAGGGTTTCACGGAGGTGCTGCCGGCGCAGTGGTTCCGAACCCACGTTGCTCGCGTCGAGCAGAGTTTGGCGCTGCGCCCTAATGGGCGCACGGCGGAGCGGCTGGCAAGTGTCGTCCACCCCGATGAGCAAACACTCATTGATGCGTGTCCGCTCTGTTCTGACGTCGCGGAGGGCCAGCTTCGGCGATATGCCGCTCGGCTGGGCGCGATGGTTGAGCAGACGAATCTCGAGGTGAGTTCTCCGTAATAATCCACCTTCCGCACGAGGATTTGGGTTGACTGACTGCTGGTGCCGTCGTAGGAAACGAACAGAATCTGGCAGTGTGAGTTGCTTCACTCGCCCTTAGAGGGGTAGGATGTTTGAACTTTGAGTGGGGGAAACTCGGTTTCTTGTTCAAGTTGTTCGATAGCATCTTGCACTCATGTTCCGATCCCAGGGGAAGGTGGATTGCTGAAGTCAACCTCCGGCTCAGGAGTCGCCGGCACCAAGTTGTGTTTACACGCGACATCACCTATTCATGTTCGAATTCCTGCCCAGTAAACCTCCCGTGGGTAGACTGATCACGCCTTATCGAACGAACTTTCTTGTAGGGAGCCTTCATTGACACGCCCTCGGAGGTACTCGACGCTGGCGTAATGCACCGGAGGTTCAAGTCCTTGCGAAACCACGGTGCTTGGGTCGGGACATTCAGCTTTTACTTATAGTTCAATTCGTTATCGGTTCCAAGCCGGATTTCCTCGAATCTCAGCGCGCTCAAGTCGGATTTGATTCATTCAGTTACGTGGCCTCGCGCTCCGTAAATAAAGACCTCGTTTCGCATCCACACATCTTATACTTATATAGCAGGACTGCGTCGCGGAATTCGCCCTCTCAAGCAGCCTCCAAAAGTTAATCGTCCTCTGAACCGACGACCTTCCTTGCACTTCAGTCCTCCCAACACCATTACTTATCTCAAGCTAATGCATCCAGTCGCCCGGGGAAGAAATCCCAGACCTGGTTTCGCATTCTGCGCAATCCCATAGTACTAGTGATGTGCTCCGCGGTGGAAGTAATGCAAGTCCTGAAACCTTTTCCTGCAGGACGGGATGCCCCGCTGCGCAAATTCAACTTTACTGCTCAAGCTCAAGCGGCTCGAATACTCGCGACCGAATCCTCGATGCTTACACCGACCCCCACCGCCATTCAACTATACCTGAAGCGAGTCCTGGGTTGACTCGCATCTGCGCAATAAGGTGTTCTGTAGTAATTCGCAGTTCATGGTTCGAATCCAGGGCAGGTCATAGACTGGCATGACTGTGACATCGATTTTTTTCCCGCAGGATGGGAGGAAAAATTCGGAAACCTTTGATACCGTTTCAAGTAAATCGTTCGCTGGAAAACTCGCCGCCACTAGTACTTTCTCGATACTTACGTTCTTCCACTGCACCCCACCTTGAACCCGTCAAGGTCTCGATTTATTTCATTCAAACAGCTAGGTGCGGTCGCGCTCAAGGTGGGTGGGTGAAGCGAGAGCTGGTTGCTTATCGCAGATCAATACCGCCCGCTGCGACCGCGGGAATACAAGTTCCTGGTTCGATTTCAGCTCAGGTCGTGAGGCGCTTCCCCTACCATCATCTTTCTCGCAACAGGTCGCGGCACCCGCTCTTTCAAACCGAACCTACCTGTAGACTCGCTGCCATGGCCAGTTTGCTTCCAATCCGACCAACCAACGCAGTCAAAGTCCCAGTCTAATACATGCAGTCATTCTCAGACCTTGTTTCGCTTCCATACAATGTGATGTCGCCGGCCTTGACAGTAGGAGGTTGTTCCTGGTTCGACTCCAGGTCAGGTCGTGATCCACGGGCACTGTCATCTACTTTTTTTCCCCTAGGACGCGTACGGGGCGGATCTGAAAAGTTCAAGTCGCTCACTGGAACCATTTTTCCCCCGATATCACGATCCGACCAGCAAGCCAGAGTGCCGGCCGATTTGATTCAAAGACCTCGTTTCGCACCCAGAGTGCTCTGTGGGGATGAGTCCTGGTTCTATTCAAGGCTGGTCCTTCGTCGATATTCTGTCTGAGGATTTTTTTTTCTGCAGGACGCGATGGGTTAGCCTGAGCCGAACGCTGACAGCGCTGCATATAGTCCGTTGGGCGCAACTTGTTGTTAACTTCGTGTAAAACTCTCGGACCGTCACTTTCTTCTTCCAAACCGTAGAAGTCCGGATTCAATCAATCCATCCAGCGACCATGGGTGAAGGAAGACCTCCACGCAGACCGCCCCGAGTGTGGTGCTCTGTGGTTGGTGTTACTGGTTCGACTCCAGGGCACGTCATAAACCTGGTCGGGACTCATTTCCTTTTCCGATAGGACGGTACGAATCAGATGAATCGAAGTATCAGGCCGAAAAACTCCCTTTCCCCGAGACCAGCACATCGGCGCACAGACAGGATTAACGCAGTCACCCCAGGGGCCAGCTGAAGCAAACCTACTCTCGCATCTGCGCAATCCAACGGCGCGCCGGCGGTGCTACCTGGTTCAACTCCAAGTTCGGTCGTAGATATTGACAAGTCATTCAATTTTTTTCCCGCAGGACGCTGAGACGAGGTGCACATCCACAGAATTCCGGCGATGAATTTGACGACCGAACAAATTCAACCGTGGGAAGAATGAGTGTGATGTTGTTCTGGCGATGCGCTCCTTGGCGGAGGCTCAAGTTTGTGCGGTACTTGGGCCGGGACCAGCCGCCTGCCGGAAACTCACCTTGTACAGCTCAACTCGTTATTGGTTTCAAGACGGCAGACTCGTCACCGTCATCGAAGCTCAGCCCGCTCAAGTCATGAGTTGATTCATTCACTGAGGCTAGGCCTCGCGCTCCGTCAATGAACACCTCGTTGAAAATCTGCACAACAAATACTCATATAGCAGGACTGCGTCGCGGAATTCGCAGCCCCCAAACGTTAATCGTCCTCTCCACCAATGACTTTCCACAACCCTTCAGTCCTCCCAACACCAATACTTATCCCAATCTAATGCATTCATTCGCCTAGACCTGGTTTCGCATTCGGTACAATTCTGAGTGAGGTGCTCTGCAGTGGGAGTAATGCAAGTCCTTGGTTCGACCCAGGTCAGGTCATGAGTGCTGTATAATACTGACTTTTTCTGCAGGACGGGATGGGATGCGTCGCGCAAATCCGATATCGTCACCGCTCAAGCTCAAGTTGTTCGAAGACTCGAAAATCCTCGATACTTACACCAACCAACCCCACCGCCAATTAACTCTTCCCCACTCAGTATTCCTGAAGTCAGTCCTGGTTCAACTTGCATCGGTGCCCTGCCGAAGGACGATACTGGTTCGAAACCAGGGCAGGTCATAAACGGTATGGCGGGCGATTTTTTCCGCAGGGTGGGAAGAATAATTCTCTCATTATAAGTACTTACCACCGTTCAAGTCGTTCGCCGGAAGGCTCGCCGGTACTAGTACTCCCTCGATACTTCCTTTCGTACATACAACCCCACTACCCGTCGAGGTCCCGATTTACAGTAATTCAGCCAGCAAGTTGGATGAAGTACATAAGACCTGGTTCGCATTGCAGTTCAATAGCACCGGCTGCGATCGCGAGAGTTCCTGGTTCGACTCCAGGTCAGGTCGTAAGGCGCTTCCACTACCGCATCTTTTTCGCAACCCGTCGCGGCACTCGCGCTTTCAAGCCGAACTCACTAGTAGATTCGCCGCCACTTTGCAAGTTCCAATCCGACCGACGCAGTCAAAGTCCCGATCTCAATCTAATTAATGCACTAGCAGTCATTGTGGTTGAGACGAGGCCTTGTTGGTTTCGCATGCACACAAGGCGCTCGCCGCCGCCACGGTGGGAAGTTGTTGTTCCTGGTTCGACTCCAGGGTGGAGCTTTGAAGCCATGCACCTGTTTTTCGCCGGGACCGGGCGAAGGCCTTTCACCGTTCAACTTGGTCGTTGGCCGGAACCACTTTCCGGTTCCTCGATATCACAATCCGACCAACACGCTAGGGTGCTGTGGTAGGGAAGGACCTCGTTCCGCACCCAATAATGCGCTGCGAGTCACAGTGCTGTGCGGAGAAGAGTCCTGGTTCGACTCCAGGCTGGGTCGTACATTCGCTCTGCAGTGTCTCTGGATTTTTTTCTGTAGGACGCGATGGGTCCTACATATGGTTCAACTTGCTCGTATGGGATGGGACGGACGGCTACTTTCTTCCAGCCCCAGTCCGAGAACTGTGGGAGTCCTGCTTCAACTCATCCAACCACCATGGGTGAAGGAAGACCTCCACGCAGACCGCCACGAGTGTGGTGCTCTGTGGTTGGTCTTACTGGTTCGACTCCAGGCCCCAGGGCACGTCATAAACCAGGTCGGGAATCATTTTTCTTTTCGCCCAGGACGGTATGGATCGGATGAATCGAGGTGTCAGGCCGAAAAACTCCCTTTCCCCGAGACCAGCACATCGGCGCACAGACAGGATTACCGCAGTCACCCCAGGGGCCAGCTGAAGCAAGACCTACTCTCGCATCTGCGCAATCCAACGGCGCGCCGGCGGTGCCACCTGGTTCAACTCCAAGTTCGGTCGTAGATATTGACAAGTCATTCAATTTTTTTCCCGCAGGACGCTGAGACGGGGTGCACATCCACAGAACTCCGGCAATGAATTTGACGGCCGAACAAATTCAACCGTGAGAAGAATCCGTGAAATGGGGTTCTGGCCATGCAGGACACGAAAGACCCAGGCAAAGCGAGGTCAGACCACTAGTAAGATTGCTTTCGGGCCGTGAGGGTGGGGAAATATGATACGATTGGATTGGACCTGGCCCAGGCTGTAAAGGTTCAAATTGCCACAGTAATGGGTGGCATCCGATTACCCACCTGAGCACCGACGATCGGCGGGGTTTTGCACTTGGTCTGATAAGCACACTCGTGTTTCATCCCCCCATGCGCGCAGATGGCCTTCCCGTGGCTGAAACCGGGTCTACACGGGCGCCCATCGGGATTCTCCGGGGCCGCGTAATCTTATCTCCACGCAGATAAACGCACGTGCCCCGCGTAAATTTTTGCTCGACTCAATCCAGACCTTGATCCAGACTCTCTCTCTCACTCTTTGTCCTCCGCGCTCACCACACACACCCGATACACGATGGTCGCCCTCGTACAACGGCCCGCCCCCGCGTTCAAAGCCACCGCAGTCATCGACGGCGTGTTCGAGGACGTGTCTTTGTCCGATTTCTTGGGAAAATGGTGCGCTAGCGCCCTCCCTCCTTGCTTCGTGTGCGGACGGGCGCTGATGTGGGTGTGGCGTCGTGTAGGGTGGTGCTGCTCTTCTACCCCATGTACGTCTTGCTTTGAAGAGAAGGAAGGAATGGGGGGACTGACGACGAGTGGCACGCACGCGCAGGGACTTTACCTTTGTCTGCCCCACGGTGCGTCCCGCTCTCCGCGTATCTCTGCCTTCTCACACCCATATTGCCGCCAGGAAATCCTCGCGTTTAACGACGCGCTCCCTGCGCTGAAGGAGATCAACACCGTCGTTCTCGGTGCGTCGCCCCTCCCTCCCCTCCTTCCCCCCGCCCACCTCCTCCTCCTTCCCCCGTTTGCCTATTTACTCATTGGCGACATGCGTGCTCGCGCAGGCATATCAACCGACTCCCAATTCTCCCACCTCGCCTGGTCCACCCAACCGCGCAAGCAAGGCGGCCTCGGGCCTGACCTGCACCTCCCCCTCCTGGCGGACCGCAACATGGCGATCGCGCGCGCGTACGGCGTCTTGCTCGAGGACGAGGGGATTGCGCTCCGTGGCCTGTTCCTTATTAGAGTGTTTGCGCAGCAGCCATTCAAGCCATTGAATGGCTAAATGGTGTTGCGCAAACTGATGGCTAATGGCTTCGCAACTTTTTGTCCTAAGCCACCATGAATACTCGACGCAGGGTCTGTGCTTCCTACCCTACGCCTCCTCGGCCCTAGAGTGTCACAATCCTAATAATCGAAGCCGAGACTGGCAGGTTGAGTCCCCAGGTAAATTGTGCGCTGTGAATAAAGAACGCGCAAGCCCGAGAAAAAATTTAACACCTTGTAGCCTACTCACTCTGCATACCCCTCCACTGTATGCCCTCATTGTGGCCCAGGACAAAAAATTCCGAAGCCATTAGCCATCAGTTTGCGCAACGCCAATCAGCCATTCAATGGCTTGAATGGCTGCTGCGCAAACTCGCTATTGACCCGAAGGGTGTTTTGCGGTGCGTCGACGGGCTGTTGCTTTTACTGGAGGGGTGTGCTGATGTGGAGAAAAGCCAGATCACGGTGAACGACCTCCCGGTGGGACGGTCCGTGGAGGAGACGGTGCGGCTGCTCAAGGCGTTTCAGTTTACGGTACGTGCTTTGCCTTGCTTCCTTGCGTCCCTCCCTTTCAAGTCCCACAATCCTTCCTTCCTTTCGAATTCTTCGTGCGTCCTCCCCGGTGAGCTCGCGGTCGTTGTGTATCGACGACGCACGCCCCTGCCTTTTTTCGTGCATCTTCCCTCCCTTGTTTTTACCACCAAATTCGTTCTCGTCCCTTACTACCCACGAAATTCGCGCTCGTCGTCGTTGTGCATCCTCCTCCTCCTCCTCCCTCTTCTTTGCTTCTACATCCCAATCCTTGTTTCTCGTTCCCTCCCGTCCTTCAAACTCGCCGTCGTCGCGCCCGATGCACGCATGTCCCCTTGCTTTCTATCGACAACGACTTCACCACCAAATTCGGGCTCGTCGTGCTTCCTTCCCCATCCTTGTTTTCGTCCTTCCACCCTCCATCCCAAATACTCCCTTCCTCCCGTCCTTAACCACCACAAACTTCGTCCTGGCTCGTGCACGCCTTCCTTCCTTCCTTCCTCCCTGCCAACTACCAAATCTTTCCTGCTTCCGAATTCCGTCCCTCCTTCCCCCCGAATTCGGCATCAACGACGCACGCCTTTCGTTCTTTGCGTGCCGCAACGACAACTTTACCACCGAACTCGCGGTCGTCGTGCATCCTTCCTCCTTCTCCTTATTTGCTTCCTTCCCCCACCCTTCCCGAATCCTCCCTTCCGTCCTCGTGCACCGACACCTCCCTCTCCCCGCCCCTCCCTTTACTCCCCTCTTACCAACTCACCCCCTCCCCTCTTACACCCCCACTTAACTCACTTAACACCTCATACACAGGACGAATTCGGCGAAGTCTGCCCCGCAAACTGGACCGCCGGCGGCAAGACGATGAAGCCCGACCCCAAGGGGGCGCTCGAATACTTCGCTTCTACTCCTGCTACTGCTTCCACCAATGGTACGAATGGTGTTAAGAATGGTAGTAATGGGAAGGGGGAGAACGGGGTTAATGGGGAGAAGGCTGCGAAGAGGGCGAGGGTTGAGTAGGCGGTGCGGGGATGAAGGGAAATCCAGATGGATGGGGCTAGCTATAGAAAGTAGATGAAGGGCACAGATGAGGGGCGCTGGGTAGATGAGCGCATAGATATTGTCCCCGGCGCTCCCTTTGAGCGATAGACCAACCGCGCAACCGTCCCTGGGGCGCATTTAAAGCTCGTGTAATTCCTGACTTGAGTGGACATACTATACCCCCTGAGTACCAAGTACTCTGCGCGAGCGGCCGCCCAAAAAACAACCACTTTGGAGACTGACGCCTGACGCCATACGGAGGAATCGAACCTCCGCCATGGCCACCCGTTGTGAATTCCTATCTTCGTTTTTTTAGATAGTCGGGAGTCAGAACGTGATCGATTGATCACCAGGATGGCATGAGTATATGTGGGAAGAGTCCTAGTCAAAATGAGGGAGGGAATTTGAGCCGGTACTAAACTCCCGTCTCCCGTCCGTTTCTGGCTGGGTATGCCTGGAGAATACTGATGTGACGAGGTTGACGGGCCTCTACGGGACTACAACAGCATACAAGTATGTATTCTTTGTCGTTAGAGTGTTAGGTGGGAATCTGCTCACAAGCTCGGGCCGCGGGAATCGATTAGTCTACTGGGTAGCGACAGTATACACCTACGTGATTTGTGTTCCATGCCAGGCAGGTATTGTCCCAACGACACGTTGGGAGGCGAAAATATCTGAGCTCCGAGGGAGCGCCAGTGCAACCCTCTCGATCCAGGTACTTACAAAAACCCTCGCTCAATGACTGTGAGCTTCGGAGGCACGCCTGGGTACATGGGACCTGCGGATATTTCCAGCAACGGGTTCAGTGCGAAGTGGTCCCGCACCTGTGCTATTCGAGGCTTTCTCAGCGGGAGTCGCCTCTTCGACTCGGGCCTGAACCATATATTTGTTTCGTCTGTTTCCCTCTTTTGACTCTCATGCTCAAAAAAACTGAATCATCCACGATGAAAAAAAAGCCCCCCCCTTCAGTTGTAGGTTCAGTGCGGAGTGGTCCCGCACCTGCGTTATCTGAAGTATAAGGTGGTGATAGTTTCACGCAGGAGGCGCCCGTTCAACTCGGGCCTGAATCATGCAGATTCTTGCTGTTTTCTTTTTTCAACTCTCATGCTCAACACAACACCTGGGCGCGCTGCCAGCGGAGGATACATATACTGGCAAGTAATACCTCCCTTTGACGGAAAAACCTGTTAGATTTGGACGTGAACCAAGGTGAGCCAGCGAGAAAAACTGACATCGAACGAGGTTCATGTACGGCACAGGGATTACAATACGATATAGGTTCAGTGCGGAGTGGTCCCGCACCTGCGTTACTTATCTGAAGTATCTTTGATGAAAATTTCTGCAGGACTTGCCTGTTCGACTCGGGTCTGAACCAATTCCTTGGTTGTTTGTTCTTTTGTTTAAAAAGACTTTTATGCTCAAGATTTGGCCCAGGCACGTTTCCACCTAACTAGGAGAGAAGAGAGGTTCTGCAGTTGTGTAAATTCCTCAGTTGAAAACCCCGTCCAACAAGAAAGAAAAGAACCTCATGTACAACAGGGACTACCATATAATGTAGGTTCAGCGCGGAGTGGTCCCGCATCTGTGCTATTTGAAGAGCAGAGGTGCGCAATTCCACGCAGGATTCGTCCGTTCGACTCGGGCCTGAACCATACTGTCTCACTCTGCTTTTTTACTCTCTTCATCAACACCCGCCACGTTTCCAATGAGGAGAGTATATAGGTTCGATGCGCAGCGGTTGTGCCAATTCCTCAGGTGAAACGTTCGATTTGGATAGTCGCTTCGCCTGCTTTTATAGCTCTAATGTTCAAAAAAATGAACCATCCACGATAAAGAAAACCCTCCCGCTCAGCGACTTCGAGCCTTGCAAGTGATGTTTAGCAACACTGGGAATATGGGTTAAGTGCGGAGTGGTCCTGCGCCTGCGCTATTTAAGGGGTATCTTTGGCCAAATTTCCACGCAGGATTCGCCTGTTCGACTCGGGCCTGAACCATGCGGTTGCATGCTGTTTGCTTTTTTTCCAACTCTCAGGTTCAACAGCTGGGCACGCTTCCAAGGAGAGGATGAGGTTCGACGCGCAGCTGCAATTATGTAAATTACTTGGTTTGAAAAAAACGGGCCCGTTCAGGGCAGCCTGGGCAGGTACCCAAGTCAGCCCGTGCCGGAGATGAGCAACGAGGAAAAGCCATACATAGAGTCAAGTGCGGTGGCGCAATGCACTAGTCGGAAAAACCCTGCGCGGATTCCAGCAGGCCGGGTGTGAAGCATGGACACGTGCGATTTGGGTGGACGAGGCAGGAGGAACACTCCTTTGGTCTGTACTTCTGAGAGTCTCTTTATTGGAGCGAAGGAAGGGTGTAGGACAATCGGAGTCGCAAAGTTGAACCCACGTGCCGAGGCTGCCGAGCGGAGTTCGCCGGAGCCCAAATCCGGCGTGTGGCAGTGCTCTGTCAAAACGTGTCTTCTCCCACCATCTCATTTTCGCCCTCTGCCCACTGTTGCCCTGAATCCAGCCAACAAGAACGTTCTGCGCTCGAAAAATTAGACTGAAGCTTCCTTAGCCCCCACGAACCCGTGGCTCAGCGAGTGACGCCGAAGACAAAGGAAACCCAGAAACCGAGGTATGCCGTCTTGTCGTGCTCGGTAATAAATATCTGACACCACGTCGTTTGCTATAGGTCACCCCCGACGCCGCTCCGTTTCACTATCCCTGGTCTCATGCTTGCCGATCTTGCTGCAGATCGCGCTCATGTCGCAGCGCTCGAAGTTGAAATCTTGCAGCTCCAGGGTCGCATCCGCGAGCTCGAAGCCGAGAAAACTCGCACGCAGGACCGACTCGACCGGTACTGCTATCCGGTTCTGACGTTGCCGAACGAGATCACCTCCGAAATATTCGTCCACTTCCTCCCAGCCTTTCCCCTGCACCCACGTCGTGATTCGCCCACTGTTCTCGCCCAAATCTGCAGAAAATGGCGAGAAATAACGCTGGGCACTCCCACCCTATGGACGGCGATCTACCCGACTTTCTCCTACACACCTTTTCGCCCACCACTGAAAATAGTCGACCTCTGGCTTAGCCGGTCGCGCTCCTGCGCGCTCTCGGTCGAAATCATCGACCCACACGAAGACAATGTCCTCCCCCGAATCCTCGCAGAGGCGGCGCGCCTGAAGGATCTGATTCTGGATACCTATGAGCTCCCCGCCGGTTCTTGCCCCATGCCCCTGCTTCAGCGCCTCGAACTGCGCCTCGACCCGAACTGCCGTCAATCTGATATTGCGCTATTCAGCGACACACCGCAGTTGCGTACCGTGGTCCTCAACGACTTTGCTGCTTTGAATGTTCAACTTCCGTGGGCCCAATTAACCTCGGTGGAACTCACATTCGTGTCTCCGAGTGAATTTGCATCAGTCTGGAGACAGACACCGAACTTGCTCCATTGCGAATTGAAACTCCACCTGGATGGCAGCGCTTTAACCGAACTCAGGCTTCCTCTGTTGGAATCCCTGATATTCCGCAACGGTGGCAGTCTCACTGGTACGGCGAGGATCGCAGTTTTGAGTACTTTGACCCTCCCTGCGCTCCGCAGCCTCTCCATACCCGAGGCATACCTTGGGGAAACACCCATCGACACGTTGACCCAGTTTATCACCAAATCCGGCTGCACCATTCGGAAACTGTGCGTTAGAGGCATGGGCGATATACAAGTGTCAAGACTTTATCGCCGGGCATTCCCGCAGATCTCTAAGTTCACTTTCAAAGACGTTTATGGTTTCCCGCTCTCCGAGGATGGTGAATCGTACGCCGAACTGATGTTTCCGTCACCGAGTTCCCACTAATTGGGTGTAACAGGGAAGATCCTTGATATACTTGGCCGCCGTCTGAGTAATTCTGCTCGCGAATATTGCCGACTCAGTCGCTTACTCCCCGTCACAGGATACTCCAGCGCTCTCCTCATGCATTCGGCTCAAACAAATCCAGTCGCGCCTCCGATTCCTTCTTTTGCTCAATGTCATACCGTGTCACAACCCGTTGAAATTGGTTCAAAAATCTGCAGCCTTCCGCATACCCGCGAACATTTCATTTACTCGGTCGGGTCCAAGCCTCTGTTGCGCTCGAAGATTGTGCACCTCAGAGTACTAATATTCCCCGCCTCCACTGCTCCAACCGTCCTACACACAACTAGGCGTGATCAATGAAACGTTAACCCGGAGGTGTGTTCGTTCTGGGAGGATTAAGTGGGCTCTTTTGGCGCTATATGAGGTTCAGGGCAGGGAAAGCGGTGGGATAATCGGCGTCCTGAAATTGAACACGATGCCGAGGTTGCCGAGCGGAGGTGCTGTTTTCGCACGGCGTGCTGTCACACGTGTCTCCTCGCTGGACCTCCCACCACGTCCTTTGCCAGTGTCCCCCATCCTCGTCGCATTTTCAACCCGCAAGGTATCCACCTATGCTTTCTACATCAACCATTGATCGAATATCGACAGCATCGCTCGGCACTGGGAGGGTGGGCGCCAATCCAAATACTTCTCTCGATCCAGGCAAGTCGGGTATTCAGCCAAATAGCCTCTTGATTTACTGCAACCTCGTATCTCAGACACACGGTGCTCTCACGATGCTCGACAATCTCGCCGCCGACCGTACTCGTGTCGCAGAGCTCGAGGCTCAGATCCTCCATCTCGAGCAGGCGCTCCACGCTCTGCAGGACGAGCAGCCGCTCCGCTCTTTGAAGGACGAGAGGGATCTCGCCCAACAGCGGCTCGACTCGTACCACTATCCAGTCCTGGACTTGCCCCTCGAAATCACCTGCGAAATTTTCCTCCAGTTCCTACCCGTCTATCCTCTCAGCCCACCACTTACCGGGCTGAATTCACCTACTCTACTCACTCGCATCTGCCGAACCTGGCGAATTATAGCGCTCAGCACCCCAACCCTCTGGAGGGCGATGTCGTTGACATCCACTCAGGACATCTCGATAGAGCGACAATTACAGATATTCGATCTCTGGCTGAAACGCTCTGGTCGGTGCCGGCTTTCCATCGCCATTGACGATGACGCGCACGCGCGCGCGCTAAGAGCGGAAGTTGTACCCTAACAAGCGCCCAACGGATCGAGAACGGATCAACACTTTGGCACTTACCTCCGAACCAAACAACGCCCCTCTTACTCTCTCCCGTCTCACTCGCCAAACACCCCCGTCTCACGCGCCATCCAGCCTTCCTCCATTCCACACCGCCCCGCACCCCCCGACTCGCCCTTGTTCTATTCAATCCACCGCCCTGTTCCGTCCCTTCCGCGAGTCTAGCTGTTCCTCGCGCCCTTCTCAATATATTCCTGTACCGCATTCACTCCTAGATTTCCGCTGAGTCTCATTCTCATTCAATTATACTCCACTTACTCCTCTTCTTCCTTCTGTATAAATACCACTAGATTACCTTGAATCAAATCACTTTCCTGCACCCCCACAAAGTCCCCTTCGTCTCCGTCCCCGTCTCCGTCCCCGTCCTCGCTTCGCACACGCTACGTCTCCGTCTTGCCCTCGCCTCCGTTCTCGCTCTCGCTCTCGCCGCCCTCTACCGCCGCTTCTCTCCGCTCTGGTGTTTTGCCGCTCAGTTGTCAGCCGCGGCGCCAGACCTTGCGACGACGCTCGCATCACTGCACCTTCCGCCCCTTCTCTTGTGCTGCTTACCACCCCTGTAGGTTGAGCTCGCGCTTGGCCGGTCGGTTGGCGCGTCATTTTGGAGCCCACCGCGAGGGTCTTCTACCATTGCTTCTGGTTCCTCTCGCGACCAGCGGCCAAACTCCCAAACCAGCCTTCGAAATAACCTCCGACTCGAATTTCTCGCCGCTCTCCAGAACCCCTGGGATCTTCGCGACTCCACTCCGTACGCTGCTTCATCCGACGACGACTTCCTCATCCCCGTCCACCCCGACCACGCCCGCCACAACAACCTCTCACCTCATTCACCGCACTCGCCGAGCTTAGCTTGGCTCGACGACATCTCGCCTTCTCCATCCATTCCCGCCTCGCCACCACCATCCACCATGGCCACTCCAGTCATGCCCGCCCGCGGCGACCGCAACGCGCCGCAATTCGACCCGCTTAAGCCACACGAGCTTCGTCGTTATTTCTCTGACCTCGAATTTGCTCACGCGCTGCAACGTCACCGACGCCGTCCAGATGAAAAAGCACGCGACTCGCTTCCTGACCGTCGACGACCAGGAAACTTGGGAGGCCTTGCCTTCCTTCGCGGACGCTTCCAAGTCATTCCTCGACTTTAAGGCTGACACCTTGAAGTTGTATGCAGGCAACGACGAGGACCGTCGCTTCAGTCTCGCGGATCTCGACGCGCTCATCGGACAGTACGCGCGCACTGGCATTCTCACCCACGACGACCTCACCATATTCTATCGCCAATTCCTCCGCATCACCGTGTACCTCGTCAAGAAGAATCGCCTCTCACCAGTCGAACAGAGTCGGGCGTTCTTCCGCGCCATGCAGCCCGCCACCTTTGCTCACGAAATTCGCCAGCGTCTTCAAATCAAAAAGCCCGACCACCATCCGGCAGACCCCCACCTGTTGGAGGACCTCGTCGAGGCCGCCGAGTTCGTGCTCGCCGGTGGTGGTACGTCTCTCCTCGTTGCTGCCCCTCCCCCTTCTTCCCCCGTTTCACCCTCCGCTCCCGCCGCTGTAACTGTCAAGCCCGACCCGGGTATCGCCGCCCTGGTGGGCACAGTCAGCAAGCTCATCGAGGTGCTTGCAACGCAGAGCGCTCAGAATGCGCAGTCGTCGGGCAACGGTGGCAGCAGTCAGAAGAAGAGTCGCCCCGATGGCTGCGGCTATTGCAGCGACCTAGATCATTTTATTAACCAGTGCAAGCGCGTCCTCGAGGACATCCAGGCCGGCGAATGCCGTCGCAACGCTGAGGGGAAGGTCGTACTTCCCTCTGGCTCCTTTGTCCCCCGCGCTATCGAGGGCAAGGATCTTCGTGCGCGGATCGAGGAGTGGCACAAGCAAAACCCGATCCAGCTCGCCGCCGCGCAACTCCTCGTCGAGGTCGCCGTGGAACATATGACCACACCCTCTGCATCCACCTCCGCACCCATTCCCGTTCCCGCTCAGCCCGCCCACGCTCGCACTTTCACACTATCCGCGGATGCGCGCATGGAGATGCTCGAGCACGAGCTCTATGCTCTTCGTACTCGCGCACAGGCCAAACGTGCCCTCGAGGCTGGTCAGGACGAACCTGATCATACCCTTCCAACCACCTCAACTGCCGCTCCCGCTCCCGCTCCCACTTCTGCTCCCGCTCCCGCCCCCGCGGACACTGCGCCTCCCGCACCCCCGACTCCAGCAGCTAACAATGGGCCATGACACCCCTTTGCCAACGCTCGCGACGCCGCGTACGCTCCGCCCAAGGACCGCAACGCTGGTTTACCGCCGCCGAGCAATGCCGCGAAGTTCACGCCGGCGTATCGCACCACCGCGCCCGTCTACGACGAGAAATATGCGAGCCAGGTCTTTGACGCGTCCCTCGATTCGCCCATCACCCTTACCCACCGCCAACTGCTGTCCATTTCCCCCGAGGTCCGCGCGCAGATGCGTGAGGCCACCACTTCTCGCCGCGCCCCGCCAAAAGACACCAACAATCCAGTACCGCCCGTACCATCGTTCTTCAACGAATCCTCGGCATCACTTCCTAATTTCGTCTTCGACGACGATGATCTCGAGGCTGAACGTGCTAAGGATGCGCGCCACGCCGCCTACCTCGATTCGCTCCCCACTGGAGTAGCACAAGCCGCCGCGTTCGAACAAAAATTACCCGAGGGCGCTATTGTTGTGCCCGACCCTCTAGCTGTATTCTACGACACCGGACCCATCCCCGACGACCTCATTGTATCTGTCGAGTCCTCCGCCATCCGCTCCATACTTCCTATCATCGACAACCAGCAACAAATCGAGTCCATCATTGACGGCGGCTCACAGATTATCGCCATGTCCGAGGCCGTCTGCCACGAACTTTCTCTCGCCTACGATCCACGAATCGTCCTTCGCATGCAGTCCGCCAACGGCGCCATCAGTTCTTCGCTCGGGCTTGCGCGCAACGTTCCCTTCCGCATCAAAGAAATTGTCCTTTTCCTCCAGGTTCATATTGTTCGTAATCCCGCCTACGACGTCCTTCTTGGGCGACCTTTCGATGTCCTCACACAAAGCATTGTTCGTAACTTCGCCAATGAGGACCAGACCATCACCCTTTGCGATCCCAACACCAACAACCTCGTCACCATTCCCACCGTTCCTCGTGGCCCTCCTCGCCATCGCCACCAGGGTTTTCCAAACTCGAGGAACTGATTCCTGATCAGGGAGAGATAGCCCTGGTCATCATTGAAGACCCCAACAATCCCGGCGAATTTATCATTGAATCAACATCGGCACTCGCATCGGACAGCCTCGCACACGTTCAGAATTCGTATCTTTCGGCTTGCACCAACTTGGGCACCGATGCAGACACAGTTACGTTCTCACACACAGTCGTTCAACCGGCATTCCCCGCTCCCCACGATTCAACTCGTGGTTCAACTCCTGTTCCGCTATATTCACTTCGCACAGATACTACGTCCACGCCGCATCCATCGCCCTTCTCTCCTCCATCCTCGTCTCATCCGCCCTCTCCGCCCTCGCCACATCTCCCTCCGCCCGCCGAGGTCTACGCAAAGAAGAAATACAAACCAGTTGCGCAGAAAATCCGCCCCGTTCTCGGTACCCTCCCCGACAAATTCCGCATCGAACGACGCATCATTGGCGACCCACTGGCAGACATGCCCCAACTCAACCCGAATCCACCGCCATTCGTCCCCACCGGCCGCTACACCGCCGAGCGCCGCGACCTCCTCGACGCAGCGCACTCAGAAAATTTCCTGTGGCCCGCCGAGCGCGATCTCATGCACCACTTTATGTGCCTCCACAACGGCGCGTTCGCTTGGGAGGACTCGGAACGCGGCAGCTTCCCGCAACATACCGATTCCCCCCGGAATATACGACGAAGTGTGCAAAGTCATACGCAGCAAGATCGCCGCCGGCGTCTACGAGCCTTCAAACTCTTCATACCGCTCTCGCTGGTTCTGTGTCGTCAAGAAAGATGGCAGCAGTCTCAGACTGGTGCACGCTCTCGAGCCGCTCAACGCGGTTACTATCCAACATTCTGGTGTTACCCCATTCACCGACCAGCTTGCTGAACATTTTGCAGGCCGTGCTTGCGGCGCCATGCTTGACCTCTATGTCGGCTACGACGAGCGCCTCCTCGCTACTTCCTCCCGCGATTTTACCACATTCCAAACGCCCTATGGCGTCCTGCGACTCGTCACCCTCCCTATGGGTTGGACGAATTCCGTCCCCATCTTCCACGACGACGTTACCTTCATCCTTCAGCCCGAAATCCCCGAGTTCACTATTCCTTACATCGACGACGTCCCCGGCCGCGGCCCAGCTTCGAGATATAGTCTCGAGGACGGCTCCTACGAAACCATCCCCGAGAACCCCGGCATCCGCCGCTTCGTATGGGAGCACTTCAACAATCTCAACCGCATCGTCCAACGCATGGAATATTGCGGCGGAACTTTTTCTGGGTTGAAAAATATCCTTTGCGCCGAAACTATCATCGTCGTCGGCCACGTTTGCACCCCGCAAGGCCGCATCCCCGACGAAAAGCGCGTCGCCAAGATCCTCAATTGGGGGCCGTGCAAAGACCTCTCGGAAGTGCGCGCCTTCCTCGGCACCATCGGCGTCGTGCGCATCTTTATTCGCAATTTCTCTCATCGCTCGCACGCCCTCACTCTCCTCACTCGCAAGGACATGCCGTTTATATTCGGCCCCGCACGGATCGCCGCGCAAGAAGACTTAAAACACGCTCTCGTCCATTCCCCCGCCCTGCGTCCCCTCGATTACCACTCCGGCGCGCCCGTGATACTTGGCGTCGACACATCTTACCTTGCCGTGGGATTTCTCCTTGCCCAATGCGACCCTGCCGACCTTTCACGCCGCTACTATGCGCGCTTTGGCTCCATCACTCTCAACGAACGTGAGGCGCGCTTCTCGCAACCCAAACTCGAACTTTATGGCCTCTTCCGCGCCTTGCGCTCGTGGAAGCCCTATCTCATCGCACTCCGTAACCTCGTCGTTGAGCTCGACGCCCGCTACGTCAAGGGCATGCTCTCCAACCCTGATCTCGAGCCTAGCGCCAGCATTAACCACTGGATTCTCGCCATCCTTACCTTCCATTTCACCATCGTCCACGTCCCTGGCGTCTTACACGGCCCTGACGGCCTCTCTCGTCGCCCTCCGCAGCCTGGTGATGAGCCAGAACCCGACGACGATTTCGAAGACTGGATCGACCAAGTCCACGGCTTCATGCATATGATTAACCCATCACCCTACGTCGCTCGCCCCCAGCAGACCATTGCCATTCTCGCCGCCGAAATCGCGCCGGACGGACAGGATCCTCCTCCATCACTTTCCTACGACATCGTTCCTCGTTCCGACGCGGCACGCCTCGCCGACGCCCGTGTTGACTTGGTCCGCGTTTGGCTCGACAACCTTCAACGCCCGCGCGAGTTCTCCGATGAGCAGTATCAGTCCTTCGTGCGTTATTGCATGGAATTTTACCTTGCTGATGGCCAGCTCTGGCGCAAGGACTCCCATTCGCGCCACAAACTAGTCGTTCCCACACATCGCCGTATCTTCATCCTCCGCTCCGCCCACGACGACGTCGGCCACAAAGGCTTCTACGCCACACGCGCCCTCATTGCCGAGCGCTTCTGGTGGCCACACATGGCACACGACATCACCTGGTTCATCCACACCTGCCACAACTGCCAGGAGCGACAGACTCGTAAACTCCTTATCCCTCCCATCGTCGCCACTCCCGCACCTATCTTCTCCAAAATTTACATCGACACAATGCACATGCCTCCGAGCGGGGGGTTCAAATATATCGTCCACGGGCGCTGTTCCATCACGCACTACCCCGAGTTCCGTATGCTCCGCCGCGAGACCGCTAGCGCCATTGGAGACTGGATATTCCAGGACATCATTTGCCGTTGGGGAACACTTACCGAGATTGTCACCGATAACGGCCCGCCATTCCTCAAGGCGCTGGCTTACATTGCGAAGAAATATCATATCACTCACATCCGCATCTCAGGCTACAATTCACGCGCCAATGGCCTCATCGAGCGGCCGCACTTCGACGTGCGCGAGAGCATTATGAAAGCTGTCGATGGAGACGCCAGCCGCTGGCACACCGCTACATATCCTGTATTCTGGGCAGACAGAGTCACAGTCCGCAGACGCATGGGCTGCTCACCGTTTTTTGCCGTCACTGGCACCCATCCCCTTCTCCCACTCGACATCTCCGAAGCCACCTATCTCCTACCTCCACCCGAGTCCACCCTCTCCAGCACCGACCTCATCGCACGCCGCGCCATTACCCTCCAGAAATGCCGCAGTCAGCTGTCCCAACTCCACTCCGACGTCTTCGAGGCGCGGATCAATGCAGCTCGTCGTTTCGAAATTGAACATGCCGCCACCATCCGCGATTACAATTTCCAGCGCGGCGACCTCGTCCTCATGCGCAATACGGCGATTGAGAAGTCGCTGAGCAGGAAATCCCGCAAGCGCTACCTCGGTCCCCTCATCGTCATCTCCCGCAACCTCGGCGGCGCGTATATTCTCTGCGAATTGGACGGCTCCGTCTTCCATCGCCCCATCGCCGCGTTTCGGGTAATTCCGTACTTTGCACGCGAACGCATCGCCCTGCCTCCACTCCACGACTTCCTCGACATCGACACCGAGCGTTTGCGCGAGCTAGAGCAATCTACGCTCCAGGATCCCGAGGAGCTTGAATTTTCCCTCGACGAACTTCCCCACCCATCCCCGCCCTTCGACGACGCGTCCTAGCACCCCACTGTCGATATTTCAGTCGGGAGGACAAGCACTCACCCATACACCACCACCATTCGCCGCATAACGCGTCCACCGCCGGTTGCGCAGTTCTGAACGTGTTCGGAGCTAGGGCTATGATGATTTACTGAGCCCTCCGTTTTGTTCTTCGTTTCTTGGCGTCGTCCGTCCCAGTGACTGAGGACAGTCACAATTTCAGTCGGGAGGAGATGACGCGCACGCGCGCGCGCTAAGAGCGGAAGTTGTACCCTAACAAGCGCCCAACGGATCGAGAACGGATCAACACTTTGGCACTTACCTCCGAACCAAACAACACCCCTCTTACTCTCTCCCGTCTCACTCGCCAAACACCCCCGTCTCACGCGCCATCCAGCCTTCCTCCATTCCACACCGCCCCGCACCCCCCGACTCGCCCTTGTTCTATTCAATCCACCGCCCTGTTCCGTCCCTTCCGCGAGTCTAGCTGTTCCTCGCGCCCTTCTCAATATATTCCTGTACCGCTGAAACGGTGCACCTGAGTGCGGCCGTGGAAACTCGCAGCGCTCTCTCTGACCTGATATGAGTGGATAGCTCTAGTGTCAACTAAAACCAAACCCCAAACTCAAAACCAGCTCAGAAGGAACTAAAATCCCACAAACCAACTTTCTTGAGGTGTCTCGCGTGTGTGTGCTCGGGGCGGTAGGGTACGTATCACCCGTCAGGAGGGGTTTTTCAGCTCAATTCAAGGGCAACAGGGCGACTTGACACAACGAGCGCAACCGGTGGACTCAGGGAGTTTCAGTTCAAAAAGAAAGTGCGCCGAGAGGTTTAGTTCCGCTGCTTAGCAGGCGGTGGGATTTCTTCGAGCTCTCAGCTTCTAGAATACTCTCCGGGACCAGAATGCAAGACGGCAGGCTTTCTCAACGGCAATTTGGGACGATGTTCGAGTTCTCAGGTTTCCCGAGCTCACAGCTACAAGGGTTCGCCTGGAGCGGGTTCAGTTTCGCGACGGAAGTTGTCCCAGCTCAAAGCTTCTAGGAATGTCTCCGGAGTCTCAAAATTAAGGTTTCACTGTTCGAATACCAAGCCCCGAGCTCAGAGCTTCTAGGGTGCAAGGTGCTGTGTATCACCGCAGGCTTCTAGTCTTTTATTTGTCGACGAGCTCTTATGCAGATCTCAGTTTGTTCCGAAGAACCAGGTCCCGAGCTTACAGCTTCTAAGGAGCGAGGTCCTGAATCCCCGCTGGCTTCTAGTCTATCTGTCGACGAGCTCCTATGCGGATCTCAGTTTTCAATGTCCTTGGGGACAATTATGCTGCGCTCGTCTCTAATAATCAATTCACCAAAAACACTTCTTATTCAGATTCTCTCTGAGCCTTTTGCTCTCCGACCCGTAAAACGGGGGGCCGGGGAGGGTAAACTACTGTACAACGGGATATCCTACGGCTTATATACACTTTACAATAATATTCGGGGATAGAGGAAGGGGTATTTTTAACTTTTGGCTCAGTCATCTAGCAACCTTCATCAGTCTGGACGCTGTCTGGACTGGGCCGTTCGGGTTTCTATGCTCAATGAAGAACACTCCGGGACCCTTTTGGTAGTTCTTCTCACATTCCGCTCTCTTCTCGGGCCGGTGGGAACACTCCGGGACCACCACAAAGATGGACCCGTATGCTTTCCTAAATGCTCCGGCTTCATCTCAATTTGGTCCGGGGCCATTTCAGACTAACGAACTCATTCTCAATTCTGATACTTCTTGTTCATAAACCTTCCGGCGGGAGTGTTAAATCATTGCCGGAGCAGTTCTGAGTTCATGTTCAATTCTCGACCTTCTTGTTCCATTCTAGTCTTACGCTCATGGATGTATTCTTCCTTCGACCCTTGATCACCTCAAGCTCACTCGGCTGGGTTTCAGCTTTGCTCCCGGCGTAGGCTTGAAGGCGCAACTCTGGTCCCAGAGGGATCATAATTGACTCCAGCACTTAATCCTGCCGGATTCGCTCTCTGCGGTGTAGTACACCACTCCGGGCTGAATGTGTACTCTCATGTTGAATCTCACTCGGGAGGATTTTGGTGTGTGCACAGTTTTACGAAACTGTGGTTTTCAGGCCTACTGAAATGCACGCCTTATCACCGCATTCACTCCTAGATTTCCGCTGAGTCTCATTCTCATTCAATTATACTCCACTTACTCCTCTTCTTCCTTCTGTATAAATACCACTAGATTACCTTGAATCAAATCACTTTCCTGCACCCCCGCAAAGTCCCCTTCGTCTCCGTCCCCGTCTCCGTCCCCGTCCTCGCTTCGCACACGCTACGTCTCCGTCTCGCCCTCGCCTCCGTTCTCGCTCTCGCTCTCGCCGCCCTCTACCGCCGCTTCTCTCCGCTCTGGTGTTTTGCCGCTCAGTTGTCAGCCGCGGCGCCAGACCTTGCGAAGACGCTCGCATCACTGCACCTTCCGCCCCTTCTCTTGTGCTGCTTACCACCCCTGTAGGTTGAGCTCGCGCTTGGCCGGTCGGTTGGCGCGTCAACGACGTTATCTATTCCGGCGAGGATTCAGACGTGTTTCCCGTCCTTGCACGCGTCCTCCAGGATGCCCCACGTTTAGAAGATCTGCACGTGTTCGCACCAGTCCATCCGATGCTCGCAGCGCCTTGTTCCCTTCCCATCCTCCGCCGGCTAGACTTGTTCCTCTGCGATCCTGAACGCGCCTCGACCCCGGAGGGTATTGTCTTGTTCTCCGACGCGCCCCAGCTGCGGACTGTCATTCTCAACGACAGCGCCGCCCTGAGTGCTCTGCTACCGTGGTCGCAATTGACCTCGGTTACGTTGAATCAGTTCTACCCGCACGAATGCGCACCTGTCCTGAGTCGGACACTCAACCTCCAGCGTTGCCAGCTCTGGCTCGTCTCCGATGGCGAGAATGATCATCCCCCCATGATCAGTCTTCCTCACCTGACAGCCCTGACTTTGACCACCTACAAGAGATACCTGCCCGTCCCGGGATACCTCGATACTCTGCTGGTGCCTGAACTCCGCAGTCTTCAAGTCCCCCAATCATTTCTCGAAGACGATCCCATCGACACCTTGACCTCTTTCATCGCCAAATCGGGCTGCAGACTGCAGGAACTGCGCATAACCGGGATCATCACGGCGGAGGAGGAGGATCGTTATCGTGCCGCATTTCCTCTAATTCTGACGCTGTCCTTCCGGGGATGGCCTCCTTCAGGACCCCCGGGCGGCGGAAGAGTGGATATTTACGAAGTCGATGAGCTGTATGTTGCTCGATTAGTCCTACTCTGTCGTTCACTCATGCGAAGTATGCAGGGAGGATTTCTGATATGCCGCCCAACCGTATCGATACTTACATATTCGAATGCATCTATTTTTCAAAGCACGAAGTATACTATTGGATGTCGCAACACTGGCAGGGACGAAATCTGGATTGGACTGGATTGGATTGGGTGGTTCGAAGCCTCAACGCAGATACACAAACTGATACCAATAGGCTCACCAATGGTCGGAGCCTTCGCTCTAGTAGCCAATGTATCTTCACCACTCACTTTCAACCCGTGAACATGCCGCGACGGCCATCACACCTATCACCCCGAGATCAATGTGCCACACCGCCTCCCGCTTTCTCTTCCTCCCACATCGCACCAAGAGGTCCTCATGCAATGAATCGTGGTTTCTGGTTTCAACTGTCCCAAACTGCGATGCTGAACCGAACCTCAACGCTCTGCAGACTGTCGAGTCGCCTGCCTTTTGTCGACTCCTCGCAAACTACTTGTCGGCAACTCTTCATCGTCAAGTGCATCCCGCGTGCGTCCCAAATTCTCAGTCAGTGAAACTTGACGAGATAAAAGTGGTTCTCGTCTGAGTCTCTTAGAAGTCTTGGGTACTCGGCTCTAGTAGACCCTCCTGGCACGGCTCTTTGTCGACTCGCACGGCCATCTTCAATGAATCAAGTTCATGCGTCCCAGGGTTCTACAAGCCAGAACGTTCGAAGAGGAGGAGCGATACCGCAAGTAGACGTCCCCGTGTGCCTGCGCCCTCGCTGCAAATAATTCGTTGACTCTTTGTCGACCTCGCCCGATATTTATCCTCAAATGCATGCGTCGACAAGATGGATCTGGCTCTAAATCTGGTACTCGCGTGTTGATGGCTGAACTTCAGTGTCTTTGGCGGCCTTTCTCGAGTCCGCCCAGCGATCTTCAGGTTACGGCATACGTTCCAAATTATTACAAGGCTGAACGTTAAGACAAAACTGCGATAATAGAAGTACATCCAACACCCCAATGACTATTCCTCGGGGCTCGCATCACTACCCGTCCGCTGGCGCATCCTTCCGCGCTCCTCCTCCTCCTCCTCTTCGACGAGCTGCCACTTATAATCGTCCAAATTGGAATCTTGGCGCTCAACGGCTGGCGGATAGTAGCCCATCCGCTGGCGCTCCCTCTCGCGGTCCTTCTCCTCCGCCTCCACGACCAGCCGCCACTTATATTCATCTAACTCCGACGGCAGGCGTTCAATAACTGGGGTGGGTCGCCGCTTCCTCTTGCGGCTCCGACTCGATGTAGACGTCGTGTCACTGGAAGCCGTCCCGCACCTGCGTGCCTTGTGCCCCGCCGGGTCGCGCAGCCGATCTTCGATCCATGCTTGGATGGCAGCGTATCCGGCGATGACCATGGGACGCGGTCCTGCGCCCCCGGCTGCGCTGGCGTCACTCGTAACTGAACGCGGGCTCAATGGTGCCGACGTCGGCTGGCTCTTCTCCGGGAGGCCTGAACCTATCGCTCTGCAGAGACGTCAGGAGGACACACACGCCAAGTATGAAGAGAAACTCACCGGTGATGTACATGCTCCGCACTCTGCCCTGGCGCAACAAACCGCACACGTGGCGGGGCGTCCTTTACCGCACCGTCCTCCAGCGCGCGCTCGAGCAGCTCCAGCGACTTGAGCTCGTCCCCGGCGTCGCTGACAATCTCGGTCAGCGTCAGCTCTTCGTCCACAGGGAGCGTCCGCCCGTTGTTGTTTCGCTGCATGTCGAAGTCTGTATCGGCGACCAGTGCCTCGAGAGCGAGGCGGGTCAGCTTGGTGCGCGACGGTGCGATGCTCTTCATGTGCGGGCCCCTGGACATGGAACCCCACTGGGTAGGTGCGGTGGCATGGGGAGTGCCGCGATCCAAGTGCGATGCATCGGCGGGCCTCACGTTCTCCTTCTCCACGGGATTCTGGCGCCTTGGCTGGACCTTCACCCCCGCGGACGTGATGCGAGTGCCACGCCTCGCGGGTGTGGTGGCACGAGTTGTCGACCCAACTCTCGGTGCGGCCAACTCAGCGGCGTCCCAGGCGGCCCCGACGTCGTTGATCCACTGTATGAGCCCCGTAGCGTTCCCCGAAGCAGTTATGGGGATTGGTCGTCTACCACGGGCGGAATTTGCAGACGACATGGTGGTGGAAGGAGAGGAACAATGGTGCGGACTGGACGCGCGTGGTGGCACATTATGAAGCCCAGAAAGGAAATGGCTCGAGGCCATTGTTCGTGGTGCGTCCATTTTGGGTCGTCGCGCTTTGGCCACCGCTAATTTATTTTCCCTGAGGCGCTCAGGTCTCAATTTTCCTCGGTCATTCAATCATAGAACATTCCTGCGTGGAGAATATTGCAATACCCGTTATCCCAATCCTTGGCTTGCCAGCCTCTTCCCTTGCCTCACTTCCTCGTCAAGAACCGCGCCACCGACGCCAACGTCCGTTTCAAAATCAAGCCCTCATCCTGCGCCGCCTCAAGCCCCCTCGCCGCAATATCCCCTCGAAAAATCGGACCGATGGGCGTCGCCTCGCGGACCACGGAGGATACCTTGCGCAGATGCTCGCGCAGAAACGTCGCCGCCCGTCCGAGTGGTCCCTTCTTCTGCGAAACTGAAGTTGTGGGTCCGGGGGCGTCATGCTTGAAGCTAGTGCTGAAACGCCGCGCGGCGGTCAGTATCGCGCCCGGATACGAAAGGGCGAGGTCGACGCCGAGGAACTGGGAGATGCGGCGCATGGAGGTGAGCACGACTGCAGAATTTGGCGCGGGGGTGGTGCTGCGGTCGAGACGCGCGGGGAAACCGTGCCCGAGGCCGGCGTAGCGGACAGGCGTCTGCATTGCGAACTGTGGAGTCGCAGTGTGCTGTTGTGTAGGAGTAGGAGTTGCGCTGTGGGGCGTCGGCGAGAGCATCAATCTGCTAGGGAGGATATCCGCGGGACCTTCGACGCGTGGTGTAGGCGATGTACGACGTCCGGCGAGCGGCGAGGCGAGGTGAAAGTCGTTCGAGCTTGAGGATGGGAGCAGGAGGCCGAGCCCGAAATGTACTGGGGTGCTGCTCTCGACCAGCGACGCATCGTTGAAGAAGCAGTCACTAGGGGATGGTGGGAAGCCCTCGTAAATCGCCTGAATATGGTGAGCTCTACCGGCCTACGCGAGAAGACTCAGCGCTCACCTGAGTTGAGACCACACGATTTCTCTTAGCCCTCGCCGGCGCCGCGCGCGTGAACCCCGACCCAGTACTGACCCGCAACGCCTTCATTATCTTCTCCTGCACCGACGCCATCTGGAATCTCTCCGCGTGGGTAATGATTGGTGGGAGCTCTGGAACCGGCTTTGGCGATTGCGCGACGACCTCGTCGGAAACGAAGGAGTAGCAAGACTCGCTCTCGGCGAAGGAGGAGCTGGGCGAGTCGGCTGATGCGCAGTACTCGGCCATAGCAGCGAGGGTGGTTGCGGACGGGCCAGCCGCGCTTGACAGTGACTGGAGGGACATAGTTTGAGTGTGATAGTGTGTGGTAGGAGCGAAGAAGGTAAAGGGGGTCGGCACCCTTATTTTGCTTCCGCGGATACTGGATGGACGCCCCTTTTGTGTTTGAGGATTCCACACAGCTTAGCTCAAACTATGGGTCCGAAATTATTACGCGCCCGAGTCAGTGCCCCACTGTGGAAAGTAAAGGTACTCCATCTGAGTGCTAGGGTACTAATTCCGGGAAAAAGGTACTCAGAATGAGGGCCTTAATCTGTAGTGCTTTTGGGGTACTCACTCTGAGTGTTTTTAGGGTACTACCTCAAAAAGCACTACCTGCGAGTGCCCCAGGGTGAAATGGTTGAACCGGCAAGTTTACGGCTTGATATCGTGGGACACCGGCTCGAGTTCGGCCCAACGGACTCGGAGCAATCAGCGGTCTGTAAATTACTGCCCACCATATCGACTCGACGCGACCGCCATTCGCTGGACGCATCTGCCCGCCTTGAAAGCTTACTGTGCCTTCCGACTGTGTCCCTTTACTTGCTCCTTGAACTCTTTACCCCACCTGACTCCTATTTGACGCCTCTTCTTGAAAAATTCACCGCAAAATCCTCCGAATCCCTGCTTTTGTCTCATCTTAGCCCCGCCTTCGACCTATAGCGCACCTCAGAGACTATAAATACAGGTGTGCATGCTTCTCGATCACGCTCGGACCAGCCGGCATTGATTCCTCGGTGCAGTTCATTTCATTTTTACACTCACATTGTTCAAAGCCAAAACCTCGACCTAAGGAAGCGAAGGGGATCAAGATCACCACAATGGATGACTTCCCAGCGGTGTGTGCATTAATTGCCTGCTTTCCCGCGCTCATTTGATTTCAGCCGGACGTTGCGAACCCGAAGCCACCACAGAAGAAACTCGCAACAGTAAGGGCCGCACACTCTCAACTAGGGAGAATCTGACCACCATACAGGCCCCTCGCAAAAAAGCTCCATCAACCACGACCTCGACTCGCTACGCGTTCAACGACGAAAGCCAAGGTAAGTTGAATTCATGCACTCACGGTTCTGCATATAAAATCCTGAACAGCAGCCCCAGAAGTAACCAGCAGTGTTTCTACGCCTCAATGATGTCTCCTGCTTCTCGTGTATCTCAATCGTATTCGCTCATTCTCTCTCGCGTCTCCTGTTATGGCGGTCAGAGTGCACCTTTAATAAAATGGGGTGTTTTTTCGGTTTTCAGCCTTTTTTTCTTGCCAGGTGAGTTTTTTTGGGGGGGAAGTTTTTTTTTTTTGGGAGAGGAGAAAATCCTGAAGGACAATTTACTATTCTTGAGTGGAGGATTTTTTTTCGTAGAGGTTGAATCTTTTTGTGGGCGGGCCGATGTGGCTGTGCGGAGCCGTGATCAAACTAAATGATCCGACTGATCAATGTAAGTCTTGCAATGTACCCGAGGGTGGGGCTGCCGGGACGGGTTGGCTACTGCTAAGGGGTCCAACAAAGCTCCAATAGATATGTAGATCAGCATTGTCGTGGGGACTGCTTGCTAGGCGGCATTGAACATTCCAATCCAATTGGAAGTTGAACTTCAATGATTGCAGCGCCAATTGTGCTGCCTAGAGTAACGAAAGGATCATTACTAGGAGGGTCAGCACACTGGCGAGATGTTCAGGTACCAGGAGGCTCACCACAATCATCCCCCATCCAAACCAAGTGGAGGATGGACTAAGACTGCCGGGATGCCGATCACAGCCGATCAACTGGCGAGAAATGATATCATCTTCAACCTGCGAAAAACTCATGCATGAAAAAAAAACCCCCCGCCTGAACAGAAAAAAAACCTTGAAGTTTTTTTTTTCTTTGGGTTGCTGAAGATTTTTGCAAGCCTGAAGAAAAAAACCCTCAAAAGACAAAAATCACCCCATTTGATTAAAGGTGCACTCTGACCGCCATATCCTGTAGCAAATTAGACCCGCCGCTCTGTATTTTAATTGCATCGCTTTGATTGTGCTATATTTTGAGTTTATCGCGTCATTCAATTGAGAATAATTTCACCTTTCAGGAGTCAGAGGACTTAATTTTACTCCAGCGGGGGCCAGGAGAGAGCTTGGAACGCGACACGGTCACCGTTCGACGCGTTGTTTGTCTGTGTTTGTAACGCATGGGATTGCCGTCTTCTTCCTCTCCCACCACCGTCGCGTCCGCCTCGCTTCATCCCCGGCCTCTGCGTCCTCGAGAACCATTTCGGAACACTTCCAATGTGCTAACCGACCGCCTGCTCGCGTCTCCCGTGCTCCGCCTTCGATTTGGATCGTCCCACGGCTTAAGACGACTTTCACCAAGAAGGCCGCGTCGGTCGACGTTGACGGGCTCAGATGTTCCAAAACGTTAGCCATACCCTCCAAGAGCTCCGACCATCTGGTCCAGGGTTCAAGTTCTGTGTCGGAGGGTCCCAGCTGTCGAAAGAGAGGGGTCGGGTTTTATAGGTGCGCCGTTGATCATGACTTTAGCTTCATTTGCCCTTGAATCAACCTCTCTTCCACCCATATTATATTTCCCCTGCTCTCCTTCACCCTGCGCTCTCTATCCCACTTCCCTTGGACGCTACTCCTGCATTCTCCTCGCGCGAAGGAACGGCAACTCAGTCTTTACTTACAGATCCATTCGCACCCTTCAGGCAGCGCTTCGCGGCAGGCCAGGCACCGGAGATATAGTAGTGAGGTATGCTGTATGCTTCTCTTCGTGGCGGCCTCGGCGCGGTGCTGCAAATTGTTACTGGGCGGGATGCGTCGCCTTGTGCCGCGCGCCGACCACTCACCTCCAGTACGTAGTCCGTTGACGTCTCACAGCAAAGCCGACTCACCGTGCTCGCATGTTTTAGTCGCGATATCCTTGTTTGCGCGACTCGCATTTGTGCCACGGTGCAACATGCGCACGAAGACTGTGCGGTCCCGGCCGTCTCCCACCCCGTCCTCGTCCGTTCGCCGCGCTGCGTTCGTCCATCGCGCGTGCCGCCTCAGCCGCCAGCCACGTCTCATGCCGCCAACACACCGCGTTGCCGCACCCGCCCTCCCAGCAGCCCCCCGACAGCCAGGAACGGCCCCAGTTAACGAATCGAATTCGCAGTAGTGTGAGCAGTCCGTGCGCATCTTTATTCTTCCAACCAACTCAGTAACCCTGCCTTTCGCCGATCTGCAAGAAATCACGCGGCCGCCTCCACTCGCACCCCCACCCTGAGCAGTTCCCGCACAACTGCAGTCCGCGTTCTCGACCTGGTGCTCCAGGTTGCTACCACAGTACATCGTCTTCTCTGCCCTACTCCGCCCCCTGCGCCCGCGCACCGCCGGGGACGCCGCGCAAGGTTGGAGCTGCGAGCCCTCATGGCATCGTCGCTTCGCACAAACGGTGACGCGCCTGAGCATCACCAGGGTCGCCTCTTCGCAATGGATGCCGCGTCAACCGAAACGTCACGCAGCGCCCTCATACCTTACTTAGTTCTTATCTTGCCCTCCGTTTTCGTAGCTCACCCTTTCCTCGCCATAGAAGACGGCGCCTCCTCAATCAAGGTGTGTGCAATATTCTTACGGTAATTTCCGTCCACCTCTGATACGCCTAAGTAATCAACCTTCACCCGACGCGTCGACGACCTGCGGTAAAAGTCCCACCTACCGGCCCGTAAGTCTCGGATTTTGTCGTCCTTGTGCGACTGCTCAAAATTCCCACTAGATGACAGTTGAAACCCATCCTGGCGTGGTGCATTTTTATTGCTCTGTGCCCTTTACGTTGTTAATGCGCCTGTCAGCGTATCAATCCTCTCCGTCTTCACACCCCGCCTCGGGCGTACCCATATCACTGCAAAGTTGATGTCGGAAAAACCCAATTTACCTGATCAGCGCTGACCGAACTGTCAGCGCTGATCAGGCTTCGCACTGTGACCTATCAGCCAGTGTCAGGCAGTGTCAGGCCTGGTCAGGATAAGCTCCCTTTCCTCACTTACAATGATTAAGGTAGTAGATCTCCGTTGAGAGACTAACTGTCGGCAGGTAAAGCAGAGTTCCTACTTCGCTGATGGATATTTGCCTTGTAAGTGAACCTGCGACTTGACTTGGGGCAGTCCAGTCTAAGTGGTGCCCAGTAAACTTCAGAGTCCTACACTGAGGCCAAGAGACGAACACCTGCTCTGTTACAGCCTCTGTATCATCCTACATGCATGCCGTTCCCCAGATCTATCGAGTATCTGTAAGGGCAACCTCGAAGGCCCGAGATGAACTCAAGAGTCCTAGTGAGGGGAATCCAAAGGAGATCAATAGGATGTACAAGAATACAGGAAAAGGGAGACAAACCTAGTGAGGGGAATCCAAAGAGAAGAAACTCTGAGGATTCCCTCACTAGGCTGGGTATATATACTACTGGGGAATCACAGGGTGCGCAGCACCATGTGCAATGATAAGGGTCGCCAGGGGGAAGTACTCACAGGTGCGCAGCACCATGTGGAATGATAAGGGTCGCCAGGGGGAAATACTCACAGGTGCGCAGCACCATGTGGAATGAGGAGCATCGTCAAGGTGAAAGATCATCAGCACATGGTCGGCGCCATGTGCAAAGGTCACGGGCACGATCACACGCTCGATGCCATTGGGGATCGTGTGATTGTGCGAATGTCTTCTTGGTTGAACTGGACGTCCAAATGGGGCGTGGAAGCGGGGTTCCCCTGACATCATCCCCCCCTTGGAATGCGGCGCCTCGACGCATAGACCTAACGTGGAGACCGGGGTTGCGGAAGGGGAGAGAGTCAAAGGCAGCAAAGGAGATTGAGCGCGGAGCAGTCGGATGAGTTTGATAGTACTGTGCCACGGCTTCCGGAGCGAAGATGTCGGAGTGTTTAACCCACTGGTTATGTGAAGCATTGTACCCTTTGAAAGACACCATATAATATAGTGACTTCCAGCGGATCTTAGCATCCAGAATCTCGTCGATTTCCCATTCTGGAGCATCTCCTGGTAGGTCTGGTAGAACCGGAGCTGGCTCATCATAGCCTGGACGTCCCGGGAACGGGTCATCCTCTGCCAACTGCAACTTCACCACTGGGAAGACGGGGTGAAGGCGCGAGAGCCGAGGTGGGAGTTCCAGCTTGTAGGCACCTCGACCGACAACCTTAACCACCTTGAAGGGGCCAAGGCGCCGGTGCGAGAGGCCCTGTGACGGACGAGTGGTCATGATGTCCGATGCATCAAGCCAGACACGGTCACCAACCTTGATATCCGGAGCTGGAGTGCGCCGGCGGTCGTAGTACCGCTTGTACTCCTCCTTGGCTTTTATTAGCGCGGCTTGGGCTTCAGAGACACCTGAGGCAATCCTATCGCGGAATTCATTTGCCGACTCCACCTTTGAGCGTATTCCAGTTGGCTCGAACCCCATTCGAGGGAGCCGACCGGTATCGGTCATGAACGGGACCTGCTGCGTCGAAGAGTGGATGTGGTTGTTGTAGGCAAACTCCGCGGCTGGCAAGAGATAGTCCCAGTCATCCTGCTTATAATTGGTGAAGATCCGCAGGAACTGCTCCATCTCTTGGTTGACACGCTCAGTCTGGCCGTCGGTCTGCGGGTGGTATGCTGTGGAGGTTGCTGGAGTGATTCCAATAAGGCGCCAGAGCTCGGTGGTGAACTCTGCAACAAACTGCGGACCGCGATCAGAGATGTACTTCTCGGGGGTGCCATGGTGCCTCCAGACATTCCGGTAGTACAACCGGGCAGCGCCGACAGCATCGATGTGAGTTGTGCACTCGTTGAAGTGACCACGTTTACCAAGGACATCAACCACGACCATAATGGCGTCATAGCCGTGCGCCTCAGGGAGTTCCACAACGAAGTCTACCGACACTGTGTGCCAGCGCTCTGGAGGAATTTCGGTCGGGTGCAGCTCTCCGACTGGGAGCCTCCGGAGCGCCTTGGTGCGGCAGCACAGGTCGCAGGTTGCAACGTACCGGCCAACATGTCGGGACAACTGGGGCCACCAGTAGTTCCGGGAGACAAGCTCCAATGTCTTGAAGCGACCGGCATGACCAGCAACCCTTGTGTCGTGGTGCTGCTCCAAAATTCGGCGGCGAAGGTCATTGTCCCGAGGGACAACCAGCTTACCACGGAAGTAGAGCAGACCTGCGGCAACGTGCCATTCCGCACTGCGAGAGGACCGGGTGCCTCGAACTTTGAGGATCTCGCGGGCAGCAAGTGCAACTGGGTCTTCCAGGTCTGGTTCACCAGCAAGGGCTTCTCGGATGTCGCGAAGAATGGCAACCTCGGGACCAGAGACGGAGATACCCTCGAGAGCGCGAAGTTGGAACAGCTTCGGGGTCAAGAGAGTGACGTCTTGGTTGTCCGGAGCCGACCCATGGTCTGGTCTACGAGAGAGCGCATCAGGACGGCCCATAAGCTTCCCGGGCTTGTGATGAAGCGTGAAGTCAAACCGGGACAGGTACAGCGACCACCGCGCCTGTCTACGGTTGAGGTTTTGCGACTTCCGGAAATACTCCAGGTTCTTGTGGTCGGTCCAGATCTCGACAGGAAGCTGCGAGCCCTCGAGGAAGTGTCGCCACTCCTCAAGTGACCGGATGATGGCGAGCATCTCCTTGTCATGGATCTCGTAGTTACGCTGGACCAGTGACAGACTCTTGGAGAAGAACGCCACTGGGTGCCACTTGCCATCGGAGCCTTCCTGAGAGAGAACAGCTCCAGAGGCGAAGTCGGAGCTATCCGCCTCAAGCCGGTACATCCGAGACTCGTCAGGGAGGATGAGGACTGGATCAGAGGTGACAGCGTCCTTGAGAGCTTGGAACGCAGCAGCTTCGATTGCAGTCCAAACCCACACCTTGCCCTTCACAGTGAGGTCAAAGAGGGGCCGGGCGATGTCGGAGAAGGCTCGGATGAACCGCCGGTAGAAGTTTGTGAAGCCAACGAACTGCTGCACATCCTTCTTGTTTTCCGGTGTTGGCCAGGCGGCAACACCAGCAACTTTGACCGGGTCCATCTCGACATGGTTATGCGAGATGATCACCCCAAGGTATTCGATTGATGACTTCTCAAATTCGCACTTCTCTGGGCGTAAGTAGAGCTTGTGCTCCCTGAGACGTTGAAGCACCTCTCGGACAATCTCGCGATGCCGGGTGATGTCTGAATGGGCTATGAGAATGTCGTCAAGGTATACCATGACGTCGCCAGACATGATGAGATCTTGGAAAATGTCGTTCATCATGGTCTGAAAGGTTGCGGGGGAGTTTGTCAAGCCAAAGTACATCACCAGGGGTTCAAAGAGTCCCCTGTTGGTTCGGAAGGCTGCCTTCCATTCATCACCCTTTCGGATCCGGACGTTGTTGAAGCCCCAACGGATGTCAAGCTTTGTGAAGAACCGAGCGCCTTTCAAACGATTAATGAGGTCGTTGATCAGCGGAAGTGGGTATCGATTCTTGATGGTCATTGCATTCAATGCGCGGTAGTCCTGGACAAAGCGGAGACCACCATCCTTCTTCTTGATGAAGAAGACTGGCGATGCCATGGGAGACTTTGAAGGTCGAATCCGACCAGTGGCAAGGCTCTCTTCGATGAACGCGTCGAGCTCGCGCTGTTCGAGGGGCGAGATAGGATAGACCTTACAGTTGGCCGGCTTTGAGTCTGGGACAAGTTCGATGGCATGGTCCCATGTCCGACGCTCTGGTAACGAGTTGAACGCCTCTCGATTGAAGACATCCTCGAAGTCGCGCACCCACTCAGGAAGGGGTTCCTTACCGGGTGCGGAATTCTTGGCATGGGCTTCCGCTAGGCGTTGAGAAACCGTAGCAGATGCACGAATGTCTTCTGGAGGAGAGAATGTTGTGTAGAAAATACGATCTCCATCCTCGATTGGGTCGTCCTCATCGTCAGAGTCGTCAGAGTCATCCGGGGATAATTCTGGTAACTCGTCCTCAAACTCGTCGTCATCATCCTCGCCAGAGCGAAGGTCCGTGTCTATAGCGCAAATGCGGGGTATTGGCCCTGCACGGAGTTGCCGAAGGATTGAAGCAGAAGTCTTGGCATGCTGGCGCTCAATTCTCGACTCGTCACGGCAAGTTGTGCAGACGGAAGGGCAGCGACTCATCTTGACCTCCCTGGTCTCCCAGTCGATCTCCGGGTTGTGCTTCCGAAGCCAGGAGAACCCGAGAATAAGCTTCTGCTTGCCAAGTCGGGTGACAGCAAGCACAGCACGCTCACTGTGCGACTTGTATCGGAGGATGACGTCTGCAACTTCTTGGATACTGCCGGCCTCGTTTGCAGAACCATCAACATTGAAAACCGGGATAGGTCGAGAGAGCCGGCGGAGTGGGACCTTGTTTTCTGCAGCGTATTCAGAGTCGATGAATTCTGAAGTAGCACCACAGTCTACGAGTCCAGACAGTGAAAGCTTCACCGCGTTATCAGTGGATTCGATTTCGAGGGGGAGGTGGAGGGAATTTGTGCTAGCCTCTGCTGCAATTGTGAAGCGCTTGGGAAGTTTGCGCTCCCACATTGGCTTACGCCGCAAGCGGAGGGGGTCATCAAACACCGGTGGAACTGGAGCCGGAGTCGGAGGAAGTGGAACATCAGGAGTTTTGTGGGGAATAGGAGGTGCGTCTTCCGTTTCGTTGTATGCATGAGATATATTGTCTGTTTCATTACATAGGACAGCAAAACGGTTGTGGGACGCGAACGAGGGCGCACCGCTCACTCGTCGCGGATAGTAAAATCCTCCTGTTCAGTCACGTCCTGGGCGTGCTGGGCCACGGCATCAGCAGATGCAAGGCGTGCCATGAGCTCCTCAAGTAGTGGCCCATCGAGTTGCTGAACCACCTCGTCGAGAATGTCAATGGTGCGGACGTCTGCCGGCACAGTGCAGTCCCTGGCAAAGTGATTTGGGTCACCGCAGCGGAAGCATCCGCGGCGAGGTGTGCCTCGGTTGCGTACACGGTCAATGTCCATTGGAACCGCAGGTGGTAGCACCAGAGGAGCAGCACGAGGCTGCGGGGCTGGACCAGTAATAGGGCCTCGGATGGATGGAGTCGGCAGGCGGACAATGGGGAACACTGAACGTCCATTCGATGGTTGGGTGCGACCGGAGTGTGCTGAGCTCCCAGATGTGCGAGTGCGCGCATTCATCTGTGACTCGTACTGCCGGTAAGCACGCGAGCGCCACGCAGGGTAGTCCTCAAGCCCCGGCACGTCACTCGACCCAGTAATGGCGAGGTTAATCGCCGGGTCAAGTCCGGTGCGGTACTTGGTGACCTTGATGATCTGGTCAGAGAACCCAGCGAGGTCAACGAGGTCCTCGAATTCATCGGTGTACCGGAAGACGTCACGGCTAGCCATGTGGTAGGCCTTGGATTCGAGCCGAAGGAGGGCATGGTCCTGCTCGTTCTCCTGGACGAACCGAAGTTTGAACTCGGTAACAAACAAACTCCAGGTCGGAAAGGGGAAAGGTGTCTTTGCGGAGTGGCGTTCAGACCAGCGCTGAGCGGCATCCTTTGCCATGAACGAGAGGGCGTAGCGAACCACCTTCTCCTCGGATGGGACTCCATCTACCACGAACGCCTCCTGGACGAGCGCAACGTAGGACCGGACGGCATGGAGGAATGCCCGGCCTTGAGTTCGATCACCATCAAAGATGAACGGGGGGTTGGGACGAAGGACAGATCTAGTTCCTGTGGTTGGGGTTGCAAAAAGTGCTGGACCCGCGTCCGGAGCCGGAGCGGCAGGGGACGGGGCAGGCGAGGATGCAGTGTTTTGGGGTTGGCCTGAAATAAAGGCCTGGATGGTCTGTAGTATGCCCTCCATAGAGGACATCCGTGCTTCGATATCGGGCGCGTCGGACATGTCGTTGTTGGGGGCAGGGACTGGGGAGGAGGGGGCAAGATTCGAGGTGGGGAGGACCTGGGTACTCGACGAACTGTCTGAGTCCGAGTCTGACACACCAAAGCCCGCAATCTTGACCGGTTAATCCCTTAGAGAGTTTCTTCTGCTGTAAGGGCAACCTCGAAGGCCCGAGATGAACTCAAGAGTCCTAGTGAGGGGAATCCAAAGGAGATCAATAGGATGTACAAGAATACAGGAAAAGGGAGACAAACCTAGTGAGGGGAATCCAAAGAGAAGAAACTCTGAGGATTCCCTCACTAGGCTGGGTATATATACTACTGGGGAATCACAGGGTGCGCAGCACCATGTGCAATGATAAGGGTCGCCAGGGGGAAGTACTCACAGGTGCGCAGCACCATGTGGAATGATAAGGGTCGCCAGGGGGAAATACTCACAGGTGCGCAGCACCATGTGGAATGAGGAGCATCGTCAAGGTGAAAGATCATCAGCACATGGTCGGCGCCATGTGCAAAGGTCACGGGCACGATCACACGCTCGATGCCATTGGGGATCGTGTGATTGTGCGAATGTCTTCTTGGTTGAACTGGACGTCCAAATGGGGCGTGGAAGCGGGGTTCCCCTGACAGTATCTATCATGATTTCACGATGAATTGTCAGGAATTCATGATGTTGAAAAAGTGGAAATATGTCAATGGCAATTTGAACATTGTGAATGGAATCTTGGTGCCATTATTATGAAAACTGGCAATTCACGAGGTCTTAAAATTCATGATGAATCCTACTTGCGGTTGTATACCCGAAATTCCCTCCCACCACCCCCTCCCCCTCTGCCTGGGTATTTAAAAAATGGTGCTGACAGAAGCTGAAAATATGGCAGGATTGCAGATTACTTTCAGCCAGACACTTGTGCTCGATGTGCGGTCGCCGCCTGACCAGGAATAATCAGCTCTTGTCAGGGCTGATATGGGTCACCTAGAACGCTATATACCCCATTGACCTATCTTGCCGGTATTGCATTCTTGCCAGATCAGTAATGGATGTCGGCTTCTTTTTTAAGGCGAACACAGTAGGTCGTAAGTTCAAACCCCACTAGGTCCAGTTACCGTAAAAGTCGATAGTGTTAAACCGTTAGTTCCTACGTTCAATGTGACCCCTCGGGCAGTTGCCTCAGAGCGACTCTGAGGTAGTCAGACTTTTGTTATTTTCCGCCCTAGTTCCCTGACCAGCACTGGTGTTCGCTGGCCAGCCTGATCAGGGTCGGTCAGGCTGATCAGGCTGATCAACCATTATAATGAATTATTGAGGCCGATCAGCTAGCCAAAAGCCTGACCGCCTGATCAGGGAGGTTCAGTCGAAGTAAGTCCCGATCACCCAATTTTGGTTTTTCCGACAGACCGTTCACGCATGCCTGTCCGTCTGCGCGCGATTCGGCGCTGGTGGGTGCAACTCATCACTTGTGCCGCACACCACTAACTTGTGCGCCCGCTTCATTCATTATAGCCCCTGCTTTTGTGTCAAGCTAACGCATCCGCGCTGAAGGTATGTAGAACCATGATTTTCATCTGTCTTCGCATGAAACCGTGACTCAAATTCATGCCTTAGCTTGATGGCTTTGGGTCATCCCCCGCCGCTCTAGTGAGTGTTCGCTTCCTCTTTTCTGGCAACTGCTAATTATTCCCCAGTTCACCCCGAAATTGAAAGTTCACCTTACGTGCGTTGTTACTCGGCACTGTATCCCAAATCACTGACTTCCACTTCAGGGCATTCGTTCGCCAATTCCAACTTCCGTATCCGGGGGCCGAACCACGAGATGGTGAGTCGGCATGTTGTTTCAAGGATCGCAGTCGTCTCTGATATGTCTTTCAGCGACTTAACTCCATCGCAGGGCAAAATTTCTGGTTCCAGTATGAGTGTCCACTAGCCGTAGTTGAGTTTTGTAGTCGGGGTCGCCTAATATATTGGTTTCGAGTGCAATAGTGCGACCGCTGTAAGAGGAACTGAGTAGTAGTACCCGAACGCTCGCATGGAGTACCCCGAAGCACTTACATGTAGTACCTCGAGGCGCTCCCATGAAGTACCTCGGGAACTCAGATAAAGTGTGTATTCCGCCATATAGTGGACCTGGGCATCAGCGGTTAAATCGCCGGACCGATTACCTAATGTTTTCACACGATTTGCCGGTTTCCATTTCCGATCCGTCTGAAACTGTGCCCCAGTTGCACCACGAGCCGCGGAAAATTAGGCTGCAACATCGGGGTGGTAGAAAAATGGTATTAGAACAGAATGTACAGAGGAATTTGCGAAAAATTGAGAACTCCAAATTTCGCCCTAATTGCAGCCACCAATTTTGTCAGAAACAAACCAATATTGACCCCGGTGAAAATTCCTCTGTCCAAATCATGGATTAGCCCCCAATCTACGGGCCGAATGTGAAGTTTTTGTGAATCGAATGATGCGGCAGACAAGAATCGCCGCCCCGTGCCGGGGATCACTGGCAGGGTCACCTGCGTGACGGACCGTGACAATTCGCGTCAACCCGTCGCGTCGCGTCAAGGACGGCTGCAAATGGAATTCTCCAAGATCCACTTGGACTCCACGGGTTCTCAAGTCATCTGGACGGATTTTGGGGCAGTTGTTATGTGAATGACCAAATACTTCACCCAACTGTGTCAATCTACCTAAAATTCAGTGATTTATTTCCATGCAAGGGTCCGCGGTCCGGGGTGTGGTCGGAAACCCGAAGAAAAATCTCATTATCTGCCCAGCACATACCTACAAGGCTATACACCTCAAAATGCATGTCCCCACCTGAACAAAGCTGTATATGGAGTTGAAACTGGCCTCTTCTCCCGCCATGAATTGTTTGTGAGGCAAAGCCTTCAGGCTCACTGATGGTATGGGGTCAGTCGAATGAAGGTTTAAACTGGTCAATAAGCTCAAGAATTCTCACCCAACCAAGCCAAAGTGGTCTAGAAGAATATTTTCATCACACCAATGAAACACACACCAAATAAGAGAACCGGCGGGAAAGGCATAGTTTTTGGGCTCCAGGAGATCCAGACTGACATAGAAATTGCAATGTGCCATGCTCTGCCGTTTAACTGAGCTCCATTCTGGTTTGAACAGTGGTGAGTTGAGGATTTGGGATCAGATCAAGAGCCGATCAAAGTGGTATGCTCGCGAGTTGGGGTGCGCGGGAGCGAAAGGCAGTGTTGGTCTGGAAATTGGCATACATGGTTTTGATACGCATAACGGTGTCCAGTGAATTTTCCAGCATTTATGGAGGCCACGACGCTGCCCAGTGGGGTGCTTAAATCAGTGCCAATTGGAACTGATAAATTCCTGTCAAACAGTGAATTAGATGGATGAAAAATTCCGAAACTTGATGTGGGTCGAGGCTAGTATGTACACAGTAACTTTATCTGGTACAGTTTGTGCTGTGGCGAAGTGTTCCCGAGTTCTAGTACAAAAGAGAAAAAAACCACCGGTTTGTTGATCCGCCTGCAAAATGAGCACCGCCACCGGGCCACTTTTTTAGCCGCTGATGCCCAGGTCCACATATAGCGCTACACCTGAGTACCTCGGAGCACTACATGTGAGTGCGCAGGGCACCTCTGAGTGCTTTTGGGGTACTCAGATGTATATCTCCTACTTTCTACAGTGGCCCTGTACCAACCCTGTACCATAGTTCGATTTCACCGGTTGTGAAGTAGCCGACGCAGCCGATTGATCGTTGGTTGATTCCCACGGTTCAAAATTCAATTCAACCAGAGGTGTTTGGGAACTTTGTTGCGTTTGAATAGTTTGGATGCCATTTGTGCTTAGAGAATCAACGTAATTAACCTGGAGCTCAGTGTTATACGGGGTGGTACAAAGCTACATTGCGTCTACTTAAACCGTTTCGTGCGGACGAACCACCAATTTCACGCCGCTGACAAGGTTGTTCTTCAATCGCTCACACCCTTCCTTGACAGCATTCAGTCTTCCTGGTAGAACCTCGATGCGGTTGGGCTGATGTAGATGGATCAGTAAAAGGGAGAACGCATGGGAGAGAGAATGGTTGAACCTGAATAACGTCGTCGGCGAGCCATTGCGACAGACGGGCGTAAATCTCTTGTCCCGTCGCCTTATGGTGGGGAAGATGAACGCTACCGAATGTGCCAATGATCCTCTTGTCCTCGTAGTCCCCAGGCTTGACCGTGATCAGGATTCCGTCGGCGGCGAGTACCTTGAGTCCAGCCTTCTGAGTGTCGGGCTTCCAGATCGCATCATAAAGGAAGGAGATTGGGCTCGTGGTGATCTTCGCTACGGCCTCCGATAGCGACGAACGACGATCGATTACATGGGTCGCGCCGTACCCCATGAGCAGCTCGGTGTTGTGCAAGGAGGCGGTCGTAAGAATGGGGGAAAAGCCCGAGAGCTTCGCGAATTGAATTACTATTGGAAACTCAGTGTCAGAGCCGGGATGAAGGAACGAAAAGGCAGCTGGAGCTCACCGAACTGGCCCACGGAGGTCGCACCTCCGATAATGACGATTGGCTTGTTGACGGGCTTGAAATCGGCCTCCCAGAATTTCGCCACCTTCAGGTCGTCGTACAGGGGCAAAGCTGCGGTGCCGAGTGCAACGGGGATGCTCGACACCTGATCCAGTGAAATATTCGTCGGAACCTTGAGTAACATGGTGGATAATTAGCCTCATGCACTGAAAGAACCTCGAAGACTAACCTTGGCCACGAAGGTTGCATTGACAATCGCGTATTGCTGGAATTGCCCGGTCCTGAGCGATGCTGCGGGGGCAGGTGGGTAGATACTGCCGTCGAATGTGTTGTAAGTACATGTAAGAAATAGGTATCGTCCACTCACATGCGATCGCCCTTCACGTACGCCGTCACACCTTGACCCACCTCCTCCACAATCCCCGCACCGTCGATACCAAGGACGTTCGGGAAGGTCTGGATAATGGCGCCAAACGTCTGCATCTTCCAGTCCGCCGGGTTGAGCGCGGCGGCCTGAACGCTGACCAGCAGCTCGCCGGGACCGGGGGTCGGGATGGGCTGCTCGGAAAGGACGAATTCGGCCTGCTTCGCGGGATACAATAAGGTCTTCTGCGACATGGTGAGAACGAGGTTAATATGGTTATAGAATAAAGAATCAACGTTGGAGCGCCTTAAATAGATGGTATGTCAAAAAACGGATGTCGACCCGAGACAGCAGGATATTCACGAGGTAATTTGGGGGTGTTTGCTTGCTGTTTGCAGCTCGGGTCGACATCCGATTCTGACTAAATCAGCCCGCCTAGCTCGGGTCGATTCCGTCGAAGATTTGCCCTGAATCCAAGCCTGTTGAGGCAGCGTTTGACTAGATTGAATGGTCTTGTGAAGAAAGAGGCGCCATTCCAGAGTTAGTCAGGGTTCAGTCGGAGTTTCAAACGCCCGTTTCGTTCAAGCCCATGGTCGAGGCGTAAATTCACCTTGTTGACGAGTAATCCAAGTAATATGGCTCCACAGAGAGATTTCGTTATAATTGTAGCTGTCGAGCACTGAGGGAATCGAGAGCTGCTGCTATTCAAAATAAGGACGCGTAAGCCTCGACGCGCGTCTGTGGGGAAATTTCAACATCCGACCATTCGACCATACCCTCAAAGGATGATCCGCAAGGATGCGGATCCATTCTCTGTAGCGGGATCCGTGTCAGGAATCGGGGTCCGTCGTCCGTCTACAGACGCCGAAGTTGGACAATCGGAGGAGAAGAAATGGGGAGGCTTGAAGGAGGGGAAGATGGGCGTTCGGGACAGGAGCGAAATTTTAGCAAGAAACATAGCATTGTTTTTCGCGGTTGCACAAGTTGTAAATTCATACATCGTCTGGAACGTTAGATAAGTACGGTTTCAATGCTGAACAATCCCACTCACCTGTTAAGATCTACGTGGTCACCATTCGCGCAGAGCGACGATAGCCTCCCGTCGAACGTCCGCTGGCGTTTCGACTGGTTCCGGCCACACCGTCGTCGTTTTTGGAATCTTTGCATACCGTGATCCTGAGGCAGTTTTCAAAAACTCTCCGCTCCAGCGGCCGACGGTTTCGCCAGAAAACGGCGAGCGACCCGCATTGGCGCGCACAAAGTTGGCTGCAAATCTGCCAGGGTCGCCGTATTCCGCAACAAACTGCTCGACGAAGGCCTCGGGAAACATTGGAAAGGTCATCTCGGCGAGCGCCATGATGCACTTTGCGTCGCCGGTGGTCATTGCGGTCTGTATTGTGAGGCGGTACACGAGGCGCACGACAAAATCGATGGTGCTGGCCGGCCGGGGACCATTGGGGGAGAAAAAGACGTAGTCGCGCCCCGGAGTGGCGTCGAGATACATGATTTGGCGGAGCAAGGCGGGAGAGCGTGTGTATCCGTCGCAAGCGGGGCCGATGCGCCTGAGGAGGAACACTGCCTCGGCGAGGGACTCGTCCGTATGTAGGCTGTGGTTTTGGGCGGTGGTCGGGGTCAACTCCTTGCCGCATATCTTTTTGTGGTTCGGCCAGTGTGAAATTTGACACTGCCTAGGGTGGATGTCGTGGTCAATGAGGCACTCGAAGGATATCGGCCCCTGGAATGACGCACCTGGAACAATAGAAAACCTTTCGCCCCGCCTTTTCGTTGCACTTCTTACACACTTCAAAATGGACACCATCTGCTTCGGGCTGAGAACACCCATCGCATGAGTGCGCTAATCGATAGACCGGCTCCCCACTGTTCAGTGTCTTCTTGGTGGCACGTTTTGGGATTGAACCCCAGTCGAGGGTCGTATCGAACCCCTTCCCAGGGGATTTGACAGCGATTTCAGCCGGACGAGGCGTCCCAATGGTCGATAAAACAGTGCTGTATAGGAACCACGCTGCGAAAATTCAGTTTACTCAACCACAAACTTGTAGAGATTGGATGTCACACGTACTGAGGAACTGGTCGCGCTGCGCCATGTACAATTGCAATTGCGGAGCGTGTCCTGCGATTTGGAGGCGCTCGACCACCTCCTTCTTCCAGTGGGGATGCCAAAACGATATGCAGCCGCTCCCAGTGGCGTTGACTTCACCATCCGGCAAGTATCGTCGAAGGAGAGCGAGGAATCCTTCGCCGCTGTTGGCTTCCAACGACGCGAGGGTGACGTCGCTCGTGAACATCCGGTATGTCGGACAGCCTACGGGGTCGTCTAAGCAGGTGCGCATCATTCCCTCGAGCAGATGCGCCTTCCGCGCCGCTGGTGTGAGTTGCTTCCAATGGAAATTCGGCTGCAGGACGCTCGTCACAGCTAAAACGCGCATCTCCGCCTGGATCCGCCGAAGGCCGCGCAAGATCAAATAGCTCGCCGTCGTACAGTCTCGTGCAAGTTCTTCGGACGCAAGTCCAGACGCAAGTCTTGTGGTAGTCACCAGTTCCTCCAGGTTGCCGACAGCGAGGTCGAGGGAGAGGAAAGCGGCTTCGAAGGCGGCATTCCACTCCTCGATGCCTTCTCTGAAGTCTGGGATCCCAGGCAGACCGGGGGGAGGGTCTGCTGGCTTTGCCGGTCGAGGCAGGAAGAGAGGGAGAAAAACGTGCCTTTTTTGTGGCTTCTTTTGGTCGGCACGTAAATGGCAGCTTCGAAGTGTCCCACGGTCGGAGTCGTTTCGTCGGGTGACGAACTGGAGTAACAGATCAGTGTAGTGGTTAATGGGACCAGGAGGGATTGCTTCTACAACGGGAGTCCCGGCCCTCATCTCGCGGTCGGGTGACTACCGAGGATCGAAGTGCCAGACCAGATCTTGGGATGAAGGTCCGTAGTCGAGCTGGGATATATATATTTGTTGCAGGAACTATCAGTCGATATTCTGAGGCCATCTCTTGAACCATCCGAGCAAGTTCCTTCACCATTTTCGAACCAAATCAGAAGAACCCAAATGATTCCAGGAGTGTGATGGAGCAGACTCACCAGCTTCGGGTTGATGTCGATACAACTTTGACGAATTCGTCGAAGCCCAAAAATGAAAGGTGTATCCACCTTTAAAGGAGTAAAGATTCGACCTACATGAGCAACTGCCAGACATACCGAGAAGTTTCGTTGCGTAGGGATCGAGTCGTACAGCTCAGAAATGTTGCTTTCCGCGCGTTTCGAATTCGCACAATTGCAGTGACGGCGGAAGGAAATTTTGGGAAGACGTGGAGAGTAAGGCATTAAGAGCCAGGGTGCATTAGGGAAAAGTGAGCGGCCTCTAGTGGAACGCAGTGGAAGAAACTGGAAGAAACGACATGGTGGCAGGAAGAAGGAGGGATTGGCCGTGATGCCGGGTCTCAGCCGAGAGAGCGTGGGATCATGCCAGTGATGTTTCACCTCTTCAGACGTGTGCGACCTTTGCTAGAGACCCCGAATTGCTACAGTGCGAATTATTCTTAACCTGACAAACCTTCAGAACTGGGCTCCTGCTTTATTCCAAATCAGTCTTCCTCTCCTGCGCTGAAACCCGGGGATTGAGGACTTAGTATGTCCCCATCGCAGGATGGTCTGGGTTCCTGCACTTCGCAGTCTCCAACTGCTCGAAGGGTCCCTGGGAATTCATGTGTGTTTCATCTCCTGCATTTTGGACAGTGATTACTTCCGCTTTTGAGGTGTTCAATGTGTATTTAAATACATAATCGTTCAGTCTGGCATAAAATTCCCAAATCTGCTTTGCGTCGCGGTCGGGTATCTCGAGGAGCTCGTTTTTGGTGTGGAGCCTTCCTTTACCCCCTGGTAGCGCTCTCCAGCGCGCAGAATATTTCCCTAGCTCACGCACATCCATCACGCGAGTTGCCGAGTTTACGTGGCTGTGCACAGCCGTTATAGCCATCAAACTCTCCTGCTCAGTGTCCGCCCTAAAGCCCTATAATCTGGTCTCGGCGAGCTTGAAGGCCTTCTATATTATAATTATAGGCCACTTTAAAGGCCTTCAAGCATTTTTCTCACGGTATTTAGCGGAGAGAACAGGATGATTATTGGTGGTATCCGTATGAGTCTCGCCCGCGCAATCACCTAGAAATACATGCACCGAGCTCTTCCACATTCTCCGCAAGCTCCGGGATCTCGTCTTCAGCCTCGTGCTCTGTGATCTCGGCTGTTGGTTGCTGTGTCCCCCCGTCGGCACGGTCATACTGCTCGATATTGTTGATCAATGCCTGCAAATTATTGGCCTCGGTACGACACGATGATTAGAGGCAAAACATACCTGAAGACAAGTCTGAATAGCTGCGTGGGCTTCATCTATGATGAAGATGTCTCCAATGATCACAGCCTGATCAAATTCCGTCCACAAATGTGTAAGGTCTGACGAATATTGTGCCAGGAGACCTGCCGCAAGAGCGGGGCATTGAGCTGCAAACAGACGCAGATTCTCAGTAAAAGACGAGATCCAGCGTGTCGAGTGGATGCGAGGTAAGTGTGAAATGCTGATGGGATTCACATCGGCTGAATCCCGGGTGTGGGTAGTCGACTCCATGGTATTTCGTGAGCAGCTGCTTTGGCAGCTGTACAGATCTTGATCGGAGCCACATGACCTTATAGCCCTATAAAGGGCTTCATGGTTCACCCGAGAATCTTGAAGGCCTTCCTATAGGCCTCTTGAAGGCCTATAAGTTTATAGGCCTTTACCCTATAGCGGACACTGCTCCTGCTTCCCTCATGGATCCGATCCTGCCACCAGAACTGGAGCGCCGCATATTCGATACTGCTGGCTTCGCGCCTTCGAGCTCGGTATCTCGGACGCGCGATTCCTGGTGGGAGCATTCGTCGACCATTGGAAAGATCACGAATCGGGAGTCCAGCGCTCGAGCATGGCGATTTCTGGACTGCAGCGGAGGAGTTCGTCGCTCGAAAGCGCAGGGGGGAGATACCTGGTCCATCTTTTTTTTTGTGTACTTGCAACACGTCCCGCTGACAATGTACAGAGTCTGACCATTGGATGGGCGTCCATTATGCGCCGCGATTCTCAACAGCCGTAAATGTCAGTTCAAATGCACAACTTAGGATGCTCTGCCGAGTTCAATTTCGACCCACAGAACGTGAGGCCCTACAGAAAATGCCGTCTCTTCGAAGAGGTCCGTTGCAAATTTCCTTACAGAATCTAGGCACGGAAACGGCGAATTCCGAACACTCACGTGCGAAGTTCGAACGTCTCGAGGCTTCGAATTCTTTGCTTCCTTTTCCTCCTACCGCCTCCTCCGTCCTCCGTCCTGCTCCCCTTTCCCAATCACTCAATGGCAGAGAAGGCTGCTCAGCTTTTCCAGGGGGTAGCGTATCTCGTCCCTGGCGGGGACGTCTTGGTTCGCCAGGTCCTCGACGGGCACGGCGCAGTAGCGGCATCTGGTCCTCGAGCCGCGACTCGCATAATCGCGGACTCGACGACCTTTCCTATGATAAAAGGCGTGGAATCGAACGCGGTCATTGTTGAAGTACGTTTTCAAATGCTGGACGGTAGGACTGCGTTTTGACCATAGCTTGTCGCAGCCGGATTGGGTCTACTGCTCCTTACAGGCGGGCGTGAAACTACCGACTGCCCCATACGAATTCAACGAACAGGTAGCAGCCACACCCACCCGGGCGACTGCATCCGCCGCTCGGCGCTTCTGCGAGGAGCTTCTTTCATCGACCAAGATATCCCGCCCGGCTGGCCCTTCCGCACCCCTGCCTTCCCTGCCCTTTGAAATTCTTGCGAAAATATTCATAGCGTTTCGCGACGTGGTCTTGGATGACCATAGTACCGCAATGGCCGACTTGCTCCCGATATTGCAGGTGTGCCGCCGCTGGCGCGGGGTTGCGCATTACACACAACCGCTCTGGACGCACATGGTCCTGAATTTCCATTCCAAGCGTCAGTACCAACGGCTCCTGCGCCTCATGGAGGAGTGGGTTACGAGGAGCGGCGCTCACCCCCTCTCGCTCAAGGTCCGCAGCTGCTACCCCCCGCTCGCACAACCCCATCATGAGCTTCCTCGTCGCCCACGGCCCCCGCATCCGCGAACTCTCCTTGACTCTGCCCACCGCCCACTTCAGGCATTTCCTCACAATTCCCACCGGGTCGTTCCCTGCACTGGAGAAACTGGACCTGTTGTGTATCCCGCTCGAAGAGAGTACGTAGGATGCGTCATACGGTCTCTCCAGGTCAGAATACTTCCAGGACAGTTCTTACGGGTTCAGCTACTCAGGAGATGAGAGTGGGGTTCTATGGAGAGATGTTGCGGCCCCGTTTACCGTCTTCAACGGCCTACCGCGCCTCCGCGAGTTCACCATGTTCACCACGGGATGTCAAACCCTGGATTGCACTAAGCTCCCGCTATCGTGGAGCAGTCTCACACATATTGACCTCATTCGTGTAGGGCTCGGCGTCTTCGACACGGCCTGGGTCCTCCCCATGTTCACCCAGGTTCAGAAGCTCCGATTGTGCACCACCGACACCCAGGGATTCTTCATGCCGCCTATCGCCCCCGTGCGGCTGCCATTGGTGGAACTCGACTGGGTAGCGCTCGGCGTGATCGACGCGGTCTCCGTGCTGGGCCCGCTCATCCTGCCGCGTCTCACCTCGCTCGAGCTGCGCGAAGGCTGCGGCGCGAGCTTCCTGAAGCTCTACGACCACTCCAAATTCGCGCTCCACTCCCTCTGCCTCGTGTTCCACCACATCAGCCTCCCCAGCTTCTCCGCGTTCCTACGCGGCATGCCCTCCCTCACGTCGCTCGAGCTCCGCATGTGCCTCAGCATCTCGAACGAGCTGCTCGACTTCCTCACCTACAACAATGCGCGCGAGGGTGTCCTCCCGCAGCTGGAGCGCCTGGTCCTGTGCGACCGCGCGCAGATCTTCGAGGAGAGCAAGATGCTTCGCATGGTTGAATCACGGTGGCGCGCAACGCCCCTTACCCAGATTCGCATATCGACCACCCAAAAGGTTTCCCTTGGCCCGCGCACAATCACTGCACACCGCGCGGTTCTCAACCGCGTGATAGAGCTAATGGAGGAGGGGTTGGTGTTCTCGTATGAGTGCAAATGATTCCGCGGCGCAGCTGAAAGTTTCTTGACTTTTATTTACTCGCCCTTTAATGGAGGGCCTCTTCTTGTTTCTGCCTCGATAGCCACGACTTGTCATCATCGATAGCATTGATTTCTTGCTTGTTCGATCACTGGGCCCGCGGTTCGGAAAACATGAGCCTGAAAGATTCTCATACTTCGCGATAAATTATAGAGAACGCAAGGGAAAGCATTGTTCATGAGCAAATCTGGATTGACATCGAAGTAACAGCTCTGAGACACAAGAGTAAGTGAGGAATATACGTGAGCACAAATCTGAGGGCTTACACGACAACTGCCGAATTAAAAAAGCCACTCGTCTTCGTTGTCGTTGGGGAAGGAGATGTCCGTAATGTCAGGAAATTCCTGCCGAAACGCCTCCGGTTCTTTCCATATTTCCTTCTTCTCGTGGACGCCGCCGATGTAAAGTCGCGCAAGGTTGCAGCCCGCCTTCGAAATAAATACACGGAGCTTGTTTGCGGGAACCGGGCCCAGCCACCTTGCCGGCAGGCCGAGGGTGTGCAGCGCAGGAGTGACGAAGGTGACGGCGTCCATGAATCCCTCGATGTCACGGTGGTCTTCGTCTCTCAGGATTAGTGTCTGGAGCGCGGGTAGGCGGAACTCGGGAAACGGGCCCCGTGCTGCCCCGAAGGCGACGCTTAGGCGACAATGCACCAACCGCGATGCCTGAGTCAATACGGGGACACACTCCACGAGCCACATCGCCCTCAGAGTCACCGCGGTTATCTGGCTCCAGTGTACGGAGATCTTCGCAGCGGCAATATAATTGGATGCGACGGTGCGCAGTCGGGGAGCGTCGAGAAACGTGAATAGATTCGTTGGAACCGTTTGAGAAAAAGAGATATCTAGATGGTGGAGAAGCGGCATTGGGCCATCGATGATTGGGATGCGACTGAGGGATGTTAACGGGTGGAAGTGGAGTTTCAAATACTCCCAGCGGGCACGATGGGGGATGACTGCGACCAGAACTGGGAGGTGACGACGACGTAAACATCCTCTAGACTCGATGCAGAGCCCGCGAGAACCAGATCTGGCGATCCAGGCCTCAGCTTGCTCTGCGAGGGCGCAGTCCACTTGAATTCTCCTCCAAAGGTCGGGTGTCGCCAGCGCAATTTCTCTCCACGCTCGACATATGTGCGTGAGAGTGACTGGAGAAAGGGCTCCGGAAATTGGCGGGCAGGCGGGGTACGTTGGCATAAAATGCTGGAAAATCTCGCAAGTAACTTCGGTGGGCAGGGTCAGGATCGGGGACGCGTAGGAGTCCAGGGGTGCTTGCGCTAGTGTTCGCTCGGCGTGTAATGTAGATGGAGAAAGTTCGAGAGCGCGGATTTTGGCGTCAATTTCGGAGACACGAGCGCGAGCCGCTAGAAGGGCATCCAGCATCTCTTGGGAAGGGCTAGATGCTCAGTACACTAAATGGAATCCGTAGGCTCTGAAGCTCACCGTTCTGTCGCGCAAACCTCTCGGGCCTCGTGGTTAGGGTGAAAGAGCGTCTCAGTTTGCTCATCATTTCAAGGTGATGCCATTGATGGCAAGCAAGGCACGCAAAAACCTTCTTCTTCCCACCTTCACTCCGAGGTTGCTCCAAGGCCATGGTCTTGACTCGCCGCCAGTATAGAGCCATATCGCGCTGGCTCCCCAACGAAATAATAACACAGGTGATCATCGCTTCCCCGAAAGCAGATCAAGCCGTTCTCGCTCGAGTTTCCAAGCTCTTCTATGGCCTTGCCACGCCCGTCTTGTACAAACCTGTGGATCTCCGAACACTTGCCAAAATCAACGGCTTCTGCTCCTCTATCCTTGTGAACACATCCTTGTCGCAGCCGGTACGAGTTTTGAAACTAGGCAATCTGTGGGTAATCTCTCAAGACAATGGTGCGGACATCTATGCTGATGTTTTCACCGAAGCGCCGTTCGCGAAGCATCCTTCAGCCAGCGTCTTAAACCGTGAACTGGCAGTGAAGGAGTTGCGGCGCGGCGTCGAGAATTGACAGGCCTTCGTATATGTACAAGCAGCCGCTCTCGAGGCGGGTGAGTTGCGCCCAGGGCAGCACCAGCGCCGTCGTGAAGGACTCTGTGAGGAGTACACTTCGCAATTCAGGAGCGCGGCGGAAGGGCGGCATGGCGCTCGAATGAGGCCGGCTGTACTCGTTGAGGCCGACTGTGAGGGCGCGGAGGAGGGGCATGTTACCGTCGACCAGGGCGAAGAACTCGAATGGGACCTCAAGGTGGAGGTATTCCCAGCGGTCGCAGTAGAGGAGGAGGTTGCCGAAGAGGATGTCGAAGGAGGGGTTGATCTCCAAATCGGGGGTGCAGATGAGACGTATGGAGAGTGGTCGCGTCCCGGACCGCGCCAGCCAGGTTTCGGCGAGCTCAAGTTCTGCAGTGCCGAACGTTCTGCTCCTGGATCTATCGAAGAGCTCAAAGTCGATGGCCCTCCAAAGATCTGGGGTCGACACTGCGATTGCGCGCCATTGGCGACATATTTGGCACAGAAAAGATGGGGAGAGGGGGCCGAATTGAGGTGGAGGTTCGGGGTAGCTTGGAAGGAAGCTAACAAAGATCTCCGATACGATTTCCGGTGGCAAAGTGAGGACCGGGCACGCTCTAGGAGATCTCTCGTCGGAGGAATCCATGAGCGTCAACCTGTTCAGAGTCGCTCGCAGAGCCAGACGTCGGGCCTAGAGTGGTCAAGATACGCGGTTTGTTAGCTGAAAGCCAGGAAAACAGGGGAGAACTGCGCAGCAGTGCGCACCGTAGAAGAGTGTGATGGTTTGGTGATGAAGAGGCCGCTGATGGAGCGCCATCCCACTGGCTCCCCGTCGTCGTTGCGCGCCTTCGCCTGCATCGAGATCGGCTATATGGCCCTCCCTCATGGAATCGGACTGAGCTACTTTGTGATCAACATCGAACCAACTGGCAGCCTCTCTCTACCCCTGCAACCAGATCGCGCTCCGTTCTTGATGGACGAGCTCTTGAAGCAGCTGTGTCAGTTGCACTCACGGTACCGAGGCTCGATCATGGGGCCCGCCACCCCGCTGCTGCCGTTCCTGGCCTTTCAGGCCACTGACTACTGTACTAGTATTTCGACCAAAGGTTCAGGTGACAGGTGACAGCGACCCGTGAACTGAACGATTTTGGCCCCGGTGACAGTGACCGACGATTATTACGGCCCAATGAGGCTGAAAAACACGAAAATTCTGTGTCCGGCACTTGCCGGACGACCGTATATGGTAATTTTTGGTGATTGCCGATCAATGGACAGCTTGTTCAGTGAACAAGTGTGGTGACGAGTGACACCCCGTGAACCTTTGGTCGAAATAGTACAGTATGTTCTTTCTTGTCCCATTGTGGTTCGTTCTCTGTTTCCCCTCCCAGCAGTGTATATTCACTCCTTGTTTCCCTTAGACAGGGAAGAAAAGGTGCGGGGCATGCTCATTCAGCGGTCATACCGCAACCAGATGCTGCTTGTGAGTGTCACATTTGTAAATGCTCCCGTTTTTTTGATCGCATCCCCAGTTGCCCACGTAATCAGGCCTCTCACAAGTACCGTCTTGGCAAATATGCTTCCCAGCCATTGTTCCTAGGGCCACCCGCCCACCCCGTCAACCAGGAGGTGCTCACCGATGACGACCAGGAGGTGCTCACCGATGAGGACGATCTCACCGACGCGGAGGTGCCTCCCGCCGACGAGGTGCTTCCCACCCAACGTGCCCCGCCTGCTCCTCATCCTTTCCCACCCACGGGCGCCCTCCAATCTGACAGTGTCTCCAGCAATCATTATCCTGTCCTCACAAGGCATCCGCCTCAAACAACATCCTCCCTCGCGGGCGCACTTCAGCACCCAGTCTATCGCCCAGCGCATATGAACACCAGCTCCGGCGCGCTTCCACGTCAAAGCCGGTTGAAATCGACAAACTCCCACATCATGTCCAACAACAACTCCGAGTCCAGCCGCTTTCCCAGGCTTAACGACACCAACTACCCCGAATGGTCCCTGCGCATGGAGGCCGAATTGATCCGGAAGGGTCTCTGGGCGGTGGTGGAAGTCTCGGTGAATACCGAGGGCAAGGAGCCCGAGGATATTGCCAAGGAGATAGAAGCGAAAGTGAGCAAGAGGACTGCTCAGAAGATGGTGGAGGCACGGGCGGAGATGATTTTGCGGGTTGACGATGGTCAACTTTCCCATATGCGGTCGCGAGACCCAATGGAGATTTGGAGGGATTTGCGGGACGTACATCGCGCACGCGGCTTCGCGACAAGCTTGGCGTTGCGTAGGAAATTCTTGACGGCGAAGAAGACCGACGAGCAGTCGATGCAGTCATGGATCGGGGACATCCGGAGCCAGGCATTTACCATCGAGGAGGTGACGGGCACCGAGGTTGGTGATCAGGATAAAATCTTGGCATTAACCATGGGCCTGCCGCCCGCCTATGATGCGGTGATCATCAATTTCGACTCCGCGGCGCCAGAGTCCCTGAGATTCAATGGTGTTGTTGCCCGGCTGTTGAACGAGGAGACGCGCCAGCACTCCGGCACAACCAACACCACAACCGAGATCAAGCGGGAGCGTGAGGCGACATTTGTTGCCGCTGCGAACTGTGGATCCCGAGCCGACGTGATCTGTCACTTCTGCGACAAGAAGGGACACTACAAGTCGGAATGTCGGGAGAAGATGAAGTGGGATGAATCCCGAGAGAAGAAGACGGAGGACAGGGCAGCTATTGCTGATTATGATGCGGCATGGTGAGATGCCGGCTTCAGGGGGAGTGTTGGAATGGGAAGCCGTCATTGGCCATCAATGTTGGGATCCATGATCCGCCCGATCCTTACTCAGCCCGAGGTTGAACTTACTCACCCCGACAGCTTACTCATTCCTGCAGAAGATTCTAGAGTATCTGAACTAGTATAAATACCTTGTAATTAGCCCCCAGTACTTTACTGGTTTGCAAAGGAATAAATCCTCTTGCAACTCTTCCTTCTGAGCTTATTTCAACAACTTCTTCCATCAGCGGAGTCCAGTACGATGGCCTTGCACCCATTGCTGCCCAAAACTTTCCGCATGAGTACCAGTTTGTCAACCGTACACACCTTGACTACAACCAATTCCCCATATACAACCCCATCCCCAGCGCTGTTCAACAGTTTGCTGCCGCTCATTCCACGACACACTCTCATGGGCGAGTTGCCGATAGCGACTCCGATGTTCAACACATTGGCAGCCAATTTCAATGCTACCCATAGGCCTTATTACACTTAGTGCACCGCGTAGTCGATCTTGCAGTTCACGCAGCGTTTGTGCATAAATAAAATTCCCCGCTCGATTCCAGTATGGCAACTCCATCTAACGGAACTTTCCAACGAACCAACGACCACCAGCCCAGTGGGCTTGAAAGCGTTTTGAACCTCGCGACATACATTCGCTCTCCACTATACATTCTCAAAACCTTCTGACCAGCCCTGTTCCAATGTCCGTACTCGCCAGAGGACCGTACAATGGCCTCGTTCCCTTTGCTAACCAAATGCACACCGAAACCTTCGAGTGCGCGTTCGAGTTTATGATCCGCATCTACACCCAATGCCTCCCATCCAACGACATCCCCACCACGGCCCAGCAGTTGGCGACTCCACAGCTCCGCGCATTGGTGGCCAATTTCAATGCTACCCATCCGCATTAATCAGTAAAATTGGATTCCGGGGGTAGGGAGATTTTTCGGAGGCCTCTGCGCCCACTCGGCACGCAAACAGCGGCACCGCCGCTCCAAATTCATATGGCACCGCCATCCCTCCTATCCAACTCCTATCTGCGGGGTCAGTCGACCTCGCTCTCCATTCCATCGGCATGTCTCTGATTCAGTGCTATTGATTTAGCAGAGGCTGGATCAGAGGCAATATACGTCGACGGAAATTCGCTTTGTGCTGGCTACGGCTTCGCCTTTACCATCCAGCACAAGGTATGCATTTCGTGCTCGCTGCTCTCAGCGCTGCTGAATTTTCCCATCTCTCCAGAATTTTGCTGTTCCGTTACGGCGCCGCCGTTCCGAATTCACGAAGCAAAGTTCTGGTCTAGTGAGCGGCGCCGCCGTGTTTCACAGCGTCCTCAAACTAAATACTGCACTAGGCTCTCTAGCTTGTGCTCTCGCGTCACCCACCCTCCTCTCCCATGAATCCTTTTTTCGTAATTATTTATATTCAGATAGTCCAGTATCTACTATGTACTTGTAGCCTACTTCTCCGAGCCCAATCCATCCGGAGCCCGCTTGGTGGGCTTGCGTTTACCACTCGAAGTGTCGGACCGCGGTGATAAGGCGTGCATTTCAGTAGGCCTGAAAACCACAGTTTCGTAAAACTGTGCACACACCAAAATCCTCCCGAGTGAGATTCAACATGAAAGTACACATTCAGCCCGGGATGGTGTACTACACCGCAGAGAGCGAATCCGGCAGGATTAAGTGCTGAAGTCAATTATGATCCCTCTGGGACCAGAGTTGCGCCTTCAAGCCTACGCCGTGAGCAAAGCTGAAACCCAGCCGAGTGAGCTTGAGGTGATCAAGGGTCGAAGGAAGAATACATCCATGAGCATGAGACTAGAACGGAACAAGAAGGTCGAGAATTGAACATGAACTCAGAACTGCTCCGGCAATGATTTAACACTCCCGCCGGAAGCCTTGCGAACAAGAATTGAGAATGAGTTCGTTGGTCTGAAATGGCCCCGGACCAAATTGAGGTGAAGCCGGAGCATTTAGGAAAGCATACGGGTCCATGTTTGCAGCGGTCCCGGAGTGTTCCCACCGGCCCATGAAGAGAGCGGAATGTGAGAAGAACTACCAAAAGGGTCCCGGAGTGTTCTTCATTGAGCATAGAAACCCGAACGGCCCAGTCCAGACAGCGTTCAGACTGATGAAGGTTGCTAGATGACTGAGCCAAAAGCTAAAAATACCCATTCCTCTATCCCCGCATATTACTGTAAAGTGTATATAAGCCGTAGGATATCTCGTTGTACAGTAGTTTACCCTCCCCGCCCCCGTTTTACGGGTCGGAGAGCAAAGGGCTCAGAGAGAATCCGAATAAGAAGTGTTTTTGGTGAATTGATTATTAGAGACGAGCGCAGCATAATTGTCCCCAAGGACATTGAAAACTGAGATCCGCATAGGAGCTCGTCGACAGATAGACTAGAAGCCAGCGGTGATTCAGGACCTTGCTCCCTAGAAGCTGTAAGCTCGGGACCTTGGTTCTTCGGAACAAACTGAGATCTGCATAAGTGCTCGTCGAACAGATAAAAGACTAGAAGCCTGCGGTGATACACAGCACCTTGCACCCTAGAAGCTCTGAGCTCGGGGCTTGGTATTCGAACAGTGAAACCTTAATTTTGAGACTCCGGAGACATTCCTAGAAGCTTTGAGCTCGGACAACTTCCGTCGCGAAACTGAACCCGCTCCAGGCGAACCCTCGTAGCTGTGAGCTCGGGAAACCTGAGAGCTCGAACGTCGTCCCAAATTGCCGTTGAGAAAGCCTGCCGTCTTGCATTCTGGTCCCGGAGAGTATTCTAGAAGCTGAGAGCTCGAAGAAATCCCACCGCCTGCTAAGCAGCGGAACTAAACCTCTCGGCGCACTTTCTTTTGAGACTGAAACTCCCTGAGTCCACCGGTTGCGCTCGTTGTGTCAAGTCGCCCCGTTGCCCTCGAATTGAGCTGAAAACCCCCTCCTGACGGGTGATACGTACCCTACCGCCCCGAGCACACACACGCGAAACACCTCGAGAAAGTGGTTAGTGGGATTTCAGGTTCCTTCTGAGCTGGTTGTGAGTTTGGGGTTTGGTTTTAGTTGACACTAGAGCTATCCACTCATATCTGGTCAGCCAGAGAGAGCTGCGAGTTTCCACAGCTGCACTCAGGTGCACCGTTTCATCTGGAGCCCACCGCGAGGGGCTACAGGAGATTTGCTTCAATTTTGGCACGGCCGTAAATCTTGCCCCGTACCAACTTTGCTGAGGGAACTGAAATTTCCGTTGAGCCACTTGCTCCGGGACCCCTTCTCGAACACTGTTGCACCGATTGCTCTGCAGCAACTCAGAACCGTCCGGGAATCCTCCCGCGACACCAACATACTCTGGCACTTGACTTGAGTCTAAAACAAATTCATTTAACCCTCTGTCGAGCCCTGCTCCAGAACGATATTTGCGCCCTTTGACATCGAGATCCATTTGAACCAGTACCCACCCCCTTGCCTGTTTTTTTATTATTATCTTGCATACCCCTGCCGATTGAATGGCGGAAACACGAGAATTTGAATCTGAGCTTGAGAATGCCGTGCCGGAACCATATGAACGGAATGCACCCCGTTTCCATGATTCTGACCCGGCAGAACTTCCTCAATTCCTCGAGGACATAGAGCGGATGATGGTGAAGGATGAAACCCTCCCGGACCAGAAAAATGAATTTCTGGTGCGATATGTTGTTGCGTCAGCAGCAAGAGAGTGGCGGGCTTTCGAGTCTTATCCAAAATCCTATGAAGAATTCAAGAAAGAATTGATTGAGAACTACCCCAGTGCCAGAGAGTCTTCCCGGGGGTCCTTGCGCCGTTTTGCGAGAATTCTTGAGGACTTTCCAGAGGGTGGAATCCGAATTGATGACCAGCACGAACTGCTCCGATTGATTAGGGCATTGACGGTTGAAGCGAAGAAACTGCTTTTGCCTCCGGCTCGGATAACCAACCGGGAGGTAATTCAGAGCTTCATGTCGAAGCTGGACCCAGAATTTGAACGGAAAATGGAGATGTACTTCAGTGAAACTGAGCCGCAGAAGAATGCAGTGGACATGTACACCTTCCATGAATATGCCCAGGTAGCGAAGAAACTTGCTCAACGGCACGACGGAATACAAGAGTATCTGAACCCGGGGGCATCAACTGCAACTACTCCGGTGCCATTGATTGCGAGGGCTCAGCAATCCGAGCTCCCACCTACGCGGTTTGAAGTCCTAAAGATGCTGGACCGGTTTCTATAACCAGAAATATCGAACCATTGAGCATGAGAGAAGAGTAGCCAGGTCAAAGGAGATTGAATTCCTCGGGGTGCTGCTCCGGCATGAGAATTGATTTTTTTTTCTATGGCCTCGGGCTGAGAAAGAAAGAGAAGCGAACCGGCAGTGATGCCTTGTATTAAACAAAATGCTACGGGGCATGTTCTACAAGCCTACACAAAGACAAGGCCGAAACTGAGAACTTGACGCGAAAAATTTACCTTCAGAGCTTCGAACTTGGGTCGGTTGGCCCTCTGTCCTTTACGCTCTGGCGGTAGATGAGAATATCTGAATTGAAAATTTGGGAAAGTCCTCGGCAACAGTTGAAACTTCAAAAAGGGGGAGACACATACAACTGTCTCCTTGCGAAATTTCCGAATTTTGAACCAGAAGGAGAATGAGAACGGCGAGAAATGAGAATTGACCTTTGTAACTTTGAACTCGGGCCAGCTGACCCTTCGTTCGTTGTAAACTGAAGGCCATGAATATATCCGATGAGAAAATTTGGGAAAGTCCACCGGGATGGATTAACTGAGGACAGTTAAAACTTCAAAAAGGGGGGGATAGGATCGAGAAAATGACCTTTCTCGTCCATTCCCAGGAGGCACTGAATTTTTCGAACATTGGAGCACGAGGAGTGGAGAGAACAGAAATAGAGTGAACTTGACCGCAGAGATGTTGTAGCAGCAGAATGGATTGGCCTCGCGGGGATCTTGCACGCGACGGCCAGAATATCGAACAGAGACTTGTGAGAGTGCTCCCGAGAACCTTGGATCAGGTGACTGGGGACAGTCACAAGCTCAAAAAGAGGGAGATGATAAGGCGTGCATTTCAGTAGGCCTGAAAACCACAGTTTCGTAAAACTGTGCACACACCAAAATCCTCCCGAGTGAGATTCAACATGAAAGTACACATTCAGCCCGGGATGGTGTACTACACCGCAGAGAGCGAATCCGGCAGGATTAAGTGCTGAAGTCAATTATGATCCCTCTGGGACCAGAGTTGCGCCTTCAAGCCTACGCCGTGAGCAAAGCTGAAACCCAGCCGAGTGAGCTTGAGGTGATCAAGGGTCGAAGGAAGAATACATCCATGAGCATGAGACTAGAACGGAACAAGAAGGTCGAGAATTGAACATGAACTCAGAACTGCTCCGGCAATGATTTAACACTCCCGCCGGAAGCCTTGCGAACAAGAATTGAGAATGAGTTCGTTGGTCTGAAATGGCCCCGGACCAAATTGAGGTGAAGCCGGAGCATTTAGGAAAGCATACGGGTCCATGTTTGCAGCGGTCCCGGAGTGTTCCCACCGGCCCATGAAGAGAGCGGAATGTGAGAAGAACTACCAAAAGGGTCCCGGAGTGTTCTTCATTGAGCATAGAAACCCGAACGGCCCAGTCCAGACAGCGTTCAGACTGATGAAGGTTGCTAGATGACTGAGCCAAAAGCTAAAAATACCCATTCCTCTATCCCCGCATATTACTGTAAAGTGTATATAAGCCGTAGGATATCTCGTTGTACAGTAGTTTACCCTCCCCGCCCCCGTTTTACGGGTCGGAGAGCAAAGGGCTCAGAGAGAATCCGAATAAGAAGTGTTTTTGGTGAATTGATTATTAGAGACGAGCGCAGCATAATTGTCCCCAAGGACATTGAAAACTGAGATCCGCATAGGAGCTCGTCGACAGATAGACTAGAAGCCAGCGGTGATTCAGGACCTTGCTCCCTAGAAGCTGTAAGCTCGGGACCTTGGTTCTTCGGAACAAACTGAGATCTGCATAAGTGCTCGTCGAACAGATAAAAGACTAGAAGCCTGCGGTGATACACAGCACCTTGCACCCTAGAAGCTCTGAGCTCGGGGCTTGGTATTCGAACAGTGAAACCTTAATTTTGAGACTCCGGAGACATTCCTAGAAGCTTTGAGCTCGGACAACTTCCGTCGCGAAACTGAACCCGCTCCAGGCGAACCCTCGTAGCTGTGAGCTCGGGAAACCTGAGAGCTCGAACGTCGTCCCAAATTGCCGTTGAGAAAGCCTGCCGTCTTGCATTCTGGTCCCGGAGAGTATTCTAGAAGCTGAGAGCTCGAAGAAATCCCACCGCCTGCTAAGCAGCGGAACTAAACCTCTCGGCGCACTTTCTTTTGAGACTGAAACTCCCTGAGTCCACCGGTTGCGCTCGTTGTGTCAAGTCGCCCCGTTGCCCTCGAATTGAGCTGAAAACCCCCTCCTGACGGGTGATACGTACCCTACCGCCCCGAGCACACACACGCGAAACACCTCGAGAAAGTGGTTAGTGGGATTTCAGGTTCCTTCTGAGCTGGTTGTGAGTTTGGGGTTTGGTTTTAGTTGACACTAGAGCTATCCACTCATATCTGGTCAGCCAGAGAGAGCTGCGAGTTTCCACAGCTGCACTCAGGTGCACCGTTTCAGCGGCAGAGGTACAGTAATCGGTCTGGACAGTGTTGTCAGGGTCAGACTCGTCAATGCTTTGACGGGGTCATTGACTCAGTCAATGACCCGGTCAAAAAGACTGTGCTTTCCTGAAGCCTTTGACCGGGCTTCAGCCATATTGCGTGAAGTGGGTAGAAGTTGGACTCTGATGTGAATGATGATTCATTCTACTGCATAACGCGCGCTACAGCACCGCTGCATGGAATGAATTGACGGACGAGGTGGTAGTAAGATATACGCGTAGGATTCCGCTGCCCCTTCTACCAGCACGCGTTGTTTGGCGCGATACAGGCCGAACCAAGGCCGAACAACAACCAAATGTGGAAGGGGAAACATCGACCTGATGAGCTATCCCGACGAAACGTTAGTGCAAACCCTTCAAGAAACCAACCGCGAGCCAAGCACTTTACGACGTTGGTGCTCGCTGCCAGCTGGAAATGGAGAAGGGTTAAGGGAGCTGATCCCACGCGTGATACGACCGGCGGGGATATGCAAGGAAAGATGGGGAACATCTGCTTAACCGGCACAGCAGCGCAGTGGAAGCACAAAAGCGCGCGCGGTGCTTGGAATCAGGCGCCCCTTTCCTCAATGGCTACTCCCTCTGAGCTTCTTCGCGAAAAATTGTCAGCGCTCGAGACTGCGCTCACCGCTCACCAAACAAGGCTCCAGAAACTCGAAGAAGAAGTGAAGGAGGTCGAGGGACTGCGGGACGCAGTAAAGGAGGAGCTGATGCTTGTGGCGCGGCCTGGAACAAAGGAGCTGTATAAGAGTCTTGTGTAGTTTAACTTAAACTAGCACCCAGTTGAACAAATCCAAGATCTATTAAGATAGAAGTCTCGGAGTTCAAAGTAGGGTGGAAGTCAGTTGCCCTCCACCCGGCTCGAACTCCGGAATATAACTAGTACAAACAATTGGCAACTATAAGCAATATTAATAATGAGGCGGGCCATGAGGCCTCGCATATGGTATCGTTACACCCCTCCCCCCAGGACGAGCCTCGCGAGTCCGATATACAATATACAAGAATCATCGTTGCAGCGAGAAAAAAAATCGGAAATTTCTGAGTCGGGGCACCTTTGTGTCACGCAGCCGCACCCTCCGCTCCCTGCACAGGTACCTCAGCGTGGTCCGCCGACGTCACGTCGTCTTCACTCGCGGGTTCCTCCAAATCATCATCTTCGTCGTCGGGTGTAGTGATGTCCTGGCTTTGGCCTGAGGCCAAAAAGCCCCGGCTTTTTGGCTTTGGTACCAAAGCCAAGCCAGAGCCAAAACCTTGGCCTGGGTTGGCTTTTGGCCTGGCCTGGGATTTGAGCAGGCCAAAGCCAAAAATCACCCCATTTCCCTCCTAAAAGCCCCGGCTTTCTGGCTTTCAGGCCAAAGCCAGGGTTGGCTTGGCTTTGGCTTTTGGCCTGGCCTCAGAATTCTCCAGGCCAAAGCCAGGCAAAGCCGGGCCAAAGCCATGGCTTTCAGGCCAAGCCAAAGCCAGAACATCACTAGTCGGGTGGCAGCGGCACGTTGGCAGGCTCGATAGCTGGGTTGACGTTCCCGTCAACCACTTCGCCCTCCTCCGGCAGAGACATCTCCGTATCCTCGGGGATGGTAGAGAGTATAACGGGTGTCGCCACAACCTCGGGGGCGACGTTATCCATTACTATTTCTGGTGCGGGCGGGGCTGCGACAGCAACCGCAGCTGCCACGATACGTGCATCATACGCAGCTCGCGCGGGCTGCAGTGGATATTCAGTGGTCACCCCAGTTATAAGAGGACCGTGAACGAGATGGCGCCAGGAGGTGATTTCCGCATCCGGCCAATTCACCACATCGATGTTGTTGCGTGGACGTTCCGCAAACTCCTCACCATTCGGGGAGTTGTTGCGGTCGTGGCGGTTCCTCCACGACCTCGCAAACGAGTGCAAAATGACCGCGTCCGCGCTGCCGGGTGCAATACCATGTTGGTGCACCCAGGACAACGCCTGAGACATCGTCAAGTTACGACAGTCAAATGGGTAGTGTTCCAAGGGGAGGGCGGCTCCCTCCCATTCCCCGCGTTGTGCGAAGCGCTCGTACAGCCCCATGACCGAAAACGCGGTCAACACCTCCGTGATAAAGCGAATACGGTGCACGGAAGTGCCGTCCCTTCGAGTCGGGGCGACGAATCCCAGGAACCTTGATACTCGCGCATCGTTGGGCAGCATACGCGTACCCACTGGTGTGTTGGAGTCGGGCCAATCGCCGTTAATGGTGCGCGCGCCTCCTTGCCAGGAGCGGGGCGCGCGGCGCGTCAACTCCTCAAGCGCCATAGACAATGACGCCGCTGAGCTCCCAGGATCAGCCGAGTTCGCGCCAGGAGCTGGGGGAGATGTGCCCAAATAGCTCTGCTCGTCGCGCGAGGTACTCGGGCCCTGTGCTGGGGGCATAGGATCGTCCTCGTCCGGGACAGTACGCGGCGAGGGTCCTATGACAGAGAGGCGCAACTGCTTCTTTTTCTTGCGGCGGTCGTTACGATTACGACTCTGCAGCTGGCCACCATCACGGCGAGAGCGGGGGGTTGAATCTCCAGTAGTGGTATACAACCACGCCTTTTCTGCGTCGTTCTGCATGCGCAGCAAGTATTGAATACCATCGGAGCAGCGCTCTGCGAAGTTTTGACCATAGAGCTGGACGAGGAACGTGTACATCGCCCGAGCTCTCGGGCAACCCGCAGTCATCCATTGGATGAGGTTACGCGCCTCCGATACTGTGTTGAATGAGACGTCGCCCCACACGCCGATAATGGCGCCTGGCGGGCGTTCCGCGGTAATCTTGGGCTCCTCGCCCGCTCGATTCCTACAGATCGCCTCCGCGTACCGCGACTTCTCCTTCAACCGATTCTCCTTAAGCACCTTCTCATCCTCCATTCCGCCAGGAACAATTGGGAGTATCGGATGCCCACGCTCATCGCGCGGGGCATCATCCACTCGCGGCGGCAATGGGCGGTTGACTGACGGTGGACTCGAGGCATGAGCAGGAGGAGTAGAGGGGCACGTGCTCAGTGCACGTGCCCGCAGTTGCTGGTCGCGCGCGCGTTCTTGGAACTCTTGCGTCTGGCTGCGCTGAGCCTCCCGCCTGGAATCCGGGTTCAACGAACGGCTGAAATCGTCGCGCACGTCGCGACGCACTTGCGAGCGATGGTCGACGTGAGGCGGGGCTCCGCGTTCATGGGTGGAGCTCGTCGCCGCGCGCAATGAGGCCGGAGGCGCACGCTGGGGAGCAAGTGGGGTTTCCTTGGGGGGCAGATGGGCCGCGGGGAAGGAGTGGGGCGTCCGCTGGATTGGTACCGCGGTCGCCCTCCGGGTTCGCGTCCCTGCGGACATATCCTGCGAAAGGGCTAACATAGTTGCTGCCCGTTCCGCGGTAGGTTTGGGTGTTCGGCAGACGTGGTGGTCTTCCAAACGGGCTCGGGTGAGCAAACCCCATTTCCGTGTGCGGGGCATTTTGTTGGTAAGCCGGTGGGCCAGCAGCCGCGTTCTGGAGCGCGGGGATCGTCCCGAATTGCGTTACTGGTGCTGGCTGTGGTGGAGGCGCCGTATTTGCGGGGCCTGAGGTCCCGTCTCCGAAGTCTGGTGGGGGTGGCATGTCGGGCGGAGAGTCCATGGAGGGCACCCAGACGCGTTCGTCGGGTGGCCCTTTCCAATAGCTTTTAGTGGCATGGCGCCAATAGAAAGCACCGCTGCTCGTGTGAATCCATCTGGAGGAGTCGTTGGACTGCTGCGACATAGTGGACGGAGGAAGAGAAATTTTAACCGCGTGGGAAGTGTCGGGTGCAATAATCGCACCACAGCCACCCCCTTACTTGGGCAAATCTTGCCACCGAGTAACACCCAACGCTTCAAAATAGTCGTCGAGTGCTTGGAGCTCGTTCAATGCAGTCGGCGTCTCCCAGGTGAAGTCTCCGGCCGTCCATTTAACCCAGAATTTAACGGATTGACCAGACCATTTGTGTTTGACGACCTCGTCGACGAACCACTCCTGGTCCTCGGGCATCCCGAAGTCATAGAAGCACTGTGCCTCTCGACTAGGGAATATGACCGAATCATTGGGTTCATGCGCGCGCAGGAGTGACCCGTGAAACGTCGGATGGATACGTCGGCTGGATAGCTCAGATGGTAACTCGGGCGTATACGTTGACGTATCAGGTAGGGCTTTAATGATTTTATAAGGCCCAATAAATTTTGGGGCTAGCTTGCGCGCCCTTCCCTTTGGCAAGTTCAAATTCTTGGTTGAGAGGTAGACGAGGTCGCCCTCGTCATACGGAATCTCAACTCCCCTCCCCCTGTTGGCGTAATGAGTCGCCCTCACTCGCGCCTCAATTATATTATCATGCGCGAGCGCGATGTTCGCCAACGCTCTGTCGACGAACGCTCGTACGCCCGGGTACTCAGTGGGCGTCGCCTCCACGTCCCTCATTCGAGGCACATACCCATAGTTCAACTCGAACGGCGCGAACCCTGTTGACGCGCTGATGCTCGAGTTGATCGCGAACTCAATCATGGGTAGTAGGTATACCCAGTCTCGTTGGGTGGGGTCCACGATGGACCTCAGGATCTGAGATACGTTGCGAATGGCTCGCTCGGACGCGCCATCCGTTTGAGGATGGAAGGAGGTCGACATCAGTAGCTTAGTGCCAGTGAGTCGGTGAAGCTCCCGCCAGAATTTCGACATGAACTTGGCGTCGCGGTCGGACACAATAGACGACGGCACGCCATGCAAGCGCACTATGTCACGAACGAATAGCCAAGCCACATCCGAAGACGTGTCCGTCACTTTCATCGGTACCAGCGCTACCATACTGGTCAACCGACATATCACTACGAGTAGGTAGTTATAACCCAAGCAGCTCGGGAATGGACCAACGAAGTCCATACCCACCGAGTCCCACGGACGGCGGGGTATGGGCATGGAATGCAGCAGCCCTGCGGGTGCCTTATTATCGGACTTCGACATCCGACAGGCACCACAGCTCGCACAAAAGGTGTCAATCTCGGTGCCCATTTTGGGCCACCAATACCACCGGCGGACATATTCAGATGTCCTCAACCCAGCCAAGTGGCCTAGAGTCTTGTGCGCCTGGTCAATCACGATCCCAGTGAGTGTTTGCTTTCCATGTAAGCGCACGCCCCGTGGTATGGCAAGACACAATTTGCCCTCCACATTACGCGCGTAAATCAGATCATCCACCAGCGCGAATTGCGCAAATGTCGTTGGGGCTAGTGCGACCTTGGACAGTACAGGATCACTTGCGTAGCCCTCCTTGACTGCTTTCAGGAAGGATGTATCGCCCTCCACTCGCGGCCGCAGGGGCTCCATCGAGTTGAGCGATTCTTCCAGCGTGATCGCCGTCGTGTCGAATCCGCGCTCCTGCATACGCTCCGCGTGCTTCTCCATCTCCTCAGCCTCTTTCACCCGTGCCTCCACGGGATCGGCAACACGCCTCGCCAATAAAGTGATCTCCGACGCCTTCAGTTCCTCCTCCCTGAGCCTGGTCATATATTCCAGGTTCGGGTCGAGGCGGGCATCGGCATTGACGAATTCATCATCCTCGTAGTGGTCATCGGGGGTGTCGTTCTCATAGTAGCGCGACAAGCAGTCGGCTACCTTGTTCTGGACACCCTCCACGTGAAACACCTCGAAGTCGAAGCGGAACAGATATTCGTCCCATCGTATGAGTCGTCCGTTGAGGCCGCTCCGAGCGGCGGTCTTCACCGCGAGCAATGCCTTGTGGTCGGAAGCTATCATGATCTTTCGACCAATCAACTTGTCCTCCCACTTCATCAGTGACTCGATTATTGCGAGCGCCTCCTGCTCGTATGTTTTATACGAGCGCTGGGCGGCGGAGAATTTCTTGGACAAGAATCCCGCGGGACGGCATGTTTTCCAGTCAGGGCCTTGTCCGTAGACCGCGCCCACTCCTACGACAGAAGCGTCACACACGATCCATATTGGATCGGGGTTCTTCATGTCGATGGGGCGCAATATCGGTGTCTTGCGCACTATTGCCTTTATCCGCTCGAGGCATAATTGGTGGAAAGGACGCCAGGAAAATCCCTGGCCGCCCTTGCATATGGATTCGAGAGGTGATGTGTAGTGAGACACATCGGGGAGGAAGTGGGCTAGATATTGTATCAAGCCCAATAACCGCTGGACCTCATTGTGGGATCGAGGTGACCTCCAATCGAGAACCTTGGCCGTCTTGTCCGCGTCTACATGTAGTCCGCGGTCATCGATACGATGCCCGAGGCAGTCCATGTCTTTCGAATACAAGTCACACTTTTTCTTACTCAGGTACAGTTTCTGCTCGCGTAGCCGACTGAAGACTAGCTCCAGGTGCCGCTCGTGCTCCTCCACTGTATCCGAGACTATGAATATGTCGTCCAGGTATACGTGGATATAATCCCCGATAATATTGCGGAATATCCAAGCCATGAGTCGTTGGAAAGTAGCGGGCACATTGCAGTCGCCCTGCTGCATGACATGAGACAGCGCTGTGCCAAATGGTGTGGCAAATGCTGTCTTCCATATGTCTCTGTCGACTATACGGACTTGCTCATACGCGTCAGACATATCAATTTTGGACCGATGCTTGGCCCTGGCGACGTCCATTCGAATCGCGTCTTGGTCAGGGAACGGAGTAACGTCCTTCACGGTATTGTTGTTGCGCTGCCGCGCGTCGACTACCGTTCGGAGTTTGTTGTCCTTTTTAGGGATGCACAATAGTGGTGCTGCCTGCAATACTGCAGTCATTTCCCACCAGCCGGCGGACGTGTATCGTTGGATCTTCGCCCTCAACTCCGGGCGCAGCGCCTCAGGACATCTGGGTAGGTGGTAATTATATACCGCCTTCTCGTCGATGAGATCAATCTCATGATTGATTTCTCGCAAAGGGGGTAGCTCGAGAGGAATGGGACCCATAAGGTCCGCACACACATCGAACCACCGCGCCCGTAGTTCATGGAGCCGCGTAGGCGAGTCATCCTCAGGAGGAGCCGAGGCGATTATCTGTGCACTGCGCATAGATATTATCCGCACTGCTTCCTCTAACGCCTCCTCACATAACCCATTAGGGTCATCATCGCCCATCTCAGATACCTGGCTGATGCGCGATGACAGCGACACTCTGTCAACGCCTTTCAATCCAGGCATGCACTTAGCGGATCGATGATGGATGTCCTCGAGGAACGCGTCGATCGGGCGGTCGATCAGACCGAACGTGATCGTCAGAGTGTCCTCGTCGTCCTCATCATCGATGGGGTCGTCGGGCGCCTCACGCCATTCGTCGCAGGTGACGTTGGGGGGCCGCTCGCCGTATTCTGTGTTCGCTGCGTCCAGGTCATATAGCCCGTCAGCGAATTCTTCTTCAGCAACCAGGATGAAGGGGTAGTGGTCTGCCAACGTTGGCAGCCCGTCTCCCTCGTCCTCTTCATCCTCTACTTCTTCTATCGTCACACGTCGGTTACGCAGTAGTAGCAATAACTCATCCATATATTCATCTTCGGACATAAGTACATATCGGTGGGCGAGAGGGAGGGATGGCAGTATCCCATTAATTACCTCGACCTCACTAACTACCGTAGGTTTGGGGTCATGCTCGCGGAGCGCGACCTCCTTCGCCGGTGGTAGTCAATCCATCTTCTTCCCAGGCTTGGGGCTGTTCTTTCGCGTTGCGATTAGAGCAGCCTCCTCGATGGATGAGAACGCTTTGATGACGTGCCCGCGGGGAAACCGAATCTCGCGACTACCGAAGTCGAGTACGATGCCATGGCGATTCATGAGGGGCGTCCCGACGACCACGTCGTACCTGTCCAGGTGCACCTGGTCAAAGTATACGTAGCCAATAATGCCACCGAAGTCCACGGCCACCCGAGTGCCATAGTTAATCTTCGAGCGGCTACCAACGCAGCCAAGCTGCAAGGTAACCTGCTCAGTGAGAAGGATCTGTGGTCCACGAATCGCGTTGGCATATTCCGGCGTCATCGAGTCAGTATTGCTGCCCGAATCAAATAGGGCGTACGCCATTGAGTCACCGATCTTGATCAACGCCGATAGGCAAGCAATAGTTTTGCTGGACCGAGTGGGTTGACCATACAGACCAACCATACCTGGCCCTGCCGTGGGGTGCGATCGGGGACGACGGACAGTCGAGAATAGCTCGACGCGTTGAGACATAAGCGATTGCGAATGCTCTACACTTTGAGACTCATCACTGCATACGGCAGGGTCCATCCCTGCCTCCTCAGTGCTATCCTCGACGCGCATTGCCGCAGTTGTAGCGACATGCTCTCCGTCTTGCCCTTCGGTGGCGAGATAATACTCATCCGAGTCGTGTGGAGACCCGGGGTAGCTTGGGGGCGGCGAGGACGAGACACTGGAGGCAGACGAAATGTCCGCCGATTGCCAGTCGTGGGCCGCCGCCAGGGTTGGTGGAGGTGAGGGTGACGGGGACAGATCTATGAGGGGAACGACTTCGTCCCGGACCTCATGCTGCCGTGCGGTCACTAGAGCCTCGCGGGCTAGCATGCGACGGGTGAGCTCTTCCTCAATGAATCGCTTCGCCTGCCGCATTCTATCTAGTCGAAACCGCAACTCTCTTAGGTTGTGGTCTATGACCCGCAGGGTGTGGATGTTGATGGCTCGGGCCATGTTCAGCACCTCATGCGAGCTCGAGTTGGAGCCCACTGGGCGACTGTCCAAGTCATCCATATATTGACGCGCCGATTCGTGTCGTGTTCTCATAGCCTCGGTGTCCGCGATAGCCTGCTCTAGGTCGGTGAGGTGTGTGACGAATAGTACGCCCTGCATCTCCACGTCCACGGCAACCGTACGGAGCATAGCTTGAGAATACCCCATTACCACTCCTGGCTGGAGGCGCATCAAGCCATCCCAGCTCTGGAGGGCAGACTCCTCCGCGCCCACCGTCTCTATTGCTGCGAGTTCCACTGCGGCTGTCCCCGAGTAAGGGCCCATCCCACGATTAGCCTCGAATAGTACGAGCAATTCGTCATGGGACAGCCCGGTGTCCAGGGGTGCATTACGCACCTCGGCGGGTTCGTGCTCCGCCTCAGCCGTCCACAGCGGGTATCCCTCGCCCGCTACGTCGGCCATGAGAGTGTCCAGATCAAGCACAGTGGACCCATGCGAGTGTCCCACAGGACGGGGAAATAGTGGGGCAAATTCCGCAGTAGCACCCTCGGGTATTTGCCCAAGAGTGTGCCCAACTAGGCCTAGCGCCGCGGGTCGCGGCACCACTCGGGCGCGCGCCTCCCCCGCACTGTCTGCATCGTCCAGATCGGGCGCCACTTGCATGGAGTAATATTGGCGCATCGCGCCCACCCGTACCTCCTCCGCCTGCGCTACCTCAAATATGTTTTCGAGGTCGGGGGCTTCGTGGGGGTCGGGGTTCACAACTGAACCCTCGTCTTCTTCTCCACCCAAATCAGTCGGGTAATCGTCGAGTAGCTCGTCAGCAGCGTATTGTTCGCCACCCCACAGCCCATCTAACGCCTCTTCTTCCTCGGCCACCACTTCCTCGGTATCATCCGCGTCGGAGTAGCTCGCAGGGACGCGTTGCGCGTGGAGCTGCGGTCGAGGTCTGGACGACGCGGACTCGCTATATCGAGCGCATATGGGGTCACTAGCGATATGACCCACTAACCTGCAACTGTAGCAGGTCTTCGTGCTCTTGGGTGGGGGTCCCGCCGTGGTGGCAGGACCACTCCGAGTTGGTGTGGTCGTGGTCCGATTAAAGGCCGAAGAAGCCACGGGTCGAGCAGATCCGCGATTAGCGGAGGAAGCGGGCGCCAAACTGGGCGCCTTTCCTCTTAACACCGCACCACCACGACTGGGGGTGCGCGTTGGTGTGGACGTTCGAGTGGCTTGGGACGCAATCGTTCCGCCACTCCCTCTCATGGATCCCTGGGCTTCTATCCAAGCCCGGGCATGAGTCTTGAGCATTCCCAGATCAGCGTATTCTGGGAGAAGTCCCCGCCGCACAAGCTCGTCATGCACGTTGGCGGGAATGAGGCGCATGAACCTCTGGCGGATTGTAATATCCGCCGGTGGCTCGCGCATTTTATTGGCAGCGCGAATGAGCTCGCTAACCAGCGACTCAATTCCCTTGGTGGGGTCGTATCGCACGGCCTCGAATTCCTTGGTCGCCCGTACTGCCGTGGCCGACGTAACAAACCGCCGGTGGAGGGCGCATATTATGGCCTCAAACTCGTAGGGAATGTCACTATTGCGATCCGAGGGTTCTACCTCTGAGGAGAACCATTTGGTCGCGTGCGAATCCAGAGCATTCTTGAGGTACAGAATTCTGTACCCATCGTACTTTGGACCGCCCAGTGTGTTTCCCTGCAACCAAGTGCATAACTTGCCCAACCAAGTCATGAACACAGTGTCGTCGTCATCTCCGCTGTACGCCGGAGGGTCTTTGAGTTTGGGGAGTTGCGAGGGAGCCTCCATATGTTCCCCAAGTTGTCTGTCGATTATTCGACATATCTGCTCCTTCTTCTCGGCCGCGAACGCCTCGAAGACGGTGAGGGCAGGACCAGTTGTGGGTGTACTCAGTGTATACCCCGATACCGGCTGGTTGTAGCCCGATGACTCTAATGTCACTGGGCCTCGACTGTCGTGGCGGCGGAGACGCACTCCTGCACTGGAAATGCTGGAGTTGTCTTCGACGAAACGCGTCGTCTTGAGTATGGGCGCGGGCGTTTGCTCGTGCCTGAACTCGGCGGGAGTAAATGTCGCTGCGTCCCGCATCCTGCGCTCAAGGCTAGCGGCGCCTCTGCGCTGGAATTCCTCCGCCGTCTCATTGCGCTGGTGGGGTGGGAGAGCCTGGTCGATAGGACCCCGCAGTTCCCCCAGGTCTGTGGCGTTTGCCAACAGTGGCGCCTCTAACGGCGGCATGGTTATGTTGGCAAACGGGTCGTTCTTTCCTTGACGGAGCGCGACCATGACTTGTGCTAGCTGGGCCTCAGTAACCCCCGTGGCCCGCAATATGCGCACATTGTCCTCGAGAGTACTTTCGAGGCGGGTAGACGCCTCCGCGATCCCGTCGCTGAGTTGCTCTATGCGCTCAGCAACTTCATCGCGGAGCTCGCGAACGCTATTGGCCAATTCGCGGACGTTGTCGCGCTGGCCTGCCACAAGACCCGTGGTCGTTAACAACGACCGCCGGGTCATGGATAGCATGCCGTTGAGGGCGGAGAACTTTCTGACTTGGGGCCCCGTCATGGTGTTACCCGTTGGTAACATGTCGTCGACTAATGAGGCGAGTAAATCCTCGCCCAATATGCCGCGCGACTGGCTCCCCGTGCCTTCAGACGGAGTAACCTCCGAGGCGTCAGAAGGTGTATCGCCCGCGGTGGACGATGTCCCAGGGTTGGTCGTAGGCGCTTGTTGCCTACCAGATCCCCCTTGGGCACGATAAGAGGTGGTCAGAGGGACCTCCTCGTCGTCGGACACGTCGTACCGTGTGCCCGACGAGGGATCCATCAAGTAATGGGTCCCATCCGCGTCCATGTGTACCTTGAGACGTAGACGCGTTGGTGCAGGGCCCGCAGGTGATGCGCGCCCCGACGTGGCAGCTCCTGGCTGCGAGTTGGCCGACAGGAATGTAGTCCCTGTGGTCGACGTATTTGCCGCGGGGTCATTGACCTCAGGCAACGTCGTAGTTGCCATTTTTGTTGTTGTAGAGATTTTTCTTCTACGTGACAAATCGCTCTTATCAGAGCACCGGTGTTCAAAAAAGTATAAGAGTCTTGTGTAGTCTAACTTAAACTAGCACCCAGTTGAACAAATCCAAGATCTATTAAGATAGAAGTCTCGGAGTTCAAAGTAGGGTGGAAGTCAGTTGCCCTCCACCCGGCTCGAACTCCGAAATATAACTAGTACAAACAATTGGCAACTATAAGCAATATTAATAATGAGGCGGGCCATGAGGCCTCGCATATGGTATCGTTACAAGCTGCCAGTCGAGATCATGGCGGACATCTTCACCCGTTGCATAGGACAGGAGTTTCCAGTGGAGGCAGAGACGACCTGGCCAGGACGTTCCCCCTGCACCGAGAGATGACACCCGTTGTCCTGTGCAACGTCTGCAAACACTGGCGTCTTGGTGTGGTTTTGAGTGAGGTGAGAATATTGTTAGGGGCTTTGCGGGAGTGTTAGTGATGACGGGGACATAATCTGTGTGCTCAGTGGGTTAAATGAGGCAGAGAAAGCTATTGGTATGGGTGGCGGGAAATTTCGATGGTGCTGTAGCTCTGCCAACGCAATCCCTATGGGAGATTGGAATGGGATTTGCAAGGCGGTTAGGACAGATTGCCAAGATCTGTGACCATATATAGTGTCCTCTACCATCGATGTATGAGCGTGGATACTCACGTCGGAGCTACGGGCGATCTCCAAATTCGGCTTAAGCCCCGATTCCTTACATTTTTGGGTTAAACTCGCTCACGGCGGGAGATTGGGCAGGGGTGACTGGGCGGGAATGATCAGGGAAGGTGCAGAACACTCCCCTGATGCTATAATTCCGTATCGCGGCAGAGATCGGTGCGGTTATTGACTTGGTATTGAGGAAATTGGGGCGAATCGGCAGACTGGGCGCACAGAGAGGGCGCACAAGGTAGAGAGGTGATCTGAGGTGGTTTCTGGGTCAGTTTCACGCTCCGATTCCGAATTTCGACACGGCGGAAGCACCCGACATCCGCCGGACTCGGCGGCAAATATAATTGCTGGAGGGATTTTCTCAACGAATTGAGTTGCGCAGGTGATTTGCTGGGCAAGGGTGATCAATGGGGCATGGGACAGAGTCATAGGAGTGTTTCTGCAGTGTTGGCATGTGTCGGAAAAATCTCACCGTCACTTTGGGTATTGTTTCGTCTTGGTTCAGAAAGTGTTGGCTTATACCGCCAGGCAAAGGTCTTGCCGTTTAAAGGCTGTATGGTGGATATTGATGCAGACTCTTGGGAAATGGTGTTCATATGAATCATATCTCTAGGCCATTTTTCAGGTTCCGCGCTCACTGCCTTGGTAAAGGCGGCAGACTCAATTGAATCCCACTCGGTTGTGAAACCGCAAGGTGGATCTGGGATATGTTGCTCAATTCAAAGGTTTTGAGGTGGGAAAGTGTATCTGAGCATTATATATGTGGTTTGTAGTGAGGAAATGAGCAAAGTGGTCTGTCGGATTGATTGCATTCGGCCTGGTTGCCGCACAGGATTAAATTTAACCGGAAAGCAGTACTCGCACACTCAACCTGAGTGCTGTGATGTTGCCTTGGGCACTCCAAAGGTCTGGTCAATTGACTTTGACTCTGACCCATTGACGAACCCGGTCAGACCCGCCTGGGAGCCTGAGACTGACGGGATACGAGTGTTTCCCTGTATGGCTGCCCGCACCCACCGTTGTGGGACATAGGGTTACTTTCGTTATCAGCGTGTGCGTGGGATCCGAAAAAGACGCCGCCTGGGAGCCTGAGACGGCGCTGGATACCCTGTATGGGCTGTTCGCACCCACCGTTATTCGTGGACCATCGGGAGATCCGGCCTGCGCCGGGTTAATTTCGAAGCCGCGGGGCGCAGCATTCTCTATATACTGCACCTTCCCGTCCGGCTGATGACTTCCCCATCGCCTCCCTGCTGTCGCTTGCGGTGCGCCCCTTCGTCCCTCCCAACACACCGCTGACCTCTGTCTTAGCAGACAATGACCGCCTGCAACAAAAACTGCGGTTATCAAAACCAGACATATTACTACAACCCCCAAAACCCTAACGTCCGTACGTACGCCTGCCAGGGGAACGTCAAGGGCGCGGACGGGAAAATGTACAGATGCAACGGTATCTGCAAAAACCAAACGTCCCCCCCTCCCCCCCCTCCCCCGACGTTGGTCATTTTGCAGATACCGTTGCATCTGTAGATTTTCCCGTCCGCACCCTTGACGTTCCCCTGGCAGGCGTACGTACGGACGTTAGGGTTTTGGGGGTTGTAGTAATATGTCTGGTTTTGATAACCGCACCGATCTCGATGCAGGCGAAGGCGCGCAACGACGACGGGGAGCCAGTGGGATGACGCTCCATAACCAAATGATCCCTGCGAGCGACTGCAACGCAAAGCTTACCACTTCCTTCTCATCCAGGGAACACGGAATCCTGGATATTGATTGGCCGACAGGCTACACGCGCGGCGCAGGCTTCTCCACGTACGTCTCTGCCCTAGGGTCACTCTTGTGCGTCGCGTACCTTTTTTCCGTCCTGTGACTGACCGATTCGCAAGATTGAAGAGATTGACCATCGCATGATGGACATGACCGTCGAATGGTCCGAATTCCAGCGGGCAGAATCCCAGCGCAGTCCAGCATACCCAGTTCTGACCTTGCCGCCGGAAATCGTCTCAGAAATCTTCCTGAACTTTCTGCACCCTGGAATCCCACCACTCTTTGGCCTGCTCTCTCCGCTTCTTCTGTGTCGAATTTGCCACCATTGGCGGGAAATTGCACTATCTACATCCACCTTGAGCTGGTCCATGCTTGGCTATCGCGTTCCGGGGACTGCCCGCTCTCAATCACCTTGACGGATAGCTCGGACTCTCCTTGTGGGGCCCAGTTTTTGGAGGCCGTGATCCTCCACTGCGCGCGCTGGGAGCACGTCGACCTTCTCGTTCCGTTCGAGAACCTGCATCTCATCCAGGGCGAGATGCCTCTGCTTAGAGACCTCACGATTGGTCCCAACGACCTCCCCAATGACGATGCTGCTGGGGTATCAGTCTTCGACCGCGCTCCTCGCCTCACAAACGTCGTCCTGACAAACGACTTTGTCCCCGCCGTCATACGACTCCCATGGGCGCAACTGACCCCCCTCACCGGCCTCTGCCTCTTGGAGCACGAGTGCACCGAAATCCTCCGCCACGTCGTCCAGCTCGTCGAGGGCGCGTTCAGCATCTTCGCCAGCCACGAGCCCTATCGGCCACTCCCCTACCCACTCATCCTCACCCGCCTTCGTGACCTTTCCCTAGACGCGGGCGACATCGGCGGCGGGCACCTGTGGAAAATCCTCGACAACTTCACCCTGCCTGGCCTGCGCACGTTACATGTCTACGCCATCGCACCTCCCGCCTTGTCGACCTTCATTCAAAGGTCGCAATGCGTACTCGAGGACCTTCGCATCGACAATAGGACGATGTCGAAGGAGGAATACCGGGAGGCGTTTGGAGTCGACGAAACATGATACTGCGCGCATCGATTCGGAAATCTAGATCGCTCGTTGAAATCTTTATCGACTGCGAACCGTGAATGGAAACATTCCTTCAACGTGATATTGGCGTCATCCCAGGCGGCAGCCTATCTACTGCAATAGTTACAATGGACGGTAGCGCCTCGCGGTAGGCCGCTTCCGACGTCACCTCCGTGAACCCTACATGTGTGACGCGGAACTCGAGCAGAGTACACTGCGAATGGTCCAGAAACGCCGCCAACGCAGTGAGCGTGAAACCGTATTTGTAGATCTTGAGCGTTTGGAGCCCCGGCAGCGTCAAACTGCGCAGAAGGCCATCGATGACCTGACCATCCACCGGACGAAAGGTCAAGTGGCGAAGGCGATGGTGGTGGACAGGAATAACGGGGACAGTGTTGGTCTCGTCGCGATCGGTGTAAATGGTGAACGTGCAACGAACCAAATTGACCGCCGCGCGAAGAACTTCCGTGCATTCGGGCGGAGATGTAAACTCGACGCTGAGTGAGGTCAACTGGGCGAGTGGTAAATGCATAACACGCTTGTCGAATGTGCACAGCACGACGTCCGCGAGCTTCGGAGTTCCGCTGAAGATATCTGTAGGTGGCTCCCGCGAGGAATGATTGGGGCAAGTCAGAGTTAAGCTCTGCAGCAGTGGCATGTCTCCTCGCAGGGAAGAGAAGAGTTTGAATGGGCCTTCCACAACTAGGTATTCCAAGCGGTGCCGGTGGGGCACGCATTCGTGGACGAACAACCGGAGGAACGAGAAATTCCGCGCCAGATGGATGTGGAGTGAGAGCGGGGAGTCCGCGGAGCGCGCGAGCCACGTCGTGAGGCGGTCGAGCGCCCGAGGGTGCTTCCCGCCGGAAACGCGGATGACTATTTTTATTGCTCGCCAAAGACGCGGGGTCGAGAGAGCAATTTCGCGCCAGTGTCGACAGATTTGGGACAAGAGCACAGGCGAGGTGCTGCCGGAAGGAGGAGGGAAGTCGGGGTAAACTGGGAGGAAATGAAGAAATATCTCGGAGACGATCTCCGGTGGCAGATTTAGAATGGGATCCACCCTCGAGTCGGACGCGGAGGGGATGTGATTTTCTGGGGAAATGGCATTCTGGGGTTTATTCGTGAGATCCAAACGGTATCCGCAAACCACGGGCTATCTCACCTCTGGGTTGTTTGCGTCGTGCATGCCTGTATGGACTGGGTGAAATGCCGCCATGGTCGTCAGGAACAAGAAAGGCCGTGTCAATGATGGCGATGCAATGGCAGTGCATCTCCGATTCGCACGAAGGAGGGTTGAAATCAAGTTGAGATTGTTTTCTGGCTAGAATACTTTCGGGTAGGTTTGGGGGTCGTACAGGCACCCCAGAGGTAACCCTTTATCTATCCACTTGTTTGGAGAGGCGACCTTTCTGAGTTACTCAAGTTCAACCAAGATCAGCATTCTCCACGTTCGTACATACTTCGTAGGCAGATACTCCCTGAATAGTACAAGTCTAGAGGTGTTGAACTAGGATAGCAAGCATAAACGTTGCATGAACACTCGGCGAGGGCGATATACCTGGTCAGAATCCTGCTAAACATGCTCACCCGAGATGCCCGAAGCCACTAATTTGACCTTGATATAAATGAACTAAGGAGTTGCTTCAACCCCGCTTGACTCTTCCCCAGGCGGCAGGATTGAATTACAACTCGATTTGACGAACAACGAGAGAGATCCTCAGAAATCGAACGGAGGTCAATTTTGATGAACTACCAGGGCTCCTGAGACGGAAGTCGCGGTGAAATGGTTCAATGGTTCTGGAAGAGTGGAGCAGGTACAGTCTGAGATAATCTGGGCCGTTCGTAGCTCCCTATCAGGCGGGATGAATGTACAACTCCGTCGTCTCCAACTGCATCTAAATCAAGGGCAATGCGACGTGCATCAGTGAATGTGCACATTAGTCTTTCGCGTCTTTCACGTCTTTGGCGAGACGTGAAAGACCCGAAAGACGCAATTTTGCCCAAGACGTCGGGTGTTTTGAAAGTAGATTCAGTTTTCTTTTGAAAGACTTTCGTCTCGCCAAAGACTCTCAAGATGCATAAGTTCTTGGAGAAGATTGCTTGCAAGATGCTTAAGACCGGACTCAAGACACGCCACAAGATCGGAATGAAAGCAAAAAGTAATAGATTATCGTGAATACACAGTACAGACAGAGCGTGGAACTAAGATAAGACTTAATGGATCCACCTGCGCCAATGAGGACACACCCGTTTCCCGCGCAATCCACAGAGTGGGGCGCACCGATCCGGGATGCCGGCGTCCACCCCGCCCTCGCCCTCGCCCACCCCGCCCACCACATGGCGCACGTTGGGTTCCGCGTCGCCGGGGATCTGCAGTATGGGGAGCAGGCCGAGTGCGGGGCGTGCACCGGGCTGCGGCCGTGTTGTCGGCGACTCGGTGTACAAGGAGCTCACGCGGGTGGGCGGCGAAGGCGGCGGATCAGCCCCCAGGTGGGCTGCAGGTAATGGCGTTGACGAAGGCACCGCCGATGGAGAGCCTGAGGTGAGTCCTTCAGTTAGTTGGCGGAAAAAGAAGGACAAGAATAAGGAGGAGGGCGGGGTGGGGACGCACCCGGAAGCGTAGGTGCGCGTGTCGTCGAAGCAGTAGGTTGCGGACGGCGTCGAGGAGGTTAGAGGCGAAGGTGAGGTCTTGGGAGACGGAGGCTTCAGGGTTATTAGTCTGCTTAAGGTTTTGTGTGGTTGAGGTGCTGGCTGGGGACACGAGAAGCTTGAGGAGAGGTACAGAAAGGGATTGAGAGTATCGAGAAGACGTGTTTGTGTGGAATAGCTCTTGGCGGCGGGTTTGAACGGTGCTTGAGTAAGATGGATAAGGCTTGGGGGCTTGAGCTAAGTGTGGAGTCAAGAGAGATATAAGCCTCGCGAGGAGTGCGACAAAGTCCGTGGGCACGGGTAGGGCGGAACTCGTTCTGGGAGGATCAAGCGCCGGCGAGGGGTTAGGTTGCTGCGGGTGGGACTTTGATAGCCCTGTATCGAGTTGCAGCGGGGTTGGACGGCGCTGGAGCCGGGCAGACAGTTGGCGGCGTCGTTGGTGGTGGTGGGAGGGAGAGGAAAGTGGGATCAAAGTCAACCTCTGTCAACGTCCCAACCGGGTGCGATCATTGATGCGCACGGACCATGATCGGAGTTTCAAACACTTGTCTGATTCGCAATCCTTCGCTTCAACCAAATGTTCTCAGCGCCGGTAAAGAGTGCTGTTGGTGCCAATTCCTGCTGAAACCTTTTAGGCCATACCACCAAGACTCTACGCTGATGCGACGTTCGACTTCTTGGTGCAAAATATCTGACCTTAATAAGAAGTTCATCAAAAGATCCAAGACTCGGTTACCAAGACGCAAGACGCTGAAAGACGCGCCTTCAAAGACGCGAGACACTTTCCCGAGACCAAAGATCCTCAAAGATGGCATTGAAAGACGTAAGACTCCGAAGACTAATGAGCACATTTACTGATGTGATGAATTTTGACGGTTATTGAGGTCGCTCTCCTGCAAGGGATTTATGTGGGTTGGACTCCACGGGCGCTCAGGGAAGGAGTGAGACAGAGAGCCAAAATGTTGATGTAAACAAAGTCGAAGTGTTTGAGCTCCTACCCCGGAAGATCCACAGAAAATGCATCCTGCCCAAGTGAGTCACTTTGCGTCAACCCTGCGGTGATTTGATTCCTTCCAAAGCACCCTGGACTTCCCGCGTTTGAGAGAATAAATAGACATTAGAGGCAGTAAGAAACGCTGGTGTACGGAAAAGCGGAGTCGCATGTTCGGCAATGACCTTGGAATACAATTCGGCGACTGGCCGAGCGACTTGACGGTGACACGAAGCAGACAATATTAATTCGCGATTAGACGGTGTAAAAATCGTGGATGTCGAATTAGATTTTAGCGAGGCTCCAACGCTAGCGTTACAAGCGTATTATAGTGCGACATGGTGAGAGAACGAGCTATAGGCGCCGGATTAGCGCCCGCAGATGCCGAGGCGGCTTGACACGCGCTTAACACGCGTTCAATTGCACCCGGGCCCCCCGCCGATCCTTCTTGCTTCCTCCACTCAACACGGGTTCAACCTGCAACGTCTGAACGTCCGGATTCTGGTCTTCTTTGGCGCCCCCCACTATCCTGCGAAATGCATCGTCTCCCGCAAGCAGTAAATGTCGCGCATCCGCGGCCATTTGCCACGGTGTCACCGAATCCTTGAGAAACTGTAACTCCTCGCGGATCCGTTCTTTGAAGGAGCGACTTCTCCCTCCCCTCCACGGCCCAAACTCCTTCCATTTGACTGAAATCACCAGAACCGGCGCTCTCCCGGTGCCGGCACTGCAGCACTGACAGCACAAATGCACACCTATGCGGCATAGACTCTCGTGGTGTGTGTGAGTTCCTGCATCATTGTATCAGACGGAAGAATTCCCCATCCGCGGTAGGCGAATGGAATTTATAATCCCCGCGCCAGCGCTTGTCTTTGCCTCAATTCCTATCGGCCACCATGACTGCGTCGTCCAACTCCTCCGCTGGGATGGACCTGGGAGGGCTGGATTACGCCACGTTTGCGTACGACCAGTGAGTACCGTCATCGTGTACGATGTCCCTCTCTTATCGATTTCACACACAAGTCGGATATACCGCGAGATTTTTCTCTCCGGATTCGGTGCGTACAGTTGTTGCCCACTTGTGCCGTGCATTCACGCTTTATATTCCTGCCCAGTGATTTTGCTGTACGACCACATCCTGACGCTGGACTCTGAGATCAAGTTCATATGGAAGCGGAAATTCCACTTTGGCGCATACTGGTTCCTCGCGATACGCTACATCTCGCTCGCATGCAGCATAACCATTACGTCCTTTTACTTCGGGAACCTCAGCACCAAGGTGGGTCTTGCATCCCTCGTCTTTAACCCATTGCTCCGTTATTCACATCGTCTAGACGTACGTCAAATCTTATTCTTATACCACTCCAGGATGTTATTCACTAGGTGTGCCAGTTGCGAGAAGATGGAAAGGGTCTTGGAGGTGCTCCTCATGGTGCAGGAATCATTCGTCGAAAGTACGACGTCTTCTCGACGCGAAGCAGCTGTCACTCACGCGCATGCTGTTATCCAGCGACACTCAGTCTCCGTGTCCTCGCAATGTACGGCCTCAATCCATGGGTGGGCGCTCCCATGGGCATCCTCGGCGCGGTCACCGCTGGACTTGGACTGGTCTGTCCTACTCTACTCCCCCGCTCTCATGCTGCTATTCGTCGCCTGCTGAAGAACCGTTCAATCTAGTGGACCATGATCGAATACGGCGCACCGCAGATGGTGACTTCCCCAGGCCTGCCCGGATGCCATACCGTAATCCCGATATCCACGTACGCTGCTCGTCCTCATGCTTTCAGTGTCAGTCGAGACTCACCTGCCGTCGTAGAGCCCGGTGTAGGTTCAGTCAACTGCCATGCACTCGGTAGCAGTACTCACACGTCGTTCAACTTCAAGTGCTCGCCGGCGTTTGGGAAGCACAGCGCGTCTTTCTCGCCTTACTCCGGGGCAAGACCGACTCAATCCCCTCCAGAGTCGCGCTCGACACCCTTGTATTCGGCCTGACGGTGTGGCGCGCCTACACCGACCGATCCGCCGCCTCCATGATTAAGGGCTCCCTCATTCAACGCATGATGCGAGATGGTACGCGTCATTCAATCACTATCCCTGAGCTTGCCTCTGACTTGTTGTTTTCGCAGGCGCGATGTACTTCGGGTTCGTAAATGCAGTCCTGTAAGAACATCGACCGGCGCCGAACTCATCGAATGCGCAGGATCATCGTGCTCGCGAATGTAGCGGACGTGTTGACGATCTATGTGAGTTAGCACGTTTTGTACCCGACGCGATGAAGTTCTGACCGACCTGTAGCTCGGGGATGTACGTCCCTCCTCAGCGTCCTGGCGAAGCCGATAGTACTCATGAGACTCTGCCCAAAGGACATAATCTCCGGGATCCTTTCCTGGTGGACCACCTCGTGCGCACTCCCCATCCCTTCCTTCGTCGCCTTCCCAATTGAATTAAAACGAATAAAAATAGTCTATCCGTGACCCTCGTCTCCCGCCTCAACCTCAACCTCGTGGAGGCGGGGATCGGCAACTCGGAGCAAGACAGCGAGCAGGAGACGACGGAGCTGGATGAGATACATTTCGTCACTCCGAATGCGCCGCCTGCGCGAAGGGAGGGCGATGTGGGGTCGTTGTTTGACGATGTATGACGGCTGAGCCAGGACGATGTATAATGTGGGTGTTGAATTTCTGTTTCTGGAACGGGATGCTTATGATTTGTTTGCAGAGAACTGTATAATAAACCTTACAATTGCGCTTTAGAAATGGACGCGTCTCGGCGACTTGGAGCCCTCCTAGTTGTATTTGATTCAACTTTGGTTCGACTTACGAAAATCAATTCCCTGACAGACCTTAGAACCTCGAGAACGGGCCGAAAATTCCTCTCGGGAGACACCCCGTCGCAAATCGTTAAAAACGCATTCACTGCATTCAAGCGTGGCATAGCCGTTCAGCGCCTCGCCGGAGATAGCCGGTGATCTATGGCTAGCCGAGCCAACCATATGTGGCTAGCTCCGGCCAGCCGTCAAAGCCCGATCTAGCTTGACCTCGCCTCAACTAGCCACACACTTGGCTTGCCACCACCTCAAGTAATGCTTTTGCCCCCCGACTTTTGTCTCTTCTGGCTACTGACAGTGCAGTACTTCGACCCAAATGAAGGTCAAGGTTTTATATCCAGCCAGTGGCAACTAAATTCAAACTAAATTACACAAGTGACTTCTACGCACCGCTCGGCGACATATTATAGACACAGAGCTTCAAACGATGTTATTCATGTCTGTTACATACCATTCTTGATGTTAATACGGCGTGGCCTTATCGTGTTGACTGTGGGTGTAAGATATTTCCAGAGAGCGGTAATTGCCGAGTTGAGGACGCCGGTTGTTCCTCCCACGTGGCGGCGGCGGCGCCGGAGTGCCATGCCCTCGTCCAATATCCCTCCCACCAGGCCAATTGCGCGGAGATCAAGGAAGAATCATAGCTATAGGGATCGAGATTCAGCGAGAACACATCGGCGCAGCCAACAATTATTCGTACGGGTCATCTGCGCCGTGTTCCGGCTGCCTCCGAGAGCGCCGATCGTCGAGGTCCCTGAGGAGGTGGGTCGTATTCGTCGCTGGCGTCGTACATGGGCGGATGCGCGCAGTGAGAGTCAGGAGAGAGAGGAAATTTTGCGGCGGGCACGCAGCATGCAACGTGGACGGGAGAACCATTTGTCGCGGGCAGAGGGGAAAGCTTGAAGGTGATTGAAGAGTCGGCTATTCAGCTCGTATCGAGCCCAGGACTCGAAGCAACTGAAGGCGCAAGAGGGAAGTATTTACTTGCAGCCGGCGAGAAACAAAGAAAGCAAAGAAGTGATTCAATTTTATGCGTCTCCCAAGGCGGGGAAGTGGAGGGAGGAGAAGCGAGGCTAGGCGAGATGAACTACCCACAGCTACCCACGGTCAGCGAGGCGGGCAATTCATCAGCGGGATGCAGCGGGCTTGAGGTGCGGCTAGGAGGTTACGGCTAGATGACTAGCCACACATAGCCGAGGGCTAGCCGGGGCTAGCCTCGCATCGCCACAGCGTCCCGACACTGCGGCTAGGCTTCGCCTGAATGCAGTGATTGGGCATTCGACTAGGTATATTCGTTGGGAGAGGCAGAAACACAATCGTCAAGTTTCACCGTCGGTCATCCTGAAACCCTGCGAACCATATCCGGTGACCCCGCTCCCGAACAACAGCTTGTAGGCGCCCCACCCGACGCGCGAAAAAGGCTTGGACCTGCCTGAATTCGGACCTTTCGGGCAGCGGCTAGTGTGAAGGGCGGGCGTGATTGTGACGGCGCTCAGTGAATCACAAGGAATACTTTATAGGACGTGCATACCACGTCCGAATAATGCACTTTTGAACGTAGAAGCCGATCCAGAAGACATGATTCATTCGATCACGGGCCGAGTGACCGACTTTTGGGGTTTTTGAGTGAGGGAGACGGCGTTGGGCTCCGTGAAGTTACTTTAATGTGCTTGTTCTGTACTCTCGAGGAAGAATCCATGGACCACTAATTTTCCCAGGCCCTCCACGAATTTCATGGCGAAACTGGCCATGTTCAACATCCAAACAATTTTCCTGCCGCTACCGCTCATCCAACCACCAAAGTCACCACAACCAAAATAATCCTCTATTTAACGCGGAAATGATGAGAGCCTCAAAAAACGACCGCCGAGCCCACCTTTTCTCGAATAAATATTTTTGCTCGAAATGTGATTGTGATTCCCAGAAAGGAAGGTGACGCGCCCTTTCACAGAAGCCATCAAGGCCGCCGTATATAAGCGCCCACGACTTCACCTTTCCTCCTTCCACCTCCCTCTCCCTCTCCCTCCTCCTACCCTCCCTTCCTCTTACTCGTTACTCCTACTACCCGTACTCTTCCCTTGCTCCACCGACACGCACCAGTGCACCACCTTTAGACTAGATTAAGGCTAGGTGCGTTTTCCCGTCTTTTCCTCCTCTTTTTCTCTGCTTTTCTTGCTTTATGCGTTCGTTTTCGTCCCCCGGGCCATTTGTGAGCCTTTTTGACGTGTTTCTGCGTCTCTGTGGACGTGTCCTGGTCCCGGGACCATGCCACCATTTCTTCTTGATTTTCTCGGATTTATTCCTTATTCTTCTGCCTGGAGAGACGAAGAGGCGTTTGTTCGACGTAGATCTTGCTCTTGGAACGCTGGAGATGCGGAGTATTCGTCTGGATGCTGCGGTTCTCACTTTTCTTTCTTGACTCGTTCTTCGTTCCTCTTGACTTTCCGGTTCTCGACCTCTGCCGTCTGGTGTTGTGCGCATTTTTAGTTTCTTTTCGTCGTTTTTTCTTGAGGTGGCTAAGTGGTAGCCTCCCTGCCCCCCGACACGCACAATGCCTTGATGACTTTTCCTCCGCTTACCCTGCCTGGTCCGTGCACGAGTTACGTGATTCCCGTATCGCTTCTGCGGTCTTTTTCGACGACTGGGTTCTCGATACCTGTTCTCTGCTTCCTGCGCGGAGTTTCTCTTTGAAATTCCACTATCTGTCGACTTTGGACGCGTCTCCCGCTCCTTGCGTTCCTTCCAGTATTCCTGGCCCACAAATCTGCCCTGTTCCTCCGCATTCGTTCTCTTTGCATTTGGGGTGCTGCCGCACTGCACACCTGCTCGACAAACGTGTCTTCGTGACGACGTCTCTCGGTGGCCTGGGCGTCGACCCGCATTTTCGTCTCTCCATTCTTTTCTTCTACACAGTCAACGCGTTTTCACGTCGTACGCGCTCTTCTCGTCCAGCAGCAGCGTCTCTTCCTCGTGCTCGTCCGACTTGTATTCTAGCTTTTCTTGTTGCGCGCTCATTTACTCTTTCTTTTCATCTCCGCCTTTTTGGCTTGCTACATGTACTGACAACTTTTCAGAGCACTCACCCAACCCCACCCTCGCTCTCGGACAACCAAAAATGCAGCAGCCCCAGGCGCCGCACGCCCATATGCACCCACACCCTCTCCCCCACCCGCACCAACACCAACAGCCGCACCACCAGCAGCACCCTTCCGCACCCTTCCGCACCCTCCCGCACTACGAGCGCGGCGCCCTCGCGCCCAAGCAGCCTCTCGCCTCCATGCCCATGCACGCAACCTCGATCTGGGCGCCGATTGCTAGCGACGCGGCGGCCATGTCCATCTGGGCGCCGCAGCCCATGGGGAACAGCAACAACACCAGCAACGGCAAGACGGGCGCGGGGGGAGATGCCACAGCAGGAACGGGCATTTGGGCCCCGCAGCCGCAGGTGTGGGCGCTGCCGCTTTCGCGGCTTGCTGGGAACGGGAACACCACCAACGGAGCGGGGGCGGGGAGTGCTCCTGGTGTGATTGGAAGTGAGAAGGAGCTGGCGATGGAGCCGGTGCTGACGCGCGAGGATGTGTTTGGGCCGCTCGTGGGCGCAGTGGGGGACGGGCGCGCACCGCCGACGTTCCCGCTCGTCGAGGATGTGAGCGCGGGTGCGACGCCCGAGCTGATGCGGGCGGATAGTGTGCGTGGCTCTTCTTTTCCTTCTGTCCGCGGATTTGTTATTGATTCTCTTTTTTTATACAGCACGTCGAGCAGCTCCTGCGCACGCTGAACCTCAACTCGCCTGAACCCGCCTCACGCGCGTCGCCCGCCAGTACCGGCTCTGGCTCCGCCTCAATCGCGGGAAGCGTCCACAGCGTCCACAGCGCCCATAGCATCCACAGCACCCACAGTACCGGCAGCGCCAGGACCAAGCCCGTTCTTCCTGCCCTTGATCTCAGCTTTGGCTCCGGCTCCAACTCCAATTCCACCTCCAACTCGCTCTCGAATACCTCCGTGTCCGTCTCCACCTCCAACACCTCTGCCTTTGTCTCTTCTTCCGAATCCTGCTCGGCGCCCAACACGAGCGGGAGCACCAACGACTCCGTCCCCTCGCTCGCGGATTCGCTGCCTTCCGTCGCCTCTGCCTCCTCCGCCTCCTCGCACGCGCACTTGCACAACAACAACTCCCACCCGGGCTCGGGCACCGGCTCCCCCGCATACCCGCAGTCCCCCGGGTCCGACTTCTCCCCGCTCTCCTTCAGCTCCGTCCTCCTCACCCCGCGCGACTCGCCCGGCGGGCTCGGGCACACGCTCCTGCAGCTCCACTCCCCGATGCACTCGCCCACGCACGGGCACGGGCACGGGCTGCACTCGCCCATGCACTCGCCGACGCACCGCACGCACGGCCACGGCGGGCTGCACTCCCCGCACGGGCTCGTCCACTCGCCGTCGTGGCTCGGCGGCGGCGGATTTTACAAGGACGTCGGCATGTACGACCCGCCCTCGCCGTACGCCGCCCCCACGAGCTCCTCGTCGCGCTTCCTCGCGCTGCCGCCCACGCCGCCGTCGCGCCAGAACATCTTCGGCGACCTCTCGCACCAGCTCAGCGCGCATGCGCCCGCGCTCCATCAGCAGCAGCCACACCAACACCTGCAGCAGCAGGGACTCTTCGGCGACGCGGACGGCGCGTATTACCGCACGGGGAGCAACGTCGTGGACGTCGGCGCCGGTGGAGGGTGGATCCGCGCGGATGACGGGCTTGGGCTTGATCTCGGGCTCGGGTTTGCGGGAAGCGCCAGCGGTGGGGGGAGCGCGTTGTTTGGCGGGAGCTCGGGTGGGGGATTCGGTGCGGGGCCGTTCGTGGAGGATGCGCCGCCGGCGTCGTTGCGCGGGGCGTTTGGGTACCAGCAACAACACCAGCAACAGCAGCAGCAGGCGCAGGTGCAGGCGCAAGTCCAACTGCAGAAGGCCCAGCACCAGCAACAACAAGCGCAGCACCAGCAGGCTCAGCAGCAGCAGCAAGCGTTCCTCCTCCAGCAGCACCAACAGCAGCAGCAACAGCAACAGCAGAGCCAGGTCCAGCAGCAGCAGCAGCAGCAAGAGGCGCTTGGGCTTGGGCTCTTTGGCGGCAAGACCTGGGACGAGGTCGTCGCTTCTTCGCCGGTTTCCCCCGGCGGAGGTGCGTCTGCGGCGAGTGGGGGTGCGAGCACTGGCGGGCGTGGGGATGGTGGCAGTGGCACGCACCACGGACACGGACATGGGCATCGCGAAGGGCGGACGGCGAGCGGTGGTGGAAATGAGGTTTGTCCTCTTCACCTTTTCTGTTTCCTCTGCTAACGCTGTCTGCAGCCCATCAACTTCCTCTCCCTCCTGCACCCGGCGTCGTCTCCACCTTATGCTGCGTTCGTCGCGCGCATCATCAAGAGCGCCGACCAGCAGGCGAGCATCTTCTTGCAGCAGAAGCTCAAGGTGCGTTTCCTCCTCGTCCTTTGAAACGATACTAATGTCGCCCTCAGGTCGCGGGCCCAGAAGAGCGCGGGCGTATCGTCGACGCGATCTGCGCCCGCGGCGGGGAGATGATGATGCATCGGTCAGTCTCCGACCCTCTCTTCTTCACCCCGACGCTTACCGTCGAGTCAGCTTCGGTAACTGGGCGGTACAACGCTGTCTCGAGGCTGCCGCCGGTCCCGAAGAACGCCGCAAGATCGTCGCCTGCATGCGGTACGTCTTCATCGTCATATCTCTCCTCTCGCTTCTCCACTGACGTTTTGTTCCCTGCAGCGGCCGCGTCGTCGACCTGGCGACGAACTGCTACGGATGCCACGTTCTGCAGAAGGCGCTCGACTGCGAGGAGGAGGAGGTCCGCTTGCTGATTGTGTCGGAGCTGCTTATGGGCGACCCCGCGCAGACGCTGGTGAACAAGCATGCGTCGCATGTCTGGAGCAAGGTCCCTTTCGTCTTCCTTGACCACTCTCTGCTCGACGCTGACTCCTCCGCAGATCATGGAGCTCTCGTGGACGCCGCCCGCGCCGCCGATCTTTGCGTAGTACGTCCTCTTGAAGTCCTCCTTGACCCGACACTGACGTTCTCCTTCAGCGTGAACAAGTCCCTCAAGGGCAAGTGGGCCGCGCTAGCGTGCCACGAGACTGGATCCCTCGTCGTCCAGGTCCGTGTTCTGTCGTTCTCGACGCCCATCTCAGCTCATATTACTCCCACAGCACGCCTTCGAGAACCTCGAGGAGAGCGCCAAGGACGGCATCGTCGACGAGCTGCTCGGGCAGGGCGGCGCCGTATTCGGCGAAGTCGCGAAGAGCCAGTGGGGCTCGTACTGCGTGCAGCATAGTACGCCTCCCTACTCCACCATCTTTCGCCCTTGGCTGATCACACCTACAGTCCTTGAGCACGGGTCGGACCAGCACCGTCAGATGGCTCTCGAGCACCTCCTCGCCGATCTCCTCGAGTACGCGACCAACGAGCAGGGCAGCAAGAGCGTCGTCAAAGCGCTCAAGGAGGGCGGGAAGGACACTCTCGATCGGGTCGTGCAGCGGATGTGCGAGCCCGCCAAGGGGTACGTCTTTCGCATGCTTCCTCTTCCTTTTGCTAACGGTGTCTGCAGGGCTCGTCGTGCGATGATCGTAGACCTGGCGCTGTCGCTCACGGGCAGCCAGCTGATCGCGAGTGTGCTGCCGACTGTAAGCTGGCTCGCTCACCCACTGCTCCTCATCGACTGAGACTCCGTCAGGCCGACAAGGACCAGCGCGCGCTGCTGTACGACTGCATCCGCGGCCACATCGTCACACTGCGTGGGTGCAAGACCGGCTCGAAGGTTATTTGGCTCTTGTGCGTTTCCCGTTCACACTATCCATTTGTCCGTCCTCATACGTCCTCTTCAGCGACCGGATGGTTTGTCTTTCACCTTGTTTCCCGTTCGCGACCTGACCTTTATCGCAGCGCGCCTACTACGGATACTGAAACTACTATTTCCCCTGCATCATCAATCGAAATCCGGGTACGCGCTCCCCGTCGTCCGCCTCCACTGCGTGCTCACCTTGTCGCCAGATACTAAATTAATATTCGCTCATTTTCCTTGCATCATCGCCACGCCCATCTCAAAATATCAACAGCATGCATCATCACCTCCATCTCAGCCCCGGAGCTCGTTCGACAATTATGAATAACGTCGAACTCAAAAATTACCACTTAATCGAATCCAAAAAATTACCGCTTAATCGACCTCGACCTCGACTCGACTCGACTCTACGAAGGAGAATCTTATAACCGGACCTTACCTACCCTGATTCGCATAACGCAGACGCAGGCGCAACCCGACTCCTCTACGCATTCGCATTCGCATTCGCATCCACGGCCCTCGACCATATCGCAATCTCGGAACAAAAAATCAAGTCTCAATAATTCAATCATACGATACCATAACCATATCATATCGAGCCCTCGTTCGCATCCATCCACCCATATACTGTTTCTGTTTTCCGTCTTCCGCATAGCATCGGCATTCCATTTCATCCATCCATCGTCTCGCATCCATCCATCCATCCATTTTTTTCTTTCCTGCTTTTGCATTCAATCAATCCTCATACGCACTTCAATCCTCATACATACGCAATACATAGATACACACATACATGATAGACTCTGTCTGCCCTGATACGATATCCTTCATTCATTTCCTTCATTTCACTCTTTTCCTGACGCTTTACATATCATACTGTCTCCGATTTCAAGACTGCATAGCATACGCATATCAGAACGCACATGTATCCCTACCCTACCCCACTGTCTCTTTGTATCAAGTGAATTTTGTGACCCTTGAATCCTTTGGCGTGTTCTCTGAGACGATCGGCTTTGAATCCAAACGATACGTGGGAGTTATATTGTACGAAGCCAGTCGCGAGAACGACACGGTCTACGGAGGACATCCTCCTCGCAGTCGATCCAAAACGACACGCGTTACACTGTACAAAGCCACCGCAAAAACGACACGGTATACAGGCGCGAGGGTACCAAGAAAATACATAGTCTAGGGTAGGGTAACGGTAGAGCAGCAAAATACAAAGCAGGTATCACGACGACGATTCACAGTTGGTAATTATACAGTGTTGCAGCGAGTCCATTCAGCGCTCGAAGAACACACGCCTCCTCATCGTCGGCGTCGGGCGCTTATCCTCCTCGTCCTCGTCCGCAGCCGCAGCCGTGCTCGTCGTCGTCGTTGTGATCGTGCTCGTGCTCGTAGTGGCACCCGCACCCGCCCCCGCACCGTCCCCATAGAGCGCCTCGAGCCCGAGCCGGCGCAACGCAGCGTCCCCCTCGGAGGGCACGCGCACACGCACCGCCCGCTCCGCACGCTCGAGCGCCTCCCGCGCGCGCGCCAGCATCGTCGCGGCCCCTCCACCCCTTCCTCCTTCTCCTCCCCCGGCACTGATACCCGTATTGACGTTGCCATTGGCGTTGAGAGAGTCGAGACCGTCAAACGCGCCCCCGCTGACACGCGCCCCCATCTCCGCAACGAGCCCCCCCACGCGCGCAAGGAGCTCCGTCTGCTCGCGCACGATCTGGCGGATGTCTGCGAGGAGCGTGGGCGAGGTCGTCGTCGTCGTCGTCGGCGTCGGAGTCGTGGTGCTGGCGTCGGTAGCGGTCGTCGTCCCCGTCGTCGCAGTACTGGTGCCGGCGGTGGTCGTCGTGCTGGCGTCGACGGAGCCAGTGGTGGTAGAGAGAGCATTGGCGTTATTCCCCCGCGCCGCAGCCCCAAGCGCCGCAAGCCTCCCCTGCATCTCCACCAACCGCGCCCGCTCCTCCGCAATCGCGCTCCGCGTCCAAAGCAGCATGTCCGTCTGGCTCTGCTCCTGGCTCTGCTCCTGCCTCTGAGCAGCCTGGATCCGCGCTTGTCTCCGCGCAGCGACCTCCGAAAAGGGGGTGGGGGAGCCCTCAAACAGCAGGTCCGCCTCCGAATTGAGCCCGGGCGGATGCGTCCCGATCCCCACGCCGCCGCCCGTACCCGTACCCAAGCCCAAGCCCATCGAATCCGCCCTCCCCAAACCCAAGTCCGAGGGGAAGCGCGAGGCAAAGTCCCGGTCGATCCCCCGCTGCTCCTCTGACGGTCGCTCCCGCCGGAATCGTTCGTTGCGCGCCTCAAACTCGGGCCAGCGCCGTAGCTCACGAGCGGTGTGGCGCTCTTCTTCTTCGAGTTGCGCAGCGGGGACGCCAGGGTCTTCGTGCCAAAGAGGCAGAGGCGGCGACGTCGTGGGCGCGGTGCCCGTGCCCCCGCGCGGGGGTAAGTCCACATCCACAGCGAGCGCGGCCCAGTCTAGATCGGTGCCGCGTCCTTGCCCTTCTCCTCCCCCTTGCCCTCCGCCGTCTCCTTCTCGTTCCCGCACAGAAGACCCAGACACACGAGAACCCGCACCCACCGGCCTCAACGCCTCAATATGCCGCCTCACATCCAGCGCCGCCGCATCCAACGCCGCCGCCCGCCCATGCAACACGTCCAGATGGCGCCCGATATCGCGCATCCGCGCTAAGACGGGCGCAGGCCCCCCTCCTCCTCCGCCTCCTCCGGATCCTCTTCGGATTGATTCGGCTTCCAGACCGGCGGCGGCGGCGGCGGGGGAGGAGGAATCTTCCGTCGTCGTGCGCGGCGAGGTCGAAAACGCGGCCGTTGAGGGCGAGGAAAAGGGCGCGGTGCGAGGCGAAGTAGAGGGAAACGACTCTGCCTCCCCACGCGGCGACCCCGAGAACGCGCCACCGTTCCCAGCCCCAGCAGCGCCAACGCCAGGGAGGAACGGCACCGGGCCCCCCGCAGGCGTCGGCGGCGAGCCGGGGAACACTACTCCTCTCCTGCCCCCTCCCGCACTTCCGACCCCACGACCGACGCCCCTGCCGGCGCGAGTGAAGGCGGGGAAGGCCTCTGTAACATAGTCAAAGGGAGCCTGGGTATCGCGTTCGTTCCCGGTCTCGGTATCGCTACCGTCATCGTCATCTCCGTCAAAGATCATCGAGGAGGAGGCGCGGGAGAAAGGTGAGGGTCTGCCGAGGCGTCTGGGCATAGGCACAGACGCGGAGGCGCCCGACATGCGCATCGACATCGGCGGGAGCACGGGTGTCGAAGTCGATGTCGACGAGGAGGCCGTAGCTGAGCCCTGCGCAGCGACCCACCGCACCGCGTCGTCCCACGGTGGCCCCCCCTGCCTCCCTTGCGCACCCCCTTGCCCTTGCCCACCCCCTTGCCCACCGGCACTCGAGGGCACACCCGCACCCGCAGCCACCCACGGGGAAAACACACTACCCACACTCCTACTCTCACTCGAAGGCACACTCGGAGGAGGGACGGAGACGGGGACGCCCCACCCGTTCCGCAGCCACGCGTCGCCGCCGCCCCCGGTCCCAGTCCCAGGCACGAACGGCTGCTGCATCTGCATCTGCGGGGGGTTGGAATTGGAATAGAAACTGCGCCGCAGGTCGGCGGGGAAGCTGCTTCCTGCCTCACGCGGCGGAGGTGGCGGGAGCGCCTGGAGGCGGTCGATGAAGCTGAGGAGGGGGGTGCGGGTGCTCGTGCTGCGCGTGCTGCTGGTGCTCGTGCTTGTGTTCGGCGTGCTCGTGCTCGTGCTGATACCGCTGCTCGTGCTCTGGATCGGAGTGGTGCTGGTCGTGCTGATCGTAGCGGTAGAAGGGAGAGCCGCTGTCGCGGTCCCAAAATCGAAATCGTAATACCGCTCCACGCTCGCGGGGCGCCGGAGGGTTCGGCGGCGCCGCGGGCGGGGCGGGGGCTGGGTTTGTGTTTGTGATTGTGCTTGGACTTGGGGGGCGTGAGTCTGAGTCTGGGTCTGCGGTATAGCGGAGGAGGAGGAGGAGGAGGAGGAGGAGGGGAAGGCGAGACTCCGAGGAAGCGGTGGGACCACGCGCATGAATGGGGGGTGGCGCATATCCGGGGGCGGGTGGGGCAGCGCGCGCCAGATGGACGTGGACGCGAAGGATGATTCCCTGCAGGCGGGGTTAGCTGTTCCCTTCCACCACATTATATCAGAGGGCTCACCCATTGCGCGGAATCTGCGTATTCCAGGGCGGCGGGGACGCGAGGGTCGGGCTCGGGCTGTTGCCGTCGGCGGAGACGGCGGAGGTGGCGAAGGTGTACCCGACGCTGGAGCCGCCGCGGGGCGCGTGGGTTGGGCAGAATGTTTGGATTGCGCCGAGGGGGTTTCCGCTGGGTCGGGAGGTAGAGTCAGTAGTGGGAACGGCACATAGGATGGAGGGAGATAGTGCGGCGCCTCTGGTGCCACGACAGATAATCGGCGAAATAAGCGCTCCTCGCCCACAAGCGAGTACAATGAGCCACAGACAAGGGAACGACGACGAGCTGTGGCGCGCGTCTCCCCGCACCCACCAAGGACAGAAAGAAACGAAAGTCGAAACAGGACTCACCAAACAGCACACCCCACCCCTTCCGACTCACACCCACACCCCGCCCTCGAGCTCCCCTCCCTAATCTCCAACCCCCTCCTCATCTCCGCCGAGAAATACGCCGTCTCGAGCGGCACCACCGTCCCCGCCACGCCCTCCCCCCACCCATACCAGCACCCATTACTACTACTACTACTACTACTCCTCTGCCGCATCAACCGCACGTCCCCGTGCACGCGCGCGCCGCACCCGTTCGTCCTTCGTTGCGCGTTTAGTGTTGTTGTTGTTGTTGTGGCGGCTCGAGCGCGCGGGGGCGGCGGGGGCGGCGGGGGCGTGTATTCCGGGAGGATCTGCACGATCCCGGGCCGGTGCTCGTCGTACTCGTCCAACAACGCCAACAAGTCCAACTCCAACTCGGAGTCTGCGTCTGTGGGTGTGGCGCCGCAGGAGATGGCGAAGGAGCCGGCACCGCCGCCGCGGAGGAGAACGGCGGGGCGGCGGCGTAGGCGGGAATTGTTGCTGCTGCTGCCGCTGCTCTCGCCGCCGGAGACACGATCGCTGGATTCGAGCGTCGATTGCATGAAGGAATGGGAAAGGGAAGAGGCGGTAAGCGTGGCTGTGCGGTGCACGGGTTTATGTTCGGGCGGTTCGGCCGATGGCGGGATTGCTTGAGTCTTGGTTGACTCTTGCAAGACTCTTGGTTGACTCAAGGTCGACTCTTGGTTGCAGTAATAGACGCGTCGCTCCAGCCAGATCCAAGACGTAAATGAATTTCCAACGTTAAGAAGGGCGTCCTGAATGAATCGGGTTGAAGCTTGCCTTCGGGTCCTTCCACTGCAGTTCAACGTTCAACCACTGTCTGACTGTCAACCACTCCCGCAGTCTTCTTTGTTTTTGGTGTTTTTTTAGTGGATCCGACCAAGTCAAACAACGACTCAATGGCGGGTGCTCCGCGCCTGCTTTCACTTATGTAAATGTGCGCGTGTTGAGAATTAAAGCAGGTCCCCCGGTTCGATTCCGGGTCGAGTCTTACAAACTTCACAGTACATAGCAATTTTTTTGCATGGGTTCAGGGATACAAGTCAGTACTGTGTGGGTGTCGTCGAGCTATAGCAAGTCGAATTCCATTTAAGCCGTGATTGATTGATTCATCCCTGGTTCAATTCTGAGAAGTTCCCTTTTTTTGGTGAGGTCTCATCGAGTCACACTCTTGCTGAAGAAAGCACTTGATAGCGGGTGGTCCGCGTCTGTTTCAATACTTCTTCAGTCGACAATGTAAGCGGGTCCTCCGGACCTCCGGTTCGATTCTGGGTCGAGTCTTACGAGTGCGCAAAAAGTAACTTTTTCAAACTAACTTTAACTTAACTTGCCTGCGTCGGCATGCGTGCCGAACGTTAACTTAAGTTTTCCCACGGGTGGTGAAACTAACTTATTTCAAACTCCGCCACGGCTCTTCACCGCCCGGTTCAAAACCACCAGGTCCCTCTTGGGGTCGAGGCACAGTCTAATCCTGAGGTCCTAGTTATGTCCTGACACACTCCCACTGCACTTCTTCCGCGTATTCTACGCTTCCATCGCCCTTCTGTTGCCTTTGGCCTGCAATGGCCTCTGAGGGCCGGGGAGGCAGCCGGTTAAAGGTACTTACTGGTGGTGCATACTAATGAGTAGCACAGGTCCGTTGAATACAGGCAAATTTCGATCCATTGGTGAAGCCTACAGGTTGCTTGAACTCAGCTCGCCGAGTCGCAAGTGTGGATTGATATTGAAATCTTACCCTACTTGTCGTAACAAGTTGATTTCCGACCGGTGTTGAAACGGCTGTGGTGTGGGGTGCCCACAGCGAGATATGGGCATGCCAGAACAACTTGCCTCTCACTTAGGTGGATTGGCCCCACTGTGGTATTACCGTGCGGTTCGAACGGTGCTGGTTGAAATATTGTACTGGATGGTTGTTCGCGGTTTGCTCGCGGTAGACTGCCATCCACCCGGAGCTGACCAGACTCCACGCAGGAAAGAACTTCGGGAGCAAGTAAAGCTGTGAATCACTGTACTTGAAAGTTCCCTGGAAGTTAGCGGTAAGTTAACTTACCCGCCAAGTTCGATCAGACAAAGTAACTTTTGCCATCAGATGGGATCGCTTACAGCCAAGTTAACCCGTTAGCGGTAAGTTAACGTGCGTAAAACCTTCGGAGGCTCCTTCGACGCTGCACGCATGGATGCATGTTCTTCTGAGGCTCTGACCCTCGTCGACACCTTTGTTTGTGTTTAGAGCTCCCCGTTTACCGAAAGTAAATTCAAGTTTAAGTTGAACCACGCCGCGGCCGAACTACCAATCGACTACAGTCTACTGAGCAGTCATGACAGATCTACTAGTGGGCTCAGGCAAAGGGTTCAAGAGTGTTGCTTTAACGTGTGCGAGCGTAGCTGACAGCTCGATACGATGGCCCCCGTTGAGCATCTCCGGGATCAACTCGGCCTTTCTGCAGTTGAAGGTGAGCATTTCTTGGGCTACATTGTGAGCGCGGAAATCAACCGTTGAAAACATTAGAGTCAGAGCCGCAGGACAATCACTGTGCCATGGGAGGACACACTCATCCTCAAGGCCGTGAAGCAGGTCGCCGTTGAGGTTCAGTGACTTCCCGAGCTCCGAGTCCGTTTGCACCGTGACCGACCTTGGCTTTACCCGTTTGTTGAGAAGGTTGGCTGTGTGGGTCCGAGAGCTCCAGCGGTCAATTGCGTAGGACTTTGGCGTCGGAGACTCTGTGACAGAGTTGGTTGGAGGAGGGGCAGCCCTGATAATTCAAAACTGTTCAAAAGTGATATTCAACCGTGACATACTAGTCAAGCTACCGCGGCGATTGAGTGCTAAGATTACTTGGAATTGGAGTCAGTACTCAATGAACCAAATGCTTCTTGCCACCGGCCTTCCAAGAGTCACATATGTGCCACGGGTTTCCCCGACCGTGTGCTCCTACTGAGGGGAAGCGCTAATCAGGGAGTCGTAGTGTGTCGTTCAATTATTTAGCATTGGAAGAGGGTACTGAGTTGGGCGGATGCCTCTCAGTTGAGCTAGAATTGAGCTGATCTCTCGGGGGACATCAAAGTTAAGACCGGCACAAGTTACTTTTCCCGAACTTGCCTGCCAAGTTAGATCAGACAAAGTAACTTATAGGATCAGATGGGATCAAAAACTTGTACTTTCCCTGAACTTTACTTGCCGAACTAACTTACCCTGCCAAAAGTTAAGTTAAGTTAGTTTTGGCAGGGCAAGTTAGTTTGCAAAAGTTACTTTTGTTGTCACCGAGTCTTACGAAGTCACATGCTGACGACCATTTTTGCACACCCGATAGATTTGTGTGTGGGTATCGTCGAGTCAAGTTGAACTATAGCGAGGGAGGACTCCCTGCCGGTTCGCCTCTGCTTTGCAAGTTAAGTTTCATTCCTGCTCCAATTCCGAGAAATTCCCTCCTCTTGGAGTCTCATCGAGTCGCGCTCATACTAAAGGAAGGACTTGATAGCGGATGGTCCGCATCTGCTTTCATTGGATGACTACGCCTGGGCATATCCAAGCAGGTCCCCCGGTTCGATTCCGGGTCGAGTCTTGACAATCTCAATGCCGTGTACTTACCATTTTTGCACACAGCCAATTCTTGGGTGGGTGGTCGAGTCAAGTTGAGCTATAGCGATATGGCGGTCACAGTGCAACTTTAATAAAATGGGGTGATTTTTTTAGGATCTTTGACCAAATAGATCCAGCAGGGATCTTGCGTTTCACTGTTGCCCAGTTGGCCGGATTGAAGAGTAAGCCAGCAAGCAACGGTATTACGGTAAAGCTGAACTACTTTCCAGATCCCATGTCTCGCCGTCCTACTGAACAAAAGACAGATTAAGATCCCAGCCTTACTGACCTATGACCCGCTCGGGAGTCGAACCAAGAACTTTTCACAGGGCACATCACTGTTGAACGTTGAACGCTGAACGTTCAACTGGGCAGATGCGAAACAAGGTTTTTTTTTAAATTGATGGCTCGAGCAGGGACCTTGACGAGTTACCGTTTGAAGAGTGAGGACCCATGCTAATTGAGACAGTGTTGAACAACTTGGACGAATTCTTCGGCTCGTCCTGCCCAAAAAACAGATCCACCGTTCTATGGCCTGACCTGGAGTCGAACCAAGGAAACCTTTGCAGAGCACAACATCGCTGTTGAACTGCGCAGATGCGGAACCAGGGCTTACTCGACCCTGGTATTTCGAGTATACGGATGGAGGGATGAATTGAATCAGAACATTCAGAACATTGGTGTTTATGTAGGTGTCGAGGAAGTGGCAGCGAGTTTTCTAGTAGAGACTAAATGGACTTGAACCGCGAGGTACAATTTCTGCGATGCGCCCCGTCCTGCGGAAAAAGCAAATACTTATCCGGTTTGTCGGCTGAAGACTTGAGCGGATTTCTGCCAGAAAGTTCAACACGCAAAAATGCTTCATGGTGAACGCTGTGTTCATGTCTCATCCTGGAGTTGAACCAGAAACTTCTACTCCGTTCGTATCGAACCAGTGCTAATGCGAAACGAAGGTCTTTCAAGTCACCCAGGGCAACAGGATGGATGGATCACTCAGGGTCTTTGGCATGTTGGCCAGTTGGCCAGATCGAAAAGTGGGGACTCCAAGTGAGACAGCGGCCAACTTGATCACGAAGGGTACATTCAAGCCGCAAGGTCTTATCAAGGAATTCTACTAGTTCATGACCTGACCTGAAGTTGAACCGTGGGAACTTTTTGCGGTAGGCAGGTAGGTAGGTAGCAGAACTTGAAGCCCGAAACTGCATGCTCTTAAGCTTGGAATCCTGGCGGAGTCTCGTGGTGCCTCGGTGGGAAGAGGAGAAAAGGGACAGATAACGTCACTCCGCAATATTAATCACTCCGGAATCACAAGATGCTTGACCAGTCTGATACCAGTGCGCCCACACTCGCGAGTCTGCAGCCACAATCTATGAGTACATCCTCAGCCAATCCGCCAACAATTTATCTCCCAGACACTCTGGGTAAATGGCCATGGTCTCGACAAATCAACCCCCATTACCAAGAGGTTTCAACAGAGTCCAGTACTTGGCTCCACAGTTTGAAGCCCTTTACTGCCCAATCTCAAAGAGCTTTCGATAAGGGCAAATTCGGTATTTGGCGAAATCTCATCATGCTCAGGTTCTGTTATTCACCTGCACCTAGGGCTCCTCGGGGCACTGGCATATCCCAACGCGTCAAAAGGTATTCGTTCCATCTGCATAGTGTCATTGTCAATCGACGACTCATATTTGGCCAGAGCATCTACGGACTGGCTGCGATCTCATGAATCTTTTCTTCGTCATTGACGAATACACCGACGTTGAAGATGCGGCAACTGTGCGCGAGATGGTGGACGTGGTGATCGATGCCTTGAATAATCCACATAAACCACGTCCGGTGGGGGAGCTCATTCTCGGGGAGGCTACACGCCAGTGAGTCGAGTTCAACTCACTGATTAATCTGTGTTGACCCTGCGGGCCTGTACTACTTTCGACAACAAGGTTCTGGTCATTGGCCCTCGAAACCGCATCTACAACTTCTGCAAGGCATTTTGTTGAATCTTTCACGGATTATCTCGAATCCGTTGTAAGACAGGCAGAACTTCGTGAATCTAAGACGGAGCTCACGGTTGAAGCCTATCTGAATACACGCCAACACAACGTTGGGCTTTACCCGTCTCTTGTGCCTGCGGAGCTTCACTTGGATCTTCCTGACAAAGTTTTCTATCATCCCACCGTCATAGGCTCGTTACCAGCCTGCCATTTTACGGCAAATCTTCAACACAAGCGTTGTGCCGTAGGCAGGCTGGTACATCTCGTTCTCGGCATCTGAGCTGGGCCGGCATGATTGCTTTTTGGCGCAGTCATCACTCCCATCACAGTTGCCGAGGATGCCGATCACTTTCCTGCCATTTTTTTCGACAGCATCCGGAGCGAAATAAAATAATTTAGCACACCAGAAATCAAGTTCAGGGTCGTTAGATGACCGATTTTCAAGAAAAGTTATGAATCCCCCAGATATTGAGTGAAATATAGCCCAGGGGAAATTTGGTTTGATGGGCCCGCCCAGCACGGTAATCAAGCCCGAGATGTACCAGCCTGCCTACGGCACAACGCTTGCGTTGAAGATTTGCCGTAAAATGGCAGGCTGGTAACGAGCCTACCACCGTCAGGAAACTCCAGAATTGTATTGCTGAACTTGTACTCCTCGATAATGTGAGCGAGAAAATCAGATGTTACTTGAGCGCTGATACACGTTCAGGATCTGCTCTCTTACAATAAAGAGCAGGCTGTCGGTGATGACCGCCATAACATCCTCACAATTATAATGCGACAGTTCAACATGGACCTTCAGGCTGCGATCGGCTGGACTTGCCACTATCACGCTCAGATACAAGCCAGGTCTATAGATGGACTTCAACATGTACCATCATTCAGCCCAGACGCGGACAGGCAACTCCACGAATACCTGTCAGTTTTGGGAAACTGGCCTCGAGCCAGCGCATGCTGGACGTTCGAGTGCGGACGCTACTTTGGAGACAAGGCGGGCGAAGTCGAGAAAAGCCGTCAGGTGGTGCTGCTCCCGAAGAGGACAATCGATGGCACATTGAGGAAGGAGAACGTTGTGGTACAGTCTGTTGAGTTTTGATTATCTCGGATATTTGTGGGCGTGTAATTTTACCTTCCTACCTACCACCAGAACTTAGAAGGAGTAGCGGAACCCCGTCACGTCGCGCCTCACGCCCGCGCTCATCCCGTCGCGCCACTAGTGACCTTGGTGTATTGAGGAAGTGGCAGCGAAGTTGCCCAGCGAACGATAGACTTAAACGGTCAACGGTGAGGTTAAATTTCCGCGAGGCACCCCGTCCTGCAGAATCGCGTGAAAGGTTAACAGGAAAAAAGTTCTGCAGGCAGCCATACCATAACCCACCCTGGAGTCGAACCAGGAATTTATTTCCACTGCATTCGCGCCAGTCGCTATCCAAACGCACAGGTGCGAAACGAGGTCTTCGTCTTCAGCGGCCAGACGTAGTCAACCCAGCCCTCGAGGGGTTGGACGAAGACACGAGGAAAGTGGCGGAGACCAGAACGACTTGAATGCTAAAACCCAACGTCCTGCGTGAAAAAGCTTCTCTCTCTATGACCTACCCGAAGTCGAACCAGGGTTTTCCACTATGCTAGACTCGCGGCAGTCTGCGTAGATGCGAGAACAGGTCTCCCTTCACCCAGGAATGACCTGGATGAATCAAGTCGGGACCTTGATGCCGACTCGCATGGGAGCTTTGAGGAAGTCTTCCGGCCTGAAACGGAGAACAACGTCGCGGTGAACTGTAAAGCTGAATTTTCGGTAGGCGGCCCTTCCTGCGAAGAAAAAAGGGGACAACAAGGTGACAAATGACCTACCCCGGCGTCGAACCAGGGATGCGACAGGTCGGGCTTGGGTTGGGCGATACGAGACCCACCTCCGTGGCGGGAATATTCATTGAGAGTTTCAACTTGGGCCGTAGTCCTCGAGCGGAGGAGAACAGTATGTCGTCCGCCTGGGCCATTCGAACATTCTCCAGTCGCACGTCGTCCGGGTAGAGGTCCGCCATGAATACATCTCACGAAGCCGGGCAGATAGTTCGATTCGTGCCTTGAATTCCCCACAAAGTCGGCGTCGCCAGGCTCGTATACGTCTTCCGACGCCAATCCAAGAAACATCGGGCCGTTCATTCCCAATGATCCTGACGAGTTTCAAACACATAACAATTCCAGGTTTATCTAGTTCCCTGCGGGGTCGTGAGCAGGATGAATAACGTGGAACAAACGAGAAGTACGCGTACAGAAAGATAGCTCACATGTTCTCTACTCTTCGCTGTCGTACCCACCGAGTGAGATATCCTCGATCGCAGGAAACTCCAGTATCAGTGCCTCTACACTCATCACCTCCCCGTCGCCGCCGAGACAAAGACTCTGCAACCGCTCAGTACACCCCGCCTCCGCGATGAAGCTCCGCAGCCCGCGCACCACATCCCCGCCGAACAACCGCGCTGGGAGTTGGAGACGGCGCAAGGCGGGGACGCGGAACCTTGGGAGAGCGTGCACGTACGCGGGGCCGGGCGCCAGGTCCACTATCGTCAACGTCTCGAGAGCGAGAAGCTCGCGCGGTTCGGGCGTAGCTGCGCCGCCGGGCTCGATCGCCTCGCCCTCCACGAGGACAATCCGGCAATGCACCAAACCGGACGTCTGCCTGAGGATGGGCACGCACTCGGAAGGGTAGGCGAAGCTCGTCAAGGTCAAGGAGGTGAGCTGCGCCCAGGGGAGGGAGAGGTTCGCGGCAGCATCATCGTTCAGCACGACCGAACGCAAGAGCGGCACTTCCTGCGCCGTGAGCGCGACTTTGTTGTTGGTGCTCTCGTTGTAATGCGATTTTGAGACGTAAATATCCAGGTGCCGGAGGAGGGGCATCGGGCCGCGGATGAAAAAGGATACTGGGATATGCCCATCGAGGTTCGTGAGCAACTCGAGCTTAAGGCCGGCGCTACCGCTGCCCCAGTCGATGACCGTACGCGTCCAAGTACTCGATCGCCAGCGGCTGCTCCCCCGCCCGGCCCAGCCACAGCTCGGCGCGCGCCCTCAGCTGCTCTATAGACGCGGCTTGGGCCCATTCGACGAGCCGAACACCGGCCCAGAGAGCGGGGCTGCCCAGGGTAATGTCGCGCCAGGCACGGCAGACGTGCGTTAGCAGGACGGGGGAGGGGGGAGGTGGGCCGTCTGTTAATATTAAGGGGCAGGGGGGAAGGAGGTGACGGAATATGGCGTGGGTGATTTCTGGGGGCAGGGTTAAAATGGAGGCCAGTTGGGCGGGCTCGGGGGGTTGAGTGTCGGCGATACGGGCATGGTCTGCGGGGAGAGCGACCTGCATTGCGCTGCCAGTGTGCTGAAAGTTGGTGCGCTTGTTTTTAGTTTCTTTTGTCCGGTTAGGTCTGGCTCTATCAAGCTAGGTTCGAGCTATCGAAACTGACCCCACACCTAGCTGTTTCAGCAATATTTCCTCAGTGTTAGTCGACGGTGGTGATGGTCGGAAGCAAGAGGCGCTGAAACGCACTGATGATTTGATCCCAACATGCAAACCCTAACCTCAGTAAATTTTGCTTTGAACGAAGTTTGTGTAATTTCCCTGGAGCGCCAAGGATCGGTAGGTTCTACATATATCGTCCGGATTGCGAGACATGGCTGCATTTACGATAAGTAAAACACCGAGGAAGGGCTTTTGTGGCTGAAAACTGCGTGAGGTTCAACACTGCCTACCTCAGCCCATTCCAGTTGAAGGGGACTCAGTACGGCTTTGGCCCCGAGCGAAACGCAGGCTCCAAGAAGTACATACATTGCATTCACTATTTACATGCATTTCACAGACCGAGGAAGGGCTTTTGTGGCTGAAAACTGCGTGAGGTTCAACACTGCCTACCTCAGCCCATTCCAGTTGAAGGGGACTCAGTACGGCTTTGGCCCCGAGCGAAACGCAGGCTCCAAGAAGTACATACATTGCATTCACTATTTACATGCATTTCACAGCCCCAAAAAATCCTCATTATAATCATTAGCGTGTATAAACGAACCCTCAGCGTCCCCGACTCAAGTTCTGCGGCAGAATATACGCAGGACGTCGCTCCCTATCCATCCCCACCTTCAGCTCCGCCCATTCTGGCTTCGGCGTACATGTATCCACCTCAACCTCGACCTCGCGCCGGAACTGCGCGCTCGACATCCGTACGCTGCGTACGCTCGAAAGCGGATAATCGTTGTTGTTGAATGGGTCCGGTGGATGGCCCGGGAACGAAAGGGAGCTCGCGACGGGGTGGCTGAAGTTGAAGACGTGGTCGACGGAGCGCTGTGAGCGCGCGATTATGACTGTTACCGTTGGGAGGATTGCCTACAGTAGTAAAGCGCGCCGATTGAGTGCACGGAAAACAGAAAAGGGAGAAAGGCGGGCAAGCGTACGGCGAGGTAGGTGGCGATTCTGACGATAACGGCCGTCGCCAGGTCGAGTTTGGCGTTATCGCCAGTGTTGATTTGTTGGAGCACCACAAATACGAGCTGTGATCGATGTTGGCTTGACGTTGAAATCGAGGGCAGCAACGACATACCTGAACAATCGCCCAGAACCCGCCCGTCTCAACCAGCAGGAGGAGAACCCGCGGAACATTGCTGCTCCACGCCCCCATCGCGGCCTGCCGCATCGACCGCCTCTGATTCCTTCAACATCAAGTGAGTATTCAACTTCCAGCCTGAAGGAAACACAAATGAACCAATTTACGCACCACGCTTTCACGCCAATCGCACCCGTCCCAACCAAATTCGTGAAGATTGAGAGGCAGTTGGCGACGGTGTTGATGGTCTCGTCGATAGACAAGTCCTGGCTGCGCCTGATCGCATCGCGGCTAGTCAGCGACGCGGCACAGAGCCAGACACCTATAATAAAGGTCAAGTGTAAGTAATAAATCATGGCAGGCACAACAATGGTGGCGCGCACCCACGTCCGCGAGCGCTACCGCCCACAAGGATCCCTGTATCGACCGGCGTAAGGGATACACAACCGACGCCCGCCAAATAACGATCAAGTCGGAGATCACGAACTGTCGGGCGGACGTCGTCAGTGCGCAATTACGGTTTGGTAAGTAAGGTAAGTGTATTAGGAGACGCACATTAAATGCTGTCGGCCAGCGCTGGGCCTTGTACAGCCCTGAATGCGTGCGCAACCACACGGCGCGGCGGTCCGGGAGGGGGACTGACGTCCAGGTCAGGTAGACCTGCATCTGCTCGAGACTCATGATCATGTCCGTGACATATTGCGCCGTGGACGAGAGGCAGAGGAGCAGCATCGCACTCAGGAGCAGGCGCGACCCGAACGTCGAGCGGGGACTCTGTCTGTGATCATGACCTGGGCGTTAGCATCGTTGAGTGTACGTGTAGGCGGAGTGAAAACGCACAGTGTTGTCCAGAGGTAGATGGCGAATACGACGAGGTAGATCCCTGGATTCGGGGTCGCGTCAGATGAGTTACAAGGCGGGAGCTGATTGTGCCTACTTACCGTAGAACACATATCCGACGTTGTGGGGCACGAAATTCCGGTACAGGCTCTGACCGTACGACAAAATGAGCTCTTCAGGCGACGACATTGGGTCCCAAGGGTTTGGGTGGATGGGGGCAGGTGGGCAGGAAGCGGCAACATACCTTCGGGACGCAGGTAATATAAAGACGCACCCACGGCTCCCACGATATTCGGTCGAATTAAGTCTTGGTCGGGACGGGCGTACACCTAGGAGACAGACGTGACCAGTTGCATCTAATACGACGACTGAACGCCGTCCACGGAGGATACTGCCGAAGTAGTCTGGGAACAAAAGGACAGCACGATGTCAGCGGATGAGGTGGCGCGGGAACGAACTTGGCGTCTGACCGCGTTACTGCTCCCCATTCGGGATAGGCAAAACCACGGTCCTGGCAATGTCCGGACTGTCATCACAGCCTAAATTAAGTCAGCGTTCCGCGAGTATCCCGTTCCCCTTGCGTTCCCTCTCAGTTCGGTTTAACTTCCGGACCGCAAGGCAAGAAATTGAGGAATCGTGATCGAGGAATTCGAAGTTAGAAGATGTCCCAGAGATTTTGAAAAATAAGCACGTTGATAGGCAGAGCTGGAGGTGGGAGAATTCCTTGTGCGACGGCCAAGCACCGGCGACATGCGAGAGGCAATTGAGAACGAGTGCATGGTGTGAGGCACGGCCGCCGTCAATTAGAATCACCACAGTATATAGGCCATTGCGTGGGACAGCGCTTAGGTGTCAATACGGCGTCGGGGTCAGGAACAGCCAGCGAATCCAACGATAAACGTTACGTGCCTAGACTGGAGGCGCTTGGAATTGACGCGCGCAGTATCAGCTTTCGTCCACTCCGAACGCCTCTTGATACTCCTCCTTACACACCGTCCTGTTGTCTACGCGAAGGTCCTCGAGCACACATTGCGACCTCCGAATGAAGGTCGCTAGCGCGGGAAGTGTGATGCCGTAGACATGCAGCGTGCGCAGGCCAGGTAGGGTGAAGTTGTCGAGAATTTTCCACAGCTGCCCACCGCCGATGTCGCCCGCGTCTAGGTCAAGCTCGCGAAGGCGGGGGAGGGTGATTGGGTGCAGGAGTGGCCGGTAGGGCTCGGCGCTGGTGAAGATGCTGAACGCGCCCTGGACGAGCTGGACTGCGTGGCGGAGGATTTCGGTGCACTCATTCTCCAAGAGGCAGAGGCCGGTGAGGTGCGTCACTTGCGCCCATGGGAGCCGTATGACGAACGGGACAAAGTCGTTTGTCAGGACGACGTTTGTGAGGCGGGGAGCGCGGTCGAAAATCGATACCCCAGCAGCATCGTCATTGGGGAGGTCGTTGGGACCAATGGTGAGGTCTCTAAGCAGAGGCATTTCGCCCTGGATGAGATTCAGGTCATCGAACGGAACGACGAGGTCGACGTGCTCCCAGCGGGCGCAGTGGAGGATCGCGGCCTGCAGGAACTGCGCCCCGGATGGGGAGTCCGAGTTATCCGTCAAAGTGATCGAGAGCGGGCAGTCCCTGGAGCGCGACAGCCAAGCATGAACCAGCTCGAGCTGCGCGGCCGCCTTTTCGTCGTCCCAGGGTTTTGTTATATCCAATCGTATGGTATTCCACAGCGTGGGCGTAGACAGTGCAATTCCCCGCCAATGGTGGCAAATTCGACACAGAAGAAGCGGAGAGAGCAGGCCAAAGAGTGGTGGGATTCCAGGGTGCAGAAAGTTCAGGAAGATTTCTGAGACAATTTCCGGCGGCAAGGTCAGAACTGGGTATGTTGGACTGCGCTGGGGTTCTGCCTGCTGGAATTCGGACCATTCAACGCTGGTCATGTCCATTGCGATGATCAATCTCTTCGTTCGGTGAGTCAGTCAGACGACGTAAAGAACGTGTGCGACCCACAAGAGCCACCCCGGGGCAGAAACGGACGTGGAGAAGCCTGAGCCGCGAGTGTAGCCCGTCGTCCACTCGATATCCAGGACTGCGTGTCCCCGGATGAGAGCAGGAATGAGAGCGGTCACAGGCGGTCACAGTGACAGTGCCCGGGTGCTATAGCGCGCTTATTCAGCGGCCTGTCTCACACCATCACCGGGTGCGCATTTCTCCCCGTTTTCCTGGCTTTTTCAGCTAACAGACCGCGTATCTTGACCACTCCAGGCCCGACCTCTGGCTCTGCGAGCGACTCTGAACAGATTGACGCTCATGGATTCCTGCGACGAGAGATCTGCTAGAGCGTACTACCCAGTTCTCACTTTGCCACCGGAAATCATATCGGAGATCTTTGTTAGCTTCCTCCCGAGCTACCCCGAACCCCCGCACAAAACCGGCCTCCTCTCCCCATATCTCCTCTGCCAAATATGCCGCCAATGGCGCGCAATCGCAGCGTCGACCCCAGATCTTTGGAGGGCTATCGCCTTCGACCTCTTCTCCGCGAGCAAAACGTTCAGCACTGCTCAGCTCGAGCGCGCCGAAACCTGGCTGGCGCGTTCAGGGATCAGACCCCTCTCCATACGCCTCATCTGCACCCCGGGGGTGTACATTAACCCGTCCTTGACCATCCTCTTCAACAAACTTCTGGCCCTCAGCCAACGCTGGGAATACCTCCACCTGGCAGTTCCTTTCGACTTCTTCGCGCTCGTCAACGGCAACATGCCGTTCCTTCGTGCCCTCACAATCGGCGTCTACGAGAATCTCCCTGTTTCGGATACCGTGAGGGCATTCCCCCGCGCTCCCGCATTGCGAAGTGTGCTGCTCAGACAGTCATTTCCCAGGGCGCTGCCTCTCCCCTGGGCGCAAATTACTCGCCTCGAGAGCCGCTCCTTGTACACATCCGAATGTTTGTCGATCCTCGACGCCATGCCGCAACTCAGTTATTGCCAGTTCGAGGTTTATGCCACGGATCCACTAGTACCCCAGCTTCCAGCAACCATCACTCACGCTCAACTCCGCCACTTCGTCCTCGATGCTCCCCATGATGGCATTAATCTGGCGGATCTGCTGGGCAGACTTACGCTGCCAGCGCTCAAGACGCTGCAGGTGTTCGAGCCCTCCATTTCCATGGATGCCCTGAAGGCTTTTGTGTCGCGCTCCAGTTGCAAGATCGATCTGCTCTTAGTTACCGGGTCATCGCTGTGGCAGAGCATATACTATGAAGTGTTCCCGTCTATCCCAACTATCACTCTCGTTTGAATGTAATACTACTCGTTCTAGAATCGAATTCAAGTCCGGTTTCACAAGCCCACCGAGCCCTTTGCCGATTAAAGATTTCTTACGGTTTAGGAATATTTCGATCGAATTATCCCCTGTCGCTGACAGTACGACGCCAGCCCTTCGAGAGCTTGGAAAGGGAAGCAAAGAACATCAAGTACTTTGATTTGGCGTTGTTGGATTCGGAAGGCAAAAGCCTCGATGCGGCTTGTCCCAGACTGCCATCTCGATTGCCTCAGTGCGAATCTTTTGTCGGTGCGTCATGCACGTCTATCATACCGTGGCTACTGAATTCACCTCACCTCAGAACATCGAGTCTGCTCCGCCCATCTCCTCAGACGCTGAGATCGAGATCGTCACCTTTCGCCGTCGTGCGCATTTCTCCCCCCTCATTTCTCGCTTTTCGGCTAAAATACCTCGTATCTTGACCCCTTCCAGCTCCGATTTTCGGAGACCCCAGGGGGCTTTTAAATTGCAGGCATTTACGCGCATGGATTCCTCCGACGAGAGATCTCCTAGTACGGTGTACCCCGTTCTCACTTTGCCACCGGAAATCGTATCGGAAATCTTTGTTAGCTTCCTCCCGAGCTACCCCGAACCCCCGCCCAAAACGGGCCTCCTCTCCCCATATCTCCTCTGCCAAATATGTCGCCAATGGCGCGCAATCGCAGCGTCGACGCCAGATCTTTGGAGGGCTATCCCCTTGAACCTCTCTCGAGCCTCGAGCCAAGCATTCGCCGCTGCACAAATCGAGCTCGCTGATACCTGGCTGGCGCGTTCGGGGACGCGACCACTCTCCATACGCCTCATCTGCACCTCCGATTTGGAGATCAGCCCCTCCTTGCGCACCCTCTTCGACAAAATCGTCCTCCACTGCGACCGCTGGGAGTACCTCCGCTTAGTAGTCCCATTCGACCTCTTCGCGTTCCTCGACGGCAACATGCCCCTCCTCCGCGCCCTCACAGTTGGCCTCAACAACTACAGCTACCCTTACTCGAGCGTCCTGACGCCCTTCCCCCGCGCTCTCGAACTGCGAAGTGTGCTCCTCACAGAATCCTTTACCACGGCGCTGGTGCTGCCGTGGGCGCAACTCACTCGCCTCGAGAGCCGCTGCTTGTACATATACGAATGCCTGTCAATCCTCGACGCCGCGCCGCAACTCCTCTACTGCCAGTTCACGGTTTCGGATGCGGTTCCATTCCCGCCCGAGCTGCCGACAAACATCAGTCACACTCGACTTCGCCAGTTGATCGTCGATACTGACAACGACGACGACGACGACAACGACGAAGGTAGTTTCGCGGCGGATCTGCTGGACAGACTTACGCTGCCCGCACTTCAAACGCTCCAGGTCTTCGAGCCCTGCATCACCATGGATGCCTTGAAGGGCCTTATTTCGCGCTCGGGTTCCATCGTCGAGAAGCTGTTGGTCACCGGGTCATCGGTGGGGCAGAGCGTATACCGTGAAGTGTTCTCTTCCATACCAGCTATTGACGTCGTTTACCACTGACTGTAACATCAAATCGAAGTCCGGTGTCACAAGCACACCATAACCTTGCGAGAAACCGCTGAGTTTCGTTAAGAGTCACCGCTCAAGGTGCGAAGGAATGAATGAATACCGATCGCTTCTGGTCGCCGAGTTCAATCCATAATTCGCGAGTGGGATATTCACTAAATGAGGTTCTGATGTGTGCTCGGAGAGCGAGCGTACATATACACAAGGCGGTTTTGTTCGAACGGTTTTATTGGAGGTGTTTGCGACAACTTCTTCATCGATCGATCGTCGGAGTTTCGCAGGATGCGTAGGCCGACTCGCGGCATTGGCGATTCACCAGAAAGAATGAGTGCAAAGGGTGGAATTTAGATGATGTGAGCGGCGGAGCGGATGAAGGACAAAATGGTTGGGTCGGCCCACAAGACATTCAACAGCGGAAACAATTCGGGTTCGTGAACGACGGAGAGCACAACAATACACCAGTAAAACAGATACTCCCCGCTAGCTACTGTCACCCCCGCCCAGCCGCCCTCGTTCGTGCGATCTTCAACAATTCAAAAAAGGGACGCGAAGTAATCAGTTTCGATCCAGACAAGATATTTCTAGGTTTGCGAAGCCGTAAGGAAGAGGAACAAGAGAACAGCATTAAACGCACGTCATCAAAAGTTCAAGTTTTTGTGCCAGTCGATGTGGTGGATCAGGGGCGTTGTTGAACAGATATGTCGTCAATGCCAGGGAATTCTTGACGGAGCTCGTCCTCGGATACGGCGCCAAGGACGTGCAGGGTTTGCAGCGTATCAGTCACCCGAGAAACGAAGGGGCGCAGTTCGCCCACGGGATCGTCCCCAAGCAAGAGCATCGCAACTACAAGTGTGCGCAAAGCGGGTGCGGTGAAGGTCCCGAGAAGTCCGGTCGACGTGTAGTGGGCGGTAGTTGTCAAAGTCAATGTTTCCAAAGAGGGGAGGCTGATATCGGGGCGAGAAACAGAGTTCTCATCGCTCAATAGCTCCAGCTCACAATGCATCAGACTGCGGGTCTCTTCCAGCACAGGGGTACACTCATCCATGAAAACATCCTTCAACACGAGCGATGTTATCTGCGCCCATGGTACGGGGATGACCGCAGCAGCAGAGTGGTTGAAGATGACCGTGCGCAATAGAGGGGCCTCGAGAAATGTCAGCGGCGCGGACGTTGTCCACCTGGGCAGGGTAATGTCGAGGTGGCGGAGAAGAGGCATGAGGCCGTCGACGGTGGGGAGCAGCAACATTTGGGGCCCGTCGAAGCGAAGTAGCATCTGTTCCCAGCGCGCTCGATGAGCGACAATTACTCCCCAAGCCGCGGAACGTATTCTGTGCTCCCGATGATTCTTCAACTGGATGGACAGCGGCCATGAACTCGATCTGCGCGCCCAAAGCTCACACAGTTCCGCTTGCCGTTCTTCGGAGATATTGATGCCCTCGAACGTTACCAGGAACCTCTGCCAGAGAGCCGGGCTCGCCAGAGCAATTTCTCGCCAATCTCGGCAGACGTGCGCTACGACGATGGGCGAGGAGCTTCCGGTGATGGGAGGGTGGACAGGGTAGGGTGGTAAGAGATGTAAGAAAATTGCGGACGTGATTTCGGTTGGGAGCGTCAGAACTGGGTAGATGTAGGCCTCCAGTGGCCCCGCAACCACCGCTCGCTCCGCACGCAACACGGAAAGGGCGAGCTCGAGGCTTTGAATCTGGGCATCGATATCTGCGACGCGAGTACGGGCGGGTTGGAGAATGTCAAGCATGAGGCAGGGCCTGAGCAGGTTGAGCTCTCAGTTGGAAGTAATTTCGTTGTTAAACGGGGCTGCGAGGTTGGTGAGGCAAAACAACACTTGGAGCTGGCGGTGAACCGGCAGACGTACACTGTCAACACAGCAATGAGACGTCCACCAGAGGCTGACAATTGAGCCCGGACTACACGCCAGGGTTATTGGCGTTGCGGTAAGTAGACTGAGGCACCAGAACTGAAGGTGGAGGCAAGAGGAGGAACGCCGTGCGGTTCACGTGGCATCATTGATCGGCCGACAACGCCCGAAGGGAAGAGGTATGCCGAACTTTGCCGCTAACACGAATTATGTATCTGTGAATCGTCCCACAGCCGAAAATTCCGTTCAATTGGTCTTGTTCAGATTCTGTTGGAAACAGCGAGTGAAGCAGTACTGTGCCAGCTGTGAGCCATGGTCGGCATTTGACAAAAGTCTGGGGAGTTTTACGCCTTGAAGTGCGCGGTGCCCTCGTCTCAAACCCATGTTTTCGCGCTCAACCACTCATTAATATATAGGGCAATAGAGCCGAAGTCCTTCCAACATCTGTCCACATTTTTGGTGACCATCAACTACCGCCCACTTTTGGTTGAACTTCTTGCCGTGCGCTCCAGAACTCCGCATCTGTCCCGCGAGGAACATCTCAATTGTTACATACCGGAGGTGGGATTCACAAACATTGTTGTTTGCTGAGGCAGTACGGCTCAGAGCAAGTTGTCACTTGAAGTCGCCGAACTTCGAGGTCGGCTTCAAGTCGGCTTCGTTCAGAAGAGTCGGACATGACAAAATTCGGAAGAAATGTAGAAACAGTAGAAAATGATTTGAGGATACCTTCCGCTATGGGGCGAGCTAATGAACAAGAGTTGGGCAGATACGGCAGGAAGTTGGCAGGAAGCCGAAATGATTGCTTTGGCCCTGTTGACTTTCAAGGGCAAAAGCCCCGACGCGTGTTGTCCCGAACCCAAGGGGTTCCAATGATAAGAAATTTCCATATATAGGGGGGGGGGGGGGGGTCCCCCCGGCGGCTGAAAAAAAAATTTTGGGGGGTCTGAATATTTCGATTCAGAGGGGCCTAGCACACCTTCTGAAGTGACTCGTAGGTTCAACTACCTTCACCTGTGTTCCCCACCTGTATTCAGCGGCTCTGGGGAGGAATTGAACCGTGTTGGCGCTGCGTTACCCAATTTGGGTGCCCATCAGGGCATCACCGTCGATGTTTGGCTTCACGTAAGTGTTCCGGAAGCCGCCGGACGATCGGCGGCAGGAAGTGCCGCTGCCGCAAAGATCACAGAGGACCCTCCAGACAACCTTCAAAGGCTTTGATAACCAGCGGAAAAGTTGCATGGACACCTGGGGCGCACATTGGTTGACTGTAAATGATAATATTTTCGGACCATATCCCGAAATGGCAATTTGATCCGTTCGGCATTACGTAGGAGGGGGGGGGGACCCTCAACCAGCTGAAAAAAAAATTATGGGTCGGGGTATATATTTCGGAGATCCGGAACCCCTTGCCCGAACCCCCATCAACTTGATTCTTGCAATCGCCAATCCCGCGGTAACTCTCCTGTAGTGGGTCATGCCACCGTGGCTATTGACTTCATTACAAACCAGAACAGCGAAAGGCCTCTGCGACGCCGATTTTTCCGAGCAGCAGCCGAGCAGCAGCCGAGCAGCGGGCCAGCCTCGAGCTCTCAGCACCAAGTTCCAACAAAATCGCTTCGAGTTAGGGTGTCTGTGAGACCTTCACCTTTAGCCGTACGCATTATCCACCCCAATTGCCGGCTTTTCAACTAACACACCGTGTCTTGCCGAATTCCAGCCACTGAACGACGCTCATGGATTCCTCCGACAAGAGCATGTGCCCCGTTCTTACTTTGCCACCGGAAATCCTGTCGGAAATCTTTGTCAACTTCCTCCCAAACTACCCCGAACCCCCACCCAAAACCGGCCTCCTCTCCCCATATCTCCTCTGCCAAATATGTCGCCAATGGCGCGCAATCGCAGCGTCGACCCCAGATCTTTGGAGAGCCATCCCCTTGGAGCTCTCCAGCGCCTTGAGCCAAGCACTTGCCGCTGCGCAGCTCGAGCTCGCTGATACCTGGCTGACGCGTTCGGCAACGCGACCGCTTTCCATACGGCTCGTCTCCAAGTCAATGTACATTGGTACCAACCTGCGGACCCTTCTCGACAAAATCCTCCTCCACTGCCAGCGTTGGGAATACCTCCACCTGGTAGTACCACCCAACCTCCTCGCGCTCCTCGACACTAGTCTGCCGATCCTCCGCGGCCTCACAATTGGCTCTAGCGTGAACAGTGACCGTCTCCCGCACGTCCTGGCACCTTTCGACCGCGCTCCCAATTTGCGAAGTGTGCTCTTTGGGGATGCGTTTCTCGTCGCAACCGTGACCCTCCCCTGGGCCCAGCTCACGCGCTTCGAGGGCGCCTGCGTAGAGCCGTTCGAATGCGTGTCGATCCTCGTCGCCGCTCCGCAGCTTGTTTACTGCCAGTTCACGGTTTGCGAGCCCTCTGCAGTCGTCCAGCCCGAGCTTCCAACGACCGTCGTTCACGCCGCCCTGCAACACTTCATCCTCGATGCTGACGAGGTTGAGGACGACGACAACCTTGATTTGACGGATCTGCTGGGAAGGCTTACGCTACCGGCGCTCAAAACGCTCCAGATCTCCGAGCGCTCCGTCTCCCTGGATGCATTGATGGGTTTTATGTCGCGCTCTGGTTGCGTGGTCGAGTTGCTCTCGATTACCGGGTCAGTGCTGGGACAGAGCGTATACTGCGAAGCGTTCCCGTCCATACCAGCTATTATCCTCCTTTGAATGTACGACTAGCTCTAGAACTGAATTAAAATCCGCCTTGGCCATGGGTTACGTCGCCCATCTTCTGTTCCATTTACTCTGCCGTACCGCGCCCAGACTCAGCCGACGAAATATTAATTCCGGCCATGCCCTTCGAATTCCCACAGGGACATGTTTGATCAAGCGATTACATGTAAACTCGAATCTCAAGTTGGTGAACCGATTACCGATATGAACATTGGGAAAGACATGTGTGAAGCTCATGAATTCCAATCAAATACGATTCGATCCAGCACGCATAAATCTCTCACGTACAGTAGATACAAATGATTCCATACCGCCCGCTACGAGAACTAGAACTTGCAGCTAAACGCCCCAAAAAGGTCAGCCTCACACTAAACTTTAACAAGGAGAAATATTGAGTACTGACTTGGCGTTGGAGACGTTCGTGGTCAACTTAGTCGGCTCGGCGCCGCTGCTGTTGCCCTAAACCATTCAATCAACGTCAAGCACAAACCCTTCGAAGCAAGTAGGGAGGGAAGGGAGTACACAACGTACCTCGTAAGTATCACAAATACTCGGAACATTACTCAGACTGAGGCTCGCGCGGTCGAACTGCGCCACGTCGCCAAAGTTGGAGTTGACGCCTGCCAAGGTAGAGCCGGAGGAGCCGATTATTTGCGAGATTAGGGCGAGGCGCTTGACTTGCCTAAATTAGAATAAATCAGAATTGAGCTCGATGAAGAGTGGAGGAAGGAGGAAGAGAGAAGGGGGAGGAAAGATGGAGGAGGGACAGGACGCACGAAGAACAGTTTCCGCACGATCTGTACAGCTTCCCAAAGGTCTGCACGCAGTACGAGTCGATCTTGACCGTCCCGCCGCCGTTGTGCTGCACGATCTTGTCATCGCCCTTCTTCGCGCCGCCGCCGATGATGTTACTCTGCCCCGACGTCTGCTTGATGGTAATGGCGTCCTCGCAGACGTCCTCGAACCACACGTTGAGGAGGCTGCAAGGCCCCAGGCAGTGGATGCCCTCTTTCTGGTTCGCGCCGATGACGACGTTTCTGCGCGTCAGTCAGCATTGAAAATTTCAACCAAGGAGGTGCCGCAAGGCTGCTTACTGCACGGTTCCGCCAGACTGGACGAGGAAGACGGCGTCAGAGTCGCCGCCCTCGCCGTCGGTGCACGCGCCGACGCCGCGGTCGAAGCGCACGTTGCCGCCGTCGAAGACTGTGAATCTTTGCGTAAGCCGGTGGAATATCCGAACAGGAAGACAAACGAACCGCCGGTAACGGTGATGGGCGCGCTCAAGGAGGAAGTCTTGGGGGGCGTGGGGAACGTGCACGAGGCGGCGCGCTTGACGAAGGGAGGCGCATCGGCATCGCGACGAACGAACTCGTCCCGTTCAACCAGCTCGAGCCCCGGGCGGGGGGTGGTTGGGGACGGGATCGCGTTGACGGCGGCGAGGAGGGAGAGCGCGAGGAGACCAGTGGTGAAAATCATTTTTGCAGAGGAGGAGCCGTTTGCGAGGTTGGGAATTGAGGGAAAGAAAGAACGTAGTTTTTATACATCTTGTTGTCGGGGAGGGATAATACCCCGGGCCGCGAGTATCTTTGGGAGGGCCGGAGTTTCGAGCATAGAGAGCAGATTTCCACCGGTTTCCACCAGCCAGACACATCTGACCACGGAAACAACGACGCCAAGACGGTATTTTGAGCACGAGAGTTGCATTCCAGACGGGCATGTGGCGGGAAACTGAATCGACGCCGGGAGGGTACCATCACACTCCAGCGCAAATCCACCGGGCCCGCACCGAGTGGAAATCCGAGGTTCAACCTGCGGGAGCGTATTTCAGGCGGCCGACTTGGCAAATTTGCTTGTCCGCCAAGCGGAGTTTATCATTGGCTGCGTTGACCTGCACGTGGATTCAGTTGTGCTTTGCCCGTCCACACTCACGACTCTCCGACGCTCGACGCCGGCCCGCGGTACTTTTCGCGTCCTGCTTGGCATCCGACTCTGGTGGCATCCGACTCGGACCCGTGGCAAGCTTGCTGCCCGAGTACACATTGGCTTTCAGTCCTGTTAGGGTAGTACGACGTGTTGTTGGATGAGAACCGAATGTCAAGTCTTATGAGTCTCAGTGAAACACCCAGAGTCGACACAAGAGAAAGCAAGCCATCACAGCAAGGACACCAGCAATGATGCATGCAGCAGTCAGGATCCACGCCCTAGGTGACTGTGTGCGTGATGACCAGTGTAATGCGTCTAGGAGTTGTCGCTCCGAGCTGCCAGGGTGCATATACAGGATCGTGCCACGAAGGTAAGAGGGAAGAGTGGATGCGTGGGATTCGCCTACTTCCCGTTTTGATCCGAGCCCTGTTCCGAATTCGAACGAGCCCAGCCCTTGGAGCTCAATTCAGAAAAATAATCGCTGAAGCGCCCAGACTTCAAACAGAGCACTCGGGTTGGTGCAACATAGAAATGAGGGGTGCACTCCATCGAACTTGCATTGAACTCCCACCGAGAATGATACAAAGAATTTCAACTTCCACCGCCCAAAAAGATGTCCCCGCCTCAACCAAACATTGAAACAAAAAGGCCCCTCCACGGGTATGCGTCCAGTCCAGCGCTGAATAAATCACAAAGCCAGGCAGAAAAAGCCCGCGACGACCAGCGTATTCACCAACCCCATCCCCCTGAGAGCGCGTGCCGCGCCGTTGCTCGAAGGCGCAGTGCCCACGTCCGAGGCGCCTGAGCTCGCCGGTGCCGCGGTGGAAGCGCTTCCAACACCCACGCCGATGGGTACACCACCACCGACGCCGACGCCGATGGGCGCGCCACCACTAGCCAGCGGCGGAGACGGCCCTACGCTCGACGAGGACGGCAACACCGGGGGGACCGACGACGGCACGGCAATATTCGTGGATGTGGTCGCGGGGCCAGGGACGGTTGCTGGCACGGTCGGTACGGTAGCGAGCGTCGACGTCGACGTGACAGGTGCTTGCAGTGTGGGCGTGGGCGTAGGCGTCGGCGTGGGCGCGGGGGGAGGTGTCGGAATTGGCGTTGACGTGGGCTGTGCTGCTGGCGTGTTCGTCGTCGGCGCGGGCGGATTTGATGGGTTGACGGAGGCCACAGTGAAGGCGTTAATAGTATGTCCCGCTGTCTGGCAGCTCGAAACCAGGGCTGGCATCAGGAAAAATGCAGGTCAATACAACGCGCGATGTAGTCAACATAGTTCGCGTAGTGCCGTCGTTACCCCCCTGAAATATAGGGCGGCATAGTAGACGGGACAACTACAGATTACTACAGTAGTAAACCGTAGTGCCGTAGCGTCGTTGTCATGTAGCCGATGTATGCGCCCATAGGGCACTGTATTTGAGGTCGCATCGTATTTGAGGGCTCGGTGGATAGATAAAAAAATAAATTCTAATAGAACACAACAGAATATGTACAGAAACACGAGGGCTCAGATGAAGTGTCGTACGGAAACCTGGGGGACAGAATGAGAACTGGGCGCTGGATAAGACAAGAAAGCTTACCTGTGAAGACAGATGTGGTGAGGGCGATGTCGGCCGTCTCACGATTGAACGGGGTTGAGGGTAGACGTCGGCGAGCTCAAGCTTGAACGGGTGATGGCAAGCAGATTCGGGTTCCAGCTTGAGGTAATTGCGGGGGCGCAGACGATTGAAGGTAGGCGGGGGGTAGGGGGGAGAGGAGGAACACGAGGGTTGGCTTGGGAAAGATCTTGACACATTTGAGGGGATACTCGGGGCATTTTGAGGGCGATCTGACGCGGTCAGGCGGGCTTGGACGGAATTTGGAGGGAGTGGAGGGCGGGGGGCGAGGCAGTGGGTATGGTGGACCATGAGAGGTGCAAGGGACTTGAGACGAGTTGTGGGATTGAGGTGGGCACATGTGGCGGGGTGGGTCGCCGCGAATGAGGCCGCCGCTTGAGATGGCGCGAGTTGTGCTTGATTTGGCAGTGCGAGGGCGAGGAAAGGAAGTAGGCGGGTGTTGATTGGGCCGCAGGGAGGGACCAAGGCTGGAGGTGGGGTGGTGGGTGGGGGGAGGAGAGCGACAGTGGTGGTGGGAGGAGAAGAGCGACGAACCAACATCAGAGAATCACGCCATCCGTAACCATCTGTCAGAACTTTGATATTTGATCGAGCGGACTTTGAATGACTTCAGACTTGGAGGATCACAGCAGCCCACCACTGGACGCACAAGTTACTGCTGAGTGCGCGCCAAAAACCCTCGAATTCACCCCGCATATCTCGGAATTATCTTAATACAATTTGCGCCGGAGGTCCTCTGGAGCAAAAGAATCAACTACCGGCGCTGCTTCGGAAAGAGACCGCAAGTTGGCAAATGAAAATGGCAGTTATTCAACTCGGAGTCAACAAATGTTGTGTCCATTCAAGCACCTCCATTTATGCTGACTTCCTTGGGCAAGAAGAAATGTAGTACAACATAGACTGGCCGACGGTTTGATATGCCGACATAGCATCACCACGGATCAATGACCCGCTACGCAGATCCCCGCCAAACTACAATTGACTACGGCGGCTACATACACGAGCCCCAAGCTACTCCTTACGACGGCGCGCAACATAATTACCCGGGCAACAAATGCCCAGGCAGGTTTTCCTGATGTGCAGACACGTAAAGGAATTCAGCGTTAAAATGCGGTGAATTGGAGAAGCTCACAATCAGCTATGGCTTGTGCGGGAAGCTGCTCGATAATGCCCGTGGCAATTTCGCACCCCAGGCAAGCCTGGTACTGCTTCACGACGTCGGGGGTGCACAGAACTGCAACGCCTGCGGAGGCGGAGGACTAGATTACATATGAATAGGCGAATAAACAGTAAATGAATTATCACACACGGCAATGGACTGTTGCATCGGCTGGCACTGGGCACTGCAGCTGGCCGCTCGGCGAAGACGGGTGTGCTCGGTGGGGAGGGCGATGACTGCGCCGCGCAAGTAAAGTCAATTAATTAAGTTGGCTGGATTTCGGTGCTGTGAGGAGATACGCACCTGAGTGAATCGCAAGGGAAAGAATGACGAGGGCGGGGAAGAACATGGCGAAGGAACGAAAGAGAGAAAGGGTTCAACCCGTAAGAGAAAGGAAGGAGTAGATCTTGGGAAGAGGAAGGCGATCGATGTGGAAGCAATTTATTTATACTCGCAGCGCACGATCCTTGGAATGTGCCTAGGCATGGATTTCCGACATTTGGCGGGCCAGTCTGACGTTGGAACAGCAGGTGTTCACTGTTCAGCCCTGTCGAGCGCAAGACAAGTCAGAGTGGTTTAGAATGATGTAACTCACCGCCAAGGAAATCGCGTCCATGCCAGAAAGGAAAGTCCTAGCCAAAGGGGCAGTCGCAGTCCATATTGGAAATGTTCCCATCCGACTGAGCTGCCGTGGTTTGAGGCGAGGGTTCGATGGCGAGAGATTAGGATTCGGCTTGCCTCCTCGCACGGCAGAATCGGAATTTTGATGACCTTTTATTTCAGGGCAGGGGGATACCGCTACGTCGACATTGCAGTAAGTGGATTGGTAGTCGACTGAAGGGGAGATCGTGGAGGTGGATCTTGCAGAAGCCAGGCAAAGCGTGTCGGAATCGATGGCGCGGAGAAGTCTTGCGCGAGCGGCGAATCCCCGAACTGTCCTGAGTCCGACGTTTTGCGTGGCATTTCATGGATACACTACATAGCGGAAGCCAGAATGACACCCCGCCAGCCAAAGGCCGAGAAAAGAGCGCCGGGGCTGCATCGAGGGCGAAATGCGATTGGAATCGACGTCAAGGCAGAAAGAAAGCCTGCAGTGTGTTTGGGCCTGGGCACCTGACACATACGTCAGTGAGCTCAGACCTATATAAACACTCGAGCCCCTTCCCATGGACTTCAAGGCTACGTTTGCCCCACAGGACCCACGCATAACCATAATGCCCGTCACCTTACCACTGGACCTGGAGCGGCTCATTTTCGAAACCACTGCGTTGCAGTATCCAACAACAATTCCAACACTGCTGCGTGTCTCTCGCCATGTTCTTTTATGGTGCAATTGTCTCTCCGTTCTAATCAGTTCTCTTGTTGACTCTGCTCACAGAACCGAGCCCTTGCTATACGAAACTGTCCAACTCGACATGAATCGAGGTGATGGCCCTGGGGGGCGCATACTCTCCCTTCTCGACACAAAACCAGACGATTTCTGGATCAACGTCGTGAAACATCTCGACATTTTTGGGATCGACGGGTTCTTCGGGGAGAGAGAATCGCCGATTTGGTTCAACGGGGGCCTCAGAACGCTGCTCCGTGCCTTCGGGGGAGTTCAATATCTTGTTGCTGGGGAGTTTGGTGAAAGACCCCTCATCCCAATGCTTTCCCACATGCGGCCCGTACGGATTTTCCTCGTTGGCGACTTCGTTCGTACGCCTCTGGACTTTACCCAGCCTCTCTTCAGTGCTGTCACCCACCTCATTCTCTGGGAGATCGACCACCTCCCCCGTGTCCCTGTTGAGGCGGGTTGGTTCGACTGGTCCGCACTGGCACACCTCGCATCATTAACTCACCTGGCCTTCACGCACCCGGTGCCGCTGAGTCTCGCCACGCGCATCCTACGTGGGATGCCTGGGCTCAAGATTCTCCTGATGCATGCGGTGAACGAGGCTGCTGCCACTGCATTTTCGGAACAGCTTTTGCTTCATGATGATCGTGTCGCGATGCTGGATATCCGAAGTTTCGACGAAGGGATGGGAGTTGAATACAGGTCTTTGACACGTGCCGTCAATGCCGTGTGGACGTGGGCCGACGATTTTGTCGCGCGTAAACGCAGAGGGGAGGTCGAAGGTGAGCGCTTCCAGTCGGTGTGCTGCCGTCGTTCTCATACCAATTGCAGCCTCTGCGTATTACATGAAACCCACTGAATATAGATTCGAAGGACGAAGCCCTTGAACGTTAACGAATGTAGTCTCGAATAACGACTCGGATTCGGACGTCAGTTCACCTGTTAGTGTCTGCTGCTTGGTCTGCTGTACCGGAAACACGCTATCATAGTTCTCTGCGTATTCCACGATTTTGACTTTCTTGGAAAGCCGTGCTGAGTTAATGTCAAGTGACTGCCTCCTCTTCCTATTTTGAATGTCTTGGGTTCAATCTTTGTTCAATTTAATTTCCTTCCAACTTGTGGAGAGAATTAAGCCAGGATAGGGCGGGGATTGAGAAGTCTCATGTTAGGCAAGAGGACCGATTGATACACGAGGGGAAAGTAGCGGTGGCAGGTTCAACCGCTTGGGTTCAGGAAAGATCTACAGTGGAGGGAGGGAGGGAGATACAGGTACAGTCGGGTTAGTAGTAGAGGTAGGTAGGTAGGTAGGTAGTATTACACGGCACGGTCCGAATCACGAACGCCGGTTTCCAAGGAATACTGTTTACACCGCGTCAAAACGGCCGAGGGAAGAGAGTGAGGATCTAGCACTTCGATTACCCATAACCACGCGACCTGGTCGGGACTCCGGTTTGTAGAACTTAAGTACTACAAGCAATCTCTCTGAAGTCGGTCGCCCGACGAAGCGACTCCGAACCGTGGGACAATTCGAAGGCGCCATCAATGTGCCGAACAAAAGAAGCCACGTTTTTCTCCCTCTCTGCATGCCTCGACCATCAAAGCCAGCGGCTCCTGACCTCAGCGGTCTAGGGATCCCAGACTTCAGAACAGGCATCGCGGAGTGGAATGCCGCCTACGAAGCCGTTTTCCCTGCCCTCAACTTGACTGTCGGTAACTTGGAGAAGGTGGTGGCCGCCATAGGACTTGTATCGGAAGAAGTTACGCAAAGTGTACGACTGCAAGCTATTGGATCTTGCGTGGCCTTCGGCGTATCCGGGAGGAGATGCAGGTCTTAGCGGTGACGAGCGTCCTGCAGCCGAATTTCTGTTGGAAGAAACTCACGCCGGTAGCGCGGAAGGCGCACCTGCTCGAGGGATTGATGCGCACCTGTCTGGACGACCCGATAGGCTGCCCGAACTACCGCATGCTAACGTGCGACGTCACCTTGGGGTCGTTGGAAGCCAACAGCGGCGAAGGGTTCCTCACTCTCCTTCGACAATACTTGCGAAAGGGTGAAGTTAACACCACCGAGAGCGGCTGCGTATCGTTCTGGCATCCCGATTGGACGAAAGAGGTGGTCGAGCGTCTCCAAACTGCGGGACACGCACCCCAAGTGCAATTGTGCATGGCGCAGCGCGACCAGTTCCTCAGTGCGTGAGACAGCTAATCTCGCTGTGCTTGGGTCGATTCAATTTTCGCAGCGTGGTTCCTGTACAATACTATTCTATCGGCCATTGGGACGCCTCGTCCACCTGAAATCGCTGTCAAGTCTCTTGGGAAGGGGTTCGATACGACCCTCGACTGGGGTGCAATCCCAAGAAAAGTCACCAAGAGGACGCTAAACAGCGAAAATTCGGGCAAAGGGAAAGTGCCGCCAAATGCCGCTACTGCCGCCATGGCGGCAATTGTGGCGGCGCTCCTTGGCGGCACATATTCTCTAGATCTGTAGTGTCTTCGTGCTGCGATCCAGCGTTTCACGGGATGAACTGTGGGATATGTAGCCCAGAAAGTAGTCAATTGAACACGCCTTGACCTGGTTTTTGCTCAACTCAACACTTTGAAATGTTGGATGGCGGCAAAGTTGGCGGTAGTGTGAGTTTTCGTGGCGGCAGTTGTGGCGGTAGGCGGCAAAGTCGGCGGCAGGGTCGGCGGCAAGGTTGGCGGCACAGGTGGCGGCGGGTGGCGGCAGTTCAGTGGTGACATGGCGGCAATGCGACATCTTGGCGGCAGTTTGGCGGCAGTTCAGTTTCGACTGCTGGCGGCACTTTTGCCCTCGGCGGCAATTTGGGGTTTTTGGGTTGTGGATGTCATGTACAGCGGCTACCGGGACGGAATGGTCGTTCCTATTGCGAGTGGGGCTCCGGTTTCTGAACACAAGTTATGAAACTAAACACATTTGGCCCTCGACAGTTGAAATGTGCGCGGGTACTGTGCTCTACCCTCTATAAATCCTGGAAAAATCAGACGCAGCTCTTGCGCCCTACCTGGGGAGTAGTGAGCTGCTCCTGTAGTGCATTTACGCCAGTACATTGCAGCATGAACCTGCCGGGGGATGTTGATTTGCTATCAAGTTGAATTGATGAGGACGAGCAGCAAACCGCCATGTGGAGTCGATAAATCCCAGAAATAAACATGGAAGATCCTGCAACGTTTGTGAGTGCTTCCTCCTGCTGCTACATCCTCCGATCCAGCTGAGGTCAAGCTGAGGTTATAAATTGAACTGGGGTTGAGCCGAACGCAACACGTCAAATCAATGCCGGCAGCCTCTCTTCTCTTCTGACGACCACCATCCGCTCACCCCGTCTCGCGCCGCCATGCTCAACTCAGTCTACATTGCACTCATCCTTTGTCTGGTGGCTAGTAACTTCAATAGAATCCTCTGGATTTGCCGTTGGCTCTACCGCTATCTTGACTCCTCGCAAAATGACGGTCTCGTCCCTTACTTCAATCAAGATGGTTGGTCGTAGCACCTCTCTCTCGTTTTGTCCCTACAATCAACTCGGACAGGAATTCTCATTGGAATGGTCAGAACTCGTCCCGATATAGACCGCCCCCGCGCACCTTCGTCGTCGGATGACTCCGAATTTGAGCAAGAGCTTCCCGTTGGCCATGTTACCAAAGGTACGTTGTCTGAAGCTTCCTCGCTAACACGATGCTGATCACTGGGTAAGCACATTCTTCTGGTGTACGGCCCTCAGCTCCAATCGCCCCACCGCTGGTGTGGGACTTTTGGCCGAATGGTAATTTCCAGCGGCTCTTCTCGGTACAGGAGCTGGCCGACAACAACGACCTCGCGGCAAATTGGGTCTTGGAAACGATCCGAACATCCGGATCGTTGCATGCTCTCACTTGGCAAAAAGGTAAACAGGTACTTCGTCGATGCGTCGGCGTCATTCAGTGCCGGAAGACCGACGAATCCCTCGCCGAGGCGGCGTTCCTCCTCAGACGCATCGGGCCAGCTCGCGACGGATACACACGCTCTCCCGCCTTGCTCCACCAAATCATGTATCTGTAGAGTTTACAGTAAGTAAACGAAGTCCTCAGTCGCACCAGTGGGATGGTCAAGACTCAATATATTACCTGTAGAGTTTACAGTAAGTAAACGAAGTCTACGGTATCGTAAGTAGATATACAATGGATAATAAAGTAGGAGACATACCCTCAGTCGCACCAGTGGGATGGTCAAGACTGAGGGCCGTCACAACGGATCCGCCCCATATCTGTGGTGCGCGGATCCGATCGGTAATAAATAAGGAAAGAAATAAATGTTCACCCAAACCGCTGGACGCCATATTCAACACTCCCCCTGGCGAACAGCTTCCCTACGCTTCCAATCCAGCCCCAACTTTGACACCATCTTTTCGTGCACGACACGCGGTAGCGCCTTCGTTAGAATGTCGGCCACATTTTCTTTTCCAGGGACTGAAGAAACTGCGATTTCTCCATGTTGAACACGCTCCCGAATGTAGTGCCATCGAATGTCCAGGTGCTTCGACAAACCGTGCGCCTTCGTCGTCTCCGTGAGACTGATCGACCCGAGGTTGTCGCCGCGCAGCTCGAACGGAAGCTCCTGGGGGAGAAAGACTTCGGACAGCCAATTTTTCATCCACATGGCTTGTTGCGCGCCGCGAGCGAGCGAAATATACTCTGCTTCCGTGGTCGACAACGCGACAACTGCCTGCCGCTTTGAGGACCAGCAGACAGGTGCGCCACCCATAAAGAATACATAGCCCGAGGTAGAACGGCGCGTATCGACGCAGCCGGCCCAGTCCGAGTCGACGAATGCAATGGGTTTGACACCGGATCCGGGGATGGCGAGATCGGCAGGGGGCGAGTAGCGTATTCCATAGTCGAGGGTGCCTCGTATGTAGCGAAGAACACCGATGAGGAGGTCCCAGTGCTCGGGGGCGGGATTTGACTGGACGTGGCCGAGGACGCAGCATGTATACGCGAGGTCTGGGCAAGTTCCACTACTCCCCCAGACCAAGGTACCGAGGATCTGGCGGAACGGCTTGTCGCGCATGAAGGCGGCGTCTTCTGGAGATAACGGTGAACTCGCCGCGCGAACTTGGTAGCCGGGTGGGAGGGGAGTTGACAGCGGAGGCAAATCCGCATAGCCGAAATGGTCCAACACCTTTTGGAAGTACTGCGTTTGGCTAAGCGATATTGATCCGTCGCTTTGGTGCTCGACCGTCAGGCCCAACAACAGCGAGACGTCAACCTCCTTCAGGTCCCACTTCGCCGCGAATTCCTTGACCACGCGTTGGCTCTCTGCATCGGAGGATGATGCCCCGAGGACGTCGTCGGTGTGTGTCGAGGTGAGTGTGTAGTCGAGTCCGCTTTTGCGTGTTCTGACGCAAGGGTCGGCGAGGCTTTCCTTGTACCCAAGGTCATGATATCCCTGGGCTAGGAGCTTGTACCAGATGTGGCCCGCCTGTACCAACCCATATATCGGACGCAAAAGCTTGCACACCTTGGATTCCTCCCCCTGCTTTGCGAAACCCCGCGGCTGCTTCATGTAGACTGGACGATCCATGACGCCGTTCAAGTACGCGCCCGAGAAGTCCCACTGCCGCACGCGCAGCCGCTGCACCGCTGCCACTGCAAACACCATCCGCACTGACTCCATCCTCGCCACCATGGCCCACTTCACCTCGAAGTCTTTGCCCTCCACCATCTCGTCTCCACGCGCCACGTACCGACCCTTGTGCTTAAGCACGTTCCCATCGCCATCCACCTTGAGGTCGTACACCCACATCCCGTCTATGGCCCGCTCTCCAGCTGGAAGTTCTACCAGCTCCCAGACACCGCGCGCCTCCAACTGGTCCACCTCCGCCTTCATCGCCGGCCACCACTCATCAGCACTCTGCATCGCCTCGCGATACGACCGCGGGACACGCCCCTTCACCGCACTAGCAAACGCCCACGGGGACGAGAGGAGTTCCTCCTCAAAGTTGTCCCAGTCAACGTCAACTGCATTCGCACTGGGTCGTTTCGCGTCCCGAGACCATTCTTCGCGCGCCTTCCGCGCCTCCCTCTCCTTCTCTTTCTTCAGCATTGCTTCGAGGGCAACCTTCGTGGGCTTCGGCACGCGCGCACTGCGCCGTGGAGGAGGCGGTGGAGTCGGCATCTGCGGGGAATCGGGGAGGGGAATGTTTGTCGGGTTGGTGGGGGTATCGGGCGGACTGGAAAGCGGGCTGGACTTGACAGAGCTGTCTGCAGGTGCGTCTGGCACCTCCTCGTCGTCGAATACGGTCGGGTCAATGGGCAATGCAGGCTCGTCTTCGTCGTGGATACGCGTACGGTGAGGAAGTCCTTCCTCAAAGATCACGTCGCGATCCTCGAAGACGCGCCTCCTGGCGGGGTCGTAAATACGATACCCGCGTCGCCCCATGTACCCGACCATCTTCCCTTTCCACCCCTGCTTTCCCAACTTCCCATTGACCCGATCCAGGTCCTTTACCCAACATGTACTCCCCCATGCGCGCAAGTGCGAGACGTTCAACCTAACGAGGTTCCCTGCCTTGTCCTTCTGCCGGAACCACGCTGTCCACGGAACGACATCGGGGTGACGTGAAGACGGTATGAACCCGCGCACATAGCAATGAGCGGTCGCTGCCTCCGCCCACCAGCGCGCGTCGAGACCGGAATCCTCGAGTTGAGTGCGGACCCCTTCCACCACCGTTCGGTTCCCTCGTTCAACGTGCCCGTTTGATGACGACGAGTCTTTAGGGATCTTTTCTACGCGTATTCCCCGCTTCGCGCAGAACGCCTCGAAAAGTTTGTTGTCAAACTCGCCGCCCTTGTCAAATCGCACGCACTTCAAGCGCTTCCCCGTCTGGACCTCCGCCTCGGTCAACCACGTCTCGAACGCCGCCGTCGACGTTTCCTTCCTCTTGTTGTTGAGGAAGAGAGGGAACTTCATGGACGTACCCCCATCCGACACCAACATCATGTATACCGCCCCGGTCCAACTCGGTGTCCTCGCCTGCCCCCACAAGTCGACGTGCACACGCTCCAACGGCTCCGTCTCGTGCGTCACCTCGTCGTTGAATGGCATGCGATCCTGCTTACCATAGATGCAGTCCTCGCAGTAGCCGTGTAGGTCTCGCCCTACGATGTTTAGGCCATCGACCAGTGACTTTTTCGCCATGCGTTCAATAACGCGAATGTCACTGTGTCCGAAGCGCCGATGCCACGTCTCCAGATCGGTGGGCTGGTTCCGGTCGCGTCCCGCTATCGCTGCGATGACGCCACCACCGTCTATTTCGTCGACGACATCCACTTGGTAAAGCCTACGCCGACCTACTGTCTGCGCAATTTGGCCATCCACCAACACCAATCCACTACCGTTCACCACCGACATTCTCCCGCTGCCCCACTGACCCCGGAACCCGCGCGCGTCGAGAGTCGGCAGCGATATAAGGTTCATCGCAAATCCTGGTGTGTGCAACGACTCCATCTGGATCTTGTGTACTGACCCATCGGCATTCCGCACAGTGTACTCCGCCATTCCCTTCCCAGCGACCTTGAAACCACCACTCCGGTTGGCAGTGTTACCGACGATGTCAACGCTCTGGTACGTGATAAATCTCTTCCGACTGACAACACAATGGTCTGACGCTCCGCTATCCAGATACGTGGAAGTCCACTCCTGGGGCGTCACGCCGGCAGCATATATTTGGGAAGATGGGGAAGGTGGTAGTACATCGGGTATGGTACGATTAACGTGTTCTGTTAGAACGGGAGGATCTGACCCTCCACGTCCCCAGCTAGGATTCACGTTAACATCTGTAACCGATGAAGAGGCAAGGGGGGGCGCACCCTCGTTGTCGATGTAGGTGCCGAGTGTAGGACGCGTCGGGCAGTCCGCACAAATACTTGTTTTAGTTGGGTGGAATACCGATGGAAGCGGCTGGCGAGTCCTTCGTTAGACGGTAGCGTCCGAATGGTGTCGTTACGAGCTAACGCGAGTGCACGAGGAGTCTCTGGACTTCCGTAAGCCCTCGTGCCTCTACCTCGAGTGGACTTCCTCTCGAGGCGTTGATTGAGCTCAAAGAGTCCTAGGTAGACGTAAGTCTAGCGAGGATAGAGAGAACTTACCTTCACGACAGGGCCTCCAAGCTAACCAGCTGTTAAGAGAGCTGGGGAGCGCGGCGGCTTTCGATGTGAGTGGGCAAGAGTAAAAGATGATATCCATCAGGGCTGGGCCCCGAGCTACGTAACACGAATCGTATCATAAGTATATACACGCGGGCGAAAGCCCGCGCTTTTAGGGTCGTCGTGAGAGCTTCGTAAGTAGAGAAAATGAGATATAGAAAGGTTGAGATACTCTCGGTTGAACGAGAGAACGGTATGTAAAGTGGCCGTTACAGAGCCCCCCAGCCCTCGCGCGAGCCCTCAAAAATCTTGTTTAAAGACCTCAGGAACGGGAAGTTCCCAGATGCGCTTCTTGTTCCAACTTGACTCAACGAACGCGTGCGACAGCCGAGACTTGCCTTCCTCCATCCAGGAGTTGTTCACCTCCACCGCCGGCACGAGCCGTCCGTGCATCAGGAAAAATGCACTTGGCTAGGTTGCACTCCGTAGTCTCGGTAGCTGTGAAAGCCCGTGAGACAAGTACCCTAATAAGTAGCCTCAGTAGCGCCATGCCAAATCTCGGTAGCAGCCTGGTAGCAGCCTGATAGCAGGCTCGTAGTTGTAGTATCAAGAGGTTGCATCGGTTGCGAGACAGTCCACGACTCACAAATCACGGAGAACAGGGTTTGAACGAATGGTGTTGAAGAAATTGATACCAAGTAATTAAACATGAACTAAATAAAGACCGCCACACGCAGGCGCGAGTCACGGAAATGGTCGCAAAAGGCCTGAGGGGAGAGAAAGGTATGGTGAGACGAATAGAGAGCAGTGCGACACATTACTCACGGAAAACAGGTACCCGTCGTAATCCGTGTGAAGTTGAGAATGTTGCGCAGGGTATTTAACGCGCCGAGGTCATTTGAAGGGATCGACATGGTTGAGGGTTGGGAATTTGATGAGATTGACGAGTTCCGATGTTTGAAGAAGGAAAAAGAAAAGGGCTTGAGGTTTTGAAGGACTTGAGGCGTTGGGAATTGAATGAGTGATGTTGACGAGCCGTGGGAGTGTTGCCGACGCGGCGACGCTGGCGGCAGTGGAGGTACTTGCTGTGTGGTTGCAGGGAGACACAGGGGAGGATGGAGGTGGAGGAGGTGGAAAGGTGGAAAGCGGGACAAATGCGTTGGGAGACGGAGGTAAAATTGGGTGGCCTTGATCGAGGGCATCCACGGAGGAGAACGGACAGTGATTGCAGCTGTACGAGCTTGGGTGGGTGCCGGGGAGTTGCTGTGGAGTTTCGGAGTGCTCCAGAGTCTTGCAGAGAGGAGGACATGGGTGGGGAGATGGGGGGAAAGGAAGAAAGACGACACCGCATCCATCAAAATGTTTGACACATCACGCGATCGTGCACGGACCTGCGGAGTTTGAATGACTTGGCAAGGATTTGAGAATCTTCATTGTATGATTGGTTCAAAAGTCAAAGGGTCTTGGGTGAGGACTGTTATGTTCGTGTTGACGGAGCGTTGAATATGTTCTAAAACACTGTCAGGTTTGTGCTATTTCATCAAGCCGCTCCTGATCCGGGTGTGGTAACTACCACGCGCTACTGATCGGCGTCTGCTGGCAACCGAGCGCTACCGCGGCTACCGAGTCGCTGCATGCACGCTACCAGAGCTACGTAGGCTCCTGTGGAGAGGCCATCCTACCAAGCAAAAACATGTTTCCTGATGTGGTTGGTCGGGTGGAAGAACGCGATCCACTCGCGCCTCGTTCTGAGCTTGCCTCGGCACGGGCGATCCTCCCATTCCTTCTTTATCTGCCGGAAATGCCCGTCCAGCACGGAGTTCCATTCCCGGTGATAATGCTTGGATAGGCTTTTGAGCAATTCGTCTGAAGGGTACATCCACCTGTCCAGCTCTCGAGTTGGGCCGGGAACGTAACCGTAGACAGCGAGGTAATTGCTGTCCTCCATGTCGTCCCAGCGCACGCCGATAGGCTCGTCGCTCGCTGCGTCGTTTGCACCGCCGTGATACACAGTGACGTGTATCGATGGTCCCTGCATGAAATCCTGAACGAGACCCAGATATCCATGCGCCCGAACCACCCAGCTTAGCACCCCTCCACGACCTATGAGCGCCCGAGCATTCGGTAAACCCGCCACTTCGCCAAGCAGCCGCAAGTAGCGCTCGTGGGTGACGACGTCCGACGATCCTATCTCCAGGCGACGGTCGCGGCTCTCGATTTGCGCCTTCGTAGTGGCGCGGTGCTGAAGGGGTACGCTCGGCGCGAACTCGAGGTACGTGGAGTTCTTCAAGGCGATCTGAAAAGCGATTCCCCGCTCGATGCCCAACTCCAGAACGTGTCGCGCGAAGCGAACTCCAGGAGTCATGAGAGCCAGTAGCCTGAGGCGGACTTCCGATCCCTCAGAGATGATAAGGTATCCCTCCTTAAGAAACGTCATGTTCCACCCGAACTGCGGAGGGATTTTCCACAGAACGAACGGCGCTGTGATCTGCCCGGCCCAGTCGCGCAAGTCCCCAAGGAATTGGGCCCGTCTCACGAGCGTAGCTCTGACCCTGTTGACGGGGTGATGAGGGGGGATGAAACGCGGCGGCGTTCGCTGGCGTATATGTCCTGTGCCCCGTTCCTCCGGTGAAGCTGATCGACGCAGGGATCCATTCCTACTGGGGTGTTGCGAGCCGGACGCTGTATGGTAGGAGCGCGCCTCAGACCTAGTTGGGGAGGGTGACCGCGACAAGTGCTGTCGTCGGGACGCGTATTGGCGGGGAGCGTGGCGATTGTAATTGCCGACGTTGTCATCCCTGGCCATTGAACGCACCCATCCGCTCTCGTATGCCATCGGCCGCCGAGAGTCGCCTACTCGTCGTTCTGAGCTGTGGTCAGAGCTGGGTCCGGTGGAGCGCGGACCTAGCGACCTTCCCATTCGGGTAGTATCGGGGTGAGGGTTGGCGTCCAGTCCTATCCCGCGCAGAGAAGCCTCCGGTCCCTTGCTCGAGACGGGCACGAAATGTTGCTCGTGCTTGAATCGCTGCACCGCTACTTCGTCTTCCTTGTCGAGAGGTTTTACTCTCTCGACTCCCGTCTCTTTGTCGAAGATCTGGCCTTCGCGAGGTGCGCACCGGCCCTTGAACCGCTCCCGGAATTCGGAGGCGTCTGGCTCCGCGACATCTTCGTCCATGAAGTCGCCCAACTCCGTCAGCGTGGCGCGTAAAGGCTTGCGGTGAAAGCGTAGGAAGACGACAGTGGTGACCTGCTTGGCACGATCTTCCACTACGACGTGGTGATAGAGTTTGTCGAGGGTGTGCCAATCCTCGTCGTCGGCGAGAGTCCTCCTCTTCCAGGAGTCGAAGTCTTTGACTTCGTAGTTGATGCACCCGCTCTGTTCGGTCCAACGGGGTGCGTCTCCACTGGGGTGATCCTTGCGCTCTGGCATCTCTTGCAGGAAGCTGTCGTATCTCATGCATTTGTAGAAGTCGGCCTTGAGTCCGGGTATCTCGTCGCCCCATAGCGACCTGACTCGCGCCTCCGTGCAAGCGTGCTGGTAGCCCGAGATAAGTCGCGGGGACAGGGGGAGGAAGCGCGGATCAGCATCCTCGAAGATGCCCCATACGTAGTATAGTGGTACACCTACCGATATGAGGCGAGAGAAATTAATCTCTTTCCAGTCCCGCGTTAGAGAAACAAGGAAGCCTCGTTTGGGACGGCTGAGTAGATTCCAGCCGAGGATGCGCTCGACGACTTCCTCAGGCAGCCCGACGTCCCAGCCCGGGACCGCGCTGATCCACCAGGCTAGATGCGCCCAGATCTCCAACACGCATCTCTTGGCTTTGGCGCCGAACACTTGGAGCTGTTGACTTGTTGAGAAT